>QLNU02015360.1:120519518-120566760 GCA_006491805.2 Dysdera silvatica | reverse complement strand
ATATAATAATAAATAATCTACACAATTGAAATTACTTATAATAATGAACAAGTATAAAAGAGCAGGGATATTTCAAAAAGTTTAATTAATGTTGTGTGCTGCTGCAATCAACTGGATGAAGTGAATGGGGGAAAGAGGGGGGTTAAGCCCCCCATTGGATATCAAAGCGCATCATTGTCTATAAAGCATCATGAGCATCTTTAAAGCCCACTGAGCCCCACCCCCCCATGAGTTTTAAATTGCTACGCTAACAGTGAACGTGGCTGCAATAAACGACTTCTTCAACAAGACGCAGAAAAATTGCAGAAGTACATCACCAGTTCCTTTAAGAAAAATTTTATCATTTAAAATCTCGTTAAAAGAGTTGTTATTTATATAAAAAAAGTCTACGATGAATTTTATTGGCCTTAAAAAAGTGATTCGCCTCGATTTTTTTTAGTCCGCATTCTTTCTCCGCCATTTTTGAACCCTCCCCGAACTTCTGGAAGTTTGAAAATAGCCGACAGCGTCATGCTACTGAATTCAGTTCTTTTCTTTTTTGAATTTATAATATTTCGCCAAAACGCGCCAATTCTTGGCGGGCAACATACAAAAATGAAATTCGTCGAAAGGAAGACGCAATGCCCTCCATTTCCAAAGCAGTTCCTCCATTGCAATCCCCCCATTTATAAAGCAATCGATTAAGAAAGGGTATAGGATGAGTTTAATATTAAGTTCATTGAACGACAATATTTATCGCGCTCTCTTACATATCGGGAACATTAACGGCGAGGTCGTCGTTAAGCGGGCCATTATCGCCCCTTGCGAAAATACAGCCCTTAACGATATTTAGTACCCAAGGTCGGACAAAATGTGAAACTAATGCTTTCCCCTGACACCAGCAACAGAAGAAGGAATTAAGATCCGATATGTACAGAACATAAGTAAATGGAACACCCAAGCCATCACAATTGAACTAAGTAGGGGACCTTTCCCGCAGAAAACTTGATGAATACAGTTATTTCAAATTTTTTGCTTCTGCCACATATATAGCAGGTTTACCGTAGGCTATTTCCTTCCATTTGGAAACTGATGATCGCTATTTCATTTTTTAAAGAAAATTTCATATGATTAATTTTTGCCTCATTAATTGTAAAATAATAGATATTTTTTTTTTTCTCAAAGTACTTACTATAAGTTTTGTGGAAAATGAACAATGACGAACTGGGTCCTTTTCCTCTCGGGCTTTCCCTACTGTGGAGGTTATCAGCACGCTACTGCTGTCATATGATATGCGAATACAAAAACAACAGGATTAAATGCCGGGAAAAGGGGCAGATGGCTTCAAAATGGCTATTCCCCTTCCTTATTGCCGTACTTCTGCTCACTTTTCATAAAGAAATTACCCCTCACCCCATGATAGCGGCTATGGGAGAGTTCAAGCATTAAGTAAAGGCGCGCTTTCCTAGACGCGCATATATTGCGGAGCAACAATATAATACGCTTAGATGAAATTCAGATAATAAAATCCAATGGAAGCGTTTGGCGCGGTCTAGGAAAACGCTTCCATTGGTTTTCTATATTTTGAGTCAGTTCTGGACGTTTTTTATTGTTGCGCCGCGAAATATCGCATCTAGGAAAACGCGCCTTAAGCAATATTTTGGCCATTTTCAACACCACCCCCATTGGTAAGCAAGAATTAACATTGGCTAACATAGGAAAATAAGCATAAAAGCCACCCCTTCTGTTTCGTATGTGAATTTTATGTGTGAGTTTAAGTTATTAAAGTAATGGAAGAAGCTTTGGAGTGTATTAGTTTTAAGTATAACAAACGTGTCGTCGACGTATCTTTTCCAGAATTTAATGTTAAAATTCGGCGAAGACAAAGCAGTTTCCTCAAATGACTCCAAGACCAAGTTAGCTACAACACTTGAGACCGGGGATCCCATGGCAGTGACAAAAACTTGTCTATGGATAGAACCATTTGAGGAGAATACAGCCGAGTCCAGACAAAATTTAAACAATGTGCAGATGTCGTGAGGGGTTAGTGAAGTGCGTTCATGTAGTGTTGTGTCGTTTTGGAGGCGTGTAAGTGCGGTGTCGATTGCAAGTGATGTGGGAATGAATATGATGGGAAAAATATTCCTCTCAGACCAATAGTTAGTTTCTGCAGCTCTCCTACATATAACCTATCAAAACATTTTGTACGTCTACTCTCTCCTGTAATCGGTAATAACGACTACACTGTTTCTACTAGCCAATCCTTCTGCACCTCTTTAAATAACCTACAACTTGACGACGACGACCTCATGGTCTCATTCGATGTAATTTCTCTCTTCACTTGCATTCCCACATCACTTGCAATCGACACCGCACTTACACGCCTCCAAAATGACACAACACTACATGAACGCACTTCACTAACACCTCACGACATCTGCACATTGTTGAAATTTTGTCTAGACTCTGCTGTGTTCACCTCAAATGGTTCTATCTATAGACAAGTTTTTGGCACTGCCATGGGATCTCTGGTCTCAAGTGTTGTAGCTAACTTGGTTATGGAGTCATTTGAGGAAACTGCTTTGTCTTCACCGAATTTTAACATTAAATTCTGGAAAAGATACGTCGACGACACGTTTGTTATACTTAAAACTAATACACTCCAAAGCTTCTTCCATTACCTTAATAACTTAAACTCACATATAAAATTCACATACGAAACAGAACAGAACAATAAACTCCCTTTCCTAGACGTTCTTGTACACAGATCTCACGATAACTCAATCTTCACCTCAGTTTACCGTAAACCCACACATACAGACAGATATCTCGATTTTAAATCGCATCATCCAACATGCCACAAAGCTTCCGTTGTTAAAACATTAAGTCTTAGAGCGAATTCTCACTGCAGTAATGAAACACTTTCAAACACAGAAACAAAACACATACACACGGCACTTAAAAATAATGGATACCCTAAACGATTCATTCTCAGAAACTGTAGACCCAATAGTACATCTTTAAACAATACATCTCACACCCGCATATCTATTCCATATATTCACGGCATTTCCGAAACAATCTCTCGCATCCTTAAAGAGGCAAATATCCATACATTCTATTCCCCTGTCACAACACTTCGCAAACAACTTACAAAAGTTAAAGACCCAGTTCCACCAGAAGATCTCACAGGCGCAATATACCAAATACCATGCAAAGACTGCAACAAACATTACATAGGACAAACAAAAAGAATGATCAAAACAAGAAAAAAAGAACACAAACAAGCACTCGCGAAAGGAGACATAGCCTCACGTCTGGCAGAACACGCTTTACAACACGGACACGAACCCGACTGGGACTCAACAAAAATACTACACCGGCACATCACAAACAAGAATAGTAGACTCTTCTTGGAATCTTGGGAAACTTACAAACTACACGGGAAAGCCATTAATACATCACAACCACTTCCAGAAACTTATAAACAACTCTTACTCTGAAATGTATGAGACATCCCCAAATTAGGTAACCCGCAGTGTGGGTTTCTCATTGGTCCCTATTGGGGTTCTTCCATGATTCTATTGGAGGCCTCCCATTGGTTCTCATTGGGTTTTTCCATTCTGCGGGACTACTCTGATGAAGGGTTTTCCAGAAATTTCAAGTATAAAAAAGAGACAGAAACATAACATCGTCATTACTCCTGATGAAGGACTGCTGCTGATGCGTCCGAAAGCTTGAGTGATCTTTTTCATTGCTATTTTACCAGTAATCCTATGTAATATGAAAATTTATTAAATAATTATCTGATCACAATAATTTGTGTTATACTTTCTATTACTTAAGAATCTGTTAGAATACTTGCATAACATATTATGTATTTATATATTTAATTTTTATTTTCAGGGGTTCACAAAAATTTCTAAAAAATTAAGACCTTTGTTAGATGGTGTTAAGGAAAATCGAGCACAATGGGCGAAATTGGCTGAGGAGAAAAATAATGTATTAGTGGTGGAAGAATGAAGCTTTGGAGTATGGAATTTATTAATTTGATTTAGGATATGCTTACTATGGCCTATCAAAAGCATACAATCTGTCAGTGTGTTTTATATAGCTCATGGAATGTATGGAGAAATAGAAAGTATGTTGCTACATATTTATCAGCTTTGTTATTGAGCCAATGATGCCACAACATAATACTTACTGAAAAACTTCTTACTATAATCAGGGAGTTGGTTTTCTAGGGCTTAAGAGGTTCAGATTCCTCGGAAAACTATTGGTCCTGGTGCAACATGACCTTTGTTATCCTCTCGCTGTAAAAAAAAATGATTGAGATAGATTTAAAAGTACTAAAAAATATATGCACAATAGATGTACCATATAATCTTATCATGTATAAATATATTCCATTGTGATGCAATTTGAAAATTCGTTAAAATCTGATTACTATTTAACATTCTATATTAATTTACTCCCTTTCTTGTCAGTTATTTCTCCCATTATTTTATTCATGTGTTTATATTTGTACTTAAGCAGATGTAAAATTTGACAAAAGTGGAAATGTTTTTTTATTCCATATTTTAGAAGAGATGGTAGTTTCTTTGCAAGCTAATTCATGTTTAAGAGAGAAAAATAATGTTTTCCAGATTTTCTCTTGAATATATGCCTGTATGCATATATTTGTTTAGACATTGGTCAAAAGGGAATAAACCAGGCATTTATAGGCAAATATTCATGAAGTAACTTATAAAATACAAGTTCTAGATATATAATGTACATGTACAATTAGGGTAATCCTTAGCATATACCCAAAAAATTAATTATGTATTTTATAAGTCTCACCCTGCTTTTCTTTTTGGGTTAGTAAGTGATTAATCAAAATTTGAATTTTTTATTATTACCACATGCCCCAACATGGGTGAAATGGGCTAAAAATTTAAATAAATAAGTTACTTGCTAAAGTTTCACAACCACACTTTTATTATTTTTTTTTTAATTTAAAACAAATAATTGAGAGTAAGAATAACTAAAATAAGGCATAGAACTACTTAACCACAAAAAACAAGTCTTTATTACACTAAATTATAATAATAAAAGGTTTAGTTATTTTCTATATAATGAATTGTTTATGGATAATGGAAAATGTCCCTGTTAGTCTTCTACGATTTGCAACAAGTTTGTTTTTGCTCCTTATTGTGAGTTATAAGGTAGTTGTATTCTTCCATTTGAGCATAAGACCCCTTTATACAGTATCATTGACATCTGTAAGGTTTTTGACTACTTGTTGATAATCATGAAGAAAATTCCAGATCGCAGAAACATGAACAATAAAAGCGAACAATATTTTAAACCGCTTAAAAAAAAATATTCTTTTTCACATAAAGCTATGTAATTCTTTGTGTGTAATTTAAATTGAAAAAATTGTATCATTAAAATATACTAATATTCAATAATTTTGACACCCATGCTTTAGCTCAGACTAGAGCTTTTTTTAGGTAGAGCAGGAAAGGAGATTGTCCCCAACCTGGGTTCGAATTACAGTCTCTCCATTGAGCCTGGAACACAGTAACCACTAGGCTAGGGGTCTTCAACCCATAGCCTGCGGGCCACGAATGGCCTACCAAGAAAATTTTCGTGGCCCACGAGCTTGTTTTAAGGCTTTTAAATAATTACAAAATAATTAAACGTTTTAATAAGTTGTTTTAAATAATATTTTTAAATATTTTAAAATGATAAGTTTTTTAAATAATTTTTAAAATAATTACAAAAGGATAAATGTAGAAAGTTCCAGCCTAATTTTCACAATGAATTATGCATTCTCTGACAAAGGAAGAGAGGAACCCAGACGCCAGATATTTAGTTCTCACCTAGACCAAACAAACGAGAAATAAGGCTCAATTGAAGTCTGCCAGCAGACAATGTTTATTTCGAGCATTCGGATGCCTGGTTACTGGTTTGAATTCTTCAATCAGCAGATACGCTTGGTCTCTGAATAAAATAGGTGCAAAATGGCGAGCTGCACTAGAAAGAAGAAGAAAATTGAGGAGAAAGCTTGATTTTTTCAAGGAAGATGGTCGTCCCATTATTTTGTTGTTGAATATGAGAACAAGGCAGTTTGCCTTATTTACAAAGAGAGCGTTGCGGTGATGAAAGAATATAGCGTCAAGAGGCACTATGAAATGAAGCACAGTGCGAAGTATTCTGAATTGGAGGGCAGTCATTTCTTGACAAAGAGTTTGTAAAAAAATGCATTCAGTGCACAGTCGGTGTACTTTGTTCATCACAGGCTCAAGTTGTTTTGGATATTAGCTTGTCTGGTGTGACAGTAGCGAGGGGCGTGGAGGATCTAGCTGCAAATATATTTAACAGTTTCAAATCGAGGTGCAAAGAAATTGTATTTTATTCAGTAACGATGGATAAATCCACAGACTCAACCGATACTGCACAAGTATCCATTTTTATTCGTGGAATTGAAAGACAGTTCACGATTGTAGAAGAATTAGCCAGAATAATTGCTCTGAATGACACGACACGGGCTTTAGATTTGTATTCAAGTTTAAAAGATACCTTGTGATACTGTGAGCTAGACTTGACCAACATATCAGCCATAACTACAGATGGTAAGCCTGCTATGTCCGGAAAGAAGGGACGAGTGACAAGTTTAATAAAATCTGATGCCAAGGAATGTGGCAATATGAAGATTATGGCTTTCCATTGCATTATCCACCAAGAAAATTTCGGTGCGAAGTCATTCTCAAATTTTGAATATGTGATGACTGTATTTGTAAAATTGGTGAATTTTATCCGCTCGAAAGGTCTCAACCGTAAGCAATTTCAAACGTTTTTGAGAGATTTGGAAGCTGAACACGGTGACGTGTATTATGCAGAAGTATTCTGGTTGAGCCATGGGAAGCTGCTTCAGCACCTTTTTACTTTGAAGGACGAAGTTCAGCAATTCATGGAATTCAAAGGAAAACCCATTCCTGAGATGCATGATGAGAAGTGTTTAAGGGACTTTGCATTCCTTGTCGACATTACTGGTCACCTCAATGAATTGAATCACCGTTTGCTTGGGAAAGATCAACTTGTTTATAATCTTTGTAATTATGTGAAAGCTTTTGAGACCAAACTAAGCCTGTGGGGACGTCAACTGCAAAAAAAACTGCATTCACTTTTGAACATTAGCTGAGTTAGTAAACGAAAGCAGAACATTGAGCTCAGTCGATTTTGTACACTGCATTTCAAGTTTGAGGTAGGAGTTCAAAACCAGAATTTCCAACTTCAGAAAGAACGAAATTTCCATGGCAATGTTTTCCTCGCCCGCCCTTGTTGACATCGAAAGTGTTCCACCACATTTGCAATCAGAATTTGCAGGTCTTCAATGTGACTGCAATGAAACGCAAGTTTTTAGAAGTTTCAAAAATACATGATTTTTATTCCAAATATGTGTCTGAAGAAAAGTATCCAGAAATACGTAAACATGCATTGTTTATGTCTTCTGCCTTTGGCAATATATAAATATATATATATGTAGTGAGAGAGCAAACTGGAGTAGAGGATATTATTGTTAAAGTAAAAAGACTGAAATGGCGATGGGCTGGGCATATCGCAAGAAGAACTGATCAACGATGGACAACGCAAATTCTCAACTGGATTCCAAGAGACCACCGAAGACCTAGAAAACGTCCTCAAACTAGATGGGTGGATGAAATAAGAAAAGAGGTTGGGGTGACGTGGAAACGAATGGCCCAGGATAGACTTGTGTGGAAAGCATTTGGAGAGACCTTCATCCAGCAGTGGATAGATAATGATTGAATATGATGATGATGATGATGATATATATGTGAACAGTTCTTCAGTCAAATAAAGCACATAAAATCAAAGACAAGAACACGTTTGACGGATCGACATTTGGAAGACACTTTGCAAATTGTGACAACAAATATTACACCTGATATTGAAGCTTTGGTAAAGCAAAAACAATGCTAGATTTCTCAATAAAACTGCAATGACATATACTCCTGCTGTAGTGTAAGTACCTTACTGAATTTGGCTTGTAATATTATATACTAGTACTGTACTTTGTTAAATCATCGTAAATAAAAAATATCAAGTATATTAAAAAGATTCTGAATATATATATATAAATGCTCCAACCAACTTAGCTTAGTATTAATAAAATATTATGTACTATTAAAATACAAGTAAGCTATTAATGAATAATTTAAATGAGTGGCTTCAGAAATTTATTGGTGTGTCCCTCAGTCCTGAAAGGTTGAAGACCCTGCACTAGGCCATCAAAGATGAGAACGAAGCCCCCCCTCTTCATATACACATATTTATAACGACTTTGATTTTAAATTAAAAAAAAACAAAAACAGCGACCTGAAAAAAATCTGGCAATATGCTATTATCTGAAAAGTGGAACATCGTTTATGAATAAGATTTAAGTTTGCGCTGTGAAATGGCATACAAAAGGGACCTGTGGCTTGAAGGTTATATATTTACCCTTTCCGAAGAGAAATATTCATATTCAATAATTAAAAAACAATGCAACAAGCATAGTTTTCCAGTTTCAAAATATAAAATAAGCGATATTATTAATGTAAAATGAAAAAATCACCAGCCTTTTATGTCAAGAGGAAAAAAAAAAATGAAAGAAATATCCCAAAAGGGTTTGTCCTTCTAATATTTCTAAAGTGCAGTCTATGGTTTTACAAGAAATCCAAAACCTCAAAGAACAGTTACAAAAGCTTTGCATACATGAGCCTCAACTATAAATAAAATAGTAAAGATTTTAATTAAAACAAAAAAAAATACAGTTCATCATCTGCTACCTTGGTATGTGACTGAGCAAAAGACTAAATGCAGATTGTTATATGAAAGTCATTTGGCATGAAATAGATGGAAAAAATTGTTACAATTGATGAAGCATGGATTTACTTAAATCACTATAAAAAAAAAAGGCCCGAGAGACTCAAAAGTTTGGTTCAAAGAGAACAAAGGAATTTTCAGTAAAGGATGTATTGTTATCACTTGCATCTCTTATAACAGAAAATTAAAAATAAGAAAAGTTGAAAAAATCCAAATATCAACTCTACATATTATCAAAATAATGTTCTGACTCCTATTTTTAAAGGAGATATTCCAAAATTGTATTCTACTGATTTTTAAAATGTGGAACTCCATCAGGACAAAGCGAGCAGCCACACCTCCAAAAGTACAACCACGTTTCTTTAAAGTGAGATAAACTGGAATCAATACTGGTTAGCCATATTCCTACCCAGTCTCCAGATGCAGCACCGATGAATTACTATGCATCTGGACTTTTAAAACAAGTTCTTCTAAAATGCCGACCAACTACCTTGGATGGACTGTGGAAAGATGTGGAGGAGGAATTGGAGAAAATCCCGTTTGTGACTTTACGAAAAGTCCTATTATCGTAGAAATCTAGATGTAATATGATAATTCAAAAACAGGGCTATCAGATAGAATACGGTAAAAAATAATTTTTTTATTGTATGTATTTTATTTATGCTGTCAAAGTCTTTATAAATATGTGTAAACACTTTCTGTATATGGTTGTAAGATTTTATTACCCTTCTCCGGGCTAAAGCAAGTGTGAAATATTGGTCAACACATAAAGCCACCGGGGTGATCGTTTTATAATTTTTCGTGGGGAATTTATTATATTTAATAATTTTGATACCCATGCTTTAGTTCAGGCTAGAACTTTTTTAGGTATAGCATAAAAAGAGACATCATCCCCGCTCTAGATTCAAACTAAGGTTTCTCTATTGAACTCAGAGACCCTTAACTGCTAGGCCATCCTCAATGGCCTAGCGGTTAAAGATTATTAATCATAATTATTGAATATAATTGCATGTAATAAATTGCTCACTAAAAATTACAAAACGCTCGACCCAGTGGCTTTATGTGTTGACCAATATTTGACAATTATGTTAGCTCTGAGAAGGATAATAACATCTTACAAAAAATACTAAAGCCACCATTACTTTGACAAGATACCATAAATGACTACAAAATTTTATTGCTGCTGCTTGGAAAATCTTTTCATTTATTTCATTATATAAATAAAGGTCTTTTAGAAGCATCAAGTCCTGGGATGGCACCTTGCAAGCTAGAGAAATACTGTACCGAACTATTATATATATCTTTAGAATAAATATACAAATATCCCTCCCCCCCCCTATTTCCTTACAATTCCTGCTGAGTTTTATGAAATCCATTTCGAAAAATAAATGCTTTCAAACAATTAATATCTTTCGCCATCCATCTGGCATGGTGAAAAACGCCAGATAATCAAAATTGAATTGCCTTTGCTTCATGTCTGCCTAAAAATATTATAACTAATTGCAGAAGTTCCTTGTAGTCATCTCTTGTCTGTTGAATAATAACTTGTTCGTTGGCAAAAATGAAGCATAATCTGTATATTTTTACTGATACTGTTCATAACATAATGATTAGCAATTCCAACTGTATATTTAGAAACGTCTGTATTGGTCCAGACTTGTTGAATATGTTTAAATAATCCTGTTTCAGGCCCATAGAATGTAGCAATGCATAGTTTTTTGGGTTTTTAATCAGTGCCCCTAAAACACCATTTCTTTCTTTCTGCCTCTGGAAGAAAAAAATATCTCTGTTTTCGTCTATCTTAATAATTTCCAAAGCATTAGCATGAAAGAATATCAAATAGGACCTTCATTTTTTCTTTAAAATTATGTTCTTTTTGCTCCTATGCCTCTACCTTTTAGAATGTTTTTGAAGCATTCTCCATTTCTTATGCAGTGCTTCCAGTTTAGCAATTAAGGGCTGAGGTTCTCTAAATGGTATCCATGCTTTTCTGCCAAAAAAGTTTCAGAAGCTACTGAACAAACACTTTCACAGAGATTTGCAATTCAAACTTATTTTACGTACCTTATAAAATAACACTGGAAGTACTTGTTTGTTAGAAGGTAATTTGCTACCTAATATTTGATTTGTTTTTCTTCTCATCAAATATGCATTACTGTGAAGTTTACCTTTTAGTACTATTTTTAACAAACCACATTTTACAACTTCATATGAAAGACAACGCAATACTGATTATGACCATGCTCATGTCCCTGGCAACTAGGACTCCCAACAATGCATGCACTGCCACCCCGTATCTTGACTTCTACATGTTGACTGGTTATTTAAAACTATATCTTAGTGTATATTTGACATTATTTAGTTTATAAACGTGTATAAAATGTTATTTAAATTTGTTGAAAATAGTAATTTATATCTAAATGGCAACATTCACAGCCTCTGGGGCACCAGTTAGAATTATACGAATGACCCAAATTTTATCCGATATTAGTTTTAGGTCAGAAAAAATGTAGGGGGTGCAATCTTAAAAAAAAACGAGGTTCAAAAATAAGGGCCACCCTAATATACAGGGTGATCCAGATCAAACAGGTGTTCATACCTCTCTGTTGGGAAAACTACTTGGCCAATTTCACCCAAATTTCGTACACATGCTCTCCTGAGTAGGCGGTTTTGATTTCTGAAAGAAAACATTGAGTTCATATTTCGGCCGCTAGGGAAGGAAATGGCGCTGCGGAGCAGGCAATTTATTAATATTAACAACGAAAAAGTGTTTTAACATGCAATAACCTTTATTGCAATCACATGAAATTAACTACAAATTACAGTATACCGTAGGACAGTAGGTATGACTAAAAAAAGATTTGTGCAATAACTTTATTGCTATCACATGTGGAACCACACTATCATCACAGATACGGCTCGGTATGTCCGCCGTCTCTTTGCTCTAGAAATTGCATTCGATGCACAACACATTCCACGGCAGAACGTAACTCATTCGCTTGGAGGTGGGATACATGTTGCGAAATTCTGTCTTTTAAGACTGCTAAGTTCGGAACATTGCCTTTATAAACGCAGATCTTTAAATATCCCCACAGCCAAAAGTCACAAGGGTTAAGATCGGGTGACCGAGGCGGCCAAGATGTTGAAAATGACCTGCTAATCACTCTGTCATCCGAAAAGTTTTGCCGTAATAATGTTTGAACAGGCAACGCGATGTGCGGGGGTGCACCATCTTGCATGAAAATTGTAGTGTCAAGACAATTTCTCTGTTGAAGCGAAGGAATGACAAAGTTCCGGAGCATAAATGCATACCTAGAGCCAGTAACAGAACATGTCATTGGCCCCGAGGCCGTATTTTCTTCAAAGAAGTAAGGACCAATGACGAAAGATGAGGTGAAGCCACACCACACTGTCACTTTTGGAGCATGCAACGGAATTTGTTGATGAACGTGGGGATTTGTGTCAGACCAAATACGGCAGTTACGTGTGTTTACAGCGCCATTCAAGTGGAAATGGGCCTCATCACTCCACAGTATCTGCCAAGGCCATTCATCATCCACTGTCATCCGAGCAATGAACATCAAAGCAAATGTTTTCCGCACGTCATTATCACCAGAAAGCAATTGCTGAGTGTGGGCTATCTTATATGGATAAAACTTCAGGACATTTCTCATAACTCTCCACACTGTCGTATATGGCATGTCCAATTCCCGTGATATCGCACGTGCACTACTGCTACCATGTGCACTTGCTGCTCCCTGCTCCACTACTGCAGTTGCAACTTCTTCAATTTGCTGCACTCGAGTTGGTTTGTGGCCTCTCAGCCTCGTTTAATGGCGAATGTTCTGTTCTCTTCAAAATACAAGACCATTTTTCGAAGATTTGTAATTGTGAGAGTGCCTCTGCGTAAACCTTTTACCTGTCGAAATGCTTTAAGTGCCGCAGAAGCATTGTTATTTCGTTGATAAAAGAGCTTAACAAGTAACGCGCGATCTGGTAAAGTAAGTTTCATGACGGAGTCCTCGTATGGTGGAAAAATGCTTCACGACTCCTTATATAGGCAGAGGATGTTGCGCATGTTAAGTAATATATAAATTGCCTGCTCCGCAGCGCCATTTCCTCCTCTAGCGGCCGAAATATGAACTCAATTTTTTCTTTCAGAAATCGAAACCGCATACTCAGGGGAGCATGTGTATGAAATTTGGGTGAAATTGACAGAGTAGTTTTCTCTACAGAGAGGTCTAAACACCTCCTGTTTAATTTGGATCACCCGGTATATACTATATGCCTATTAATTTTAATTATAATAAACATATAAACAGTATGTATATATGTCTGAAACATTATTTAATAAACTATTTCACTCACATTAACTTACATCTGAAAAATAATAAAAAAACGCAATGTCTCACATTCAAAAGTAACTGATTATGTGCTTCGAGTTGTTTTTTTTAAATGCAAACGTCCATTGGAGACAATTTAAAGAATACATTATTTTTAAAGAAAACAATGGCAGAGAAGGTGGTGGTGATTCATATTAGATTTTCTGTTTATTTCATTAATTTTTTTTATTTTATGTATATAGTAGACTCACATTTTTACGGATATCCAATTTACAAATTTTTTTTTTTTTTTTAAGAAATGTTGCGTTGAGCCTGAAAAATAGTTCCTATAACTAATGTTAATTTCTGCTCTAATTTACAAACTTAAATTATACATTCTCTTTTTTTTTATGAACTCAATTTCCTCACTTCCTTGCAGGGACAGATTTAGAGGTCATTCAAGGGTGGCGATTAATGACTTGATTTTTGAAAATGATACCTCATTGGACCTTTACCTTGTATCTTTTCAATGTTACATTTTCATTCAAGGAGGAGGGAGTGATCGCTATCCCTGCCCCCCTAAATCCGCCCCTGCTTCTTTGTCACTATTTTCTTTTGGATGCCGAAAACTTAAAAAGGAGAGATATGGAATTTCCCCAAACTGATTGGGCTTTGAATCTCTTGCACTATAGAGGGAAGGAAAGAGGAATTTACATTCAATTTTGCAATATTTTATACATTCATGAAGAGCAGGAGATTAATTCAACATTGAGGGTTGGGGACAGTTTACTTTTGAGTCATGACCTTATTTGAGAAACTGTGATATATAGGGCAAGATAAAGCTAGAGTTGATATATGGGTTTTTAACTTAGGAGTTAAATACATGTTATTGATGAGTTATAGTGTTAAATTTTTTTCTTATGAATAAGTTAAAGCCATTCACTATCCAGGCTAACTTTAGCTGTCATTGGCAAAAGAAAGAGAATGAGAGAGGAGGCCTATGTTCAGTGAATATTAGTTTTGCCAAAGGAAATACGTATTTACAAACAATTTTTAAACTCTATGTAATTAGAAGTAGAAATTTATTTTTTTAATGTCATTCCCATTTACAATTTTTTTGTGGTCACTAGGGGTTCATAAAAACGTGAGTGTACTGTATATACAGGGTGTAAATTCAAAAATGCCCTACTTTTATAAATTTGGTTCTAAGGTAAGCACGATTTTGAGCAAAAAAACATAAATTTTTATTTTGGGCGTGCCATTTAAAAATTAAAATGGGGGTTGAGGTGGTGAACAAAAAATTTTGATATTAATTTTAAAATACAAATTTTGATATTAATTTTAAAATATAAATTTTGATATTAATTTTAAAGTCAAATTTTGATATTAATTTTAAAATACAAATTTTGATATTAATTTTAAAATACAAATTTTGATATTAATTTTTAAATACAAATTTTGATATTAATTTTTAAATACAAATTTTGATATTAATTTTAAAACACAAATTTTGATATTAATTTTAAAATACAAATTTTGATATTAATTTTAAAATACAAATTTTGATATTAATTTTAAAATACAAATTAACATACATACAAAGGGTTTAAACACTGGTAAAATAGCAGTGAAAAAGATCACCCATGCTTTCGGACGTGTCAGCAACAGTCCTTCATCAGGAGAAATGACAATGTTATATTTCTGTCTCTTTTTATGCTTGAAATTTCTGGAAAACCCTTCATCAGAGTAGTCCCAGGTAGGTAGGTAGGATGCAAGGATTTTAATGAGAAGGGTGGCCGCCAAAGGCGGTGGTGCTGTATTCCCAGGCAGGTTTTTTACGTCTGATGTTATGACAACCAGTGGAACAAGAAGGGGCATTGAGGGGGAGATTGTCGATCAGTGCAGGCATTCAGGGAAGCAAAGTACGCACAGGTGTCATCATTTAACATCAACCAGAGGCCATCCACAATCAATCCACCCTGAGAAGTGGCTGAAATAGATGGATGGCACGGAAGAACACCCCGGGCCAGCCAGTACTCCTACAGGAGACCACCGGACACCGTTGAGTGGGTGCAGCACCGCGAGCAGCAGAGTCCAGGCACAAATTGTTCCCCGCAGCCAGGACGCACGAAACCCCAACCATCCGGACAGACCAGTCAAGCCAAAGCCCCATCCGCCAAAGGCGAAAGCTGGCCCTTAGTGATCGCAGAAGACGGAGACGATGGCGAAAGCCTGTCAGAGATGAAAGGCCCCGCACAACCCCAGCGACGAAGTCCGAATCACGAGGGAGGGCGGAGTCCGGTCCCAGAATAGCAGAAGCAGATGCCAATCCAGCAGCCTTCTGAATATTCCAAACACTCTGTCTTAAGTGAGCCAGAACCAACACCCACCAGCCTGGATCACGGAGAAGAGACGTCCGCGTGCCATCAGAGCTGAGACCGAACTCATCAGAGTAGTCCCGCAGAATGGAAAAACCTAGTGGGAACCAATGGGAGGCCTCCAATAGAAATCATGGAAAAACCCAATGGGAACCAATGAGAAACCTATATTGCGGGGCACCTAATGTTGGGAAATCCCATACATTTCAGAATAAGAGTTGTTTGTAAGTTTCTGGAAGTGATTGTGATGTATTAATGGCTTTCCCATGCAGTTCGTAAATTTAATATGATTCTAAGAAGAGTCTACTGTTCGTGTTTGTGATGTGCCGGTGTAGTATTATTGCTGAGTCCCAGTCGGGTTCGTGTCCATGTTGTAAAGTGTGTTCTGCCATACGTGAGGCTATGTCTCCTTTCGCGAGTTCATGTTTGTGTTCTTTTCTTCTTGTTTTAATAATTCTTTTTGTTTGCCCTATGTAATGTTTATTGCAGTCTTTGCATGGTATTTGGTATATGGCGCCTATGAGATCTTCTGGTGGAACTGAATCTTTAACTTTTGTAAGTTGTTTGCGAAGTGTTGTGACACGGGAATAGAATGTTTTGATATTTGCTTCCTTGAGGATGCGAAAAATTGTTTCGGAAATGCCGTGAATATATGGAATGGATATGCGGGTGTGAGAGATATTATCGTTTAAAGAAGTACTATTGGGTCTACAGTTTCTGAGAATGAATCGTTTAGGGTATCCATTATTTTTAAGTGCCGTGTATATATGTTTGATTTCTGTGTTTGAAAGTACTTCTTTACTGCAATGAGAATTTGCTCTAAGACTTAATATTTTAACAACAGAAGCTTTGTGGCATGTTGGATGATGTGATTTAAAATTGAGATATCTGTCTGTATGTGTGGATTTACCGTAAACTGGGGTGAATATAGAGTTATCATGAGATCTGTGGACAAGAGCGTCTAGCAAAGGAAGTTTATTGTTCTGTTCTGTTTCGTATGTGAATTTTATATGCGAGTTTAAGTTATTAAGGTAATGGAAGAGGCTTTGGAGTGTATTAGTTTTAAGTACAACAAATGTGTCATCGACGTATCTTTTCCAGAATTTAATGTTAAAATTTGGTGAAAACAAAGCAGTTTCCTCAAATGGCTCCATGACCAAGTTAGCTACAACACTTGAGACCAGAGATCCCATGGCAGTGCCAAAAACTTATTTATAAAAACGACCATTTGAGGAGAACACAGCAGAGTCCAGAGAAAATTTCAACAATGTGAAGATGTCGTGAGGTGTTAGTGAAGTGTGTTCATGTAGTGTTGTATCATTTTGGAGGCATGTAAGTGCGGTGTCGATTGCAAGTGATGTGGGAATGCAAGTAAAGAGAGAAATTACATCGGATGAGACCATGAGGTCGTCAAGTTGTAGGTTATTTAAAGAGGTGCAAAAGAATTTGCTAGTAGAAACAGTATAGTCATTAAGATGTAAGATATTATTACCCTTCACAGGGATAACACAATTGCCAAATAATGGTCAACACAGAAAAGCCTCCGGGGCGAGATTTTTGTGAGTTTTTCGTGGGGGAATTTATTATACAATAATTTTTGCCACCCACGTTTATGTAGCTCAAACTGGAGCTTTTTATTTATAGTTGGAGAAAAAGAAGCGCCGTCCTCATCCTGGATGACCTGGTTCAAGTCCAGTATGAGGACAGCGCCTCTTTTTTCTCCAAATATAAAAAAAGATCTAGTTTGAGCTACTTAAACGTGGGTGGCAAAAATTATTGTATGGTGTAGTCATTATTACCGATTATAGGAGAAAATAGACATGCAAGATGTTTTGATAGGTTATATGTGGGAGAGCTTCAGAAACTAACTATTGGTCTGAGAGAAATATTTTGTATATGATTTTTAGGTAATCCGTAGAAGGGTGGTATGCGGTTAGAAGTGCATTTTAAAGAGTTGTAGAGATTAAATGTAAGATTTTTAGATTTATAGAATTTTAGAAGGAGAGAGTTCATTTTGGATTGAATTGTTTGTGTAGGGTCTTTTATGATGCGGGTGTATGTATTTGTATCAGATAAGAGTGTAGTAATTTTATTTAAGTAGTCTTGACGATTTAAGACGACTGTAGTACGGCCTT
The DNA here is from genome assembly GCA_006491805.2 of Dysdera silvatica. Lineage (NCBI taxonomy): Eukaryota > Metazoa > Arthropoda > Arachnida > Araneae > Dysderidae > Dysdera > Dysdera silvatica. The sequence goes on along the minus strand of QLNU02015360.1, from coordinate 120,549,072 downwards.
TATCATGAACAATTCAATCCAAAATGAACTCTCTCCTTCTAAAACTCTATAAATCTAAAAAACTTACATTTAATCTCTACGACTCTTTAAAATGCACTTCCGGCCGCTTACCATCCTTCTACGGATTACCTAAAATTCATAAACAAAATATTCCTCTTAAAACTATAGTTAGTTTTTGCAGCTCTCCTACATATAACCTATCAAAATATCTTGCACGTCTGCTCTCTCTTATGATCGGTAATAACGACTACACTGTTTCTACTAGCCAGTTTTCTACTAGTGTTTCTCCTAGGTGCGCGTGCTTGCATGTGTACGTGCATGCATACTTGCATGTGTGTGCCAGTTATTAATATTTTAATTCATAAAATATAAAATTTTAACTTCACTTATGAGATGTGTAGTATATAAAAATCATTTTAACATCAATTGTTAATTAACTGTTTTATCAATATAGTGTACATTGTTCATCATATAAGAAGAGAAAATACAGGGAAAAAGAACATCCAAAATTGAATCATAAAGACTTAAAGAAAACTGAATTCCAAGCAAGTTTCTTTTTTAACACCTTTGAAAATGTAGCGTAACTGTCATTTTGTGCTTCAAATATCAATGCATTTTATATAATGTTAATAATCTTAATTCATCTTTAATATGTCAAATGGAATATAGAAAATGATTAAAATATATGCATATACTTGTAATAAAATAAAAGATTCAAATTTCAATTTGCATATTGAAGTAATTTACTTTACGAAATGTAATATTAAACAGTAGTCAAAAATCATACCTGACAGAAACCCTTCTAAATGAAACAATAATACCAGAGCATGTACTTTAGAATATTGTAATAGAGAAGCATTTCTCAATTTGCTACCCTTGCGCCACCCTTAAAAAAATACTTTTTTGTCCACAGAACCACTACATAAACATTAGCTGTCTTTTGTTATTTATGAACTTTGAGTTTACGAGGAAAACAATATAATTTTTCAGATATCTGTTTTAATAAAAATTATATTTTATGAACAGACAATGTGTAAAAACTAAACCTTAATGTGAAAGATGCAGTTCCACAGTGCTCATAAATCGGCAACTCCTCCAATAGATCAGTGAACATGCATTTTTATGAACCTTCAATTTATAAATTGCATGCTTTTAAAATCTATTTCATTGGTCCGCAAAATTTCTTGTAGAACAAATATTAATTTCTCATTTATGAACTTCTTTAGCATATCCAGGAGGTCATAAAATCATGAGCCTATTGTATTTTTCACGGCACACCTTAGTGACATTTCGTGCACACTAGGATTCCACTGCACCCCTGTTGAGAAACACTGGTATTGAGAGTATTTTTTTTTATTTTTTTTTTATATATATATATAAGAATGAGGTTTTGTTTTCAAAAGCAGGAATGATCTCACTTCATTTGCATTTTTAGTTGAAGTTTTTTGTTTTGTTTTAACGTGGAGCCGAATTTATTTTTATCCATCTATTGTAAAGATATCATGTCTAATATGTCATTCATAATGCAGCTTATATAATTTATATTTTGTCCCAGTGATATAAATATATCCATTTAATCACATGATCAAAAATTATATAAACTAAAGAAGCATCAGCCAATTTATTCTGATTATGATTATTTGTAAGCTGGAACAAGAATGTTATTTTTTGTGCACACGTTTATGTATTATTAATGTCAAACTAATGTTTTCATCTGTGATATTAGGCCATTTGATCACTGCCCACTTCATTGTTTATCTGTTACATTCCATGGGCTATCAAAGGCATCGTTTAGGTTGTTATAGTTAACCAATGCTTTCCCTTGACTGCAGTTTAGGGTTTGTATTATAAAGTAATACATTTTTTTTATTGTAATGCATATTATTACATTTCTTATTATTTGGAAAGATTTAAAGAAATCGATTACTGATATATTAGAGCTTTGGAATTAATGCATACACACAGTTCCATAAATATCTATGATCTATAGTGAGGTATTGAAAACGTCCGTAGTTGAAATATCAATTACATTCAAGCTTTAGGAAATGACTTCGAAGAAAAAACATTATTCTTATATTGAAGTCTTATTTGAAAATATGGCTATGAGGTTAAAGAGAGAGAGAGAGAGAGGAAGTGATTAAGGAAGTAAGTGGAATTGAATAATAACATATATTCTTTAAATTTGCTATGATGCATTTTTTTTACAAAAGTCTTGTGTATAAGGGCTATAATTAAACCTACTTTCTCCTTTAATTGTTTTGGGTTAATTATAACTTTTTATTATAAGGTAATTACCCTTTGTAAGGTTAACACAGTTGTCAAACTGGTCAAATTGATTGCCAAAAATGATTAGTCATTACTTATAACACACATACACTCACATCCCTACATAATTCAATCCCATAAAGCTCTGAGTCATTTCACTGTTGTTTTTGGATTATGTTCAAATTTTAACTTAAATTTCAAAAAGTGGCAAAAGATAATTGTAGACAAAATTTGCAACTTTTCAAGAGCGGATGCTATTGCAGAAATCATTTAATCAGCCAATGAGAACACTTTCTATACATCCTACTAATATTATAATGACTCCACATAGTGCTGATTTTTATATGAAAACACACACATGCTATGACAGCATGTGACTTCCAAGAAATGTGTCCATAGTTCTAACCAGAGTTTCAGTCTGTACACATATATGCTTTTTATTAAAAAAAATCATTTATTCAAAATAATAAATAATGTTAACATTTAATATAAATATCGCAAATCTCATATCTAGTTTTTAAATACAGTAAGTAAATGTTTTAAATACAGTGTAATATTTGAAACAGTTACTGTCTTAACATATGCATATACTTTTTGTAAATTTTTTGTGTAATTTAGTAATATGTCAGTAGACACGTTTTTATATAAATGTTATAGTTTCTTTGCATCTGTAAACCATAAATTAAATTTCTGGATTATTTGAAAGCAAGCCTGGTCCCTTATATTTCAAATAATTAGGGTTCTATTGCAATAATGACTTACCTAAAAAGGAAATTTTCAGGGGTTTTGCTTTTTAATAAATTGCAAGAGATGAAAGCATATACTTATATATAGGCAGGCCACATGCACATACATACACGGGTCAACTAAAAGTCAGTATAAAACTAAAAATTCATAAATAATGAAAATTCCTCACGTTGAAGTGTGGTTTGCATGATAAAGATTACCTGGATGTGGGTAGTTCAAAGGTCACCAATAAGTAGCACTTTAGACATTTGAAAACAATGAAATGGATACCGTGATATAGTTTCACTAACAAAGCATGCTTTGGCAAAGTTAACATTTTTGCAGAAACTTTTTCTTAACACAGAGTTCATTAATGAAGGGAATTGAATGAAGAATCCAAAGAGCACTTAGCACTTTTATAACAGCTTTACTTGCATACTTCTAGCTTGTAAGTTAGTGTCAGTGCCACCTATTCATAACCCTTCAATTAAAAAAAAAATCCAGATAATATTTACCACATAAACCGTACTTCAATATAATGATTTTTTCTTTTTTTATGAATTTTTAAAGTTAACTTTTGGTTGACCCTCTGTGTGTGTGTGTGTGTGTGTGTGCATATATAACGTGGGTTTTAAAAAGGGAAATATTTCTAAGTTTGTCTCAGTGAAGTCCTAAATGTTACATTATATTAGTTGCTACAAAGATTATAAGCAGGATTACAACCGCAAATATTCCAAGCCATTTTGATTTGTTCTGCTCCTTTGACATTCCTTTCTTAAATATATACAGGATGACATGTATATTGTTATCACTGGTAAAGTATTTATATATCCATTTGAAAAAATAGTAATTTTTTGTAATTGCTGATAAATTTTGATATCCATTTTCTGAATAGTTTTAATAATGAATATTGTTTACTTGGTTAAATTAAAAAGGTGTTTCCAAAATGCTTATACTGTTGTAGGTTGACATTCTGAATATTTTCCTTTTCCATTCAGTTGTCTTTAAAATTTAACATACTATTTTGGCACTATTTATAATATAATGTTGATATAAAAATGTTAAGAGTATATTTTTATTTTATGATTATCAATGTTTTTAAAGAAAAATTATGTAAATCTATCAATGAAAATTATGCCAAAAAGTGAAGAGCCATAATACTAAATTATCTGATTCATGCCTTATTATCATAGGTGTAAAGTTATATGGACTCTATGGGGCATGAAGGTCCTCCATAATTTAAAATAAACTGATTTTACGTATATCGTAATGTATAAATGTGTAAAAAATGTACTTGGGTCTCCTCCAAATAATTTTGAGAACTCGGAATTGCTGGTTATTATACATAAACATTAAATAATAAATAGGCAGCAGTGTTTACACAAGATATCAATAAGGGGATGTGTTCATAATTGTTTAATGCAAATCAGCACACAACAAATTCGGGCAGAACTTGAACATTAAACCATTTATAGCAAAACAATTTTAAAGGAAATTCCTTAATTTCATTAAGTAGAAATAAAATTAAAGTATCAAGCAATATTTTCCTACATATGTTTTTTTTTAATATAAAACAACTTGGCTTTGTGCTACTTTGTTTCCCAGTGGATTCCAGTATCCTATTTTTCGTATTATGCTTTTAGGAATAAGTGTTGTTGATGTTTATATACTTATGTATATATTTGGTGCGTGTCCTTGACATAGTAAAAAGTAAATTGTGTTTTTATGTCATGAGTATTATGTCATACATCAAAATATTGTCTAGATATTTTATATTGGGAAAAAATTGGTGTGTGACTATAATTAAATACATGAACCCTGTAAACAGAAAAATTGTAGGTACGAACTTGCATTGCATACTTTGTAATGTGATTTGTAATTCAACTTATGCAAAATTATTATAATTTTCTAACTAAGGCAATAATTCAGAAGTTAATGTTGATTACTAAATAGGTGATTGCTGATGACTAAATATTAACTTAAAAAGTGGTATGACCATATAGGATTGTGAAAAATGCATTTATATACGTATAGTAAAACCCTCATTAGCAGGCAGGCAACAGACAAAAAAAAAATGTCCACAGAAGAGGGGTGACCATAGAAAAGAGGTATTATTATTAAGGAATTTATTGTTAAGAAATTTTTATCTGATTGTAAAAACAAGGTCACCCATATTTGAGGGTCTCCATTATGAGTATTTTACTGTATAGTTTAATTTATGTAAATGAAAAGATTTTTACCAGAACACACATTTATGCTTTTGAATGTTTCAATACTATAAATAAAAATTATAACTTAATTAATTTCTATTATTTAAAAGCATTTTATTATTAAGTGCAATATTTGCATTATATCTACAAATATTCCATACACAATTTTTTTCGTGTAGTATATTAAAGCCATTATTTCCATAGCATGGATTTTTTTATATACAGTAGTCACTAAGTGTGATCACATCAGTGTTTTGCAAAAATGATGACAATAAATGAATAATAATAATGATACCTAATGAAATTTTTCACAACTTGGTTTTTATTGAGGTTATATGTTTATGCAATAATATATATTATACTATAAAAGTGATTTATTGTGGACTGTTTTTTATTTTTTCTAAGCAAAACTGATGAATTCTTTGTATCCATGTTGCATTTGAAAGCTGACTGATTTCTGATGAGCACCAAAATTTGTCAAGTATTACACATTTCAGCTCTGATCGAAGGCTTTTCATCTTTTCTTTGGGTACAATTTCTTCTTCTGCGGAACTGTAGTAATAACTGAATGGCAAACTTTGCCCTCAGTCAAGTCATCAGCCACCTTGATCTTGTTTCACAACATAGTTAAAAGGTGCAATCATCCAATTTTTTTTTTTTTTTTTATTAATTACCTTGCCCTTAGATTTCATCTTTCTTCTATTGCTTCAATGATTATTGTTCTTATTTCATATCGGTAATGCTTTTTCACTGTTCTTTGATTGCAAGGCTGAAGTAATTAAGCAATGTTAGCAAGCAAAAAAGTTTAATATCTAAGCTAATATGACATAGCACCATACAGATAAATTTATCAGTAGAAACTTTATGTCTACAAGGTTGATTTCTGCTTGCAAAAGTTTTAATATGCTTCAGTGTCATATTCAAAACATATACTTATCTATAAAAAAATAGCGCTATATTTATCTACAAGAAGGCAGATGTCATGATTTTCAATTCACTATCCGATTCTAATAGCTGGTTATTTAAAATCACTTCTGTCATTCATGTCTTGAAGTAACAATCAATGAGCAATTTCTTGTGCGACACCTTTGAAACAATGTAAGGTTTTATTTTCACTTACGACAACCACATTTCTTTTTTACCAGTCATACTCACTCACATACCACAAAATATGACATGTTCCTTCACAGTTTTTCACCCATTAGTAATTTAATTAGAATTAATTTGAGGCTGTTCTGTAATCAAGTTTCTGTAGCTGGGAAAATCTATATTTTTTATTCACTATAAGCACGTTTATAAACAGTACTTTTTCATTTCCTTCAATATGTGTATGCCCGGTTTCACGAAAACTTTTATAGCATGTTTTAATTGTAAACAGCTTCCAAGTAGAGAACTGTGTAAAAAATTTGAAATTACTTTAATTACACAAAGGTACTTTAAATACTCAAAGATGACAAAGTTATCTTTGACTGAGATCACTCCAGAAGAAGATTCACAAAGACGAACCAAAGCGTTAAGTTTCTTTGAGTAATTAAACTCATTTAATAATTTTCACATAGTTTTGTACTTGAAAACTATTTAGATTGTGTATCCTTCACCTATACCAACAGCCATCTTTACCTATTCGTTTTAGCTGTTTTCTGCTTTCTGAATCATTATTTGGCCATTGCACAGTGCTTTATCATGGACAATGAACCAGGTTTTTAAAGCTAATTCAACTTTATCGTCTTTCTTGGTTGAACTTTATCATCTTCCCTTTAACCAGGGATGTAGCCGGAAACCTCAGATTGGGCAGAGGGGCTGAAATTGATTCACTGGTTTAGTTTCACTAAATCTTGGGGAAGTGTTAAAATAGTACGTAAAATTTTTCTTGTGGGTAGAGCTCCCTTAGCTATCCCCCCCCCCTCCCAGATATACCCTTGCTCTTATCTCTTTCTAAATTGTAGACCAGTGACAATGTAACGATTATGAAATATCCTAATGAAATTCCATAACTATTGTCCTGTGTTTCCCTTTGTCATACAAATTCTCATTCTGCTTTGTTGCCATAAAAGTTTGCTCTATTTTTAAAAATCAACAGGAAAAAGTTGCCCTAAAGTTCTTCCAAACAGTTTTTTTTAGGTCCATCTAAATGTCTGGACTACCGGGGTCCGGTTTATCGAGACTACTGCATATCAATTTTCCCATTCTCATACACTCTGCGGTGTTCCACAGGGATCGATCTTGGGGCCTCTACTATTCAACTTCTACATTAATGATATCTTCTATCTAACGACTCCTCTCAAACCTATCTGTTTTGCTGACGATACTAGTATCTTCTTTAAAAGCACTGAAATCAACAAGCTAATCTCTTTGATTGATACTAATATCAAGAATTTCACTTTCTTCTTTAAAAGTAACTGTCTAATACTCAATACCTCAAAGACTAAACGCCTTCTTTTTACCAACAAAAAATATTGATCTTAATCGTTTTAATCTCGGTATAAATAATACAACGACCTCATTTTCGCAAAATATAAACTTCCTCGGTGTAACTCTTTAATCCAACCTTAAATGGGATATTCCCGTTAACAATATCTGTAAAATAATTAGTAGAAATATTGGATTGATTCGAAACATCAGCTGCTACTTACCTATCTCAATTCTCCTTGAACTTTACTATTCCATGATTTTTTTTTCTTTACTATTGCCTGGTACATGGGGAAACACTTCCATGTCTAATCTCATTAGACTTACCAGACTGCAAAAAAGATTACACCGCCTCCTAAATTATCTACCATTGTCTTCAAGAACTACTGAAATGGCTTATGATCATCAGATATTATTAATTGTAAATTATTTACGTACAAAACTTCCATCTTCATGTTTAACACTATACAAAATGGCACTCATTCTGATCTCATTTCACTGTGCTTTCCTGATCAGACCCACTTTACAAGAAATCTTAATCTGATACCAGAGTATTCACGAACGAAACTTGGACTCTCGCTCATCTGTTGCTTTGGCCCTAGGGTGTGGGATCTTCTTCCTAACTCACTTAAATCTATTTATTCCTTTGCTCAATATAAAAAACTCATCCGCAGACATCTATTGGATAGAGAATTATAATATCACTACATCTTTCTCTATTTATACCTTCCATACTTTTGCTAAACAACCAAGTCTTTTATCTTATTGTATTTAGTTTATTTATTGTATGTTTAGTTTGTATATTGTATTTATGACTTCCGCTTATTATATCCAATCCTGGGCAGCGGGGGCTTTGTCAGACCCTAAAGTCTTTACCCTTTGCTGTCAAGACGGATTAACCTAGCTAATAAATTGTAAATAATTATCACATTATGTAAAAAATAATTTTGAATCCGTCTGAATAAAGTTTGATTTGATTTGTCTATATACTAATTTTGATGTTAATCGGCTGAACAGTTCAATCTCCAGGGTGCTCTGAATAGGCCAAGTTTAATTATAACCACCCTGTATATATATATACAGGGTGGTCCTAAACTATATGTCAAAAATGTAAAGGCAGGTAGAGGGGACCTAAATAAGCAGATTTCGTATAGGAATGTGTGTGCGGTAATGACACATTAAAGCGCTAGCTTGTAAAGCAGTATGAATCACAGGAAACTGAAAAGACAAGTAAAGACAAAAGAAAACAAAAATTTATTAATAGTTTACAAGAGGTGCCCGAAAGAGCGGCCACCAACAGCGATACAAGATTCACAGCGACGGCGCATGGATCGGCGTACATTAGAAAAGACGTCAGGCATGTCGATCACATGTCCAGCAGCAACAGACAAGCGGGCAACAAGATCTTCTTCAGATGTGACGGGACTCTCGTACACCAGGCTTTTAATATGACCCCCAAAACAAAAAATCCAAGCAGGTTAAATCAGGAGGACGCGGTGGCCAGGGACCTGGACCGCCCCGTCCTATAAAATGCTGGCCGTAGACAGCGTCCAGGCGATTCCTGACGTTTCGACTGAAGTGAGCTGGGGCTCCATCGTGCTGGAACCACATTCGTCTGCGAACAGCTGGAGGAACATCGACGATCCGGTTGATTCCTATCCGGGAATCGCTCCCTGTACATCCTTTGAGCAGCTAATCCATTTCCTTGTGCAGCCCCATACATGAAATGCATGTCGGCCAGCTCCGCATTGGTGAAACGATGCATGCTGCTCGAGATCCGTGCGGGAAATGATGAATCCAGCTAGCGAAGCGCTTTTATACGCCGCAGTCATCAGCGCTCTCTACCGGCTCAAGGCGGCATTACCGCACACACAATCCTATACGAAATCTGCTTATTTAGGTCCCCTCTACCTGCCTTTACATTTTTGACATATAGTTTAGGACCACCCTGTATATATATAATCAAATTTAAATGTAAAAATGGTATATATCTTTCATAGTAGCATAGTGTCTTATGCACTATTCCTTTTTAATAGTTTGTTTTGGACAGGGAATGCTTGTGATGGTTTGAAGTCACATTAAACTGTCAATCTCATTTACTATAGCCCTGTGCTTGATTTTGAAATGTATTTAAAACAGCAAATTGCAGAAATACTGTTTTGAAACACAACGTTAAATTTTTCTGTATAAAATATTGTCTTTATTAATTTTTTTAAAAGGCATTTTGCTGTATACTAACAGTTCTTGAGGGTGCAGTTTCTATTTTGCTATTTAATTCAAGAAGAGACAGTGTGTTTTACTATCTGGAATACAGTATATACTTTTTTGAACATTTTGCAATGCTTTGAGAAGTCTACATGTGAGAGAGATATATTCATAGCTACTGTAATAAGTCCCATTGGTATAACCTATGTTTATATTATCAGAATTAAAATGAAAGTATTTTTCAAACCAGTCCAGACTTCAGGTAAAATAGCTTCAGTATGCATAGGCTAAAAATTTTTAATCTTGATGTTTTCATATCTAGAGACACATAAGACTCTATCATTAGATATCACATTTTCAAACTATATAAATTGCATAAGTTATAATGCAATGAGGATGTTTTTATATACAGAGCATTGTTGGATAAAGAATTAAAATTGAAATTTTTATAAAGCTTTGAATAAAGAATTCCATTTTATTTTAAAATCATCTTTCTATAAGGACAATAATTAATGTAAAACGTTGTGAGTAGTAAAACATCAAAATAATATTTTCCTTTGAAAGCAAGTGATTTTTAAAATTTTATTTTTGTTTCCATCTCAAGTTTCGACATTGAAGTGCCCTTAAAATTTTGTATTATATTGGCATTTATTTATGATCCTTTATGGGGTATTATTTACAGAAAAGTGCTGTTACTCTTATGTTTGAAAATTAACAAAATTATGATTATTTAGTGGAATTATTTAATAAATATTAAAATATGTTTATAAACATTACTTTCTGTTCTTTAAGCATATCTTCAGTTTTTAGTTTTTGTTTTTTTTTAATATCTAGGTAGATGAATATATGAAATACATACAGCTTTTTACTTAAAAGTTGATTTATACATGACATTTTTGTTGCATATTTTACTTAATATCAAAATTTTTGCTGTTATAATTTTGATGTATATGTTATGTGAAGTGGTTCATATTATATATTATCGCTATACTCTTAACATAATCTAAATGAAGAAACGATTTTTATCAACATTTGTTAGGTGGGTGTAAATAGTAACGCCGATGTTATGGCATGGTTAGATGGTGAAACGTTCGTAAAGAAAAGAAAAGTCTTTTTGCGTCTGGTGGGGCACATGCCCCATCAGATGTTTGTTATGTTTCACCATGCCATAACATCGGCGTTACTATTACTACGCCTAAAAAACGTTGATAAAAATTGTTTCTTAATTTAATCTGCGTAGTGTTTGACGTATAAACAATCTAAATGGTTGATAAAATTTCACACTTCATTGCTTGACATTGTGACAAATTTCTCTAAACTTTGAAAAGAGCATGTTTAATATTCAGTATTCATGTTCACATTTGTCAAAACTGTTGGACCTTGAAATGGATTGCTCATTGTGGGTGCAACAGGTTTTCACCGAAGAGTATACTTGCTCTCCTCCATCTAAAGCTTTTCTTTTGCTACTATTCTGTCTGTCTACCCTGTCCTTTACCACTCTTTTACATATATTTTTCTGAAATCTTCCTTACCCTATCTAGCCATCTTTTCTTGTGCTATTCCAATTTTATTTTTCCTTCAAGGTCAGTTCTCATGATTTTCTGTATTATTCTAGCCTCATCCCTTCTTTCCACATGTCAAAGTTTTTTTTGTTTTTTTTAAATTATTATTTCTGTCACAAGGTCTCAAGGGCGGATCCAGCAAGGGGCGGAGGGGTCCCCCATCAGGGTTAAATAGAAAAAAAAATAAACATGATAAATATTTTATGTATTGTTTGTTACGACTGTAATAAATAAAAGTCTTACATTGGCGTCCAAAGTCTCTAAGTCTTGGAGAAATGCGATCAAGACGTTTTTCCACGAATCTATAAGCTACTCGCCCTTCAAACTACTTTTTCAGTAAGGGTTGCTTCAGCAGAACGTAGTTTTTTATCGTTGAAGCGCCGTTAAACTTGGCTTCGAACGCGGATGACAGAAGAGACTTTTAATACACATCCATAGAGACATTCATATTGATGTAAATAAAGTAATTGACAAATTTTCAAAGAAACCAAGATGGCTCGACTTTGCACTATAAACTTCAAGTTTTTTAAAAAGTCGCTTATTATAAAAAAAGTAAAATAATTACGATGTTTTTGTAGTTTAAATTTAAACTTGTTCTATTAATTACATTGTAAATTATCGTTTTGGTTATTGTATATGTCTCCTTTACTAGCTTATCCTTCTGTCATACTTGACTATAATCTACCCTAAACCATATAGTTTAATTAAAGAAAAGCCCAACTTTAATTCATTGTCGTAAATTAAATATTTTGGTGAGTATAAAGGAAGGCTAGTAATATAACAACATTTACCTAAACTATTTAACACAGTCCGAAACTAAAAATTTTCCAGGTGGGGGCCCCCGAAACCGCCCCCTATAATAACAACCTGGATCTGTCCTTGCAAGCTCTAAATCATCATACAAATGAAATGAGTACATTTTTAATGTATCGGAAAGTGCATAACTGGAGTTGTTAAAATTTAAATGTCTGAATGATTTTTTGGCCTCATATTGTGAAATAAATTAAATTTCCATAGAACTATAATCATGTCGTCATAAAAAAAAAACTAATCCAGGAAATGAGTTTCCATTGAAGTCATTCATTTGGCCTTAAGAATTTTGTTTGATTTTCAAACATATTTAACCTGTGAACATTTATTGATATTTAAAATACATGAACTACCTCTGAATTATACAACTTGTCTGTTAAGTCTGCTTTTATGGGCTTAGAATAGTAATGGAATTACATCATTATAGTATAAGAACACTGCATTTATTTTTAGAAATTTTTTTTAAGTAAATTGAAGATGAACATTTTATGTGTAAGTGAATGTTTAAATATATAACTTTTCTGTGCTTGCTTTTAGAAGATAAAATTTCAAAGTGAATGTTCCTGAAATATGTATAAGGAGTGTTCTTTTTTAGACTTTCAATTAAAACACTAAGCAGTCTGTCTGTTAGAATTTATCAAATTAAACGTATTTAATTCTTTAATCTTTGCCTTCTTTTTAAATGGTTTCACATAATTCAAATTAACTATATTTTTTCCTTATTCATTGTTAAAAGTTACTTCAATGATCAGAAGAAATTTCATCCATTTCAGATATGTGATAACTTTCTAAATCTACTTTACTCTCTATTGAAAAATAACAATCATTGTGTTTTCCTTAATGTCATTATATTCTTAAATGTGTACAGTTTGAAAATTAAAACAATGTTGTAGTTTTCTTATTTTTATTTCTACTGTTGAAGGATTGGTTGTTTATGGATTTGCACTATAGCTTTCGTAAGTTATTTACTTGTCTAACTTATTACGTCAACATCCATTTTATGTCTTGTAGCAATTCTCTTTATGTATGTCATTTTGTAAATGTTATGAAAATAAAGTTCATGTGTTCTGCATTTGCATTTTTAATGAATCCATAGCGGCTAAACCTGTTTTATAGTATATAGTTTAATTTTAATCAAACACGTGATGATTGAGGAAGATGATAATTTACAAAATGGAAGGATATGTACTTATGAATAAAATTTTCAGCTTTTCAGGGATTATTCTTTATTTCTCAATGATTACTGACTAATACTTTTAAAACACATTTTTTTTTAGAATTAAAGAAAGCTGGGAATGACTATTTACAAATAGTTTATACAAAGGCAATTGAAACTTCAAAATATTACTTGGTCTAAGGATCTATAAAGCCATTAGTGTATGCAGAAAGTTTATGAGGAAAGGCAGGTTATAGAACTATAACTCTATGTAGGGTGAAAACTAAAGTCCGAAGTCATGGAAATGTCTGTAAGACTAAGATAGGTAGAGATATAGCAATTAGATACTGATATAGTAATATGCCCATGCGATACCAGATGAGATTGACTGCAGCGCTACTGTTGGCTCAATTCCAAAGTTATTAACCAGAAATTCGGAAGTAAACGAAATACAGAAAATATGTCAATGACAACTTTATTCAGCGTCATTTAGCTAGTATGAAATGACATCTTGTGTACAGTGACAGGCTAAATATAAGGCTGTACCCTCTTGGCCCAAAGAGGGTACAGCCCTGCATTTGACCGATCTATGTACATAAGATGTCATTTCGTTCAAACTAAACGAAACTGAATAAAGTTGCTGTTGACGTTTTTGCTGCATCTCGTTTTCTTACCGATTTACATTTAATAACTCCCGAATTGAGACACCTCTGTATGAGAGAAAATTAAATTTACATCTCAGAATTTTAATTTTAAAACTTTATATTTGGCCTATACTATTTTATGGTTGCGAGACCTGGACATTAAAAAAAAAAGACGCGAGGAATTAAATCAAAGCTTTTGAAATATGAACCCCTAGAAGGCTATGGAAGATAAAATGGACTGACAAAATCTCCAACCAGCAGGTCCTGAAGAGATCCAGTACAGAAAGAACTGCTTATATATTAGAAAGATATATTGCTTCAATTCTGAGAAGAAAATTAGCATATTGCGGACACACAGTGAGGGACGAAAAATACAAACTACTCTAATTGGCACTGGAGGGAAACATTACGGGCGAAGAGACCTAGAGGCAGAAAAGGATGGATGGATGACGTAAAGGCTTGGACTAGGCTAAGCACGGAAGACATTATCCATGCCAGTAGAGACAGGAAAATGTGATCCATTGTATGTTATATGCAGGGTGTCCCTGAATTCATGGCCAAAACGTTAAGGGATTGTAGGGGATATCAAATAAACCAAATTGGCCGAAATCCTCACGTCTGTCTGCAAAGGACTCGATTTGGCTGTAGAGTGAAACTATTATCTACATCCACATCGTTGCTACGTAGGCAATTACATGAACAAAAAAATTTTGACACATAATTTAAGTGATTGACCTAATAATGCAGCAGAGGCCAAAAAAATGGAAAATGAGGAAAACGATTGTTTTACCATACTGGAGGGAATTGTCAAGCATGTGTAATAGGTGAAGGAGATCAAAAGAAACAACTTTGGTCCAGTGAACCAATGTCCGAAAATGAGCCGTTCTGGAACTATAGGGCTGCTATTATTTGCATCCACATTAGTCGATCATGTAACAAAATTTGGAAAATTTGCCGTTCCAGTCTAAAGTCATATTGGAAATAATTCCACCACTTACTGTGGCCCAAAACAACCTTTCATAGCCAAATTTGGGGAATTATGGCCCAAACATGAACCTCACGTTTGGGCCATGAATTTTCCAATTACATTATTTTGGACAATAATAAGTGGGGGAACCTTTTTCAATATGATTCTAGGCTGGAATGGAAAATTTTTCGAACTCTGTTACGTGATTAATTAATGTGAGTGTAAATAATAACATCTGAGTAGTTCCTGAACGGTTCATTTTTGGACATTGGTTCACTGAACCGAGTTGTACCTTTTGATCTCCTTCACCTATTACTCGTGCTTGACAATTCCCAATTGCCTCCAGTATGATAAAACAATAGTTTTCCTCATTTTCCATACCTTTGATGATTAAATGGCAGCACTACTCAGGATCAGCCAATAAACGTTGATTTATATTGTTGTTTGATTTAATCTGCGTAGTGTTCGATTTATATAAAATAAATACATATGCTGCAACGGGCTTTTCGATCAATTTAATACCAATCTTTTTGTGATTTGGTTTAAATAGTAGTCCATGTACTACACCATTCTGCGAAATAACTGGCAACAGTAAATAGTCTTTATATACGTTCGTAGCTCAGTGGGTAGAGCCTCCGCCCGGCAAGTGGAAGGTCGTGGGTTCAGGTCCCACCGAAGGCAGAAATATTTATTTTCTTTCGAACGTTTCACCATCTAATCACGCCATACCATCGGCGTTGGTATCACTACGCCAATAAACGTTGATTGATTGACATTGTTGTTTGATTTAATCTGCGTAGTGTTCGATTTATATAAATATCATAACCATTTTGCCTGGATGTCAGGAAAAGTCGCTAGATGTCTATTAACCCACTAAATTGACAACAAAGTCACGTGCTGGAAAACGTATAGCAGTGATTTAGATTACATTTACACGTTATGTTCCATTGAGCAGCTGGCAAAGTGCAACGCGGTTCTTAAGCGTCTGCAAAATTTTTTTTTTTTTATTTTATTACGTTATTTTTACTTATGTCTTACTTCATTTACTTATGTTCATTACGGTGTTTATTTTTACGTCATTTTTATATCATTTATTTTTAAAAACAGTGAATCAAGGAAATTAGCACATATATATGGTACATCTATTGAGTTCGCAACAAATAAATATAAATCTAAATTGAATTTTATTTGGTAATACTAATTAAAAAACGAGGAATTTATAAAATTTTGTTTCATATCTATTTTTTAAATATATTTTGATAAATACGAATAATTATAACTTTTAAATATGTAACCAATGCCACCGTATATGAAAGTACAAATTTCCAAATGCAATTGCCAAAACAAAAAGAACACCAAGAAGAAATTGCTGGACGGTTAATTTGCATGTGTTAATGGGGTGGAGTATACGTAGTCCTGATTTTAATTTCAGGATCAACCAGTTAACGCTTACGCCAAAACATGCTATAATATGCAAATTATAGTCAGTGGTATTTAAGGAGAAGGGCGAAGTGGGTTTATTCAGTAGTCGTACTATAGACACTTTCGAAGACTCTGAAGAAGCTGCAATGCCTGAACGTGGAAGAGGTGTACAATTTCAGCAGTTATCGAACTTTGAGAGCGGCTCATCCAGCGGCATGTGTGCCTCTGACTCCAACCCACCGTCTAGAATGGCTGCGGTGGTGCCCCCAACGTTTGCACTGGAAAGCGCAATACTGATCTGTCGTTTTCAGCAATGAAAGCAGATTCTGTTGAGAAGCCTCAGATAGCCGTATGCGTGTTTGCAGATGCACAGAGGAGCATCTCCACCCTTCTTGCATTCGCCATCGACACATAGGGCCTACACCCGTTATATCAAAAATATCATTCAGCCAATTGTTGTGCCATTTGTAAGGTTGGTCTATAATGGTGTAAAACAACTTTCATAGCCTGCATGTTCACTGGATATGCTCCCATTGAGCACGAGTGGAAGTTTATGTGACAACGACCAACCGGCCTCACGGAGTCCCACTAGACGACCTCTCTCATAGTTCGATAACTGCTGAAATTTTACACGTCTTCCACGTCCAGAGATTGTAGCTTCTTCAGAGTCTTCGCAAGTGTCTATAATTCGACGACTGATTACATCCACTTTGCCCTTCTCCTTAAATACCACCGACTATAAATTGCATATTATAGCATGTTTTGGTTTGAGCGGTAACCGGTTGGTCCTGAAATTAAGAACACGCATACTTGCACTCCACCCCATCAACATATACAAATTTCATAACTGTCGAGGCAATTCCTTCTTGGTGTTCTTTTTTCATTTTCCGGCAGTGTATTTACACGTCAGTGTATGTATTGACTTGCAGAACGTAAAAATTTCTCTGTTATTTGTTTAATTATATTGCTATGCTTTACATTAATCTCTGACTGCAATGAGCTTTACAGACATCAATATTGTCATTTTCCCAGTAAACTGCGCTCCAGAATATCATTGATTGTGAGAAATGCGTAGTGAAGAAATTATAAAATTTATCACTTTGAAAGGCAGTAGTTTTGTGCAAACGAACAAATCAGTCGCAATTTCAGCATTTGCTTAAGCCTTCATTTTACGAAAATTTCGAAATTCGCCAGATATTCTACGGTAAAGTTTCTGCAACAAGCAGTAGTGTAAGAAAGGGAAGAGATTATGGGCTCAATTGGACAACGAAGTGCATTGTTTTTCTTAACGCCGAATCATTCTTTTTTAAAGCTGCTCGACTCCCCCATAGATCTTGAATTGCTAGTCCCCTGGCAACAAACATAGCGCGCATTTCTACTGCGCAACTGGCATCGTATAAAAGTGGTAAAAATTGCGAACGGTTTATTTTTCTCGTTGTCGGCGTTGCAGTTCCCTGGAGACGCAACCAGTAATGCCGTTACGACGTTGTCAAAGACCTTAAAGCCAATTTTACGATTTCAAACGTGGTCGCATAGTCGGGATGCTTGAAGCTGGCTGGTCCTACTGAGCAATAGGCCGCCACCTGCACCATACGGACACTGCTGTTCAAGGGTGTTGGCAGCAATGGTTTCTGCGAGGAACTCATCGGCAGAATAAAGGCTCTGGAAGGCCAACGTGCACGAATTCAAGTCAAGATCCGATGGTTGTGCGACAGGCCCGAGCTAACCCAACGTGCTACGGTCTCTTCCATACCACTCGTGGCACCTTCCACCATTTCACGACGCTTGGCTGAGGTGGGGTTACACTCACAGCGGCCTTTAGTCTGCGACCATGGAGTCTGCCTTTAACCCACTGGCGTAAGTAGAAGGGTGTTGATGGGGTTGAAACCCCCCATTGTACTGAAATTTTGTATATTTAACATAGAAATATGTGAGTTGTAGCTCTGTAATTCCCCATTGAGCCTATAACCCCCTTATGAACTTTCTGCGTACGCCTATGCTTTAATCTCACACCATCGACAGAGTCGTCTGGAGTGGTGTCGTAGCCGATCATCGTGGCTGCCAGCAGATTAGTATCGCATAGTGTTCAGCAATGAATCCCGCTTCAGTCTTGGAGCAGATGATCATCAGATCCATGTGTGGAGGTGCCAGGGCCAGCGGTCCCAACCACCCTTTGTTTTACAGAGGTACACAGCCATTACCCCTAGTGTGATGGTGTGGGGTGCTATCTCATACGACAGCAGGACACCCCTAGTCATCCTGCATACAACTTTCAAAGCTCAACGATATGTTGATGACATCCTGCAACCGTTGGCGTTACTCTTCATGACACGACAGCCTGCGGCCATTTTCCAACAAGATAATGCCAGGCCCCATATGGCTCGCATATCTGTGAGCTACCCCAGTGCTGTTGATACTCTTTCTTGGCCAGCCAGGTCACCAGACCTTTCGCCAATCGAACATGTATGGGACATGGTAGGCCGCCAGATTCGGGCATTGAAAAATGTTGCAGATCTGGAGAAGCAAGTGAGGAAAGCTTGGCAGAATGTGCCGTAGGATGACATTAGGAAATTTTATTACATCTTACCTAGACGTATAGAAGCATGTATCGTCGCCGGGGTGTAGGGGTTCACCAACTATTGATTTGAACATTTAATGTGCAATTCCTAGCCATTGATGGGTCCTACGGCCTTGAATTTTTTATCATTTCCTTACCCGTGTATGTGCTGGATGTACATTTAATTTCAATAATAACCGATAATTTATTCATGGTGCTTCGTTTATTTTTTGCAAAAGAGTGTGTGTACTGTATCATAAATAAGGGTCAAATAATGTAGTCAGAGTTTAAATACAGGTTGATCCTAAACTCTGCCGGCAAAATAAGAGGTGGTGTTGGGAACACCAAAGGAGGCATATTTGCCCATATTCACGTTTCCGCAAAACAGCCAGTTTGGCTGTAAAGAGTAACTGCTGTTTACATCCATGTCGTTGCTACGTAGCCAATTGCATGAATTAAATGCAATTTTTGATACATAATTTAAGTGATCGAGTTATAATACAGTAGAGATAAAGAAATCTGAAATTCTGTTTCCTCATCCTGATCTGTTTCACTATCAGCGGCGGCTTAAGGGATGGGGGACACGGGCGGCCTCGTTTGGATAGGGGTTCCAAATTGAAATCAAATTTAATATTTTTAATGGACCCAATAGTAAAAAATCTCTTTAAAAAAAGACAAGTTTGGAGAAATTTTTAGAGACATCTTTAGAGAAATTTTTAGAGACATCTTTAGAGAAATTTTTAGAGAAATGTTTAGAGATATCTTTAGAGAAATTTTTAGAGACACATGTAGAGAAACTTTTAGAGATATCTGTAGAGAAGTTCTTTCAGAGAATTTTGGTCACTTTTATAGGGTATATGGCTCACTGTGCATCTGCGAAAATCTTCTGTTTTCGCCTGTTGAAATAAAAGCAAAAATTAAATTTGATTTCAGTTTGGAACCCTATCCAAACAGAACCATGTCACCCCTCTTATGTTGTCGGTAGAGTTTGGGACCACCCTAGAATCCGCCGCTTCAGTTGCGGCCATGGATTCCTACATAAATTCTGGTGAATTTAACTGATTTTAGAAAGTCGCCAAACAGAGACAGGCCGCCGTCCGTTAGCGTTAAATAATTTTGGAAATTCTTTAAATGGCGCATTTTGCCATATGTGGTAACCTTGAATGCGCTGGATGCGAACACTAAATTCACAGTAGCGGCCAAACGACTAATTTTAGGAAAAAGTGACTAAACATTGATTAGTTTAACCCTATTCAAACTATCGGTAGAGTTTACCATAGAATCAATTCAGTTGCGGCCATGGATTCCTACATTCTTAGATTTAACTGATAGTCGAACAGAAAGCCCGACGACCGTTGACGTTAGTTAAACAGACGTTCGTTGATAAAATTTGAAATGGCTTGAATGAGGTGACAGTTTTTGTGGACACTTTGAGACCGTGGATGCAACATAAAGCCTGTAATGACAAATGTTATTTTCGGAAAATTACCTGAACAAAAATTGCCTGTTTGATGTTATCTGTCACTGTTACAACCTTGGCAGTTCCCAACCGTTCATATTAAAACGGCAGCTTGAAACCTTTCGCTACATAAACGAAGGGAAGCGGTTGGGAACTGCCAATGCGTAACAGGTGACAGGTTAAAATCAAACAGGCAATTTTGTTCGGTAATTTTCCGAAAATTAGCCATTTGTCATTATGAATTTAGTGTTTGCATCCACCGGTCTCTAAGTGTCCTACAAATTATGCGCCATTTCAAGAATTTTTAAAATTATTTAATGTCAATGGACGTCGGGCTTTCTTTGGGACTTTCTAAAATCAGTTAAATTCAGGTATGTGAATCCATGGCCGCAACGAAGCAGCGGACAAGTGATCTCACTCTACCGACAACATAAGAGGGGTGATATGGTTCTCGTTGGATAGGGTTCCAAACTGAAATCAAATTTAATTTTTAATTGAGACCAATAGTAAAAATGTCTCAAAAGAGACAAAAAGAAATTTTTAGATCTTTAGGGAGATTTTAGAGCATCTTTAAGAGAAATGTTTAGAATATCTTTGGCTTTCCCTGGTTACTGTGTAGTGAAAATAAGCCTAAAGCTGCCGTTTTTAATACACTAAAAAACGGTTGGGAACTGCCAAGTATGTGTAACAGGTGACAGGTGAAGAACATCAAAACAGGCAATTTTGTTCAGTGAATTTTTTTCCAAAAATTAGCCGTTCAGGCACTACAGCAAATTTAGTATTTGCATCCATCACAGTCAAGGTTTTCACAAATGGCTACAATGCGCCATTTCAAGAATTTCTAAAATTATTTAATGTCAACGGCGACTTTCTAAAATCAGTAAAATTCACCGGAATTGTATGTGTAGAATCCATGGTCGCAACTGAAGCGGCGGATTCTAGGGTGGTCCTAAACTCTACCGACAAAATAAGAGGGGTGACAGTATGTACACGTCAAGGCAAACAATTTGCATTATTTTCACATCTACTATTTAGTCTGTCAGAAAAATAGTAAAATCGAAAACGCGTAGCATGCTGAAATACACTCTATAACAAAAAAAAATCGACGCACCAAGAAGGGGTTGTCCGATTGCGATAAAAATTGGTGGATGTGAAGAACATACATAGAAAAAGAAATCATTAAAATTTCAGAACAATTGAATGATTTATTGCAGAGTTTGACCGTTACAAAGGGAGGAAGTCAATAAGGCGTTGGTCCACCTCTGGCCTGGATGCAAGCTGTCACCCGGCGTGGCATAGACTGATAAAGATCCCGGATGGTGTCCTGCGGAATTTCTTGCCAAATTGTCTCCAACTGTCGGGCTAAATCGTCAACATTCCGGGATGGTTGCAATCGCCTTCCCATAGCGTCCCAAATGTGCTCTATGGGAGAGAGATCAGGAGATCTAGCTTGCCAAGGAAGTGTTGGGCAAGCTTGAAGACAATTCATAGCAACACGTGCCGTGTGCGGCCGGGCATTGTCTTGTTGAAACGTAAGTCCAGGGTGTCGCAAAAGGAACGGTAACACAACCGGTCGTAGAATGTCGTCTACGTACCGCTGTGCTGTAAGTGTGCCAGAAATGACCACCAAAGGGGTCCGGCTATCAAAGGAGATGGCACCCCAGACCATAACGCCCTGTTGTGGGTATGTGTGGCGTGCGATAGTAAGGGCAGGATCCCCACGCTGCCCTGGACGTCTCCAGACACGTCTGCGGTTGTCGTCAGGACACAGCTGGAAACGGGACTCGTCACTAAAGACTATACGTCCCCAGTCAGCGCAGTTCCAAGTTGATCGAGCCCGGCACCACTGTAATCGGACTTGACGGTGTAAAGGCGTGAGAGGTAAGCGGCGTAACGGTCGGCGCGAGCGTAAATTCCGCTCTCTCAGTCGTCTGCAGAGGGTCATGTTGGACACATGTGTGCGGGACACACATTGTATAGTTGATAACGACGAATCCGGTGCTGTGACAGCTGCTCTGACAATCGCTCTGTCTTCCCGTTCTGTTGTGGCCCTAGGTCGACCGCTGCCGTCCCGACACTGACATCTGTCGTTGTTGACCCACTCTTGCCAGCACCGTCCAATCGCCGCATCGCTTCGACCCACATGTCCAGCGATTCTTCGATTCGTCCAACCAGCCTCTTTCAATCCGATAGCACAACCTCTTTCAAACTCTGACATATGCTCGTAATGAGCACGAACCTTTCTGTGAGGCATCGTTACAGTCAACGTAATATATCCACAGTCAAAATGCAACAAATTTTGACCACATATTGAGAATCGCTCCTTATATACACCTGCTGAATGGCCAGTTCCGATATGCTAAAGTTCCTGCTATTCAATTATTGGACACCATATTTTAATTATTTGCATGTTCGGTCAAAATGTCTTTGCATACGAAATTTCATTACAATCGGACAACTCCTTCTTGGTGCGTCGATTTTTTTTGTTATAGAGTTTAATTGACAGCCAGTGAATAAGAAGGGGAAAATGCAAATCATATAAAAAGACGGGGCCGATTTAAAGTAGCTAGCGAAGCGTTTTTTTTACATTTGGGGAGTAGCGTTACAACAAAACTTGCGTATTGGTTAAGAGAATGGCGATGTACACAAAAGAAAAATTAGCGGATATTCATCTGGTTTATGGAAAAGCAGATGGTAATGGACGTGCAGTACAAAGATTATACCGTAAGGGATTTCCACATCGTAGTATTCCTCATCATGCGACGTTCGCCAGTGCTGATAGAAGACTGCGTGAAACTGGTTCTTTGATAATCTCAATGAAGGACATTAGATTTTTGTGGTTTACGGACACTAGAAATGGGCGAACATGTTTTTCTGTCTGTTGCGGAATCTCCATCCACAAGTTTACAAGGGATGGTATCCTAATTAGATGCTAGTAAAACTTCTGTGCCGAGAGTTTTGCATGAGGCAGAAATACGTCCCTATCATATACAGCAGGTCCAAGGTTTGAACGAAGCTGATTATCCACGCAAGTTGGAATTTGTAAGGATTGCCCCAGATGAACACTGTTAATACGGAATTTAACGCATTAGTGTTATTCACTGATGAGGCATCGTTCACCCGGGAAGGTATTTTGAACCTGCACAAGGAGCACGTTTAGGTACTTGAAAATCCACACGTCACTAAACCTCATAGATGTATGGGAAAGTATTATTGGTGATTCTATGGTAGGACCTTACCTCTTGCCAGATCGTCTGACCGGGCAAGCATACCGTATTTTTCTGGAGCAGATGCTTCCTGATTTGTTGTGTGATGTTCCTCTCGCCACGCGGAGGGTGATGTGGTTCATGTATGGTGGGGCACCTACACACTTTGCCACTGAAGTGAAAAGTTTTCTAAACGCGATTTATACCGGGCGGTGGATTGGGCTTGATGGAACTGTGGTTTGGCACCACGTTCTCCGGACCTTAATCCACTATACTTTTTCTTCTGGGGCGACCTCAAAACATTAGTGTACAACACGCCAGTGGGTTCCCTTGAAGATCTAGTCGCGATAATCATTGTTGCTGTAGACAAGATTAATGACACACCAGGAATCTGTGAGAGGGTACGACAATCCTTCATTTGACAGTGTCGGCTGTGGAACAACACTTTCGGATACCACTTTGAGCAGCCATTTTGACTCCTGGAATTGACTCATAAATTGGTGAATTATTTTCATTTATCTGTTAAACAAGTATTGACCTGTGAATATTAGTGTATTATTTTCCTGAATGATTAAATAGTAGCTGTGAAAATTATGCAAATTGTTAACCTTGACGTGTATATACTATTACCCCTCTTATGTTGTCGGTAGGGTTCAGGACCACCCTAAAATCTGCCGCCTCAGTTGCGACCATGAATTCTATACATACAATTCTGGTGAATTTAACTGGTTTTAGAAAGTCGCCTGAGTGAGCCCGACGTCCGTTGACATTAAATAATTTTAAAAATTCTTGAAATGGTGCATTGTAGCCGTTTGTGGAAACCTTGAATGTGGTGGATGCAAACACTAAATTCACTGTAGTGCCCGAATGGCTAATTTTTGGAAAAAAATTCACTAAACAAAAAATTTTTATTTTGATGTTCTTCACCTGTTACACATACTTGGCAGTTCCCAATTCTTTTCCAGTGTGTTAAAAAAGGCAGTTTTAGGCTTATTTTCACTAAACAGTAACACAGATCAAAATCAGAAAACGGAATTCCGGATTTCTTTGTCTCTGCTGTATTATTAGCTCAATCGCTTAAATTATGTATCAAAAATTGTATTTAATTCATGTAATTGGCTACGTAGCAACGTGATAGACGTAAACAGTGGTTACGCTCTACAGCCAAACCGGCCCCTTTGCGGACACGGGGATATGGGCAAATATGCCTTATTTGGTGTCCCCAGCAACCCCTTTTATTTTGTCGGGAGAGTTCAGGACCACCCTGTATAATTTTGTTGATTTTGGTACATTTTAAAATCCTAAACTCTGATGACATTGATGGGACCGTTGTTGAGGCAAGCAACATCAGTGGCTCAGGCTGTCTTCAAACGCTTTCCAGGAGGTAAAGGTAGATCAAAACACAATATCAAACACAGTTGAAATGGAAATTCTGACTGCAGATATTTCTAATTATGTCAAGAAATCTAACCTCACTGATGAAGATAGGATAACGTGTTAAAAAATTTTGGGAACCATATGCAAATTAAAATTCTCGCATGACTGTCAGCTGTGCTTTATTAAATCAAGGAAAACCTCACTACAGGCGGAAGTTCTGCTCATCTTGGCTGAGTAAACATAACCAGCTAGCTCACTCAAAGGTAGAAGACAGTGCTTATTGAAAATTTTGTGTTTTCTTTTCACCCCATAAAGCCGATTTAAGATCGACACAAGCCACGGGTCACTTTGTTTCAAAAGGATTTAATAATTGAAAGACCTCGGAGAAGTTAAACCAACATACAGTAGTAAAAATTGTGGAAACCTTTTGAAAAAAGTTTATTTTAGAGGTTTGATGGCTAATAACACCACTTTTTTTTGTACCAATACTATAAAATTATATATCATTAGAAAGGTAATTTAATAAAGATTGTAATGCAATAACATTTGTTCAATTATCTGTATTCTATCAAAAGTTATAGCCAAATAACCAGAAAAAAGAAGCACAGCTTGCTTACATTTATATGAAGTAGCTTTCCTTCATTTGAATGTGGCCAATGAGCATGAGTGTTTACAGAGCCAATCAGGTGTCATCTTGTTTTGGCAATGAGCCAATCATGTTTTCTCTTGTTTTGGCAATGAGCCAACAGGTTACAGGACATTTATCAGTGTGTTCTGTAATTGCTATCAAGTTGGTTGTTTTTTTTTTGTGCTCTTTGATTTAGTGTGCTTGTAAAACGTAATAAAATTAAAGAAATGGCGCAAAGAGTTGACTGGTCACCTAGGAAGCGATGTAAAATAGTAATATTAAGTGAACAAGGCTACAGTTATGAAGAAATTAGAAGAAATATTGGGGGAAACTTAACTAAAGGTGGCATTTCTAAATTTTTGAAGAAGTATAAGGAGACTCAGTCATTACAAAACCAGACTGGTAAAGGCAGAAAAAGGTGCACAACAGCAAGTGATGATAGAAGAATTAAAAGACAGTGCCTAGGTGACAGGAAAAAATCATCTCTGTGTATACAAGGTGAAATGGCGCAATGCAATGTGAAGTTAAGTGCAAGGACTGTTCGGCGCAGACTGCATGAATGTGGTCTAAATGCAAGAATTCCACGAAAAAAGCCATTTTTGTCTGTCAAACAGAGGTTGAAAAGATTAAACTGGGCTAAAACCCATGTTAACTGGACAACGGAACAATGGGACAGTGTAATTTGGAGTGATGAGACCAAAATCTCACTGTTTGGTAGTGATGGCGTAAAATACGTATGGAGAAGAATTGGAGAAGATTTCCATCCTGAGTGCATTACACCTACCGTGAAACACCCAGTTAGTGTTATGATTTGGGGTTGTATAACATCAAGAGGTGTGGGCAGAATTTGCGTGATCAATGGGAATATAAATGCCCAAAGATACATAAATGAAATACTTGAGCCCAAGCTGCAGCCTTCTGCATGTGATCTTTTCCAAGATAATGAAGCATTTATATTTCAACAGGATTCAGCTCCATGTCATGTTGCTCGTGTGTGCAAAAAATGGTTTCAAGATCATCATATTCAACTGCTGGAATGGCCTGGAAATAGCCCAGACCTTAACCCCATCGAAAATCTATGGAGCCGGCTAAAGAAGCTTGTTAGTCGGAAGCAACCCAGCAATAAAACACAATTAACAGAAGCAATAATTCAATCTTGGTTTCATATTATAACAGCTGCAGAACTAAAGAACTTGGTTCACTCCATGGGAAAGCGTTGTAAGGCCGTAATTAAGGCTAAAGGTTACCCAACTAAGTATTAACTGGTATGGTGAACATTTTTGTATATCTCATTTTTTCTATGTATATCTCATTTTTTCTATGTATATCACCTTTCTTCTTTATGAATGCTGTTCTATTAAAATACGATTCATAAATGTTATTGCATTACAATCTTGATTAAATTACCTTTCCAATGATATATAATTTTATAGTATTGGTACAAAAAAAAGTGGTGTTATTAGCCATCAAACCTCTAAAATAATCTTTTTTCAAAGGGTTTCCACAATTTTGTCCACTACTGTATAAGGCTTTCACCCCGGACAAGTTCGTAAAGAATGGCTTGGACGTTTGGCTTCTTTGGCTTTTTACCTTGGTTTAAAGAGCAGTCAAAGTACTGCACCATTCTTTGCGGACTTGTTCGTGGTGAAAGCCCTATGTACGCGCTGGCAGAGGGGAGAGTGATCGTCATCTGTAGCTTGATGGGTAGAGCTCTCAACAGGAAATCGAGGTGATGTGGGTTCGACTCCCACCAGGCGCAGAAAAATCATTCTTTTCTTTGCGAGTATTGAACCACCTAATTAAGAAGTTTTCTGAGAAATGAGATTTCAGTAAATTTATTCTTCTTCACTTACTTCTAATTCCAAATACAGGTGCAATAGTCCTCGCGGGTATGTTTGAATGACTGTTGTTTGGTGTTGAGTCATTTTGATTCATGTGTGTTCTACTCATATTGTACTGTTCGTGCATTGAAGTGCGCACAGGCGTGTATATTTTTGTAAAATGATTGGAAATCGTATATCCGATTTAATTAAAATGGCTGTACAGTACAGTGCTGATTATTCAGGATAACGGGGAAAGATTTGAATACAGAACGGATAACGGTTACGGATAAATGGAATTTCAGTTAAACTGAAATTTAATGACCAATGTGAAGGAGTAAAGAAACTCCAGCACTTATTCAAAGACACGTTTAACTATATATTATTAAGCTATTGTATTGATTGTGAAAACGTCACAAAGTATTGCTTATGTTAATTATGACATATTGGATGTTTAGGAAATAGACCGATACCTTTGTATATATTCTATACGCAAAGTACAATATATACATATTTATATAAGCCTGAGTATACTGAAATTTTTTTTACCGAAAACATTGAATATGTGATAACTCTGAAGAAAATTATAAAAATGAGCCTATCAGGCCATTTTCGTAAATTTGGACTTTGTATTTATATAATTATTTATAGAAATTGGACTTTGTATTTATATAATTATTTATAGAAATTGGACTTTGTATTTATATAACATTAATATCGCTTAATAACGTCGTTATAAGTTGGATATTTCCGTTCAACGACGGTATTTTGCAGCTCCGATATCAAATTCATAGAATTACGCACATTCTATTTGAGCTCCTTTTTTAAAGGCATTCTTCTCCCATCGTCATTACTCCTGATGAAGGACTGCTGCTGATGCGTCCGAAAGCTTGAGTGATCTTTTTCATTGCTATTTTACCAGTGTTTAACCTTTTATATGTAAATTCTTCTCCACCCCCTTGAAAGTTGTTAATTGGAGAAATTACTATATTATTATATTAGTAAACAGACACTTGTTCAACGTTTTCAAGTTTTTCAACGCTCGTATTTTCTAGTATATTCCGAATTTAAGAGAAAAACTAATACAAATGATAGTTACCGGACATATATCAAGATATGTAGATACCTTGTATCTACACTATATAACAACAACAACAAAAAAAAAACTACCCACCAAGAAAGAGTTGTCCGATTGTAATGAAATTTCGTATGCAAAGACATTTTGACCGAACATGCAAATGATTAAAATTTGGTGTCCAATGAATGAATAGCGGGAACTCCAGCGCATCGGAACTGCGCATTCAGCAGGTGTATATAAGGAGCGATTCTCAATATGTGGTCAAAATTTCTGTTGCATTTTGACTGCGGATATCTTACGTCGACTGTAACAATGCCTCGCCGAAAGATTCGTGCTCATTACGAGCATATGTCAGAGTTTGAAAGAGGTCGTGCTATCGGATTGAAAGAGGCTGGTTGGACGAATCGAAGAATCGCTGGACATGTGGGTCGAAGCGATGCGGCGATTGGACGGTGCTGGCAAGAGTGGGTCAACAACGGCAGATGTCAGCGTCGGGACGGCAGCGGTCGACCTAGGGCCACAACAGAACGGGAAGACAGAGCGATTGTCAGAGCAGATGTCACAGCACCGGATTCGTCGTTATCAACTATCCAACGTGTGGCCTGCACACATGTGTCCAACATGACCCTCTGTAGACGACTGAGAGAGCGGAATTTATGCTCGCGCCGACAGTTACGCCGCTTATTTTTCATGCTTTTACATCTTCAAGTCCGATTACAGTGGTACCGGACTTGATCAACTTGGAACTGCGCTGACTGGGGACGTATAGTCTTTAGTGACGAGTCCCGTTTCCAACTGTGTCCTGACGACAACCGCAGACGTGTCTGGAGACGTCCAGGGCAGCGTGGGGATCCTGCGCTTACTATCGCACGCCACACATGCCCACAACAGGGCGTTATGGTCTGGAGTGACATCTTTTTTGATAGCCTGACCGCTTTGGTGGACATTTCTGGCACACGTACAGCACAGCGGTACGTAGATGACGTTCTACGACAGATTGTGCTACTATTTCTTTTGCGACACCCTGGAATTACATCTCAACGAGACAATGCT
>QLNU02015360.1:120501389-120519418 GCA_006491805.2 Dysdera silvatica | reverse complement strand
TTTTTATTGGATTTTTTAAAAAACTTAAATATGGATATTAATGATATGTTTGTTCAAGGTTACGACAATTTCGCTAACATAAAAGGTAAAAGGATAGGCTTGCAAAAAAAATTGAGATGTTAATCCAAGAGCATTTTATGTACCTTGTGAAGAACAGTCTTAATTTAGTTGTGAATGACACTGCAAAAATTGATTAGAAGTTGCTAATTGTTTTGCTATTGTCAAAAAAATATGTATTTTTTTTCAGTGTCAACGTATCGGCGTCACATATTAAAACATATTAAAGAATTTCCCAAATTTAACTCTAAAGCATTTTCCGATACCCGATGGGAAAGCAGAATTCACGCCGTGAAAACTCTCCGTTTCAATTTGGAAAAAATTTATGACGCCTTGTTTTTTTATTTTTAATGATTCAAATAAGGACAATAATACAAAAAACTTGGAAAAATTCATTGATTTCAAAAGTAAAGTCTTACAAATTTGTTTGCTCATTAGTCACTTGGTATAATATTTTATTAAAAATTAATGTTGTAAATAAAGTTTTGCAGCAATCTACTGTAATTCTTCCAGAGACTGTTAAAATGTTAGAAGTAAAAAACTACTTAACTGAACGTCAAGTGGCTTCGGCTTATATTCTTGCTGAAGAATTAGATCGCCAGATTATATATATAGTTTCCCAGCAACTGTTACTGTGCGACCTAGGAAAAGAGGGCTATATTTTGATTACGAAAGTAGGAACGATGCTACACGAAATCCAAAAATGCACTTTAAAGTTAACTTTTACCTTTTTACACCGCAATAAGCAAATAGAAGAAAAGTTTTAATTGTACTAAATGATCATAACAGTGGCTTTTGTTTTTTACACAGTCTTGACGCTTTAACGAACTTAGATTCGGATGATAAATGAAAATACTGCGGAGATTTGTAAAATAAATTAACAGGTTTTAGAACTAATCATTTGGACATAAGTGGAAACGACTTACTGAATGAGAGATTTTGCTGACGTATCTAAAATTTATCGCATCTTCAGTCGATGCTTTGAAATATTTGTTTAAAAATAACTTAATTAGCGCAAATTTATCGATTGCTTTACGCGTTTACTTAACATTACCTGTCACTATTTCTAAGGGCGAAAGATCATTTTCGAAACTGAAAATTATTAAAAATTACTGAAGATCGAGTATGACACAAGAAAGATTATCAAATCTAGCTATGATAAGTATTGAAAACGATATTGACATAAGCATAAATGATATTTTAAAAGAATTTGCGATAAAAATATAAAAAAATGTTGATTTTGGTTATTAAAAAATAATAAATATTATTTTCAGTATTGCAATTGATATTCTGATGTTATCAGATTGCTATTAATAAATAATAATAAATGTTTGATTTATAATAAGAATGCTTCTCTCTCTCTATTAATTTTCACTCAGCTCAAATCACAAACCTACGCTAACCTTTTTTTTTAAACTTCAGGTATAGTTCGTTTACGAAAAGTAGTCCGATGGTACCGTTAGAATTAACGGGAGCTGACGTCACAGACAGACTAGCCGATTACAGCAGAGGGGAGGACGTCATTTCAGAACTGGTTTTTAGCGAACATCCAAAAACCAGTTCTGAAATGACGTCCTCCCCTCTGCTGTAATCGGCTAGGCCGTTTGTGACGTCAGCTCCCGTTATTTCTAACGGTACCATCGGACTACTTTTCGTGAACTAACAGTGCCTCCCATACCCCGGAGCGGGCGGCACAGAATATTTTGCACTTCCGGCAGGTAACCTCGAGACGCCCCTGTAACCAATATTAGTATAATCATTAGAACGACAACTGATACAGTTGTCGTTCTGATGATGGTAGCATATGGGTAGTGAAACAGCTGTTAACGATTAAATAAACTTGTTTAAAACTGCAACAATACTGTATTAGTTTGGTCATTAATACAGTGAAACCTTTCGATTCATCATTCTTAGATTTGTTGCTTACTCTTATCATTTGTCATTTCTTATGGTTACTGAAAAAACTATATTTAAACACTGTAAAAAAACTTGCATGCATCGTTATCAAATTTTTACTATTCCCATATTTGCCGTTCAAAAAGTTTTGCCTTTATCGGAGGTCATGTCTCGTTTAAAAAGATGTAAAAAAATTCAGTTTTCGTAGATGGGAAGAAGGTAACGAATAACCATATACATGCATTTCTGGAGAATATGATTTGGAGCAGGGGGGGATATATTTTTTTGTAAAATTGGTGTTATCAAATGTCTTTTTTTGCACCTCTATGTAAATTCACTATGCTGAAATTTTTAACGACAGGTGGTGTCACGTGATGACTGTCTCGATTATTTTTTTTTTTATAATATAGTATAGGTTTCATTAATTTTACAATAAAGAAAGCATTCTTGTCGAAACACTCGTAAACAATATACAGTGCACCAAAAAAAGTGTAAGGACAACATATAATTGAATGAAAATATACTTTATTTTCATTTTATCAAAATGAACTTTTTGATATTTATGAGCTATAATATCACATTTTACAATAACATCTACAAAACATAAAACAACAAATATGAAACTTACAAAAGTTGACCTCATAAAAATTATCACGAAAGAAATATAGAAAAAGTATAAGGACATATTCTAAATTACAT
Source organism: Dysdera silvatica (assembly GCA_006491805.2). Lineage (NCBI taxonomy): Eukaryota > Metazoa > Arthropoda > Arachnida > Araneae > Dysderidae > Dysdera > Dysdera silvatica. Next base: position 120,516,766 of record QLNU02015360.1, on the reverse strand, counting down.
ATGATTTCTCTTAATAATCAAGAAAACAATCTTTGTTTTCAATTACTTGAATAAGCTGGGAAGTCATCGATGCTGAAAATTCTTTTAAAGTGTCTATGGTAATGTTATTCCAAGCTTATTTAATGGCTAACACAAGATCCGGTTTACACTGATATTGTGTGCCATTTCTATAAACTTCTCAGGCTAGAAGGCCAAATAAATTTTCTACAGGATTCAGACCTTGACTCCTCGCCAGCCAATCAAGTAAATTTACTGAATTGGCTTCAAACAAGAGTTTTGCACTCTTAGAAACGTGCATGGAAGCATTATCCTGTTGGAAAAAATAGTCACCTGAAGTCATTAGTGGGGCCTCAGGTAACAAATTTTCACCTAACATATCAACATATTTGTCAGAGTTCATTTTGTAGTTGATAAAGACTATTGGAGTGGTTCCGTTTGCTGCAAAAGTGCCCCCACCGTATTGACGTTTGGAAAAAACTTCGTTGGTTTTACGCAGATTATACCAAAAATAGGGACAACCGTCTGGCCCATCAAGGTTGAATTTCTTTTGTCTGAAAAGGTTACATCATTCCATTTTGGACCGATAGAAATGTTTTTTTTTTTGCAAAGTCCAGTCTTCTTTCCTTACGTTGCTTTGTACAAGGCGAACGTAACATTAACTTTCCATACCAAATATTCGGATGTTTATTCAAAACATTTTGAACTGTTCGTGTGGAACATGGTAAGTCCAAATTTCTTCTAACGTTATTTGCAGTTTCTTTTTTCTCGCAAGCTTTTCTTACAACTATTCTTTTCTGTCGATGCATTAGAATTTCTGGTCTTCCTGTTAGTTTATTCATTCCATACATTTCAAATTCTTTTAGAAAATTATAAACTACACTTTTAGATCTTTTAATTTTTTTCGAAATTTCATGGCCACTCAATCCAGATTCTTTAAAAGCAAGAATTTTCCCTTTTTCAAGGTCAGAAAGGTGAGTTCCTTTTGGCATCGTACAAAAATCGTGCAGAAATGAGGCAAGTGTGAATTTTGTTTAGAAACCCAGTCTTTATATTTGAAATGGTCTTTTTATGCTTTCAAATATGCAAACTTTACTATAATTTTAGATGAAAAATCAACTGTCCTTATACTTTTTCCCAAGATCATATGGGTTTAAAATTCACAAAATAAATTTATACCTATCTATTTTTGGAAAGTTTAACTAATTTACATGAAAAATAACTTAATTTTATCATGTTTTTCCCTAAGAAATTTGCATACGTTTCCGTCTAAAAGATTTCTAGATTTGGCGGGTTTTCGCTTGTCCTTATACTTTTTTCGCGAACTGTATATAACTGCGCTTGTGTTAATTTCGATTTAAATATATCAAATATATCCTTGCAAAGTGCATAGCTCCTTTATTTATTTTTTAAGAAAATTATTGACTTCTTTAAATGATTTAAAGTGCTTCCTTTGTATAAGAACAAAATGCACATTCTATTCACGTTATACATTAATATTTTTTGTTAGCTTGGTGAATACACATTACACATAAGTCAGTAATTTATTTTATATAGGTCCAATGGGTATCTTTACATCAACATTGTGCTACCTCTATTAGCCTTGTTTTATAATAACCGGCTTTCCTCGTTTTTGCGCATTCACCGTTCATTTTCGTAGAAAACGATAAATCGAGGCTTCACTGTATGTAGATTATATTATGAAATTTCCAGGAAGGTGGATTGCAATACTCAATACATTTTTCCGTAACCTCCAGGAGTTTAGATCTAATCTTTCACATGATTTACTACTAATCCCCAAAACTTCTTTGACAATATTATTCGCATCATAAATTCGACGTTGAGCTCGATCGTGACTACAGCCCCAGAAAATCAAATACTATATTGAAAAATCTCAACCGATTGTATTTCATATTAAAATTGTATACTAACCAGTAGCAGACGCTAATTATAAAAATCGCATTAAAAATAGCATAAGAAGGAGATTCGGAAGTTCTTGCTTTGAAATCTAACATGAAATCTAAAGTAATTCGATAATATTTATAATAATATAAAAGTTGTCAGGTGCCATTTTTTTTTATCTCGGAACAAAATGTGTGGGAAGTCTCATCCGTATTTTAAATGCTTTGGAAATGCCCAATTAGAATATGAAAATTGGCGCCTAATATTAGGGGAAGAGGTGATATCTATGATAGAAACTTCCTTGTCCGCTCAGTCATATAAAAAATGTCACATGTAACTGCCCATCTAAGTCATTGGCAGTGAAGAAACGATTGTAGGTGTCCATTAAAAAGAAATTTACTTCCTGAACTGTGTATTAATTCAAGCGTTTAATAGATTTTTTTATTTGACTAAGGTGCTAGAAGAAACGATAAAGAACTGTGACATATAGGAAGCACTTACCGTCCTCTTATAAAAAAAAATAGCAAGCAAGCTTCTTAATAAACTCCAAAGTAAATGCCAGTACACTTGTGTTTTTTTTAGAGGTCAAAACAAATAATGTCCAACCTCGATATCTCAAATCTCATTATCCCGAATTCTTCGGGTGTCTCAAAAAAATATTTTTTTCTGGGCTTTTGACAGTAAGTCAATGCATTTCTCATAGTTATTTCCAAGCATGTTTTTCAAACTCTTTGTTACCTCGAATTACAAACTACAAAAGAAATGCAAGGCGTTTGCAAATAGATACTTAGATGGTTCCACGAAGATATTTATATGTCTTCGTATTCTTCGTGCCTATTTATTTTTATAAAATATATTATTTAATAGATGTATAAAAATGTAAACACTTATACTGTAATAATAATAATATTTTTATTAATTGTAATTAAAATATCGTACATACTAGTTCTTTATGCTAAAGAGCAAATTTCAGTCATTTATGTCATTTTTTTTTCAAAAAGTCATTTACGGAGAAGATGCAAAAAGTTGCTTGCTTGTAGGAAATTGCTTGTACTTTAATATCTCAAAATTCTTCATTTCGAACTGTTTTCTGCTTCCGTGAGATTCGATATCTCACGATTCGAGTATTTATCGAGTACTATTCCTGTATTTCAAATTGAACATCTGTATTATGTAAGTATTTTTTACCCGTTCAGAGTAACGACTGCTTAACCAGATTATTTGAATGATCGACCGAGACCATTATTTGGATATGGATATTGGTGTAACTGAACTGGTGGAGTGGGTGGGCACTAAGGATGGCTTAGCCGTCCCTGAAAAGATTTAGCCACTTTAGAAAAAGGAAAATTGCAAACGAATATTATGTTCTGAGTGAGCATAGTTTAAGCTGCGTAAGTTTTTTTTCGCATCTTGCGAAAGGATATTTTGTTTCGCGAAAACATTTAATACCACTTTCGCTAAAAAGCGAAAGCCCTGAAAATTAAAAATTTCACAATTTTATGTCGGCGGCCGCCATACGACGATCTTGAAGACCTTCTGTGACGTCATGAACGGATGAATCGAAATCAGTTTGATTTTGAAAATGCCTACAAACGTGTAGCAAAGCCAAGAAGAATTGTATAACTATATCTCCGATTGTATAATTTTGTACAAAATAAAATGTGTTATTTTTGGTTCTAAATGTTCATTATGTACTTTGGTTTAACATTCTCCTAAGCAGGGCTTAAATTGGGCGGGAGCCCACCGGAGCCCGGCTCCGGTACTTCTTCATTTTTGGCGATTATTTAAATATTAGCCGGAGCCCCTAAATAGACGCTGTTGTTGAGCTCCGGAAATCTCCAAAGCCCATAAATAGACGTTTAACGCATGTGTTCAAAAAACGTAATTTTTCCATTGAAGCAAAAGATTTCATTTCGATACTAGAGTAGCCATAAGGGACTTCAGAATTTTCAAGGAATCATCTGGCAAAGAAATTAAGTCTGAACTAAAGAAACTGGTTTCAACAGTTAATTGCATCCCTATATCAAGCGCAGAATGTGAAAGAGGGTTTTCAACAATGAATTTGATTTGTATACCACAGCGTGCTTCCCCTCACATTCAGATATTATCAAATTTAATGTTTGTTAGACTGGTTGGCCCGTCTATTAATGACTTGAAACCGGAGTCTTAAGTGCATTCGTGGCTAGCAAATAGTCATCACAGTGCAATTGACAACCAGTGAAAAAAAAAAAGGGGAAAGAAAAAGATGAAAATTCTGACACTTAATTCTGTGGAATATTTTTCATTAACTAACGTAAGTAGGTAAGTTCAGGGTGTCTACAGGAACATGAATTGCCAAAACGGTCATGAATGCATGAAAAAAGTAACGAATTTGGGGAAAAAAAATTAAATATTGTAAAAGTAAGGAATGGGGACATAGGACTTTTAAAGTTCCAAAAATAGTGAAATTTATAACGGTTTTGACTTTAGTTTTCTCAGCAAATATAAATCCAATTAAAAATAATTTTAATCAACAATAACAAACCATCTACTATGTATAACCTATATAACATTACTAAAAATAATTTTAAATGTCAAATATTTTTCTTAATTTTACAAAATATTAAATATGATTTACAAATTGAATATTACATGGCAACATTATGCGCGCAGAATTGCAACTTAAATTTTGCTGCTAGAATGTTGCTCATGGGCTCAAATTTTTCACAGATATTGGGTACTCTAACTTGTTTTCTAACTAAGGATCCTATTTTTAAGAAGTTAGATGATGTTTCTAACTTGTTTTGACTGACGTGATTGAATATTATTTGTAACACATGGGGTAGTGTTATTATTCGTAAGAAAGGGAGAGTTCGAGTATTACGTAAGCAATATTTTGGCCATTTCACCCCCACCTCAGAAAGCAAAAATTAACATTGGCTAACATAGGAAAATAAGCACAACAGCAACCCCTCCCCACAAGGTTCTTACGTAATACTTGAACTCTCCCAAAGAGGGTACGTAGAATTTCGTGACGTCCTGGAGCATGCGCACTAAACTCGCATGACATCAGAGCAGAAGTGGGTGTGGCTTCGCCAAAAGCGGGTACAAAATACGAATATGCTAGGGCTCCTGTACTTTTTTATTAGAAATTAAGCCCTGCTCCTAAGTATAAAATTTTCAAAATTATCGCAAATATTTACAGTAGGAAAATGAAAATGCTGAAAGAAACTTAAAATTGCTAAATTTTGTTTTTACATTTTAGCTAAATTGCTAAAGGAAAATAAAAATCCAGCGTGAACCCTGGTGCAGAGCAGTGAGAATTGGAGTTATACTACCCTTCCCTAGAAATCGATGCTAGCTACACCAATAGGTATAGCGATTAATCTATCATATCCAGGCATAGACCTTTCTGAGAAGTTTACATATTTACTAGAAATAGGTTATTTGTGTTTGAATGTGGGCAACTATTTATGTAAGTGTCTGTTTTCTTCATAATTTATTTCGAAATACAAACAGCAATTACACGACCGTCTAGTTTAATTTCCGTAATGTAGAAACTAGTCCTCCCCATCTTTTTGCAATCATTATGAATTAAAATAAAACTCAAAATCTTATGCTCAAAACTGAATGAAGTATAATAAAAGTAATAAATTTATTATAAGCAAATATATGTACATATAATAAACGTTTGAAATACATTTAAATATTTTATACAGACACAAGGAAAACGGTACGGTTTACTTACCCAGATAAGACCAATCAATTAGTCTCGGCTTTAAATTAGGCTTATTATTAACTATGCGCACTGTATTCTTTCTCCCTCAAAGCAGGTTATCACCATAATTCACACTAATATTAAGGAATGAGGTTAATTATTCAGCTGTGTTCTTCTAACACGAAATTTAGTAAAAAAAATCCTTTTTTCCCTATCTTCAGCTGCAATTCTTCATGCAACGGAAGAAGGAAGAAGAAGAATAGGGAATAAAAAAGAAGAAAGGAAAAGAAAATGGGAAAACGAAATGTAGTTCGAGCGGGTTTTTTTAAAGATTTGATTAGCGGTGAATCCGTACCATTCTGAACTCTCTCTCTCACCAAATAAAAATAAATTATCCTCGTGTCTTTGGTTCCCACGCGAAGGCATTGCCTTCAAGCTGAATATTCCGTGTAGAAAAAATCTTAATGGAAAGCGGGGCAAAGGGAGGGAGAGAGGGAGAATGGTGACACAGATATCGAGGTGGAACGGTAGCGTTCAAATACAGAAACAACCTTCACCTTGAAACTTTTTAACGTCAAGTATTGTCCACGAACTATGGTTGGCTACATCCGGAGATCAGGATATTTCTCCACTACGGTAAGTCAGACCTTTAGCTTAGTCTACGTTCTTCCTCGGTGTTTTGAAAGTGGGTTCAGAAATTATATTTTGAAGTAAAAGATTTTAATAATTATTTCTGATACATACCCACAAAATGTTTAACACTGTTTGGCAAATTCAAACTATACTACCAATTTTTGTGGTATCTGCGATTTATTTTACTGTTTTTGCAATATGAATCCAAAATCTGGATAAGGAATTAGTACTAATTAATTACGAATTAGTAACGAAGAAAAAATTATAAATCATTTTTTTTTACATCAGAGGTATAGTCTTGGTTTTTATCTTTCTCTTGTTTGTAAAGTCTGCACGCCATTAATGAAGTGCATTTTACCCATCAGACATGGAACAACGAACATAAGCCTGGAAATTGTGCAAAAACGCATGCATGGCTGATGAAATTACACACTTCACATAAAGATAGATAAATAAAAAATTCATGATAATTGTAGTTAAAACCGTGTACAAGGAGGATTTGGGAGTTAACCCCCTATTTGAAAAATGAAAAGTATGATTCAAAATAGAACATCTTCTAAAAGATGTTTAATAATACAAAAATTAATCCTCTACCATTTTACCATTCTCCCCATCTTGAAATGCTGTATAAAGTCTTGAGCAATTGTAATGTGTCGTTAGAATAAAAAGCTAACAGAAACTCCCTTTTAAAATGGATTTCCCTCGAGGAATAAGTAAATAAATTTTATTAAATTGCACTAGTTTAGGAAACTACAACTTAAAACTGTACTGTCTTTGATTCTATAAAGAAAAAAAGATAAATGTCACATATGTAATTACGTAGTTCGACACCTTTATTTGTATTTAATATAATTATTGAGAAAGGGATGGAAATTTCTATTTATTATAAGCAGGCAAACATAGTTAAATTTGTATTTTAAAATTAAGGTGAAAAATTAAGAAGAAATTTTCTGGTAAATTTTATTTAATTTTACTTAGAAAAATTTATTTTTAAAATTATACTCATTTTAAATATTGTACAAAAAGGTAACTCCATATTTTTTCTACGTAATTATATATATTAGTTATAAACCGTACCTATGAATAATAACAATTACTTGTAGTTAAAATTTAAATTAATTTTCAAACAAATTATGAGGAAACAATATTTAATTTGTTCTAGGGATAAAAATACGAAAATATACAGATGGGTTGAAATAGCTGCAGTATTTATACTTAAAAACGTTGTTCAGAATGACTTTAAAATAAATTAAATATTATTTTGTTAATATATAGTAGCAACATATATGAGGAATTATATAATAGTAGAACAAAAGATCATGTCAGAACAAATAACATCTAAATAAGACACAAAAACAACGTTTTGAAAGCTAAAACGTTGTTTTGTGTCTACTATTGCATGTGTTTCGAATATTTCCGTAAATAACATCTAGCTACTATAATCAGACGTTTTCGGGTACGTCTGCCATAGTGATATATTTTAGTGATGTATTTAGCATAGAGCATCATGGGATATATATATATATATAATTCGGTGTACACACACACACACACACATATATATATATGTATAGTTTATCATTTGTAAAATTTGGAAACTTCATGTTTAAATTATTTAAGATTATTTTGAATTATTATTCATTAATTTATATAAAATACGGTTTGATAAATATGACGTTTAATCAGAAAAAGATATTTATAAAATATGATATTTTTTTTCAAACCCATTTTCTTCTTAGTTGTATTGGTGTGGTAATTAACATATTAGTTATTTTCAGGAAATTGCTGTGTTTCCAGTGGCGCAATTGGTTAGTGTACGGTACTTATAAGTTAGTACTTATGAGCCATGCCGAGGTTGTGAGTCTGATCCTCATTTGAGGAATGCTAGCCTTTTTTTTTCAGCCCGTATCTGTTAAAAATACTTAATTACTTAATTGATGATGAAATGCTTTGATTTTCCAAATAATCCTTTCAACGAATTTTCAATACATAAAAGTACTTTTTTATTTCTTGTTAAAATATACAAATTTTCATTGGCGTAGGCAAGGGGATGTTGGTGGGGGTTGTACACCCAACTAGGAATAAATTTCGTTTATATATATATGCGTGTGTGTGTGTGTGAAGATGACATATATATATATATATATGTATGTATATGAAGACATGAAGTTGTAGATCTGTAATTCTTTTCTTTTTGAACTTTTTGTGTAGGCCTATGTATATTACACACACGGCGTACTGCAATATATATCTATTTATATATCGACTATTTATTTCTGTTTGATCATTCGCAATGTACGTTTTGCAGAATTTATAAGTTATGATAACTTTTTAAGAGTTTCTTAGGGCTCAGAGGTAAAAAATTTCAGATTTCGATATGCATTATATGTATGTACACTCCACACCCTTTGTCTCCTCAGAGGAAAAAAGATAAATGTTTCTTAACCTAATCAATATTATTAATTAAAGTTTTGGACATTCCACAGTGTATTTTGGCAACCATTCACTGTTGCACTCAGACACAGCACAATTGCTGCTGATTACAGCACAATTGCTGCTGATTTTATAACTAGGTTTTTAAATTGTATACTTATATTCGATGTTTAATTGAATTTAATAAGTTACACAAATCAATTAAAAATATTAACTCTATTTTTGAAAATCAGATTTACTGCAGTTATTTATTAAATAGTCGAATAAAATAAAGACATTTTTTTATCAAATTTATTTACCTCTTATTTACATAGTAACTTATATAGGCCAATAGGTTTTTGACGACGTCTGCTAAGTCCCCAGTAGCCCAATTGGTTAGTACGAGGTACAAGCCAGCGTTTGTAAGCAACGATGATGTCATTGGTCACTTGGGGACGCTGGCATTTTTTTCCCGCGCGTGTATCTCACAATACCTCGTATTTTCCAATAAATTCCTACAATAAAGTCAATGATGTTTTATTATATATGCCTTATTTTATTTTATATCAAAACATGCATATGAGACGTGTTGCAATATATATTGTGGAGTATAATGTTAATAGTAAATTACTTGCTGGCGACACGTTTAATAGTATCACATCGAAATTTGAAGACAATAATAGGTAAACAAAGAATGAGGTTAAAAACTACATTAAATGGTTCTGTAACAATAGGCCTATAGCCAGGATGAGCGGGCAACTGGGGCCAGGCAAAGGACAACTGGGGCAAAGAGCACCCAGAGATTGTTCTATATATATATATATATATATAAATAGCTCGATGGGGCAACTGGGCCCACGCCCCTGCTGGCCATGGCTTGGCTACAGACCTGTATAACAATCAGATGAAAGTAAATGTGATTAAAACAATGGTACTTACAACTAGAAATAAAGATGCCTATTAATAAATATATAGAAAATGCAAGAAAATAAATTGAGGAAAAGGAGATTGAAATAGTTAAACAATACAATAATTTTTCCCCACCCACGTGTATGTAGCTCAAACTAGAGCTTTTTTTTATATTTGGAGAAAAAGAGACACCGTCCTCATCCTGGATTCGAACCAGGGCCCCTCCATTAAGCCCGAAGTGCCTTGATCGCTAGACAAACGAGGACAGGAACAACTCGCTCTTTCTCTGTATATAAGGATGTAATGTATTATTACCCTTCTTAGGGTTAACACAATTGCCAAATATTGGTCAACACACAAAGTCACTGGGTCGAGTTTTTGTGAGATGTCGTGGAGGAATGTATTATACAATAAGTTTTGTCACCCACATATATACGTAGGTGGTAAAACTATTTGGCAATTACGTTATCCTTGAAAAGGGAAATATTATCTTACATATACGTGGGTGGCAAAAGTTGTTGTATAATGAATTCCCTGAGCAAACTCACAAAAAACTCGCCCCGGTGGCTTTGTGTGTTGACCATTATTTGGCAATTGTGTTATCCCTGAGAAGGGTAATAATGTCTTACATAGTTAAATAACATTTTTGAGAATAGTATTATCAATTGACTTTAATTTTAAATGATAAATAAATAGAATTTGTATCAAGAAAAACGTTAAGAAATATTTAAGAATAGTTTGTCACAAAAAGTTAAAATTAATTTATATTATTGGTTGATTAATTGCCATATGGTATATTGTATAGTTGTGTTTGAGGAAAAGTGGATAGATTGAATGCACACATATATGTACTGTCTAACTGAAAGGGATTTACATTTCGATGTGCCATTCTCATTTGTCAGACAGTTGAATTATAAATGAAGTAGTCTCATAATGAAAATTAATGGACATTTTAACAAAAGATCTACGTTACACCTCACATATAGTTAAATTTTATAATAATTATATATAATAATAAAAATAGCAATTAAATATTTGTACATACTTCTTAATGTTCCATTTTTATTTTACGTTTAAATTGTCACACCATTCTTTTGCAAATGCAATTTTGCAATCTCATGATAGTTAAAGGATTTTGCCTCCATTTGTGAGTTCCACAAATAGTCGAGTTATTACCACTGTGTTATCATCGTGAAAAGTTTTTTATTTTGCTTTATGTTTATTTAGTGGATGTTATTAAATGTTACTCTCACTTATGTATAGGGAGCCTAAGAACTTGCAATGTCTAAGGCCGGGTGTATTGCCCGAATTCCTAAATTTGAAAGTTCTTCCAAATAAGGTGTGTTTTCGATTGAGGAAAGGAGGGAGACGCATGTTAAAAAAAGTGGATATAACGTATTTAAATACTGATCACGTATACTATATTCGATCAATTAATAAAATGCTTATATAATAAGATATACTAATATTTTTAATTAAATATACTAATATTTATTTTAATTAATATTATAATTAATATTTATTTTAATTAATAATATACTAATATTTATTTTAATTAATAATATACTAATATTTATTTTAATTAATAATATACTAATACTTATTTAATTAACAATTAAATTAATCGTATACTAATATTTATCTTGATTAATAATTTAATTAATCATATACTAATATTTTATTTGAACACTGTAACTGAGAGACTTATCTAGACATATTTGGGCGTTACTGATTTAATAAAAAAATACCAAACAACGATTTCTAAAATCGCCATTTTTGTGCGGTAAACCCTACCTAAAGCCATAATTAAAATTCTTTCTAATTACGTGATATTTTTCTCGTTTACCTTTTACGTCTATAACGCGATATGTATTATGTGATGGGATCAATAGTGCCATGAGTCCTTTAAATCGAATAAGAGTAGGTCGTAAGTACTGGGTCAGTAACATACAGAGTTAGCATAAATGAATGGCCGGATTTTAAAAATTTATGTTTTAAAAACTATTACACATAATATAATTAGTGACAAGTGAAAATAAAGAAAAAGTTCCGTTTTTTTTCCAGTTGCAAATGTTCAATGGGTGTATCTTTCATAACACGACACATATCTAATGGGTAATCCAGTTCGTTCCAGACATTTCGCAGTTTTTCACTGTCAACGGTTGTTAATGCAGCGTTGATGCGTTTTTTAAGTTCATTGAGTGTTTTCGACAATGGTGGTTTATAATGCATACTTGTTGAAATGCATGAGTGCACAGTGGTCATGTGGTCTGAAATGCACGAGTGCACAGTGGTCACGTGGTCTGAAATGCATGCTGCACAGAAATAACGGAAAAATACACAAAAACTTTTCCCTGTCGTTGTTGCCATTTTTAATTTAAATATCGACGTTCTAAGGAAGAGCTGCCATTAATTGAGCAATGTTGGAAAAAGAAACTTAGAATGCTTTTCTTTATTTTCATGTAGCACTGATTATATTATGTGTAATAGTTTCGAAAATATAAATTTTTAAAATCCGGTCATTCATTTATGCTAACCCTGTATAATATAATTTATTTTATTATTCCTTTTGCAGATCTTTTTTTTTTCATCCGTTGCTCTTGCTTCGAAATTCACAAATACACAAATAAATAACAAAAAGAAAAAACAATGAATGCTGAAAATAACTCACTGGAATGCATTTTCTTACTTACGATCATTTCCTCTTCTTCTCATGATAAAATTTTTCAGGATTTTTAGCCCCATAATATTGTTCAATCTGTTTTGAGAAATTAAATTCAGCGGCAATATCATTTTCTACAGATATAATTGCCAAAAAAAAAGACAACCTTTTTTTTGACAAATTACAGATCGAAGATAATTTTTCATTAGTCTCAGTCGAAAAAAGCTTTACTTGGTAGTAATCAGTATCGTTAGAAGAATGCGCAATACAGAAAAAAAAAGTTTGGATAATTTTCATTTAAATTGTTTTAATGATGCAGTTTAGATTACCAGGGAGAGAGAGAGAGAGAGAGAGAGAGAGAGAGGGGTGGGGAGGATATTGCAATTATCATATACCATTATTGAGAACATCTTATTTCTTTATAATTCCAAAATGATCAATGATGGAGAAATTGTTATTAGTTAATGTGGTTTAGATACCTACATATTTTTTTAATAATTCCCGTTCTGGCCCTTTTTATAATTCAGATACGTTATAAAAAGCATCTGAACTTGCATGTCCATAATCAAGATTTATATTCACTCGCAAAGGAGAGTTTGGTCGACGCCTGTAACTCAATGGTAAAGGGCACTTGTCTGGTTTTCAAGCGGTTGTGGATTCGTACCCACTATGCGCCGAAAAAATATTCTTCTCTTTGCAAATAATTTATCATCTAATATTATCACATCATCGATTATGACAAGAATTGTTTGACTTTAATAAAGAATCCAAGCTTGTTTCCATAGATTTTAGACTAGAGGGGGAAGTGTTTAGTAGAAATCATGGAGACGTGTACAGAACTTACAAATACTCTGAGCTCATTTTATAAATGCTAGTAAAAAACAACTTCACAAAGTATCAGAAATAAATCAGTATATGTGTTTCACCTAAATTCCAGAGTTAGGATTAGTTGTCTGTCCAGAAGTGGTAACTGTTAAATCTCACTTTAGTGAGAGTATGGAAACTATTCTCACATACGAAGTCATGTTTTTTCAGCTACATACCCGCTCCATTTTTGATCTTTTCTCCGATTTCATATTAACTACCAGACTCTCTTCTTCTCATTCGCAGGTTATAAATTACATCTTGCAAATAACCTTGCTTATAAATTAAACGTTTTTGCTGCAGGGACGTTGCATTTTTTGAAGTAATTCTCTGCCCTTTTTTTAACAGAGATATTTTATGGTATTTGAAATTATTACTAGTAAACTTATTTTAATTTTTTAATATAGTAAATATTTGAATTTTTAGATAGATGTTTAAAGTTTAGAAATGAAACCACTAAGGTATTGCGCGAAGCCCTAGGCGCTCGCATAACTTATCCTACCCTAGTAGGATCAGGGTTACCTAGTTGATAGGAGTTGATAGTTGATCAACACCTAATAGATGCCAACAATAGCATATATTAACCAAAATTCAAAGAAGCAATGTCTAATTTACACTTTCCAGAGTTTATATGATTCGGAAAAGTAAAATTTTGCAATAAAATTGAACAAATTAAAATTTAGCGATGAAATGTGAAGCCCATTATCAGTGTAAGGAGTTTCTCTTTGAATTACATGTGTAGCGTACTAAATAGACATCATGGACAATAATATTTTCTGTCGTTGATAAATTAAATTGTGCTGCAAAATCGATGGGGTATCACTGAAGATATTATTTTCAAAGATAAATAAAAAATAAGTGTAACATATGCAATTTTTAATTATAGAATTTTATTAATTATAATACTGGAATTATTGAATTATGTTTAAACGTTATTTTATAGTGATAATGTTATTAAATTTGAATATAAAATTCATTTCACAGGCTTTTGCTTTGAGTTTGCTATTCGCCATTCTAGCGGTGGGACTAAGTGCGAAGGTATGGTTTTTGACAACAGCTTCTTCAGCTCCAGAACTGGAGGACAACGAATCAGAAGAATCTAAAGACATTGACTGGCTAATGGAAGTTCTTCGACGAGATCCATTTGGCAAACTGGAGACAGCGGACACAGCAAATCACGCACAGAGCTTTGACCATTCAATAGAAGACTTTGGCGATGAAGAAGGTCGCGTTTACACCATTGATAAGTCGCCATCGAAACAGCACAAAGAATATCATGTTCACTATCATACACATCAGCATCTTGTCTCTCGAGATCGCAAATTTGTGGACATGCCAACAAATGCTAAATATGCTCTGCGTAAACCTATGTCGACTGGTTTTAGACCACATCTTGCAGGATTTAAAGATTTTGAAACTCTTTTAAAAAGGAAGGCTGAACCTAAGCTTTATGAATATTCTCCAACTGAGAGATACAAGAGGTATCGTCCTCAGCAACTAGGTATTTTAAATTCACCAGGCGGAAGCCCAAAAGCCAGAGAAAATGTTGGAAATCTTATTGCAAGAGAAAGCCAAAATGTCACTCATGTGGTTAGTAAGAATTTTGGTCGTTTGAAATTACCTTCCGAAGAAAAATATCCGCAGTTGGACAGAAATCCTTTTGTAAAACTTCAAAATCTGAAAAAAGTAGGAAACATGAGTGGTTGGCTTATTTACAGCTGGTCGTAAATATGTCGGCATTTAATGAATATAAGCAGTATTATACAAATTACTGGTATCATTTGAGCAGGTCTGAAATGAACGTATAGTTTTCAAAAACAATTTCCATATTTTTATGGATATACTTTGCATTTAAACTAACGCATTTCGTTATTCCATGGTCCTATTACCCTAGTTAGTCCCAATCAAATCTTAATTGCACTAACTTAATAATATGCTTGTTTTTGTAACTTTCTGAAATAAGTTTTTACCATATATATATTGAAAGAGGTTTCTCTTAATTCTCATCATATTTTATTGAAAACAGAGAACTGCAAAATCTTATAATTAGTGTGTTATGAAAGACTGTTAGAGCAAGAGGGTCATATTTCTTTAAAAAACAAAATTTTCATAACTTGTTTCGGAAACTGGATCGATGTATAAAAATATCTGTTATATATATATATATAGTGCAAAACAACAAAAGCATGCACAAGATGAATAGTGCAAGTAAAAAAAAAAGGGTTGAATAGAATTAAGGCAAAAGAAAAGACCAATATAAATTACAAATTACATTGTACAAACATATGAATATATATATAT
>QLNU02015360.1:120477757-120488659 GCA_006491805.2 Dysdera silvatica | reverse complement strand
CAAAATATAAACATAGTCTATATAGGTTACATATTTGCTTAAGAAAACTTGTTGGTTATGAAAAGTTTTAGAGACAGTGGTAAAAAAATCTCATTGCATTTTCATAAAAGGATTCAATAACCGCCAAATTCAATGTAAATACTTATATAATATATATATTTATATTGTTTCTATTGCAATTACGAGAACGAGATGTGATTCAAAGAATTCAAAAACTGTTCAAGTCCGGCCTGGGTGAGTGTATCTATCTGTGTGTGAGGGGAGGGCAATTGTTTTCTTCTTCGGCATTTTTAAGAGCTGAAAACATAGATTCCAGTTTAAACCTAAAATCCTGGGGCATTAACTCTATTTCAAATGACTAATATAGACTCAACTCTTAATATAAGTTCATTTGAAGAAAGATCATCGATTTTCAACGTAATCTCTAACCTAGAGCATATAGATCATGGGTGGCAAAAATTATTGTATAATAAATTCCCCCACGAAAAACTCACAAAAATCTCGCCCCGGAGGCTTTTCTGTGTTGACCATTATTTGGCAATTGTGTTATCCCTGTGAAGGGTAATAATATCTTACATCCTCATATACGGAGAAAAATGCGTTTGTTCTTGTCCTCATTCGTCTAGTAGGTCAAGACACCGCGGGCTCAACGCGGGGACCCTGGTTCGAATCCAGGATGAGGACGGCGCCTCTTTTTCTCCAAAAACAAAAAAGCTCTAGTTTGAGCTATATGAACGTGGGTGGCAAAAATTATTGTATACTAGAACATATATTATAAATTTTTCACCTTTTTACTTTTTTAGGGTGGAGATTCGTTTGGAATGAATGAGATTACATTTTCAAACACCCACATTTTCTGTTTCTCATATTTGGGTTCTTTGACCCATTATTACAAATTAGGATGTCATTGCCTTTTTCAGGGATTTTCAGGCTCATTTGCCACAGTAGTGATCCATACATAAGCCACAAATGTGCTATTTTTTAAGGTATGTCGTAAAGAAGGAAAAAGCCTAGTCCCCGGCTGGACTCGAACTAGCAATCTCTTGGATAGAACAAAAGTTTATCATCAGTTGGGCCACTGAACGCCTTATCTTTGAACTTATACTTTTATAAATTACATGCAGTCTCAGGCAGTGATGTGGGCAGAAAGTTCATAAGGGGAGGGTTATAGGCTTAATGGGAGGGGTTACAGAGCTACAACTCATATATTCCTATGTTAAATATACAAAATTTCATTGCAATGGGGGTTACAAGCCCCTATGGCTACGCCTCTGGTCTCAGGGCGCAGTTTAATTAATTAGATTAAATTTTAAAATGAGCTCTTTAGCATGAGCTGTAAAATGTGTGTGTCTGAAAATTTAATTTCATTTAAAATAGGATTTGAATCAGAATCTGTTGGAGGTTTGTTGGATGTTTTAAGTTGTATTCTTAAAGGATATTAAGTCATTTGAGCTGGATCCGTCGGCTTAACTTAACATAGGTTGTAAAATATGTTTTTAAAAATCCAAGCGTTACCGAATTAAAACCTAAACCTAATTATCGCGGTCTTTGTATTTAATCATTGCATCACCCCCACACTCTGAATCAGCACTTTCCAACTGGGTTTCGCGATAATTCGACCCCGAATTAAGCATTTTTATACCGAAAGATAAGTATAGGTTTCCCATTAGAAATTTGCTCCAAAAGTAATATTTTCTTGGCACACATATTGGCTCATATGCTATTTTACGGTGTTGATAGTCAGGGCCGCGCCAAGGGGTACAAGGGGAGCAAAAAACCTGGCACCAGGATTCAGGGGCGGCAAAAACTCCAAGTAAAAGGTGAATCAGAAAACTTAGGAGACATGTACCAATACCTACGCATGCCAAAAAATGGGTATCCGGAAATAAGCAAAATATACTCATTTTTAAGAATAGTTCGTTCGCGGAAAATTGACCGCTGGTCCCGTTAGAATTCACGGGAGCTGACGTCACAAACGGGTTGGTTCATTGCAGTAGAAGGAAGAGCATCATTTCATAACTAGTTTTTCGCGCACGTTTGTGCGAAAAGTCAGTTATGAAATGACGCCCTCCCCTCTGCTGTAATGAACCAACCCGTTTGTGACGTCAGCTCCTGTGAATTCTAACGGGGTTGGTGGCCAATTTTCCGCAAATGAACAATACATTCTGTGCTTACTACAGCACCGAGTACTTAGGATTCGATTTTTAAAAATCGTATACTCATTTTCTAGTACCTTCTTCATATATGTGAGTAAATTCAGTGAGTCTAGTTTAAGTACATTGCGTTTCACGTTTGAAATGTTTATACGCATTTTTGAGTACATGCAAAGAATCATTTTTAACAATATTTATTCTCGAATTATATACAATTATGTTCATGTGTATGGATTTTTGAGTATATGCAGAAAATCAATTTTGTGTATATTTAATCTCAAACTAGATGCAATTATATTCAGATTGTACATTTAATGAAGATTGGTTATGGAAATAAAAGTATGAATTTTAAGTATCCTTTAAAATGATATAATGAATATAATGTAACATTTTTCTTAAAAATGTGAAAAAATGGGGAAAATACAATCTACTTAACACAATTTACGTTTTGGAAAACGGCTAGAGTTCGGAAAAAAAGTGGCTTGTGCGCACACCGGGTCTCGAACCACTAAGTTAAATTACAACTGGAGTGCGGACTCCATATTCAACAGCCCAGCGGCACCTGAAGCAGGTTTTTTGCTGCGGAAGGATACACTTCGTAAGCGAGTTAGGCAAACAATTCGTGAACGAGCACCGAAACCTAATCCCATTAATAATACCCGTTGTTAAAAATTTACATTTAATTTAAAGATACAATATTTCACAACTAGTGTGTGCATAGGCGTAACTAAGGGGTTAAATATAGCGTAAACTGGGGGTGGGGAGGAACAAAAACCCAAAATTGTAAAGGTATGATTTTGCCTCCTTTCTAAAAAAACTGGGGAAAAGTAGTCCCCCTTACTCCGCCATGTTACGTCTATGACTGTGTAGGTTTTAATATATATATATATATATATATATATATATGCTTTTCTAAATTCGAAAATTGTAAGTTCGATTTTTATATACTATATGTATGCACCGTAGACTTTTTTTATCACTTTCTAAACTAACTAATCTTTGAAGGTTAATTAACTAAAGCATACACTAATGATCATTAATTTATAAATTTGTAGAAAAACACAAAAATAAGCGTTGAATATCGGCCTGTTAACGGAATATATAGTTCTCAACTAAAATCCAAATTATTCTTACTTCTTAATACAATTTGAAAATAAAAGACATTTTCACTAAATGTCCTGCGTTATTTCTTTGCTTTACATTAACTTAAAATGAAATAGTTCCTTTATTTTTTATCCTTAAAAGTATCCGTTAACATTACAAGTCCCATTGAAGCTGGTTGTTTGCCTACCGCGTATAAATAAAGGAGTGATGCGGTCCTTCGGAAACGGCACGGTCCAGTTGTAATATAGCTCAGTGACTCGAACCCGGGATCTGATGGTGCGAATGGGGTTTAAAGTCGCTTCAATACTGACGGTTTCTTTAATAAATGAATGGGATAGGAACACTTAACTTGAGAGGAATTGTTTTGGGTTTGTAAGCTGTAGAAAAATGTGCTTTAATTCATATAGGTAAGATAAAAGACAGGGGTTATAAGAGGAAACTCTTAGGAGGACAAAATGTATTTAAACTTTATTCAGAAAAGGCTATTTTTTTGAAAAGTTTTTTAGAGTGGCCCATCTTCTATTTAAAATTCAAGTTAATTATTTACATAGTATATAAAGCTTGTTTATTTTATAACGTTGACAGTGATAGAAAGCTAGTTGAAAGTGAAAGAAGCAGACGGGTTAGTCCATTGCAGTTTAGGGAAGGGCGTCTTGCCGAAACTGGTTTTTCGCGCGGGAAAACCGGTTCCGGCAGACTGCAATGGAACAACCCATCTGCTTCTTCAGCTAACCGAATCTGGACGCCAACTTCTCGCGAATGGGCAGTGTAGTCAGACTTGACGACCAGACCTGACGCCTGATACCGTTACTAGATGGAATGTTCCATTGCAGTTTGGGGAAGGGCGCCTTTCCGTAACTGGTTTTTCCCGCGCGAAAAACCAGTTCGGGCAAGACGCCCTTCTCTAAACTGCAATGGAACAACCCGTATGGTAACGGTTTCGGGCGATAAATGAGCGCGAACGCAGTATGCGCGTCCTTGCATGAATTTTTTCGTTATCAGTTCAAGTTTTTCATTATTCATTCTTCTACTATTAGTATATATAACAAACGTGTTAAGCCTGGATTTATAAATAGGCAGGCTGGGCAAATGACCAGGGCCCAAAATTTTTAGGGCCCTTTGTCTTTCGATTCTGTAGTTTGTATTTGCAGGCAAGTTAAAGTAGTCGCTTGTATGTCATAGCTATTGAGGAAAAAGGGCAATAATTAAAAGAAACATTATTTTTTCAATGTTGTCGAGTTTGGACAATTTTATGTTTAAACTGTTTGCTGCCGCCCCACGATAAGTGCCGCCCTAAGGCTTGTTTCCTTGTGTGCCTACTGAGAAATCCGCCACCGAACGTTAATAATAAAGGACGATTTTTTTATCAGTTTTAAATGTTTCCATTTCTGTTTAAAATTCAAGTTAGATATTCATATAATAAATATAAAAATCGACGGGCTTTAATGTCAAGAAAGAACCCCCCCCCCAAAAAAAAAATCTCGAAAAGGTCCGTACTTCTTCGAATATTTCTAAAGTGCAGTCTATGGTTTTACAAGAAATCCAAAACCTCAAAGAACAGTTACAAAAGCTGTGCACACATCAGCATCAACTATAAATAAAATAATTAACAAAGATTTGATTAAATTAAAACAAAAAAAGCACAGTTCATCTTCTGCTACCTCAGCATGTTGCTGAGCGGAAGACTAGATGCAGATTGTTATATAGAAGTCATTGAGCGAGAAATAGATGAAAAAAAAAAAATTGTTAGAATTGACGAAGCCTGGATTTATTTAAGTGATTGTAATAAAAAAATCGATTTATTATTGAAAAGAGGCCCGAGAGATTTAAAAGATTCGTTCAAAGAGAGCAAAGAAACTTTCAGTAAAAGATTTATGGACTTACTCTAACTACGCAGAAAAAAATTGACTGTTACCAAGTAATTAAAAAAAAAAGAATTGTTTCTAACTATTGTAAATAATTCGATGTAAATAATATTTTAAGTGGTATAATTCCTTTATGAACACCCTGTATAATTAATGTGCAACATACCTTATGTGAACAAGCCAATTTTAACAATGAAATCAAACTAATCCACTTAACATTAAAGAAAAAATTCTTAACATAAATATCGCATTGAAAACTTGAGTAGAGATGTGTTAAATGTGTGATTTCCCTTCTTCTTACTGTATACTACATGGAGACTTTCCTAAAAACATAACGCCCATAAGGTCTGCTGTGTAAATCTATGTTGAATACATTTTTAACGTCAAATTAAAATTTTCATTGTGTACAAAAATTTATTTTTGAGAAAAAATAAAGCCAAAGGTATTTTCGGGGGGGAGGGGGATAAACCTGTATGGCCGCAATATGACTGCGGGCCCCGGTTCTACGCATATACACATAAGTATGTCTATGCTTATATGCTGTATATGTGTCCGTGCGTGAGTGGTTTTTTGCCCGCCCTTTAAGGGAGCCCAATTTTGAAGGCGTAGAAAATTAATCTAGCCCACTGGCGCGAAAAACCCTTGGCGCGGCCCTGTTTGCAGCTATGAAGTCATTTTTAGTGTGAATTAAAACCTCCGTATGATGCTTTTTAAACAGGCAATTTCAATCCAGTTGTTTTTTGGTCAATATTCTTATATCATATAATTATATAAAATTATTTAACTGTTATACCAGCTATCATAAAAAATAAATTACGTTTTCCAGATGATCTTTAGGTTTATAAATAATAAGGTATTAATAATGATCTATAAGAGTTTTTGTACAGGGGTTCCCTTGAAACTGGATATTATTTCAAGGGCCCCGCAAGGCTAAAAAGGTTAAGAAACGCTAATCTAGATGGTGGGTGTGATTAGATTTTACCGTTAAGCTAATGTGGATAAATGTAAAAAGTAAAGGAGTGGCAATATTTTCTTTAGAGTTTTTCTGATATCAGAAGTTGTTAGTTTGCTTGTGTCCAACACGCATTTAATCATCATACCTATTTCTCTGCAATTCTCTGAAACATTTACTATTCCATTTATGTAAAAAATATTCAAAAACAACAACGTCAATACTTGTTTATGTTATTTTAGTTTATTTTTTGTTTACAAAAAGCAAGTGTCTTATATTTAATCTGATGGCATAGCACTACGCAGAATCAGTAACAAATAGACAAAACAAGGTTTAAAAGCGTAGTAGAAATTTTATTAATCAAATTTCAACGCGTTTCGGACGGACTTTGGCCGTCCTGCATTAGAAACACACGTTGGTCTGATGCTGCACAAACAACGAAGTGCTGCCAATTGATCAGTGGGTTGTGTTGCCAGTTGGAGCCCGTTTCCGGCCAAAAATTTATTAATTTCGACTGCCGCTCCATCTATCGTCGGTGAAACACTACATCGAAGCAGGTGGGGCGTGGGTGGTAGGGGAGTAAAGGTTAAAGTGTCGATAGGGTTTTTCCAAGCTTGACTGAAATATAGAGTGAACTTGTAAAAGCATGTAAAAAACACCGGAGTGTTTTTAAATGAAAAATGCTTCTAAAAAATCTAATTTTGCTGGAAATCTGGGTTGAACGTGGCGTCTTGAAAATTGAATTTATGTATATTATCTCAGCAGTGAACTGCAATTGAGGATTTTTACATTCCGCCTTTTGGACGTATCTTTGATGCTATTTTAACGCTTCGTCTACGGAAATGGCATTTGAAACACGGTGTATCGAACTGGACCAAAAATGATCCAAATTCAAATATTATAATTTTTATTTAAAATAAAATATATAAAATCACAAATACAATATATGACTTACTTAAAACATTTAGTATTATTTTTCAGTTAATACATTTGACTTACCATTTTTAAATCATTCTCATTTTTGTTAAATTTAGGTTAATCCCAATCGCTCTCATCATGTGAACATGAAACACACAAACACGTAACTTTTCTTTCACCGTGAAGTTTGCATACAAATTTGTTTCACTTGTCGCATTTATCGGAGTACTTATTATCTCTGTGCGTGCATATTAAACATCTTCCACGTTTCTGTGGTAGTTTTATGGCAGAAATTTCAGTCTTGCCACTCACCGTGCCTTTTGCAGTTGTTATGGCGCTAATGAAGTTTTTCTGAAATCTTTGGTACCCGCTTTTTATCCTCGTAGACCTTCTTTCCACATTAGCTTTAATTAGCTGCGTCCCCAAGTCCTTTGAGAATGGTTTTCTGCTAAGAATTTGCTTTTCTTCTAGGGAAAACGTTCAGTTTTTAAAGTTCTAGATTACAAAAGCATTGTAAGCTGCAACATCCAAAAAATTCATAAATAATGCCAATGGCCAAGGAAATTTAGTTCTATTGAAAGGAAATGTCGTTCTAAATGACACATATATATTCCCTGACGAGTTTGTCCAAGACATCTGCGCGTCTTTTTTTTTTTTTGGTCTCATTATAATATAAAATGATCTCTGGTTTAAACCCTCCTGATGCCCCGCGTAAAGGAAGGCTCTACACTCGTTCAGCTGCTACTAGAAGGAAAAGTCGTTACCCAGTGTAGAGAATATTCTACGTGGAATTATGGGCTAAATAATGACAAAATAATAATAATAACATTAGAGCATTTTTTTAGCATCTACATTACGTCTAAAAGTTTTGAAAAAAGTTTTGTTCTTCTTGGGCTTCAGGAGGATATTGGAGGCAGTGAAAAATTTTTATAGCGTCTTTTACCAAAACGGGTCAAAAATGATCTGATACACTGAATTCGGGTTTTTGTAAAATAAATTAAATCATAATAAATACTAATCAGGGTTTAAAATATAGAGAACAATAAAAAGCTGGAACTTACGAAAATTTAGATTTATTTATATTGTTGCAATAAAAATATTTAAAAATGAGGATTCATGAGTAAAATGTAACCCATTTCCGTAGACGAAGGGTTAATCTAAGTTTGGTAGATGTAAGAAAGTTTGCATTGAGAGAAAATTTGATACACTTCCATATAATTCTGGCCCTTATATTTCTTACAAAAAAAAAAAGCCAAATAAATAATTTTCATGCAGATTTAATCAGAAATATTATCTTTTAAGCAGACTAAGAGGAACGAAGGAACATTTTAAATTAAATCATGTACAAAGGTTCTATAAGTTTGACAACAAACAAAAAACATAATCCGCTTGAGGTGGCAAAATATTACTAATGTTGAAAAGAGGAGATTCTAATATGCATTTAAAAACTTACTAAAAAATTGTTTATGTTAGCTGTACCTTTTTTAAATTGATATTACAACAGGAGTTGAGATTTTTTTTAATTTATAATTCTGCGATTTATTTTGGACCTTTTCTCATCATAAAAAAATAGAAATACGAAGATCTTTCAATTTGTATGAAGATAGTACTTTTGTCCATATTTGCGAACCTTTCCTGATTCGTTTTGGCTTCGTGAGTTGACCACAATGACCATTGTCCATTTTCCTTCCGAAAGTGTTTTGTTATTCTATGCCGAAGATTATCCCTAGGGTAATACGACATGTTATAATGAAAAAATGACATTAGGTGAGGCATTGCTGGGGACAAATTTTCTTTCCCTTTTCGTTAAGATCGATAGCATTGTTATGATGGGAGAGAATAAAGGCAAACAAAACAAGAAAGCTATTTCGATTAGGCGAATTGTTTTCATATGCTTGTGGCTTCAGTCTCAGGATACCCTTGATGTCTTTGATTAATAAAACTATAAGTTTTGACCGCTATTCACGGCCATTGTTATTAAGATACAATGAAACAATTTTTTTTTGCAGTCTGGTGAAGAAAATATTTTGTTATTGTTTTGTAATTAATTTACGTTTTGAACATGCTTACGCACTTTTACATATTTTTTACATTTTTTCATATTTTTACATTTTTACATATTTTTACATTTTACATATTTTTATTTTTTACATATTTTTACATTTGAATAAATTTACTATAGTCTAACCTCGATTTAACGATTTTCACAGGACTAGTGAAAATAATCGTTACATCGAGGAATTCGATAAATCGGGGAACAAATTTGTTGGAACCAATGACCCACCGACGGTGAGAAGGTGGCGATGGGTCCTGGGCTCCTTGGGCTGAAAAATTACATGTAAAATACACTAAAAGTGACAACTATTACATTAAAAAAACATTTTTACATTTCGACCCCTCCCACTAGCTAAAATCTGAATGAATTATTGATCCGGAAATGAAATAAGTAATCGAATAGGAAAATCATAAAATGTCTTACCAACCTTTTGAAGAATATGTATTGGTACAGCAAACATGAAACACAGATATGTAGGTTATTACCACTTGGAAAAGAAATCTTTGATTTGACGTTTGTTTTGATTTTTCTTGGGAGTTGGCATTTAATCCTAGGCGTACGCAGAAAGTTCGTAAGGGGGTTATCGGTCTACAATGGTGTGGGAGGGTTACGAACTGTAACTCCGCATGTTCACATGTATATACAGGGTGTTCAAAAAACATCGCCCCTAACTGAGTATTTCCGTAATCCATACATTATTCGTGCTATGGTGCCTGCTTGGTGCTTGGCTATAGCCAACACGGAAAGGCTATATTCGCATATTTTCATAACTGAAGCAATATGAAATAAAACATCAAAAACAATTTAGAACTTTTACTAAACATTTTCTCCATTTTATTATTAAATTTTAAATAAAACAATTTATATTTCTATATATCTAGAATTTTTATCCCCTAAACTACATTAACAACATTAAAAACCCGTTTTTGTCAATAGTCATAAATCAATCAGTAAACCAAACTGATAATTTTTATTTTAAAATATCTCATTTCTCATTTATTTTATTTCCTTTTTATTTCATAACTTATAACATTTTTTAAAATGCTCGAATCAAGTTTTCAAAGGACCTTAAACGACGTCTAAGTAAAAAAATAATTAAGTAATTGCGGGCTTCTTTTGTACAGCAAATTAAATTGATGGAAATCTAATATTAAAATTCTCAGCTTTCAAATAATAATTACGTAAATAGTTTAATGCTTGTACACTGCACTAATCAATAGGAATAAAAGCAACACAATTTTAGTGGTGCAGTTAGATAACATTATCAATACGATAATACTGCTGATAGCTATTTCGATAGCGTTAACCAGCTACCGTCGTCAGAGCGAATGGCGGCTTCTGTTTATGTCCGTGCTGTTGGTCGGTGTTGCCATCACGTCGGTTGGAAACTTGATTGGGCGGAGGAGTAAAGCGTATTTGTGGAGACGTCTTCAGCCGTGAGACCCAAAAGGTTTTTCCAAGTGGATGATATAGAGTTACTAAGGAGTTGATCATTAACTGCAACATTGATGTTTGCTAGAATGTGAAATGCCTCAAAGAAACTGAGATCAAGTGTTGAGTTGACTTTTTTATTAATACGTGCATTGGAGAATAGAAACTGATGTCCGAATTCCCATGAATGTTTTGCCAGAGCCGATTTATGGAATTCTTGCTTTCTGACATAAGCTTCGTGTTCATTTAGTCTGAGGCGCAGTGCTCTCCGTGTTTGACCGATATAAATTTGGCCACACTGGCACGGAATGGAATATATGCCGCAGCTGTCAGAATCCGGGATGGTATCTTTAAAATGAGAAAAGCCTATTTTGTTGATTGGAGTGAAGGTAACGCGAAAGTTGAATTTGTGCAAGACGGCAG
>QLNU02015360.1:120414446-120472496 GCA_006491805.2 Dysdera silvatica | reverse complement strand
AATCTCGCCTTTGCATATAAGCGCAGTCGCAACATTTTGGACCTCCTTAAAAAAAAGATACGGACCCCCCTTAACACCACTGAAAAGGCAGAAGCTTATACCTTACTCAATAATAAAATCAACACTTACACCCATTACATTGGTAGCACACTCAGACCATCATACACTAGGATAAACGAACATAAGGCCGATATTAGACTTAACAGAAATAACATTAGCCTCGCACAATTCATACACACAAACGATGCCGTTTTACTGTTTCAGCATACCAAAATACTGTCCCCAGTAGAAAAAAGTTTAAGGTTCAGAGAGGCCTTAGAGATCTTTAGCCAACGATCTGTTACTTGTAATGCAGAACAACCCAGCTACATTAGCAATGCTTCGCAATATTTGTTTAAAAACCTGCCTTGACTTCAACAACAAAACCATTTTATTTTCCACTATGTAACTTTTACATACTATGCATTTTTTTTTCTATTTTCACAACCATTTTACCATCATACTATGGTCTTTAAGTGTTTTTACAACAACACATTGATTTTAATTCCTGCACGATCACGATTGTTATTTTATTTTAAATATTTGTATTCGATATTCATATACTGCATCCAATGAAGACTGTCCCATTGCGCAGCCGAAAGCCTAGCTTATATGTTTAATAAAAAGTATTTTACCCGCTTTACTTTGACTTGTACATTGTATCGAATTACTTCATCAAGCGGTGGTATTCTCTCTTTATTTCTTTATCTTTTTCAGTTTTAAAATGCGTTAAATGCTATTTAAGGAGTACGATAGGAGAAGACAGATTGAACAACATGGCCATATTATACCTAGAACAAAAAATTTTGGATGAAATAGATATTGCAAAAATAATTGATGAATCTGCTAAAGAGAAACCAAGACACAAATTTATATACAAAACATTTTTTAAGCACTGACAAGGAAGGTCTTTTGACCGACAGACACCGATTTTAACGAAAAAAATACAGTCAAAAGTACACACACCTATAATCCCATCACGTAAAAATTAGCAGCCAAATTCTCATATGAATTCCGAAAAAATTAATCAAAATATAGAAAATCGCCAATTGCAACTATTGGCGAGAATATTTTGGCGAGCCTGAAACTTCAAAGGAAAACGTTTCATCAGTAAGTGGACGGACGGATGCAAACGCGTTGGTTGGTTCCATTCAACTTCCAAAATGCGTTGTCAGTACTACATATATTCCAATTATTTTATATTTCAAAAGCCTTCTTAAAATTTGGTACGAGTTGTAAGGGAGTTTTTTTTTTTTATATTAGACTTTAATCTTATTATATTTATTTTTGAACATAATAGCAGAAAAGTGTCTATAGTTTTATTTTATAGTTCCTTGCAAGTTGAAATTATTTTAATTCAGTAACGTACTGCTTTTATTTTATTTCTGAAATATCCGACAATGTCTAAAAGTACAGAAAACAAATGTGGTTCATGTTAAAATAATAAGGAAAAGCGATTATTTTAACATGAATCAATGTTTTAAATGTCCATTACTGAAGTAGTACATATCCTATATATTATCTTTTGTTTTTATTTATTGTGAATACAACGTCGAATAATGCCAGTCATTATTTTTAAATTACGAAGCGTAATACAAAATTTAAATAGGCAAATATATAAACTTAGTTTAATAAAAAAATACTTATTTCATAAAGTTATTTTTTGGCCTTTATTACGATTTTATTTCAGTTATTATCTTATTTTTGTATCATTCTAATTTTTGGTCTTTAATTTAATAAATCTTTCTTTATCGAAGGGGGTGCAAATAGCGCTAGCCGATGGCATTTATAATTGAAGTAAATGCTGTGTGTTTTAGAACATTCACACACATACAAAGATTATAAAACGCATTTTTCTTTAACGTCAAGTGGCAATAACAACTTTTTTTGGTAACCTGGATCGTATTTTTATTAATTTTTTTCGGAGCTTATATGGGAATTCGGCTGCTAATTTTTATGTAATGGGGATTATTAGTGTATACTTATGACTTATTATGGGTTTTTATGTGTTCACTTATGACTGTATTTTTTTCGTCAAAATTGGCGTCTGTTGGTCAAAAGACTTCCCTTGTGAGGTATATAGTCCGTTGCGGAAAACTGGCGGGTAGTGCCGTTAAAATTAAAGGGAACTGAGACTTGTTCCATTGTAGTAGAGGGAAGGGCGTCTTTCAAAACTGTTTTTTCCCGCGCGAAAAACCAGTTATGAAAGACGCCCTTCTGCTGCAATGGAACAAGCCTCAACTCCTTTAATCTAACAGCTACGCCAATTCCTGAATGGATTCTAACACCTAAAATTTTTTGAATAAATATATGATTTTCTTGAAACGCCAAGTTTATTATTAACTACATATTTCTGGTTTAAGTAACTCACTAAAAATCTAATACTGAAATCTTTTCGAAAAATCCTCCAGTTCATACAATTTCTTTGTTTTTTGAGGTGGGGAAGGAGATTTCAGGGCCTCGAAATTTTTACCGCCAGGGGCCTCCAATAGGCTTAATCCGCCTCTGACTAAGAGTGTATTCTTACTTTAATCTGTCAAGATGTACAAAAATTTTATTTATCATATCCAACTGAATAATCGTTTTAAGTCTATAAGAAAAGTACATGGCAAACTCAAAATATTATAGGGTCTATAAATTGAAAGGTACTAAATACGATTGCGGTAACAGATTAGAAACTGCGAATGATAATAACTTACGTTTTATTACCATCAAAATGTTAATAAGGATGTGTATTAATAATCTGGATAGAAAGAAATTCTCATTCGTTGCTGTTTGTTATATTTCTTGCGTTTTTTAAGTTCTCCATTATGTAGAAGGGATCATTATTCTTATTTATTAAACCAGGAACATGCCAGGAAAAGAGGATTACTGAGTAAATACTTCTTAAATAATCCTAAGTACAAAGCTGTCAAAATTCGACAGTAATAAACTAGTAAACTAAAAATTCTTTTTCCTTCTCAAATTAACTGAAAGAATTTTTAGATAAAAATGCGAGTTTGAATAGCGTTTGCGGCTTTAAAAATTGTTTTTCAGTGTTATCGGGATGTCTCTACGAATGCGAATTTTATCTTTCTCTTTCGTTTCCGCCTTCTTTCTCAACCGATTACGATAACAATTAACTTTGGGGTTTATTTGCAAAGAGAATATTTGAGTTGACTGATAACGAATTCTTTACTTTGTTGGAACATCCGCTTTCACAGTAATAATGAATTCTCTGAAAACTTTCACAAGGCAATAAAATTTTCACGAGTTTTAAAGAAACCTTTTCCAATCTTAAAGAGAGATCTCACTCGTTCCGGATGTCATGCGTACCTCTAATTAATGTCCATTTTCCATAAATGCTAAACGGCTACAAAAAGGGCTTTCTGAATTTAAAAATTTTGTTTTTGGAATATTTAAAAGGCTGATTACATCTCCAAAAATAAACTGCCGAATCCATGGCTTTTGGAATTTTTTTTAAGCAGTATAAAGGAATAAACCTGACAGTGTTAAAACTCACATCCGTCATTGAAATGGGGATAACAGTAAGCAGGAAGTTGAATATTGTGTGCCTGTAAAATGTACATGAATTTCTTTACAGTACAATAAAACACATTTTACACAGAAAAGTGCTTCAGTACGAAAGCAAAGATTGTATTAGAAGCAAAAGTGCCTTTTAACTGGAACAAGTGGCGTCCCCAAAATAGTTACGTACTTTGGTGACATAGGGACTAGCGTTAAACATTTCTTGATATTATAATCTGCATGTATATTTTATGCAAAGTATAGATTTCAAATGCAAGTAGAATTGTTTATGTATCTTTTTCCATCATTAGACATGTAATTCATGATAGCTTTATATGCATAATATTTTTGTAGTAATGTATCACATTAAAAAAGAATAAAATTTAACGATATTAAGAGGATGCATGATATTATTACTTTCACTAGGGATAACATTGTAAATATGGTCAAACCCACAGTAAAGCCTTTCGGGGTGAGATTTTTGTGAGCTTTTCCTGTGTACTAATTTATTATACAACAATTTTTTCATCCAACGATTATAACGGAGTTTCAAACTAGAGCTTATTTGTTTTGGAGAAAAACGAAAACTCACGAAGAAAACTCACAAAAATCTCGCCCCGGAGGCTTTCTTGTGTTGACCATATTTGGCAATTGTGTTATCCCTGCGGAGGGTAATAATACCTTAACATCTTTACATACGGAGAAAGAGAGCGTTGTTTCCTGTCCTCATTCGTCTAGCGGTCCAAGACACTCCGGGCTAAACGGAGGGACCCTGGTTCGAATCCAGGATGGGGAAAGCGTCTCTTTTTCTCCAAAAAGAAAAAAAGGCCCAAGTTTGAGCTACTTATACGTGGATGGCCAAAAATATTGTATGATGTTATGGGAAATATTTCCTATTCCCGATACGAGAGGCAACGTAATTCGTGCTCGTTTCAATTTTGCTAAAAATTTATCCTGATATTTGTCCTCGGGGTTTTTGGACAGGTATTGTACACTATGTTAAGCCTATGGATAATTGTTTCACATTTTAAATTTTGGATAATCCCTTAGACATACTTTGTGACATATAGTATATCCAAGACGAAGTTATTGTACTGTAAGTACGGAGAAACCGCAACCCATAGGGGTGATATATGAATGTTTTGCATGCTCATAAACATGTAGATATGAGAGAGCAAAACCCCATAAACATATAGTAGAAGTGATAGAAATGTGGTAAAGGCATTTCTTATCAAACAAGGTATGTTCGTAACTGTCGCATTTAAGAGCTAACATAGAAATTACTCAGAAAATGGAACACGGTTTTTATTTACTTCACCTTTCAATATATGTTCACAAAGGGCGACCGCCAACAGTAGTAGACCTATATGTCCGTCAGCATCCACACGTTAATTGGCGAACATTTTCTAAGGTACCGGGTATTTTTCGAACAGTTGCAACAGCAAGTTTGGCGCGTAAGGTCCTCAGTGGAAGTAATGGAAGTCTTGTACATGAGAGCCCTTAGATGTCCCGGTAGGAAGAAGTCGAGTCTTGATAAATCGGGAGATCATGGTGGCCAAGAAACAGGTCCATCTTGGCCATTTATCGCCTCGCAAAAGTGGCATTCATGTAATTAGAAATGATTGTTTAATGCCAAACAGCGCTCTCCAACGCTTAAACGCGGTAGTTACGGACATACATTGTTTCACAAGAAATGTTTGTTTTAGTGTCCCCTGTTATCTATTGAAGTTTTTTCCATGAATTTAGAATCACTCTGTATATTGTAATCAAGATATAGTATGATATTATACGTAGAGATAGTTCGTTAAATGGACAGGATTTAAATTACTACCTTATGAACGCAGTCTAATTAGAAGTTAAGTACTGGATATCTCATAAGTAATTATACCATTAAAAGCTATATAACGACATATAAATTTTACTGCTCCTTCATTTAAAAGTATTGGAAAAAATTTCATTTAAAATGATCTTAATTTTTTAACAATCTCTAATAGGTTCTGTCATTAGATGAAACGAAAGGCGTGGCGAAAAATACGCATTTAAACATCATAATTTCTTAGACCCTTTTAGATAGTATATCTTCCTTTATATGCATACTGTAAGTTTTTTTCCTTCAAAATATGCAATGTATGCACATAAACAGCGTTTATTTCCAATTTTATTTAGTTCTTATCTTGAGGAATATCCGATTTGTTGTTGGGTTTGATATTTTAGTTTACAAGAAGTTGAAACTTTTATTAACTTTGTTTAGGAAATCAATATCAATCTTCTCAGTTTGTCTTACGCAAATAGCTAGCCTCTACAGTGATTAATCAACTTGAAAATCCCCTTAACACATTTTCGGAGAAGTTGACCTACCGTAATTCATCAACAAAATTTACCCAGTGCCTCTGTGAAATAATCCATTGTGTTAAAACTTCCTTTATGCTAAACTTCTAAACTTGAGTACAGCATTCATTGCTTTTGATGATACAGATATCACTGTTAACAGCACTCCACCTAAACATGGGAAACTAAAACATTTTAATATTATTCTTATTTCATGCACCAGGAATTACATGCGAAAATCAGGTTCTATATTTAAATTACAGACTTCAACAGCAGTTTTGATGAAACAGTGCGAAGTTCTTTTATTGATACACATTGGTAAACAAAGGTTATGCTGATTGCATGAAATAGAAGGGTCTTTTTTACAAAGTTGTAATAAAAAGGTTTTTAAATAATAGTTACAAATCATTATACGTTAGCAATGCTAAGAATATAGGCAACAAGAATAAAAGTATGCCAAACTGACAAATTTCTAAAGTGCATAAAGATTTAAAAGATAAATTTGTTTTAAATTCATTAGCAAATCAGTGATTAGAATTGTTAACAAGGGAGTAGTAATTGGGTTTAATTAAAAAAAAATGCTTAATTTAAAAATCCAGCTAAAGAAGAAAAAACGTTAAAGATTTCAAAAGTAAAAGCTAATCTCGAAAAGTCGAGAACAAGATACATGGTAAAATTGATAAATAAAGGTGTGTAAATACCTAAATTCTCTAATGTACTTACGTGAAGGTAGGGTAAGTAGAAATTTGTAAACAATAAAGCAAATTTCGCTAACAGAAGAATAAGTGCTACTTAAGGAAGTCTAAAGGTGTCTTTATTTTGTGTTTTTTTAAGTATTTATTTTAAACTAAATCTTTTTAAGGAAACCACGAAGTGGTTTGAAAGATGAACATCAATCGAACTGCTGCCTATTTTTGAAATGAATGTGCAAACTTAAAATGTGCTTTAATTAATGTAGATTCAAATTATCAGCAAAGGAATCATTAATTGAGCAAGAGTATGTATCCCAGCATATCTGCAAATATGGTATAGTTGACGAATAAAAGTATGGTTTGAATTTATTAAATTATACGTATACTTTTTAAAATACATATATCGAAGTGCTCTCATGGGGTAAAATTTTTACACAATAAACCTACGTGAGACATTTATTGATGGCTGCAAATACTCAAAATGAAGATTTATTGAAGGATTTTGTAATAAAGTTTCTAATAAAAATAGAATTAGATGTAGGTTAATACATTCATTAGAAATAAGCATTATATGTCTAGAAAACTATAGATTTCAGTTGGCAAAAGTTGTATAAAAAAGTTGTATTTTCTTGAAAATCAAAGCCACTAAACTATTGTATATTGTGCGACTTTTTTGTTGATAAATGACCGGGACCAGATATTATTGTCAATTTTTCCCCTCTCCACTCCCCACAACCCACTATTGTCGTTTTTTTTATTGCAATATGACGCTTGTAATTTTATTTGATGTTGTGTCCTGAGAAATAAATAAATAAATAAAATAAAAAATATAATTGCCATGTTGACAGCAAAGTTAACCAAATGTCGTTGTATTACAGCGCTATAGCTCTTGCTAGATGGATACATCTCCAACCTTTCTCAATAAAATTCGTTTTATCATCTTGCTCTCTCGTAGTTTAATGTCTCACTAGGCTTAGTTTCCGAATAAATTTGCCAAACTAAATGCTTCATTTACAAACGTAAGTGTGTAACTAAAGTATTTAGTTACATATAGAGAATTAAGTAGAAGTCTATCTAACATACACAAAATCCGAATTTGGATCTCATGGTACCGAAACTTTGTAGGTAGTGAATTCTACAGACCAATGTTCAGAAGTTCGTAACAAAATTTCGGATACCTTGAGAAATTTCCTTCAGCCAGCATGGTCTTATCTATAATTGAGCTATAGAACATAAAAAACGATTAAATAATTATTTGTCTATGTATAGTTTAAGAATTATATAATGGTCCTACGAAAGTAAATATCACTGTAAATATATATGTGTATCTTAAGCATATGCCTTTTTAAGTAATTAAATGCAGTTATATGTAAAGTTAATATGCATTAGAGTGAATAATGCAATGCCAATAATGAGATTATTAAATATATTGGAGAAGTATGCAAGCCAGTTGTATGAAATAGGGTTATATTAGGTAGAGAAAATATATATAACAACACGGCTATAGAGAATGCTTCATCATTTGTGTATACGTTGAGGAGTTGTTTCCTTTTTTTTATATTAAAACTTTTCAATATATTTTCTGAGAGGAGACATAGAGATTAGGCTGAACAAGGAACGATGGCACCTTTACAAAAGCGGAAGCGTACTGAATTGCGAAGTTGAATCCAGTGAATATCCTATTCGCAATTTATACGCCATGCTATTTGAATATTGAGGCGTCATGTTCACAGCATCTTTTAATCATATCAAAATTTTGAACGTTTCAGGGTGTTTTTATGACTTTTTCCGGAATTTCTTAGAGACAGATTTTTCATTTATTCATCATATTGATGTTCACATGGCTAGTGAAAATTACAAGGTATGAAGACGTTATGTTTTTGCAAAATGATGCAATCAAACTTTTTATTAAAGTAAAATTGTTCGCAGTCTAAATTCATGAAATAGATTGTTTAAGAGAATTTAGTGAAACATTGAAATACTTCTCACGCATAAAAGACCTCTTCAATAATTAATTCCATATTTTTAATATCTAAAATTCACAATGCCATATTTTTCTAGAAATTAGAAAAAATTTAAAAATTTAGTAAACAAAATTTATATTCAGTCCCAAAATCATTAAATCAATGGATTTATATTTTATATATGGGCAATTTTTAACTAGATATGATTGTTCGTAAGCATATTTATTTTTGGGACAGCTGAAGAAACACTTTGCGTACAATTTGTGCAGCAACGGCCAATTTATAACAGGTCATCTTACCGTGTGTACTGAAGTTAACACTTTTCATGAATTTGTTCGGCGAGAGATAGAAATATTCAGCCATCTGGTATTTGTAACAAACAAGTATATGAGCAGTATATATTTAATAAAATTAGAAAATACTATTAACGTGTACGTCTTCTACTTCTACATGATGGTTCCGATGAAAATTTTAACTGTATCATTACATTTTATTAAATATTTGAAATAATAGAGAGTATATAAAAGAAAGCATATATCGTTGCTCACATACGATTCTTCATTTTCTGTCCACACTTTCTCACTTTTTGTCTTCACTGCTTGCATCTTTAAAAGATTCCTCATAGACTCTCACGCAAACCTCATCTTTTATCCATGAGCGGAGATTTGAGGATACAGTCTGTATCGAAGTAGGAAAAGCAACACGACTGGCGTAAAATAATGCTGGGCAAGACCCACCTCGGCTGAAAACTTTCAGAAACGGTAGACAACGATCGTATTTGAGAGTAAAAACAGACGCAAAAAGAATATAATAAAACATATATTGTAGAAAATTTGCGACTTTACTGCAGTTGTTGTTGTTGTTCAACATTATCAATAATTCATTTTGAATTTGATGGTATGTTGCTATTGATACAAATTTAATCGAATATAATAATTATAGTGCGCTTCTTACAACGCCTCATGTTGCATTCGCGAGAAATGAATAAATAACATTGATTGAACTCCACCAACTCCCCAGTTTCGAATTGATGCGAAAATTTGTTAAGTAATTACAAAAAAAAGGACCTTTCGGTATCGGTGGCAAATTTTAATATGCAAAACCCCTTCCACCAAGTGTGAAATATTGGTATTATAAACGTACAATTCGTAGAATTTACAAAATAGACGGTTATATCTAAATTTCAACAAGAAATTAATTCTCGATTTTTTAAGGTTTTTCTAAGCAAATTAATTTCAAAATCTTATGCTCGTGTATTTGAAGTTTTGACACACACCACATTAAAAACAAAATTACGTAGAATTATGCAATTTTGTCATGCGGCTATGATCTTCCCATGTGTTCATCTGAATTTTTTTAATCACGTTCATGTTTGAAGGGTTTCTACAAAAATTATAAAGTTATACTAAGTTATTGTATTTGAACGCTCAATTAAGGCAGATTGTCCTCGTGTTACGATTTGACTAATCAAACGTTATTTTCTTGTCTTTTGTGTGTGTGATATGTAATTTCAAAGAAAAAGTTAACATAGTTGTATAATACAAGAATTGGTAGCATCGATTGTCATCTAAATTAAAGAACATCGACTTAAGCACTACTCGAAAAATGTATTGTAATTGTGTTGATACGTGGATAATATTCTGGGCATATTATATGTTTTATTGCCAAGTAAAAGAAATTATTGGATAACTGTACAAAAATCTGTTACAAGCAGCCGGTGTAAGCGTAACAAGTTACGGAAAAAGTTCGTTTTTTCCTCCTTTTGCTTCTTGTCTATGCATCAAGCCATTTTTTTTTCTTACAATTCAGTGAATAACAAAGTCTTATACTAATATCGAAATATCGTTTGCGAATGGAAGAAAAGATGCGCATTACTACGATGCGTGTTATACTATGCGAGGGCAATCTACCGAAAAGATAATATATTCACAAATAGGAAGAAAATTAAGTCACGCAAGTTTATTGAACGCTATTAAACTTCGAAGCATAAGTTTTAAACTCTTATCGTATATTGGTTTTATTCGTAATCACGCTTTTTGGTTTTTCCTTTTTCTGAAATCTAAACTGCTAATTTTTTAAACGTCCATGTAGTTCACTTTTCTATAGAACAGGAATATCGGATTGCTTGGAATGGCGAAGCGATATTTCTTAAATCATGAACAATGTCTTTGTTGAAGAAAAGAAAGGTTATTTATTCAGTAACTGAATTTTAAAGGGTAGAAAATATATCTTCAAAATGAATAAATTACATACGTTGCTATAATATGCAAATTACAATAAGGTGGCTCCTAAATCAAAACATCAGCAATTATTTCGGTCCTGGTTTTTAAGTGTCTTTTCTGCCTTTAAATCTTCATTTGTTTACTCCTGAATTAAAAATTCATGAACCATTCTATGTATTTAAATTAATGTATAAATAATGAAATAAAACTTTCAGAGGTTCTTCTTTTAAAATCTCGCAATTCTACTGTTTGCAATATTAGTTCAATTTTCGAATGCAAACATGTAAACTTATGCTAATGTAAACGAAAGTCCTTTTTATCACATCTTTAAGTTAAATGAAACAAATACACTATATGCCCAAAAGTATCCGGACACTTTGGATTTTTTAATTTTTTTCGAATTTCTAAAAACTACTCTGCCAATTATTCTTTGACTTTGAAGATATATAGAACATGCTTGAATGCACACTTTCCAATAAAGTTTCGGTGACTTGTGCATTTAGGGGACCAACAACATATTGACAAAGTGAAAAAATATATTTGATCACCCTGTATCATAAAAAGCTGGAAATTATTTGTAACTTTCAGAAAATATTTAACCAGCTATGCTTAATGCCTGTGTGCATTTTCGTAAACCAAACATGTATATTCATGAAGATAGAAACGTTTCTTTAAGAAAACCCAAATTTTGTCACATATTTTTTGCTTATAATATCCACAATTTTCAGTCAAATTTCACGAAACTTATAAAACATTTGTCAACGTACAAAAAAAATATTATACTTAAATTAGAAATTAATATATTGAATACACGATGAGATATGAGCATTTAAAGAAAATAATTTTTTACTGCGCATATCTTTCGCACATGCGCAGTAAAAATTATTTTCTTCAAATACTTATATCTCATTGTGTATTCAATATTTTAATTTGTAATTTAAACATAATATTTATCTTGTACGTTGACAAGTATTCTGTAAGTTTCGTGAAATTTGGCTGAAAATTGCGGATATTATAAGCAAAAAAACCTGTGACAAAATTTAGGTTTTCAAAAGAAACGTTTCTATCTTCATGAATATACATGTTTGTTTTACGAAAATGCACACAGACATTAAGCATAGCTGGTTAAATATTTTCCACAAGTTACAAATAATTTCCAGCTTTTTATGATACAGGGTGATCAAATATATTTTTTCACTTTGTCAATATGTGGGTGGTCCCCTAAATGCATAAGTCCGAAACTTTATTGTAAAGTGTTTATATATACCTCCAAAGTTAGAGAACAATTGGCCGAGTGGTTTTTTAGAAATTCGAAAAAAAAAACAAAAAATCCAAAGTGTCCGGATACTTTTGGGCATATAGTGTACACACTTTTAGCTCTAGATATGTGAACATTTAGCTAAAAGAATTATTCCAATCAATTCTAATATTACATTGTAATTTAATTTATACTAGAACTTTAATAGCTATTTATTTTAAATTATATTCTATCGGCGTGTCCAAAATAAAAAGGCGCTCACGCAAATTATTTTAGCTGATGGTTTAAAGTTTTTAACACGCCATACTTATTTAAGATATTTAGGATAATTTGACGTAGCATTACGCTTATAAATCTAAATGCCATACTACTTAATAGTTTGTACTGATTTTTTTGCGAGCTGTTTAATTACAGCAACTAATGCCTTCGATTTTCAGGCCAATAATTCGGTATTTGAGTTCGCTATCATTGAAAAAATGCACTAGATTCTCTCCCTCTCTCCATGTTATGTGATAATGAGATGAAGCGATGCTTGGACCCAGGTTTAGGTTGGATTTGGTAGGCATTTGATTCTATGAGCTCCGTTAAGCCAACCTGGTTAGAATGACGTCATATAATTGCACATTAACGTGTTGTTAGAGCGC
The DNA here is from genome assembly GCA_006491805.2 of Dysdera silvatica. NCBI lineage: Eukaryota > Metazoa > Arthropoda > Arachnida > Araneae > Dysderidae > Dysdera > Dysdera silvatica. Next base: position 120,459,842 of record QLNU02015360.1, on the reverse strand, counting down.
CCGTCTTCGTTGACCAAGCAGAGTACAGTATATAGTTGTTTGTACAGTGTACAGTTGTTTCAGTTTATCGTCTATCTTACCAAGCTACTTGAAATTCAGTTCGATACAGATAGACTAGTTGTCTGGAACCAGTTCAAAGTAAGCCACACTTTTGTGGTTCTAACAGACACATAATATAAACTTTCTCACGACATGGCCATGTTACGGACAGTTAAACTGACTTACCTGAGTCTACCTACTGATTGTGAGCGCATAGAATGCCTAAGAAGATCCAGTTCCTATCCTCAATAATTACCGGTTTGATGAATTGAATGCCCTACAGATTACTGAGCTATTTGTTATGGATCTCTACGCAGCTTTGGATTTGAGACTGGATTAATACATATACGACATCGTTTATAGGCCTTTTAAGACTCATATAGATAGTCGACGATATCTGATTTGGAAATCTTTAGTTCTGCCGACAGATTAATATAGACATTTTCTTAGTTTTTTGTGCTGTATAGGCCTACTCGCAGACTGGTGATCTTCAGAAAAGCATAATTGGAACAGATGCCTATATGTAGCTCACAAATTAAGATAAAGTTATGTATTAGATTTAAAGGACATATAAGTAGTAACATATTATTATGCTTAGGATGAATCTTGCATTAGTATGATTATTGATTGAGCATGATCCGATGTCCTATCCATAATTTATCTTTGAAGCTATGAGAAATCTTTTGGACTTCCTGAAGTTAATAATGCAGAGTATCAGTATTAGTATGGATATGGTGAATCCACATCAGAATGAGTAAAATATTTTGAAAGCATGTAGCCCTTAAGAATATTTGCTTGGAATACAGAATGCAAACAAGATTGCTCGTAGAAAATCGCACATATCTGGATTTCAGAGTACAGCTGCAACTCGCAAAACGACCAAAATCTAGCCAATAAAAGTCTGATTTAGAGCAATTCTGTAACTATGGATTTAAGACACGGGAATAAGGTAAAGATGCAGCATAATTTTTCTAGCAGTAACATTTTAGCACTTGAAATACATTCATTCACTAGTGTGTATACAATATATACTGCACAGATGCATGGAACAGGAACAAAAGCATTTTAAACATATTAAAAGAAATGATGTTCGGGGATTTAAAATTTCTGAGTTCAGACAGGCTGTAGATTTTAGAACTATTTTCTGGCCTGCCAATAACTCCTATAAATGTTCCCTGTCATCGCTGGGAGATCTCTGAGATACATTCATTATCATATCGTTCTCACACAAGATACAATTTGAGCTAGGGGAAATTTTTTTAAATTAGTATAAATGTTTGGCTAAGCAGTCATGCCCATTCTCTACCCGGAAAGCTGCAGCAGCATACCGTCGAGAAAAAGGGAGGAAATTGAATCTTTAACGCGTGCTTTATCTTTCCAATTTTTATCTTTGATTCCTTTGGACTGTCTGGCTTGGAATTTTTTTTTACTAAACCGTTCTTTACGATTTGCACAATAGAGGAATAAGGATGATTATATAGACTGGAGATTGTAAAACATTAACTCCCCTTTTAGCCAATACGTCGTCTATTTCTTGGATGTTATAATGTGGCAAAGTCCATTGTAAAGTGACATTTTTTTTCCTGTTTAAACTATTATAGCTGTAAGTTATGTCTACAATTTTTAATCTCTTATGAGTCTGGTTGTTTATGTAAATTGATTGCTTAGCTTGCAAGTACAGAGTACGATAATATAACCGCATTTTTAAAGCTATAATTTCTTAGTAGTAATTGCTTAGTGGCGAAAATAATGGCTTCAATTTCGCCATCAGAAGAAGTGATGTGTGGTTCCAGCGTAATGTAGTGTGTGAATAATTTGCAGCACCATTTCACAGCACCTTTTTTGAGTAAAACGATTGTACTTAGACTTATTAAATATTAAAAAAAAACAATACTTCGCGGCGTGCACTATCTTAATTAAGAAAGTTGTAGGAGAATAGGTACGATATAAATGGCTTGGACTTTAGCTATTTGTGCTACTACCTAACAAACTTAACGTTGTATTGCACAGTCTGCCCCTCTCTTTCTCTCTCTTTTAAACGTTTTATCATGTCTGCCAATTCTAAAGACCTAGACCCTACGTGTTTTGACGAGATAACATGTTACAAACTCCGTACTGTAAACATGTGGTTTACAGAACATAGAGATTACAAATTGGCCTAGCCAGTCTAGAATCGTGCTATGAATTCAACAAAATCCTTAGGATGTGTGCTAAACCACCAAATCAGAATGAGTTGTGTACTATTTTCTTACATTCACCATTATACTGAAATACGAATACAGAGAGCAAAGGTTCGAAAGTCGAGAGTTATTTGTGAAATTTTCTCAAAGAATCTCTGCTATTTTTCCAATCACTAAGTTACTATGCATACGTATGTATGTATATATATATATACACACACACACACACACACACATACACACTGGTGGAAAAGTGTTTAGGGACAACTTATGAATTCTGAAATTTTATAAATTTTTAATCAATCAGAATCATATTTATATATCAAGTAAAACATAAAATAACTATATGCATATCCTTAATGCCAACTTATAATAAAATTTAACCCACAAAATTGCATTTCATAAATATGCATTGAAGATAACTTGGAAAAAGTATAAAAATGATATAAAAAATATGAAAAATCCATCAATAGTTAAGAATGTTGCTCTTATTTTTAATTATTTTGATTATTCTTGATGTCAAGTATCGTGAATCGTTAAAGTTTCTTCAAGGATGTTTTGCTAAGCTTGTTTTATGGGCGAGATCACGTTTATTTTCATATTGCTAATCATTTTGAAGGCCTCACCGGCCAAACGACCCCCACAGATTTTTTTATTCAAATCAGGACTTCTGGTCAACCAGTACAAAAATTCTGCAGAATTGGCCTTCTATCACTAATGCTATATAAAATATAGTTCAAGTATATTACGTTTCCTATGCATGAAAATGAAAAGTATCAAAGAAAAGAGGGACACGTGTAATCACTATATTACTTACAAAAAGTAAGCTTATTCGTAATCGAGGTTTTCGGTATGTAAGGCTTTAATTCATTAACTTTTGATTTTGCAGTGCTCCAGTTTTTTATTATTTATATCTAAATTCATATCCAGTGATGTCGTAATCGCTAGGTATTATTATTATTTTTTTTTTTTTGCTCAAATAAGTTGACGACGTAAGGTTGGCATAATAACATTAATTCAACTTGGTTTAATTGTTTACATTAAAGAATTGCACCACAAAGAAATGAATTTTATAATTTTCGTCTCCTTTTGAAAACTTACCTTTTTAAAACAGAAAGAGACTATACAGAAATAAAAAACATACAACAAACGTAATTTCTTTGTTCTTTTTATATTATATCATCGCTGATCAGAAACATGGTATATTATGACTAATGCCAGTGTGAAGAGAGTCCTGTCGTCAGGACTCTCCGTGCAGATGGAATTTATATCAAAGTGACAAGCATTGGAGCCATGAGTAAAGACAGCACAATGCTCGTTGATTAACGAGCCAGACATCCTCTCGACATGGTTTTGGAAAAATTCGCCAGCATTGCTTCCACAGTCCCGTAGCATATGCTCGTGCTGGCATTGTACAAACTCCGTGATGAGGCTGTAAAAGTCAAGAAAACGATTATAACAGATCAGCTGACAGTTTTTAATGTTTTTTGTTTGATCTCTCGCTGTCAATACAACAAAAAAATCTCTAACTGAAACCATACAAATTTTGCAATAAAATAAGTTATTGTAAGTAGATATCAACTGTGTCAGAATAAGTTTAGAAATGGACGCTCTTTTAGAAATAGAAATGTTTATTTGTCACAAGGGTTACATATTGCATCCAGTCTTGAATTTCAATTTAAGTAAATAAATTTTACATAGTTTAGAACAATTTGCATTTCCTCGTGACGGGTCCCCAGTAAAAATTATAAAATTTAACCGGCTGGTGTAGAATTTAATACCCAGTTTTAATTTAAATGCTTTTATATTCGATTTCGTATGCAGAGTCAGGTGGGAAGTGAAGAGATAAGGAATGCTGAAAAAGTTTTAGATATTATATCATTTCAATGGATCTTGCTCAATTTTTATATCTGAAATTAGATATTTTACAAAAGGAATTTAAAAAGGAGCGTTTAACTGACAGGAAGATCGATTTGTCTATTTTTAAAAGTTCAGAAGTATCGTTTTTCTATATATAGATTTAAAAATTTCAGCCATAAATTCAAATTTCAAGCCAAAAAATTTGTTGACAGATCGTCTCTCACTGTATTAATTATTATTTAAGGATATCTTAACCAAATGCAAATTAGGGCCTGAACGATTTGCCACCCATTTAGAATTTGTGCATGTGAAGGCGAAGTTAATTGCCATTCTTTTTATAATATGGATGAGCGGGACATCTTCTAAAATGAAGAAACTTCAGCTTCTTTTTCACTTTCTTAGTTATCGTCATCAATAAGTGCAATTACGTTTTTGTACGTCTTCGTTTTTTAAAATGCAAAGTGCTTTAGACTTTTTATCCCGCTACTTTTTTCTTTACTTTATCTTTTTTCAGCGTTTAATGTAATTAGGGTGGTATTTGCTTGCGGAGATAAGACTAGATTTTTTTCTATGATACTTCTGGGTAGAGTAAGAATTATCAACATACATTTCACTCATTTCGCCGAAATACTATGATACATACACATACATACATATATATACACACACACACACACACACACACACACACACACACACACACACACATATATATATATATAGAGAGAGAGAGAGAGAGAGAGAAAACAAAAATACAAGTTGACAACATTGAGCTAGAAATTGCTGATTCATATATTTACCTTGGCCAGCTGATTTCAATGGATGGCAACATTATGAAAGAACTCAACAGACGTATTAAACTTGGCTGGAGTGCATTTGGAAGAAACAGTTTTATCCTGAAGGGGAAATTGCCTTTGTGTCTAAAAAGAAAGGTCTTCAACCAGTGTGTATTGCCAGTCCTCTCTTATGGATCAGAGACATGGAGTCTAACAGTTGGAGCAATACGAAAGTTACAGACAACGCAAAGGAGCATGGAGAGGTGCATGCTTGGAATAACTAGGAGAGATCGAAAAAGAAACACTTGGGTGAGAGAGCAAACTAGAGTAGAGGACATCATTGTTAAAGTAAAAGGGCTGAAATGGCGATGGGCTGGGCATATTGCAAGAAGAACTGATCAACGATGGACAACAGAAATTCTGAACTGGATTCCAAGAGACCACCGAAGACCTAGAAAACGTCCTCAAACTAGATGGGTGGATGAAATAAGAAAACAGGTTGGGGTGACGTGGAAACGAATGGCCCAGGATAGACTTGTGTGGAAAGCATTTGGAGAGACCTTCATCCAGCAGTGGATAGATAATGGTTGAATATGATGATGATATATATATACACAAACCACATACATACGTACGTACACACACACGCACACACACACATACATACATACATACATACATACATACATACATACATACATACATGCATGCATGCATGCATGCATGGATGGATGGATGGATCGTATCCGTCAACTCACGGAAGGAAAGCATGTAGCGAGATTCCTTGCAAAATTCTAAGTAAAAAGTAAAAAATGTTACGGCGAAAATGCCGAGAAATTCATATTTTTCGAGTTAATAGTTAATAACGCGTGAAGCTCATCTGACCTCATGCAGTTTTTATTTGTTAATGCCTTTTATAGTCCAGTTGAAACGAATTGAAGAAATCTTGTTTTTGAAAAGGCGTGGAATAAATGTTTTGTAGCGTTTATTTGGTAATTTTACTGTGAACGCCAACGCGTATGTGAATTTTCCACCAACCAATACGATATAACTTGCATTATATAATAAGTAATTTTAGTGTGGCAACCACTGAGATTTCGTCCTTCGCACAAGTATCAGTAAGTGATGCCAAAAGCGGATGCATAAAAATAATTAGCAAAAAATTTTTTTTTACTTCTCATAGCAAACACATACAATCACGTAACAATAATGTTTTAAAGAAATTTAAAAGTAAAAAATTAAAAAAGACGTTAATTTAAAATTTATATTAATATATCACCTCAAAATTTAAGTTGTTATTGAGTATAGTTATAAAAGCTATTGACATCTTCAAGATGTAGGATAGTAATAAGGCAGAGATACAGCAGGTAACTTCCTGAGAGTAACAAAAACATTTTTGATCTAATACATGCACCCTATCCAATAGTGACGAGATCCTAGCCTTCGGACTAAATTCGGCATCTAATAAATTCGGGAAATATATCATAGTTTCAAAGTCGCATTAAACCATCAATTAAACCGCAGCTATTCCCTTGCGCAGTTTAAGACATAAAATATGCGAACTATATTATCCAAATACTTTAAAATCATGAAATTTAAAGCTAAATTTAGCACATTTTTTTTAATATTGGGCAATGGAATCTATCTATCTATCTATCTATCTATCTATCTATCTATCTATCTATCTATCTATCTATCTATCTATCTATCTATCTATCTATCTATCTATCTATCTATCTATAAATAATGTCGTAATATAAAAGTGGTGTCCAAGAAGTTTCTCTACACTTACAAAAATAATAATAAAGAACGGTAATGGATACGAATTTGCACTTTGTTGCATTAAGCAGTGGAAGGTAATCCAAAGTTTTAGGGACCCTGCAGTGGACTTTATACTACAATTGTTGTTTTAAAACAGTCATCGCAAGTGATGGTAAACAGGTTACTGCCTGGTTTCGCAATGCAATTTCCAGACGACTTGCGAACGAAGAAGATCACTATCAATACCAAAGATTTATGCATGGCATAAGAAATTCATGAAGACAGATAGGTTTCTGTCAAGATAACAAATTCCCGAGCGAGCCGGACGAGTTGCGTGCGAACAGTGGTGCACATATTGATATATATTAATAACTGTTAGGAAAAACTTCGTTACTTCCAATGCTTGGATTCTCAAAAAATAAAGTTCGTATCTATTATCGTTCTTTTGTTTTTAATTTTTTTTTAAAGTGCAGAGAAATTTCTCGCGCACCTTGCATATCTAATCATAAAATAAAACTATTGGAGCGTCTTGATGTTTCATAAGTAAACACGTATTTAAATCGAAATACGTTTAAATTTAGAACTTGTAAAATGTTTGCCTGTCCCCCATTTCAAATGACAATGAAAATTTCGAGATATAAACATTCACGTATTTAAAAAGAAACCCGATATACACGTTTAATATCGAAATGAACAGTATAGTCGTATGGACAATCAATTCACAGCTCCTTATTCACTAGGTTGGAGTCAATTGCCTGTAAGTTCGTTCAGTTTACTGAGCATAATCGTTCAGAGAATGTACGTTAAGCCTTTTGCCCCTTCTCGCATAATTTTATGTCCTAAGCGTACGTAATACAATTTAAATTATACTGTTATACGTACACCATTTTGTTAATTAAATACCATGTTAGTGTTACCTGAGTTCAGCGTAAAATTATACTACAGACTGATATTTGGTCTGTGTAAAAGCGCTTGGTTAATTAAATTCAACTACACTCAGATGAGCTTTTTAGAATACGCTTTGGAAAACTCGGCTTTTAAAATCTCCAAATTACTTAAATAGCCATTGAAACAACTGACTCGGCGTTGCAATCTAATACAAATTTACAGAAGTGAACCTGTCAGCTGAACAAATTAGGCGCGAATGGATGATGCAACTTGTAATTTTGAGTATGTGATGTGAGTGAAAGGGCGTTGTCTCATGAAGGGAGAGGTGATTGAAGGTTCTGTTCTATAAAAAACCGGCCTCTAACGATTTAAATATTTAGTTGCCTGTGAACCGGAAATAATTTTAGGTAAACTCTTCATTTTCATAAATTGTGAAGCCTTTACTTAATTCTGCAAAAGTTGTTCCATAAAAATATGATTAACGGGCTAAGTGTTTAGTTAAGCCTTTTCCTTTCTTACCCCATCCAGACTTTTAATTGACCATCTGAAATGTGATAAATGCACTTAGTGAAGGAATTGTAATAAATTTTTAAACCTTCAATAATGCTACTAATTATCTGAAAATTACTTGACCAAAAAAGACACTTCGGTAGTGTAGTTTTTACGTGTTATTTTGGCGTGCCCTTAAATCGTGTTCCATTTCTAAAGGTGACTGAAAAATTGCTCTTTCCTACTAACTGCTTGTTGTAATCCTGTGTAAGAGGTGAGGACTGCTTGTGTAATCCTGTGTATAAACGGTGAGGTCCCTCAGATTTTAAGAAGTTCAGATTCCTCGAAAGAACGTCGGTGCACTGCTCTAATAGAGCATGGTGGTAAAGCATTTTCTTATCGTGCCATTAACGCCCAATGGTATTGTAGAATGCCTGCCGTTTTTCTGTAGACCGAGGTGTGGTTCTCTAGATAGCAGAGGTTGAGACTTCGCAGAAAGCTCCAAGTTACGGAGCAGCATGAAATTTGTTGTTTTGCACTTTAAAAACTCAAACAAACAATTTTACCAAAAGGGAAGCATATTTTCTCGTAGTTACAACTATGTGAGCATGATTATACGTTCTTTCATGAATCAAAGAATGTACATGTAAAAAATTTTGATGCTGAGAAAGGATTTGAAAAAAAAATGGGAGAAACAAATTTTTCTCACATGAGGGACCTGAAAAGAAGTCCAACCATTAAAATGGAAAAGCTTACCAATTTTATGTTGTTTAAGCGCAAAATTAATTGGAAATGAAAAAGGCTTCGAATTGCTTTATTTCCGATATTTTTATTATTTTTAAACCTAAATCTAATTTTAGTGATTTACGTAAGATCATGGAATTAAAACCCGCGATGCAAACGAAAAGTAATCATTAATGTAACTAATTTAAATCCTCTTTCAGATAATATTTTCGTGCATGGCTCTGAACATTGATTAGTTTTAATTGGTGTTTCATTGTTTTAGTTTGAATTATCATAACAGCTGCATTTTCTCCTTTGCGTTTTAATTACCTCTGTTAAGAAATACCTTCCGATATTCTAACAACGTTCTGATGAACCTTTATACAGGGTGTTCTAAAAAACACCGCACTGACTGTATATTTTTGTAGTCCTTACTCTATGTCGAGCAAATTTTCAAATCATTACCATGGTCGGATATCAATATTTAATAAGATATTTAAGATAATATGTTGACAAACCGTCATACGCGAGCTGCTCTAGAAAACCAATTGTAGCGTTGACTTGGATTTACTGGAAAGAAGATAGCTAAAGCTTGTTTTGTTTGTTCACGAAATCTTTTCGGGAATTCCTACTTGGCGCTTTTGCAAAAACGAAAAGGCTATGTTCGCACATTTTCGTAACCGAAACAGTAAAATATGAAATAAAATATTAAAAACAAGTTGGAATTTTTACTAACCATTTCTTTCTCCTTGTGGAGGTTTATGTAATTTATTAGTGTCAAATTCAGTGGGCTATGGCCTATACATTTCACCTACTGGACGAATGGTAGTGTTAAGGATTTTTGTGCATAATAATTTATTAATAGATAACAAAAAATAACTAAAAAATATACATATTTTGCTCAATGCAGCCTATTTTACCCCTTGTGTATAACTGTGAGCTTGAGTTAAGCTTAGCTTTATCTTGTTGAAGTTTTAACTATGTGTACAATATACATAGTATATTCTATTTATTTCTTGTTTACTTTAAAACTGCCATAAAATTGCAGCAGCATTTATAAATTAATCATTCGGGACTGCCGGGTTATTTTTTCTTATACTTCTTTTGAGTATGAGAATAATTTTAGAATTATCTATTATATTCAACAATGAAAAAATTTATATTTCTAGGCTTAAAATTAAAAGCTCAAATATTTGAAGATTTCATAAATGGAATTTTTTAAATACTATGCTCAATGCAAAATGATATTCCACAAACTTAATACCAGTGAATATAAACTGGGATAATCGCAGTGAAAACGTTTTTCATAACTTTTTCCCCAACTTTTTTTTACACAAACTTTTAGAAAAGAATAGAAGATTATACACTTTAGAAGAAATCAAACGTTTTCACACTTATTTATACCTCATAGTTGGTAATCTGCGAGTTCACGTTTTAAACACTACCCGCAAACACTGTTTGAATACATATACCTGTAAACCAAGATCAGATTTAAGAATTCTCGCTTCGTTGAAAACAAAATCAAACCGAATATAAGCTACCTATTCACAAGAAATTTCTATTAATAACACGCAGTCTTTTTATTTATCCTGAAAAATAATTTTTCTTTTTCTCAAGCAAGCAAACAAACAAACAAAACGTCGTCAGATATTCATCCCCCGTATGTTCTTTTCAAATCTTATTCTTTTCGCGTCGTTTTTCCTGGGTAGCACTAAAAGTAGTTAATTTATCCACTAAAAGTAGTTAATTTATCCACTAAAAGTAGTTAATTTATTCACTAATGGTAGTTAATTTATCCACTGAAAAGGGAGGGGGGGGCAACTAAAATTTAGTAGACTGAAAAGCTTTCGAAAACTATGCAATACTCTGTTAAATTTACAAGTTGCTCCCCGGCCCGCCCACAGGGGCGAAGGTCCATTTTAGCATCATCAGATAGCCCCCGCCTCGAGACGAATAAATTTGATTTATACTCTTTTTTGATCCGCTACCTAGTTTTCAAGATATTTCGGTTTGTCAAGTTAAGTGGGACACCAGGTACGTATATACGGTACATATGTGAATGTGACGTGCCTCCTTCCCACGCTGATGAAAATGACGTTCATTGGTAATGTGCATATACAAGAGAAAATTTTGTTATAACCAACAATATAAATACATGCATAAATATATTAAAATAATAATTCCATTTCTCAACTAGATATTATTAATGTTTAAATTAGTTACATTAATTATTCCAAACTAAAACTTTACACTTGTATAAAAAAAAATATTTTTTTTATGTATTGGATCTACGATGAAAGCATTTTTTTTCTCCTTAATAATTCTCTCCTTACATAAATTTTCTAATCTTTTCTTCCTTATATTTTAATTTTTTCCACCACCTTCACTTTGTTTTTATTTTTATTTTAATTTTTCCATTTTAATTTTTAATTCTGTTTTAATCTTGTTGATCTTTCTTTTTTAATTTCTTCTTCTACTTATTATTTTGTTCCCACTTCCCTAAACCTTTTCAATTTTTTTCTTTAATTTTAATTTTAATTTTATTTAAAACACTTTTCTCTTCTTTTACCAATAAAGGGCGACACTTGTTCATTAACATATTTCTGTTTCTTTATTATTTTTTCTGTTCTAGGTTTCCGCTCAGACTGTAAACACGTATTCGTTCTGAAGAAGAAGGATATATCCTTCGAAACAATTGTAAACTTTTTCGAATATATAACTGCGATGGATTGTGTTGTCCTTACTAATAATCTACATAATGTATTGAAAAGTGTATAAGTAAAAACACGTTACGTTATATACTATGTTTATTACAGTATTTAAGCAGAATTTTTGCACAAATGCTTGCTATTTGCCTTGAACGTACACAGCGAATCTAATTTCAAGTACCAAATTAAGAGTTCAAATATGTGGATTTACTGTGGAAAGAAAAACACCATTACTTTGAAATAAATAGGCGTGAAAAGCAAATGTGACAAAATATTCTTAAACATTGGATTACTTTTACAACAATAAATGCACTTATGCGTTTCCTTTTTTATTAATCGGAAGAAACACACACATACATATGTGTGTATATACACACACCAGGCACGGATCCAGAATCTCCTTTCGGGTGGGGGGCAACTAGAAAGGCACGTTACTTATTTTTGCTGTATACTTTCACTTTCATGTAAATATTTTATGACATAAGTTAACTATAATGAAAAATTGATTTTAATTTATTAACTTGCTGTGTAATTATTCAATAATTAAAAAATATATATTTACAAGGAAGTCACTTAGTCTACAAAGCAAACTCCTATCTCGTTTTGCCAGATCGCCCTCGTGCAAACCGTTTTATCACTTAACTGATGTCAATGACAATATTACGATGCACGTTTATTATTGCAAGAGTACTTAGATGGTTTTCCTTCATGTTAGTCCTTACCCAAATTTTAAGTTGACACAGAGTTGAAAGGGACCTCTGAGCAGTGGCCACACTAACTGATAGTGTGGCCAGAATCTGTAGCATTTTCCAAAAGTTCGGGTAAATGTCTTGATCGCAAGCCGCACTGGCCTACACAGTGCCGCGCTTAAGGATGTGCGAGCTGAGCGACCTCCCAGGGCCGCTAAAATTTAGGGCTGCCAAAAAAGTGTAGTGCAAGTACCAAGAAATCAGCTTTAGCGGCCCATTGGTCTTTCGACAGAATATTTCGTCAACTGACCTTTTGTTCGTGACGTCATACTTCTCATAATGCAGCTTCTAAATGGTGGTCAAAATAAATACATATGTTATTAGTCAAATGCGTTAGCATCAGTAGCCTATGTAGGTTATCATATTTATTGTGGTGGCCATATGACCACTGCAGAGACTTCTGGTTTCCGACACTTGGCTGCATAAAAAGCTAGAAAAATTACTTTGTAAGTTCTAATATTATAAAAAAAGCAGCTTTGTTCATTGAGTTAGCTTTTCATTAATTCGTTATAATTATAATAATTGGAGTAATAATAAATTACAATGATTCGTATTTTATTTAATTAATTTTTATCCCCTATTTTCAATTTAACTTCATTATCTTCTCTTTATCTTTACCCACAGCTTTTATACAAGATTGGAGAACTTTATTTTGTAATGCTAAACCCAGATCAATCTTGTTTTGTTGTGTTAAGTCAAAACGTTTTTAAGGGCCGCTAAAATCTGCTTTGCCCAGGGCCGCTAAAATCTACCTTGCCCAGGGCCTCTAATATCGTAAGCACGGCCCTGGGCCAACATAACTGATGTGGGCTTTGCCTCTTCATTCTGCCACTTCACTTTCCTCAACGCAACTTCTCCAGAGAAGCATGTTGCTGAATTTTTCGAGAAGGGTTTATATGTTTGGTTAACTCTACAGTTCAGTTTGAATATCTTCTATATTGGTATTAATTAAAATGTAAGGTATTAGAAGCCTCAAGTCGAAACATTGTAAGGAATATTCAGGAATAACTAGTAAAATTTGACACTGGTCGGAATATACGAAATACAAATGAAGAAGGTAAAAGACATTTACCATCTGCAAAAATATTCGCAACGTTTCGAGAACTACTGTTCCCTTCATCAAGCGAAAGTGTCAAGGAAGTGTAGGTGTTCGGTATTTATACCCCAACTTTGGTTTTTTTCCAAAGCTATTTGGAATTTATTCGGGTTCATAAATTCATAATCATGAATTCAAGGCAAGACAAGAAAACCTCATATCAGTAAACATAAATAAAAAAAGGAGGATTTTGCTATAGCTAATCAGCAAATAAAGTAAAATTCTGCTAAAAAATAATGATATTTGCGACGAAATCAAGTTTAATATTTTCACTTGGATGGAAATAAATACATGTAGTGAAACTAATTTTTCATTAAAAAGGTAACCATTAATGCCAGGTATGATATTAATATGTATGAGGTAATTTATTGGGTACATCAATATTGGGAATTGAAGATTCATGCTATTGAATATAGATAGAAGATTTAGATAGAAGATCAATTGAAGATTAGATAGAAGATTTAGATAAAAGATCAATTGAAGATTAGATAGAAGATTTAGATAAAAGATCAATTGAAGATTAGATAGAAGACTATATTCAGTTGAAGATTCATGCTATAAGACAACGATCGTAAATATACAACCATTATCAGTGGCGTAAAAATGGGGCTCAAACCCCCATTTTATACAAAATACATTGTTTTCTCAAAGAACACATTACAACCTCCTTTACTTAAAGCCACTTGAGCACCCATGAGTTTTAATTCACTTCGCTACTGGTTAATATAACAAGATTATGCTTGTTTCATAATGTGAAAAATTAATGAAAAAAACTCTTTGGTAATCGCCAGACCCCAATTTTGCTTCGTATTTGCGACATTTGTTTGATTTTAAAGGAAGAAAGTAAATTTCCACCAATAGATAAATTAAGTAAACACACAGCGAAAGACGGTTGAAAATTGGCATACAAACAATTAGAAAATAAGTAGTATCAATGTCCAGGTGATTAAACAAGCTGCAAATGAAAGGTACACATATTAAAAACTAATAACATTTTTCAATTTCGAAAATTTCTGGTTCTTGTTCATCTTTACTAAGTTCAGGTACTTTATTGACAGGAAAAAATAGGATTTTAATTTTATATATAATTTCTCGTGATCAGTAAAAATAGAAACATGTGTATTTTTTTTATAAAAATAATCAAATGGTTAAAAAATATTTCGTCACGGCTGCTTTTTACGATTATTTATACGAAGTAATGGATGCATGTAAATACTTTTTTTGTCCACAGTATCCTTTTTGAACAAATATTTGCTACAAACATGCAATCTTATCAAAGTAAAATACGTTTACCTACCAGCAATGCAGTTTGAGCTGATCGTTGATATTGCTATTATCATCTGATGGTTCTTCAGCATGGTTGCTGGCTAATCTTTTATATTGAGCAGCACATTTTCTTTCATCTGTTGACACGTTTTTCAAACATGGAGCATATTTCAGATAATCTAATAGTGTACATAATAAAGTATCATATATATATATTTGTATCATATAATAACTGTATCTTTTTAAATGATTTATAAATCGTAATTAGTTCAAGTAAATTTTTATTTTAAATTATTTTCAAATTGATTAATTTTCACATCACAAAGAACGATAGTCGACTGTTTCTAGAATCTTGGAAATCTTACAAACTACATGGAAAAATCGTTAACATCACAGCCACTTCCAGAAACTTGCGGAAAATTATGGGAATTTCCCAATATTATGTGTCCCGCAGTGTAGGTTTCTCAATTGTTCCCATTGGGTTTTTCCATCATTCCCAGTGGTTCTCACTGGGTTTTTCCACCCTGCGGGACTGCTTTGATAAAGGATTTTTCCAAGCGTTTCAAGTAAAAAAGAGGCAGAAGCACAACGTCGACATTACTTGAGATGAAGGACTGCTGATGACGCGTCCGAAAAGCTCTAATAATTTTTTTTCATTTACTGTTTTACCGTTGTTTAACCTTTCGTACGTAAATTTCTTCTCTAGAACTTTGTATCTTATTTCAAATAAGTACAACTGTCATCATATTGAACAACCCTTTATCTGTAGAAGGTCTTTTACCTTTCTTTATTGCCCTCCATACGTGTTTATTTATTTTAAGCAATTCGTTTCCATTGTCACCCCAACCTTTTTTCCTATTTCGTAATATATAGAAGTGATGGCCAATTATTGCTTGTGTACGAGCGTCGAAGATCACGCAATGTATTTTCTCTAGTTAATATTTAAGAACGTTCCCAGAAATAATAAATACGGGTTATTTGAAGATAGTTGTTACATTTATTTCAAATTGCCTTTGCGAACTCTTTCACGGTTCGAACGATAACGAGACCAAACGGTTAATTTGCGCATGACTGAAACAATGACGCAAATGAAAGTTTTACGGATGTGCATTAGCTTTCATAGTAACTCAATATGCGGGCTAGATTTTAATAACGCGCTTTTGCTGTGGAAGTTTCTTGTAATTCGTTTTGACTTAACCATGAAAGGCGCTAACAAATGCAAATTGCATAATGATTGGTTAAATTTTAATTGCAATTCGCTTAACAATATTGATTTAATAATTTAGTAATATATGCGCCTAAATAAGTAGCTTATTTGCAAGAAATATTCAAGAACCATTTACTTAAAAAAACCATACACAAAGTACTTAAGATTCAGGAGCATGCCTTCGAAGTTAGCGGTCCTGGACGAAACAGATTTTGGCTTCCTTCAAAAATGTTTTAACGTAACACAACGATAAAAAAAATGGCGCAGTATAGCCCAGATGCTCTTGCGCCATAAAAAATCCAAACAAACAAACAAACAAACAAACAAACGATAAAAAAAACTGACCTGGGTTTAGTAAAACAAAATAAAGTTCTTCACTGGTATAAACGCCGAAGGTAAAGAGAAGATAATGAAGTTGAATAAAAATAGACATTTCTAAATGAAGTTTGCTAGGGATATATCAATTACTTGGCATTTCTTAACTTCGATTTTGTGGATAAATGAAAGGGTTTTATTTAGGTCTACTACCGCATTGTAGACACAAAGAAAAACCAGTTAAATGTAATTATAAATTTCTGCTTCCCAGAACTTTGCGATAAGTTCTTTTTTTGTCGGAAACCGGGAGTGTAGTGGCTATAAGACTACCACAATAAACATGTTAACGGACATAGTTTACTGATACTAACTCATTTGACTAATAACATGTATATTTATTTTGACCACCATTTAGAAGCTGCATTATGAGAAGTATGACGTCACACATAAAAGGTCAATCGGCCAAATACCCTGGGAAAATACATAAGGGCCGCTAAAAACTTATATTTTGGTGCTTGCTTGTTTGTTTGGATTTTTTATGGCGCAAGAGCATCTGGGTTATACTGCGCCAAGAACCCTACTGGCGCAGTATAGCCCAGGTGCTTACACTGCATTTTTTAGTGGCCCTGGGCGGCTGTTCAGCTCGCACCCCCAAAGCATGGCCCTGTTAAGAACAAGATAATATTTAAGTGCACAATAAATAAAAAGCTTGAAATTCTACATGAAACATTCTTTTTTAATCTATTTTTTAAAATCAATATAATTTCGTTGATGCAGTAATTTATAGTACGGTGTAACAACTGTGGCTTTGAAAATTGTCGTCCCGTTTCTGAAAACTGCATGATCATCACGGAATAGTCCTTGTTTCATATATTATTTTCTTCCTTCTAATTATACATTCAAAGTTTTCTTTAACACGTATTTTTATATGAAGAAGTATCTTTTTATTTTTGGTCTCTTCTATGTACTTCGCTGAAGAAATCACCTTAACAGATGTTGGTATAAAATTACGATCTGAGTGAATTGCGAATAAAGATTTTTAAATGTTTAAACAATGGTCGTTCAATTTTATATTTAAGTGTATTCATACGCCGTTACTAATATATTCCATATTACACAAGCATGAATTCATTAGGAATTATTTTGAAAATTAAATCTTTTAGGGGATTCCATCCAATAAAAGGTTACATGTTTGATGGACTGGCCTTTTACCGAATGAATCAATTTATAATGAAGTTGTTTTGTCCCGTCTGTAAAAACCATTTTACTAACGAACGCTGCTAACAAACTACTGCCCTATTTGTTAGATGGATAAAAAAATTTGCAATAAACGTATAGTTCAATTCGGTTTGCACATAAACGGATAATTTTTAGATTTCTTTTTACTTAAGGAAATGACAGCAATCTTTACTTTAACTAGAAATAAATAATTATTTATTAGGAAAAATACATTCATATTAAGGAAACAATTTTCCTACAAGAATTGCGGCTTTATGCACACTGTTTTTAAATATTGTTGTCTTTATCGTCGATTTTAGATCCATTTAACAGACTCTCATCATTAATTAATTAATTAACTAATTAATAACTTAATTCTACAAAAAATACACTTTTTTAGACGAAAGTTTCTCAAGCAAATCGAAAATTCAGTCACAGAGAAAAAAAAGCTAAGTTTGAAAATATTATTTAATATCTTTTTTAAAGATTTGTAGCCAAATATGGATCCAGATATAATATAATCGCGTTTAGAAATTATGGCAGCCTGTTTCCTATAACTCACTGATTAGTATAAAGACATCAAATTCAATTTCCAAAACAATACATGTTTTTAAATGTTTATTTTATGAGAAAAATTTAACGAATATGATATTGGGCGTTATAGCTATAAAAGATTTTTGCTACATTTAAACAACAAATAAAAATATGCGTTCCTCACTCACATTTCACCTGCTATTTACAGAGAATTTACAACTGCTATATTTAAGAACAATTGTGAGCTTAGGTGTTAGTGACTTTGTGATTGGAGGAGAACTGTAGAAAGTGAAATTAAGGAATGGGACAAAACATGGGAAGAGATCAGGAAATTGCAGAAGACTGAAGCAGACGGAAATCTTTTAAGACCCTACGTCCCTCCGAACCCTGAAGGAAAAAAGACGAAGATAAACTTAGGTGTTGGTGAATGTGTGACTAGTGAATATTCAGTGATATTGAAGAAAACTAGCATTGTGTCGTCCTACATAGAACCAGACAATGTAGAAAACGCTTACAGCAACCAATATGCAAAATACCTGGTAGACATGAGTTATGGAGATGAGAAAATCCATATCACAATTTCAACGAAGTAGAAACAAAGCAAGAGATATTTCAACGTATTATATTCAACAGCTCAAAATATAACTTTAGACGAAATCTGACTGAGAATTCTTATCGAACTATAGTGAGATGTGAGACTGAGTTAAGATGCTGTATTTCGAATACAGGAAATGCAGAAAATATAACCTAAAACATGTAAGTTTATGAAGCATGTAAAGTGAAGGCATGTAGAAAATATATTTCAAATTAGATTTATTCTAATATAACATTCGCATATCGTTAGTATATCGATTCGTGATTTAATTGCATCGTTTTCCAAGGATACTCATAACTCTTAGAGAGGAATGGTCGTGCATTTAATTTTAAGCATGACGAATAGACGACTCTATTTGGGGAAACCGTTAAGTCAATGATTTGTAAATGTTGGCAATATTAAGTAATGTAACAGATGATAGCTTCTTGGCACCAAAGCTTTGAATTAAATATGTACGATTGAAAAGTATCATTCAATTCTTCCACTCAGATGAATTTAAATTGCATTTCAGAGGAGCTAATTTACGGATTTGTATTTCGCGTTATTCGAATATTAATTCCAAGCATTGAGTCCCTGCATTAATGATTTTGCCAATGTATTTCGGAGAAGATAACCTCGACAGAACCGACGGCCAATTTTAAAGAGTTATAATTTCCAATTATAATTAATTTTTTGCGAGTTTTGTTTTTCATTCTATAGAAACTGATATTATAAGGAATTAATTGACAACTTTTAAAATAACTAGTTTTGTGAAGCTACTACAAGAGATTCATATATATATATATATATATATATTATATAACAACTATAATAATAAACAGCTATAATATAATAGCTATAATAAATAGGTGCATTATTTTGTGTTTAATTTTATTTCATATCTAGGGGCTTATACTATTTCAAGTTCAGGATTGATTAACTTTAGTTTACTTTCTACGTAATGGAGCCTATATTATAATAATAATTTTATACTATTAATTTACATATAATATTACTAAAATTATTTCATAATTAATTATTAATTTACATAAAATTATAACTGATAAATAATACTAAGTATTGTTATTATGAATATTAAAGTGATCACATAATAATTTAATTATTAGTTTTAGTTCAATTTTACAACTTTTGCGCAATGTGCGGTTTCCTTGGATATACTACAACAGACCCTCATATTATATTACCTACTCTTTCGTGCCCGTATCCAGAGGGAGGGTCTTAGTGACCAAAACTAAATTTTTAATGGGACTTGGCTACGGCCTTGCATGCTGTGATTGTATCGATACATGCTGAAAAATTTTTGAACCCCCCCAAAAATTAAATCCTGGCTACGGTCTTGTTCTCTTTTATCAGAAAGCTTCCGTTAACCGACGTTTGTTTTAGTAGCGATTATTTTTTATGGCTTAGCATGTCCGGAATAGAGAAAAAATATGATACATTTTATATGATACATTTTTTATACAAAAGAATTAATACTGTTAAAGATGCTCCGTAATAGAGATGCAAAGTGAAGGTAATCAAAATTGCGTCGAACGAAGATGCTCATTTAAAATCTTTGTGAGATGCTCATGTAAATAATTTCATGACAAAAATCAGAAAATTGTATTTATTTTCAAAACAGCTATATTCTTTTCCTATGTTGAAGTAATGTGTATTATAAAAATATGCATTCTTCTAATTAACACTATAACTCGTTCTGAACTTCCTAATTGATGAATTTTGATTATTCGGAAATTTTGATTTACCGACGTGTGTTTTATTCTAATTGCTTCTGCGCTAATGGAGATTTTACTCTATATATAACTATGTCCTTCAAATATTTATGTCCTTCAAGAACTGAAAAATAATTAGAATGCATACTTATTATATTAGGGCTACGCGAAGAATTGCACTTTACTTGAACCATCTTTAAGGGGAGGTATACCTAAAAAGTGGGTTTTAT
Organism: Dysdera silvatica; assembly: GCA_006491805.2. Lineage (NCBI taxonomy): Eukaryota > Metazoa > Arthropoda > Arachnida > Araneae > Dysderidae > Dysdera > Dysdera silvatica. The sequence goes on along the minus strand of QLNU02015360.1, from coordinate 120,439,496 downwards.
TATATTCTTAACCAATTTCTCTGAAAATTGCTTACAATATTAAGAACTATAAAAGAAAACTTTTCGAACAGTTTTAACCTTTATAACTTAATAGATTTTTTTAGTATATCTTTTTTACTTCTTTTTTAAGCGTCATATTTGAAAAGTTCCACGTAGTGTATTTTTAAAGTAAAAAGTTTTTTATTTTTTCTAAATAATCATGGAAACTATGCTTATAAAAGTTACTGAACAATTATATGGTTTTCAATAGCTTTTGTTTAAAAAAATAAAGCTTACCTGTTCTTCATAAACATATGATACAATTCCTCATTAAAATTGCAAGTAACTTTTATTCATTATTACAGAGCAAATACGTGTGGAAAAAATTAAAATTATTCGCTGAAAATTGCATCGCAATGGATGTTTTGCGTAATGCAAAATTTCTCAAAAATCTCGTTTGAGAAAAATAAAATTAAAGTTAATCATTTAAATATCTAAATCTCTGACATGACTACACCCAAAAGCATTTTTCGACATGATGGCGACATCGCATCGGAATAACAAGACCATTCTTAGAAAGATGAAGTTCCGTTTTATTTTTCAGAATGTAAATAAAAATATTTATATTTTTCCCTAAGTTTACTACATTTTCAGGTATAAGTCTTCTTAAATGAAAAAAAAAAAGAGACTCCTAAACTGAAAGCAAAGAAACACAATCAAAACTTATATTTTTTTTATGCCTCCGAAAGGAAATTGCACTAAATCCATTATATAAAAATCAAGGAATATTAGATGTTGCAAAATAAATTTTAAATCTAAATATCTAATATTGAACAATTAAGAAATAACGTTTCCAGAAAAAAGAAAAAACCTTTGTTTTTTCTGCGTTAGAAATGGACTTCGATAACATTTCGATTCTGCACACGTTTTTAAGCAAATAAAAAGTCAACACCTTCAAAAGACATTAGAATTACGATGTTATTTACGCGTACCAAAATGGGTTAGAGGCTATAAAGGCAGACAGAGCATGAGAAAAATGAAATAGTGTGGAGTTTGCATTCAGTAAAAACTATACAGATATACACCAATTTAGAGACTGAAGCCGAATACGTCGTGACTTAAATAGAAAATTCACTACAGAATGCAGCACAGTGCTACAAATCCGAGTAACTTTAAGGAAGCCAGTGTTTTCTGTTGCCAAGAATTCGTCCGAAATATCTTAGCTTGGAGATAAACATTTGTATTCGAAGCATGACCATGAGGACGATAGCACAAGGAAACAACTTTTGGTATCCGTATTACAATATTTTCCGGTTCAAAGAGACTAAAATTGGGAGAGAGAGATCAGTAGTTTCACCTAGGAAATCGATCCCACATAACCATTCCCTCTCGTACGTGACATTAATGCTTCATTGCTTACATAAAAGAACAACAACTGTCATGTGCCTCTTACTGCACAACCCAGAACTTCATTTGCATATCGCATTTTTCTGCGAGGTTATAAATACAATATAACGTTAGAGGCGGGCATTCAGAACACTCCTATGTTTTCAAAAGCAGCCCTTTGATATTCAAAGCCTTTGAAAAAGCAAATATCCTCCTGTTTCTCTACCCAGATATTCAACGCGTTTTTACAGTTTCTAGTCTTCTCAAGTTTAAATCATTTGTTTACTATAACTGCAGAATATACCATGTTATTCACCACGGAAGTTCTCTTGGAACATTTGGAAGTTTTTCAACTACGGATACGAAAAATGCTGAAGAAGCTGGGCTATCACCTTTGGGCAGATGTTCATGAATTCAGTATTTGTAGAAAGTATTAATAATAATAAATTTTATTTATGAGATAAAAAGGCAAAAATAATATTACATTATGGAATTGAATCAGTTCTTGGAAACACAAATCATAAGAACGAAGTTTCTCTCATAATTTTTAAAACATTCTCATATTTTTCTTGATTATAAAATGTACAAATATAATTTCTCCAAATTGGGACGCAATCAAATAACTGATTAACGATTCATAATAAATTCCATATATAAATGATAGTCCTTTTAATCAATCGAATATTGTAAATTATTATTGAAAATAGTTTCAACATATTAATTTAATTAGAAAATACTGTATATAAAACATAAGAAGCTTGCCAAAGATTTAAAAAGGCCTAAAAATAATATTTAAATTCTGAACCGTAGCAACACAATGAAGAGTATCACACTTCAACTATTCAAGAACGTTCGTACAGCTGCTTGTGCAACCGTGCTCTTAATTAATACCAGAATTGTTTCGATTCACCCACGATGTTAGCTCAAAGGCTCCAAATATTTATCTTTTATGTAAATCGGAAAAAATACCGGACATGCTGAAGATTGAACTCGAAGTAACGTTTTCCAATCTGCATATTCCGAGTCAAATAAAGCATCTGAATATGAATCAAGATTTTTTTTTTTTGTTCTAAAAAATCATATACTCGTTCTTATGGCCTTCAACTTCCTCTTAAATAAAGATTTTTTTTATATGCACAGGTAGAGAATGCAAATCGTGCATGGATAGTCTCCATAGTTTAGTAGTTACAGCATCTGCCTACAGCCCAGTGGTTTCTGATTCGAATGCAACCTGAGGTATGGTGTTTATCTCCTTACTCTTAAAAACCAAAGAGAGGTATTGAGTTCGAACCGCAACCGTGAATATGCAGAAAAAATAACTGTTTGGTTAATTTTTCCGTAAATATTCCTTGTCAAAGGAGATCCCTTTTGACATCAGTATTATCGTTAATAAAATCTTAATTTATGGTATAAAAATACAAAATTTGTGTTTTGAAAGATGAACATTAAGTGTTTGTGGAAACAAAATATCAGAATGAACTAGAAAAATAAATATAATATATATATATAGACGTAGATAAAAATTTCTTCCCGAACGAAATATTTGCAATTCTATAATTGGAAGAGTATATCCTCCTGAAGCCCCGCGTAGAGAAGTCTCTACATCCGTTCAGCTGCTACTAGAAGGAAAAGTCGCTACCCAGTGTAAAGAATATTCTACATGACATTATGCGTTAAAAAATAACAAAAAAAAATAATAATAACATAAAAACATTTTTTTAGTATCCCCGTTACGCCTAAAAGTGTAAACAAAAGTTTTGAAAAAGTTTTATTTTTCTTGGGCATCAGGAGGAGAGAGTTATCTGAAAATATCGCCTTACATGTAGATTAAAAAATTGGGCTTACACAAATTTGGACACCAACATCTTTTAGAAATCAATAACAAATTTTACGATCGACTTGATTTCTTACGCTGCAATACTTGAAGCAAACTGTGTTCTTAAAAAATATTTTTTGTTTGTTTAACTTAATTTATAAGAAAAATGTGTTATTTATTCTCTCACTGGAAATCGTTAACGTTGCATCTTCCTTATATCATATAAGGCGATAATTGATTGAAAGATATGAAGTAATGGATTTCTTAAGATAGATTTATTCGGACCTTCAAAACTCCTAATTAGCATCTTGCCATTCAATTACCTCTAACTAAGCTTAATAATTCCAACTTAATTAAAATTAATCTTCATAGAAATCTTGTACCACATTTCAAGCATATGAGGAAATTTTTCTGGATTTCGTCATCAAGCAAATCAAGATGAAAATAATCTTGTACTTGGCTGAATCTATCGATTTTATAAAATACTGCACAGTGAACAGGCACATTTAAGTAAATAAATAAACCGAAAAATTATGTATCTACATGTGTATAATAGGACGTAATTATGTAATAACATTTCTCATTTTTGAATGAAAAAAAAACATTAATTCGTTAAGCATTAAAATCACAATTAAAATAAAGCCCTTTATATTTTATAAAATATTTTTGTTTGTACGTATGTGTGTTGCAAATAGAATTTTTTAATGATAGTTTAACAAGTAGTGTCCGGCATGAATTATCAAATTTGATTCATTTCATGTTTTGGAAGCATTTCGAACTTAACCAAACTTTTACAAGCTAGAATAACAGTCATTTTGAAGAAAACATTTTCATATGCAATCCCGAATTCTTGTCAAAGGGTTTAAGAAAACAGAGAAAAAACCAGCTAATAGTGTGATTTGAAAATTTCAGATGTACTACTAGAAAGGCAGTCCTAATCTTCATTAGGAGTTAACTCTGTGTCGTTAATTTGGGATTGTCCTACGCGATTATAAACCTACCCATCCAGTGTCTTACGTAAGTGCATTTTTATCAGGTTTCGTTAATATACAGGGTGTCTCAGCACCAGGGTTATAAATATCTAGGAGGGGTAGGGTGCACCTAGACGAACAATATTTGTCATAGAACCTAGGGTCTCAAACCACTCACAGCGCTAGTTCTAAAACCGTCCAGCATGCACAAATATTTACAACCAGTGCGTGAAAAGCGCCAGATAAAACCCAAGTCAGCTCAGTGGCGGTTTTAGCAGGTGGGCTGGTTGGGCCGGGTGGGCCTTCCCCCCCTCAAATATTTTAGTTATTTTTTTGTGAAAGGTAAAAAATTTGAAAGTTTGTCAACGTGTGAATAGGAGGATGTTTTTCTCAAGTACAATTGCAACAGAGTTGTTTTTAGATACAATTTTTATATGAAGGGTAAGTGTGTATTTATATATTGTATATAAGGGTCAGAATATGTAAAACGTTTACTCCTTCGCGAGGACATTTCAAAAGTGTGGGAACAATTAAAAGGGTATATATAGATTGAAACGCTATCAGATTTCATCTTAACGCAAATACAAGCTGGACTAAGTTGAAAAAAATAACTCTGGATTTAAGTGAAAATTGTGATAAAGTGCCAACACAGCCAAACTTGACTTTTCCCGCCGACACATGGGTGATAAGTGTAGGTCATTTCACAGTACCTGGCATGAAAAGCATGCATGGATTGAGCACTCTTTTATAAAAAAAGCAATATTTTGTTTTGTTTGCCGTGATTTTTCATTACAAAAAAAAGGACAATATACTATTAGTAAATAAGGTGTACTCAGACTGGAAACGAATCTAGGAAAAAAAGGGCCGATGGAAAGAAAGGCACGGAAAAAATGGCCTGGAAAAAAGGGCTGATGGAAAAAATGTCCGAGGAAAGAAGGGCCGACCACAGAGAAGGGTGACATTCACAAATTTCATAATTTTAATTGCAATTGAAATAACTGCAATGTTCACAGCTGCAGCCCTCTTAAAACGATTATCATCAGGGACATATCGAGGGGTGCCTTTATCTCGGATGCTACTAAAGTCACATCTACCAAATTTTATAGACAGATAGTACACATGAGTGTCTTTATACATGACAACATATCAGAGGCGTATCGAAATGTGCCGCAGCTCTCCATTATTTATCTCGGCTGCTATTGAAGCCACATTTATTAAATTGCACGGAGTATACATGAGTGCCTTTAACATGCAACCTATCAGGGGCATATAGAGGGGTGCGGCAGACCCCTATTATTTATCTTGGCTGCTATTGAAGCCACGTCTACTAAATTCCATGTACATTTCTGTATCAAATCTTACTGATTTGTGTAGTTATATTTTCATGATAGCAATATGCAAATCGAGAGGGTTTGATAAGGATGATTTCCTTTGATGTACCAACTAATTTCTATAGCTATTTATTAAGAAATTTCATTTAATAATTATGCATTTCCTCAATTAGGAAATTAAAGACCTTTCTCATACTTCTGTTTCCATACCGTCTACCTGGTCTCATTTTTCACCTATTTTTTTTCTTTAAAACCCTGAAACTGGGTGAAATTTCTATTTTAAAAATATACACATATTTCTCCCGTATACTTAAATGTTTAATAGACAATTTTATGTACATTTTGGAAATTTTGAAAATTTAGCAGTGCATTTTTTTTTATGGAAGTGGGGCAAAGTCACCCCAGCTTGAGATGACTTTATCTCATGCCTCAAATAATTATTTAATGAGCTTTCACAGAAGGCGTGGATACAATTCCATCCTTATATTCGTGGCTGGGGAGAGCAGTCATGGGTCCCTGGGCAGTTTGGCAGATCGAATAAAAATATCACTTGCCACCTTTCTACATAATGTAGAAGCAAGTTTTTCAAAGAAGTTGACCACGAGCAAATTTCGCAAAAAAAGCATGGAAAACAACAACTGCAGTGATGTCACCTTCTATAACTAAAACTTTAAAACCAAACATTTCATGTTCAAGCCAGTATTTCTACATACTGGAATCAGGTTTTATTAAAACATTTGAACGAAACAGGAGTTCTCACCACTTTTACCTTTCCACGCTTGGTGGGACATAATTACCCCAGTGTGGAAAGTCATCCAGGTTGGCGGTAACTAATTTTCTATTGGCTATTTTATCCAACTCATTTTTTCCGCTTACAATGATTACCCAAACTGTATGATATACACTTTCATTTTTTTTTATTTTTATTTGCCGTAAATCCATTTTTTTTAAATTTATATCTTTCTATAATGAAGAAATAAGCGAGAAAGGTACAGACATGAACATAAATATTCACATGGATCGTGCGAATGCTTGGGTTAATGTATGCAGAATGCTGTTTTATACCTGTGTAAACATTTTTAAACGTTTCATGGTGGAGTTTTTCCACCATGAAGCGTATTAAAACACACCTACGAGCAAACATGGCTGGGAAACGCCTTCATAACTTAGCCGTTATATCCATTGAGCGTCATTTCAGCAATGCCCTCATGATTAATCCTGACACAGTAATTGACAAATTTGCACCTCGAAAGGGATAACGACGTCAGTTTTCGTTGTAAATATTCATTAAATGAAAGAATATGTTGAAAGAAATAGCGAAAATGGAGATAAAGAGGATAATAAATAGTAGAGAATAGAAAGATAATAGCATAGTAGAGATTGAAGAAAAAACAGAAATAGAGATAAAATTGCGAAGAAATATGAGAAAGTATTAATTGTAGATATTCATTTTTTCATCATTTCAGAGCCCAAATTAGCTTCGCTCAAATATTGAAACACAAGTTTATTCTGAAGCGTGTTATTTTTTTTATTAGGTATTGTATAGTAGACTTCGGAGTATAACCATGAGATATATGGTGTAATTCAAATATGTATTTAAGTATTTGTTTATGTAAAATAAATACCGAAAACTATTATTTCATGTTGAAGTTCCGTTTTCTATGGGAGACATTCTACATTGTCCCAGAGATAGATTCCTTATTCGGAGCTTTTCGTTCTTCAAAGGTATCCGTTAATGGAAGTTTTATTTTATATTTGTTAAAGCTAATGTACGAAAATGACGTCCCCTTCTCTTCCGACTGCCGACAGTAGAGTGAGTCGAATTTTCAAAAGTTGCTCGAATCGAAACGCAATAGTGCGGAAAAGTTGCTTTTTCTCGAGATAAGTACAGTGAAAAAATAAGTTTTGGAATCGGATAATATCTTCAGGTCACACATGACCCTCAAAATTTGTGAAATTAGCCATAAATTGACCTTTTTTTTTAGAAAATTTTGGAAAGTACCTTAAGTTGGTCGGATTATCATGAAACTTCAATTGTGACTGTAATTAGAAACTAGTTAACGGGAAATAATACTTCGATGGATGAAAATGCCCCCAAAGGGAACAAGTGGGGGTCGCATTAGGACGAAAATTGGCCAAAATTGTGAAAAAAACAAAACACCGTAGAAGCGTTCATGACTTCAGAAAAATAGGTTAAGTAGACTGTTTGATTAACTATTGCTGTGCAGCTCTTCGCCCGTTTGCATTATATGTTCAGTGAAAAAGAAAACGACCCAGAACCCACCAGGGGAGGTGACCGACCTTCGAGTTCCACCTACGCCATTTCCAACCAATCAACCATATCTGGAAGTGGAAAATCACTATTTTTTGATTTGGTTTGGTTCCACATGAACTGGATGTCGTTTTCAAATATTGACATTTGGCAGCGGGAAAGCAAAACTTCTCTGATGAAACCATTTTTGCTGTCACCGCCACATACTTTGCTTGCTGCTTCTGTGATTAGTTTTACAGTACGTTTAACTGCCTGTGGAAATTCATTTATGTCGAAAGTTGGTATATACTTGGAATGAATGAGGTCTAAGATTTCCTCGGATGTTGCAGATGCTAGAAGTGGAGGACAGGTAATTTTCGTTGATCACCAAGTTATCAACCCCGTGTAGTCTTTTGCATTAAAATTTAAATCAGGAGTGATGAACGTACATACGGATCTGCATTTCTCTGGTATTTCCCTGGCTTTTAAAATGCACCTTAAAGCAAACTTTCTGACATGCTTTCTTTCGTCTTTCACCATAGCCAGAGAAAGATTCTCGAGATGGGCAAAGAAGGCATTGTGTTGGATTACTGGATCAATGATTGTTTTGAGATGATCTGGTAAGTACTCACACAGTGTAAGTATACACTGAAACACATGTTTTGGGCTTTGAAGTATTGCTGGTTGGGTTTTGATTGTGAACCATAGAGGTGAGTATACTTTCAGGATGAACGTTGTGATATGAATAAGATTTGAAGATGGGTCTGAGGAAGCAACGTATAGTCTAAGGACTCTATTAGCCATTGTCAACCACCTGGAATGGCTAAGCAGTCCAGGGTTACAAATGGCAAGACCTGGAGGATAAACACCTGAGTGGATGGCCAGTGAAATTTCAACTAAACATTTTTGATCTTTGCTTAGGATATCCTTGTTCACTTTTGAAAGTGTGCAATGAATTTCCAGAAATTTTGCCATTGGTAATTTTTCGCATCTTTGAAGGTGCTTTCCGATAGGTTCAGAGTACGACTACGGGGCATTTGTTTTGCCATCTAACTTTTCAATAAAGTGCCTCAATGGCAACTCATTGAAGTGGAGCATACAGATGAACCATAGAAAAAGTTTTTTGACAGAAATTTCTATAAACCTAATGGCTCCATTTTTCCACCCAGTGTTTGTGTTTGTTCCATCGCATCCAATGCCTTCTTTGCCCACCTTAAGAATCTTCTTCTGGCTATGGTGAAAGACAGCATGTCAGAGAGTTTGCTTTGAGACATATTTTAAAAGCCAGGAAAAAACTAGAGAAATGCAAATCCTTACATGCGTTCATCATTCCTGATTTTAATTTTAATGCAAAAGACTAGACAAGGTGGATCATCTAGTCATCAACGAAAATTACCTGTCCTCCACTTCTAGCATCTGAAATATCCAAAGAACTCTTAGACCTCATTCATTCCAAGCGGATACTAATTCTCGACATAACGAATTTCCATGTCATACACAGGTGGTTAAACGTACTGTGAAATTAATCACAGAAGCAGTGAGCAAAGTATGTGGCGGTGACAGCAGAGATGGTTTCATCAGAACATCTTTGCTTTCTCGCTGACAAATGTCAATATTTAAAAACGAAGTCCAGTTTATGGGGAACCAAATCAAAAAAATAGTGATTTTCCACGTCTAGCTATGTTTGGTTGGTTGAGGAGGGCGTAGATGGAACTAGAAGGGCGGCCACCTCGTCTGGTGAGTTCTGGGTCGTTTTCCTTTTTACTGAACGTATAATGCCTCACGGCAATAGTTAATCAAACAGTCTGCTTAACCTATTTTTCTGAAATCACGAACACTTCTACGATGTTTTGTTTTTTTCATAATTTTGGCCAATTTTCGTCCTAAAGCGACCCCCCCCCCTGTCCGTTCCCTTTGGGGACATTTTCGTCCATCAAAGTATTATTTCCCCTTAACTAGTTTCTAATTACAGTCACAACTAAAGTTTCATGATAATCCGACCAACTTAAGGAACTTTCCAAAATTTTCTAAAAAGGTCAATTTATGACTAATTTCTCAAAATTTGGAGGTCATCCACGACCTAAAGATATTATCAGATTCCAAAACTTCTTTTGCCACTGTGTTTATCTCGACAAGTAGCAACTTTTCCGCATTATTACGTTTCGATTCGAGCAACTTTTGAAAATTCGACCCACCCTAGCGGACAGCTACCCTTTTGGCACGCCACTGGAAAGAACCTCCTTCCCCCTCTTACTCCAATGAAGGCCCACTCATAAAAAAAACCTCTGAAACCGCGCCTGGGTCAGCTGCTCAAGTGCACAGATGATTAGGACATCGCATTCTGCCCCTCTCATGCACTGGTTGTCACTATTTGTGCATGCTGGACGGTTTTAGAACTGGCGCTGTGAGTGGTTTGCGACCCTAGGTTCTATGACAAATATTGTTCGTCTAGGTGTACCCTACCCCTTCTAGATGTTTGCAACCCTGGTGCTGAGACACCCTGTATAAATAATTGTATATAGAAAATATTGTTTCACAGCCGTCCTCTCCCAAGAATACCGGTTCTCGACAGAGCGCCGAATTTGAAGCAGCCTAGACAGCGGTCACTCCCTGGGAGGGTGACACAATGAGTCCTACCCTTAAAGTGCAGAACTTCGGCTGTAGTGACCAAGGTTTGAGGCCCTGGTTAAACTGTAGGTACAGCTTGTTAATACGTCTGGTCAGCGTGGTGGAGGCCGATTCCTCAATATTTCTTTCACCATACTACCCGTATTTATAATAACAAATAAGCCTCCACCCAGCAGTGGATTGAAAATGGTAGATTACGATATGGCAAATACTAGTTTTCTGTATTTCGCGCAAATCATAGTTTCTTGATGTATATTTAAATACTTGCACATATTACATTTTAAATAAATTATTTGGGTTCTCGATGTAATTCCTGTTTAGTTTTTAATTTCATTGACTCAAAAATCTGGCCCACCCTTTGAATGGAAAAATTTATCATCTTATCAGGTTAATTTAACTTTTGGTATAAAATATAAAAATGAATAGTTTTAATTCATGCATGTATATAGTTAACACGAATAAAAATTGTCCATTTAAATAAAAATATCTGTTTATATTTTATATAATACACCCCGATGCAAGTAAAAGTGACGCATCACAAAGAAACTGCTTTAGTTCTCGGAAACTTCGAACGCGTAATGAGAGTAAGGTAAAGAAATTATAAAGTTTTCGTTACAAAAAACAAAAAAATTCTTATTAATAGAGTGGAATCTCAAGTTTAAGAAATCATAGGGACCCCAAAAATGTAAAAAAAAAAAGTTTGGAAAATTGAAAGTTTGTAAATGGGAATTAACATTTCCTCTATGCAGAACATTTCGGGACTAACGTAATAATTCGTAAAAAACTCGCGTAGTTCGGAAATTTGTGGTTCGTAAACACGCAAGTCTACTGCAGTTATTTTCTCGGAGTATTAAGTATGTTAAGAAATAACTTATTAAGCATTTTTTTCCATGAACTGTATTTTAGAATAATTTATTTCAATTATTTGTTCAAAATCATTGGTGATTTAATGTTATCTGGAAATCACTGCTTATAAGGAATAATATCCAGCCTAAGATAAATAAGCCCCATAGAGAGCACTCCCAGAGAAGCATCTGGATTCTTGAAACTTAGAGAACGGATTAAGGATAAATAGTCCCGGTCTGAGAAAAGGGGTGAAAATCCGTGTTATGGCGATGGGCGAAAGAACATTCCCATTCGTTTTGAACTGGAGTATTGTAATTTTAAAGTCCACTCATTTTCTAACTCAGATGCTTTGGAGAAAGTTAGGTTTCACAGGCTCGTTTAGCGAAGTTTAAACACAGCTGTATTACTGATGGGGGCGGCAGTTTCCACTGGAGTTGCTCTTCGTATTTCTCAATTTGTTTGAGCACTGGACATTTCAAACAAACGTCAGGGTGCTATCATTCTTTGGTTTGAATTTTCCAACGAGAAATTAAATTAGTCCGTAAATGTTCTCTGCAAATTATCGCTCTGTGCTCGAAAATCCCACGGGTTTTGTAAATTAGAAGGTTGAATAAATTTTAGAGTCGGTTATTTTCCGAATTGACTTTAAGAGAAGTTATTGGGACAATAAAAAATATTGGGATGGTGTAAAGATGAATGCATTTGTTGAAAATATTTCGTAATTTTATGAATAACTCCACAAACAAACTGTTTTTAGCTTCGACTAATGATTTTAGTATGACTGTTCTATAATTTACTTGAGTAAACACATACCAAGAAACAATCATAAAATAGTTAAAAATATTAATTTATGTAGGTTAAATTGAATATTGTAACGCAAAATAAAATTTTGAGGTTTCAGTTGTGTAAGATGCAAGTAAAGTAGTAATGATTTGTTATCGGTATATTAAATATACCTTTATTATGCTTTCTTAATTATATAAATAATGATAACAATGAAATTTATTTTATTTCCACACAGAATTAAAATTTTGCAATATATACAATACTACAATATATACAAAATCAGTCTATACTGACACCGATAAATTGTATTGTGCAATACAATAAACTTCTGTAACCATATATATCTTTCTCACGTTATTTTCTCCAAAAATATATTATAGTTAGTTTCCTGATTTATATTATATCATCACAAAAAAGTACAATTTTCATATTTTATATTTTTATAGAAGAAAATTTATTTTTATATTGATTATGATTTTTTGATTAAGATCACTTTTTGTATTGATTATGAATAATTTATTCTGATATTATTATAAATAAATTATTCCAATATTGATTATGATATCAATTTATTCTTATAATGACCACGATTAATTTAATTTTATTTATCTAACTTTGCATCTAAATTATTCTGCCTTCACTTGACAAAGTATGCAGTTGGCTCTCGAAATATCATGTTTCTAAATCTGACGCCAATGACTATGGAGCCAACTTTATATACTTATATTATACTTTATTATTTATATATTATATTTTATATACTTATGCCAACTGTGACTATGGAGTATCCTGGTGAAACTTTGTGTTGTTTGGTAAATGATTCGTGTAACAGGCTAAAGGAAAATACATTAGTATAACTGGCTCCGCTAAAACAGCAATTATCTTCTTTTGATGTTATTTATGCGCTTAAATATACAACACATTAAGCATAGGAGACATAGAGTATGAAAACACACATAATTACAATTTGATACTTAAATATTTATATAAATGTTGATAGTATTTTTGGTAACCAGGTTTTTTTAAGACGAAAATAACTCATTGTTGTTTTCGTTCTGAAAAAGGTAGCTCCTGGCTACCGAAAAAATTATCAAAGTTCTAATGAATAATTAAATATTTAATTGCAATTATGTTCAATTTTATATTTATATGCTATTCATTTATTCAAGGTAAATCAGGTGCATCGTTTTGATCATATATTTAAGAACAGATTGTAAATAATTACATCCAAAAAAAAAAGAAATAATGCGTTAAGATAATGACATATTATAGCAAAAAACAGTTGTTTGTGTCCATTTCAAAATCAGCCATTTTCTGGTTTCATGATTCAAATTTAAATTCAGGCAAATTCATATCCACTGACGTTTGCTTGAACATTTTAAATTATAATTTACCTTATACCTGTAATCCTATTTCAGATAATTTTATGCGCTGCATAGCTATCTAAACATGGAATCGAAATAGCAAACTTAAAGCTTAAAAATTATCATTTTCATTTTTTCAAGAAGTTGTTTCTTAGAAAGCAGATGAACTGAAAAAATTAACAAATAAATAAATTTAAACCAAATGAATTAAAAATCAATTTCAGTTTCATTCTTTCAGTAATTTTTTTGTAATTTAGCGGTTGAGGTATGAAAAAATTCTGCTGTCGAATTATCGAAAGAATTCGTAAAATATTTTTTTTTAAACTAAAGAGAAATACACCGTTTTCCATGTCAATATATTACAGAAAATCCATCTCATGAAATGAGCGCTTTCCACTTAATGCGGGAGAAATTTTGGGAGTTACGGGGGTTTTCCCGGTTTTTCAAAAAACTTCAAAGGACCAAGATTCGCAAAGAAGAATATAGAATGGTTGAGCTGAACTGAAGTGTACCATGTAGAATCCAACTTTTTAAAACTTTCATAAAAAGAGAAGAATATTTCAAACTTAAAATATGTGGATAAAAAAGGTGAAGGGGAATTTCTTCAACGTTAGCATACACCTCTTTGGTATGTATGCCTTTTGAAAACCAGTGCTTCCATGAAGAGCTCTCTAGGTTCCTTTATTTTGGTTCTTCAAGTTTAGTCAAACTTCTGCAAAAGTTTCAAAATATGTGAGGACTTTTTTATGTTTATTGCAATACTGAAAGAAGAAGAGAAGGCACGACGACGCAGGCGCAGATTTAGGGGGCGGGGAGTGAGAACGCGACCCCTTGAATGAAAATTTAACATTGAAAAGATGCAAGGTAAAGGTCCAATGAGGTATCATTTTCAAAATCAAGTCATTAATCGCCCTCCCCTTTGTATGACCTCTAAATCCGCCCCTGGTACGACGGAGCTATTCATCTCTCGTTTTTGGGAAGTTGTGAGAAAACTATTCTTAAGCTTTTGCTAATTCGCAAAGAGTTTTTATCCATAATAGCAAAATTAACCATTTTCCTTATGAAGACTTTATTTTTTCGCATGTGCGGAGTCTTTATAATTAAAGTTCCACTTTGAAATGGCCATAAAATGAAAACTACTGGACCAAATAGTTTACAGGAGGTCATGGGATTTTGTACCACCAAAAATAAAATAAAATAAAAATAGTAAAAATAAATAAAAATAAAGTAAGAAAAATAAAGTAAAGAAATAAATAAAAATAAAGTAAAAAAATAAATAAAATAAAAATAGAAATAAAAGTTAAAAAATCACCACCAGCGGAAATGGCACTGTATGCAATATTGTTAAACGAAATAAGACATGAAGACATCGTTTTAAAACGTTTTTAATCGTTTCTAAAACGTGTTACAAAGCATGTTGAATGTGGCGTCCACCATTTTCTGAAAGCAAGTTAAATCGCATTACTGCGTTCTCAACAGCAGCTCTTAGCATATCAGGAGGAATGTTGCGGACATGTCGGTGTATCGCATCTTTCAATTCCGCCAAATTGTTTATGTTATCACCATAAACAATTTGCATAACCCCACAAAGAGTTTCGTTTTAGAAACGATTAAAAACGTTTTAAACCAATGTCTTCATTTTTTTTATTTCGTTTAACAATATTGATTACAGTGCCATTCCCGCTGGTGATCATTTTTGAACTTTTATTTTTTTCATTTTATTATATTTTTTTTATTTTATTATTTTATTTATTTATTTTTTATTCGGAAAATAAAATCCCATGACCTCCTGTAAGCTATTACCAAAGTTTTATGGTCAATATTTATAAGTGGAACTTTAATTATAAAGACCCCGTATATTATTATTCGGTTTTATTCGTATAGCTTCATATTTAAACTCTATTAATTAACATTAGTATACAGAGTAGTTTTTAAATTAATTAATTATAAACCACTCAGGAAGCTAAACTATAAATCAGTTATTAATCATAAATACTTGATAGAAAATCATGGACAACATGCAGTTTTCTTCATTTGTGGAATATTTCGTCAGTGTGCTGAAATCCTGAGTAAGCCAAAGATTTGCATGCTCACATGCACATGGTGGAATTTAAAAAGTCAAAGTTTAAAAAGATGTCCTGACGAACTTTTAAATTCTAAGTGTTAATTAAATACGGCTTCCTCAATATAAAGATGGCTTTCGTTTACACGGACTGTTTTTTTATGCAATTTTTACAGTTTATTCTCTGTGGGTGTGGTGTTGTAGCGGTTATACCAAAAGCGATAGTTAAATCCATTATTTTTTCTTCATTCGATGTCCATAAACACTTCTCTAGCAACTCTCATACGTAGAAAATATTTAAACAGAAGAAAATATTCTCAATTAAAAGAATCGAACTTTGTTTTTGGGATAAAACAACTGTTTTTTCTATTACCTTTAATTTAGAATTATAGCTGTGAAATTAATTCAATCGCTTTGTTATTAATTTTTACATTAGCTTCCGGAACCACTGCCACATCTCACGCAAAACCATTTTTTTTTCAGCATAAAAAGTACAATATTTATATCCTACCAAGATTAAACAATCATTTGAACATAGAACTTGAACATATAATTGTAATTCTGTTTACAATAAAAGGAGTTAAAATTATAAATTTGTAGTTGTGTTTGAATTCAAACTTAATTGTAAAACAAAAATAATAACAATTTTCTTTCGAAATCGTGGCTAATTTATAAGTGAAACAAAATATCTTACGATATATAATAATATACTATAACGTGCGCATCGGAGATTACACAACGACTAAATAACAAACCAGACAAATTTTTTTGTCTGTAAAAACGACGCTTCCTATACAGCGTCCCTCTCTCTCTCTCTCTATCTGTCTCTATTTTATGGGGTGTATTATTTTTCAACAGTCTATATTTACAGAAATAAAATTATTTAGATGCAAATGTTCTCATTTAATTTTAATATAAATGCTCTGATATATATACGAAGTTATTGAATATTGCACAGCTGAGTGCATACAGTCCGTAAATACACAGACAAGTGCGACGGAAGTTGCAAAAAGAATTATTGCTGCACAGATAGAATAAAATGAAAAATAAATTATAGAAGTATTACTTGCATGTTATGCATAATGTTAAATAAACTAAAGGTAATTATGTGCATACTAGATTAATATATATATATATATGTGTGTGTGTGTGTATGAATGATGTTAATCAGATTTAAATAAACGTATCTATGCAATTGTGGTATGTAAACGTAATATATGGTCTGAAGCAAATAAATATTATTATTATTAAAAAAAAGGAGCACAGATAAAACTTACGCAAAAATAATAAATAAGGGATATCTAATTCAGACAAAATACAGCTACTCTGCTAAAAAAATACCCGTAACACAGTAGTTCTCATGGAAGGTTTGTGTCATTGGGGTACGGAGATGGTATTTCTGAAATGAGTGGATATTCTATACTCTTGTAGAACCTCTGCATACCATATGAAAAAATTGTAAGATATTATGACCCTTCACAGGGATAAGACAATTGATAAATTTTCCAAATATTGGTCAACGTACAAAGGAATATAGTATCCATCTGTAGAGATCGAACGAAGGAAATGAGTAAAAAATGAAATAAACCAATAAAAGTTTAATCTGCAACTGTTTATGCCACAAAAATGAAAAAGACAAGTAGAGTTTCAATCAGTTACGAATGGTGAATGTATTTGCGGTTACCGCCCAAGGAAGAGAAATTATTAAATGCTGTTTGCATTATTTTTTATCGAGTAAAAAGTATTGCATTATATTAAAGTTTATTATATTATATTAAAACGGATATCACAGAAGATTTATATATATATACACTGGTGACCAAAATTAAAGTTACAAACACAAAACATATCAAAACGAATTGGTTTATTGTAATGAAAGTTTGTACACAGATACCCTATACTATGAGGAAATCAATAGTAACGTAGTGTAAGCATCCAGTGTTTGTTAAACAGTGAAAAGGCTAGATTTTGCAAGAAAACGCGAAAGAGACTGTTTTCCAAAACTATGAATTTTGTCTATAGAATTGTGCTGCTTGTGAGGAAAATCACAAGACACGAAATTTAGTGAAAATGAGTTCGCGCAATCGTATAGACAATGGGTTGAGATGGAGAGCCATCGGTAGGCTTGAAAGTGGGCAATCTCAAGCCGAGTTCGGTCGATGGTTACTAGTATCTCAACTGCTGGTATCAAGGTTATAGCAGCAATTCCAAACGACGGGTAACATCACCAGGAGATCCAGCCAAGGAAGTCCAAGAGCCACGACACCTGCGGAGTATCGATACGTAACATTAAATGCACGACGCCATAAGGAGATGACGGCTAAACAGCTTTCTCGGGACTTCGCTGCTGCTTCTGGAATAACAATTTTCAGGCAAATTGTATACAGACTCTTAGCAGTGAAGGCCCTTTATGCTCGGCGACCAGCGGTATGTATCCACTTTGCCAGATCGCGAAGGAGAGCCCGTCTATTTTGGAGCCAGGGAGACCATTCTTGGACAGAGTAAAATTGGAGTCATGTGCTTTTCAGTGATGAGTCGAGATTCACTACACAGTGATTCTCGATGAGTTTTTATCTGGAGAGAGCCTCGGACCCGCTATCGTCCCTCCAACATATGGGAAATAGGCTATTTTTATCGTAGTGGAATTCTTGTTTGAACAGGGATCACGTTGGACGCCCATTGCATGTTTTCGCTGCGGGCACTGTGATCGCTATAGGGATGAGGTTCTTGAATCTTAGTGAGGCTTTTCGAAAGATCTGTTGGCGAGGACTTTATTTTTATAGACGATAACGCGCGGCAGCACAGACCTCACCTTGTAACCTTGTAGAAGATTTTCTGGACGAGAAGGGTATTCGCCGTATAACGTAGCCAGCTAAATCGTTAGCCCTAAATCCTATACAGCATGTTTGGAATGATATCGAGAGAGCCATTACACGACGTCAACACCCTCCCAGAACCCTCAAGGCTTGAAAATCCTCACTTTTAGAAGAATGGGATTATTGCCATATTTATGATGTTATTGCTTTGCTTTCTTGCTTCCTTTTTGGTTTTACGGCTCAAAGACTACAGTGGTCATGCTGCGCCGGGACCTACTGTTTTCCGAGGAATCCGAACCTCTTAAGGCCTAGGGAACCAAACCCCGGACTACAGTGAGCAGTGCGATCTTTATGAGATCTCTGAGTAAGCGTTCTTTTTGCACTGCTGGGAGATGTTATTGCCACAAAGTGTGATCCACAATCTCATTTACAGCATGAGGGCCCGTTGTGAGGTTTGCACAGCTGCGCGGACTGCCCATACTCCTTATTAGCCTGACCATTCTGGAAATATGAGGTACCATGTTTTGGCCGTTTTTGATTTTATTTACATATTGCATGACATTTTTCTCCTGATTCTTTTGTCATGTTATTATTGACTGTCTCATAGTACTGGGCATCTGGGTACAAATTTCCGTTAGAATAAACCCATTAGTTTTGGAGATATCGCATATTTTATGTTTGTAACTTTAATTTTTTACACCAGTGTATATATTCGAGCGGAGCATTCATCGGAATTAGACTAGAAGTTGGAAAAGTTGTTTTCATCGATTTACGAGTCCTTTTAAATTATGAAACGCACAGAAAGCCAAAGTAGTTTATAAAACAAGAGTTCAGATTTCTCTCACTTTAGATGAAAATATTTGGAAAACATGGATATCTCCTTCGCGATTTAAAAGATATTCGTGATATTTCGCGCGAATATAAGAATCGTTAAAAATATTTGCCACCTATTATTCGATCCTTAAATTTGATTGCAGTTGATAAGCATTTAATGTGTTACTTTTATGAATAAACTCATGTTTGTAAAAATTGCAACACCATGAAGGAATCACTTGATTGAGCTGAAACTTTCAGGAAATGCAAATTAGGGTATGCTATTCAAATGATTAGAATTTCAGAGTCATCGCGCATGCGTGGGCTGAGCAGCGCCCTCTGAACTGCTGATGGATCCGTATAAATAGAGGGCTGTAGCGGGGCGTGTATGGCTATCTGCTAGTGGTAAACGTTACATGAGACGTCACTATGCCTCTACGACGAAAGAGGGCGACATTTCAGCAAGTTACGGAGTTTGAACGGGGACGAATGATCGGCCTTCGTGAAGGAGGGTTTTCTTATCGTGCAATAGCAGCTCGTATGGGGCGTAACAGCAGCACAGTGATGCGAGTGTGGAAGCAGTGGGTTCAAGAGAACCAGACAACTCAGAAATCCGGGAGTGGACGCCGAAAGGTGACGTCAGCACGGGATGATAGACACCTGGTCCGCATGGCGGTGACGGACCGTTTTGCTTCATCTGGACAGTTGGCAGAACGTTGGTGCACTGCTACAGGTGTATCATTGTGTGCTTCATCAATTCGTCGGCGTCTACTGCGTGCAAGTGTTCCTTTATACAGGATCCTCCTGACGCAAAACCATCGGCGCCTGCGGCTACAATGGGCTCATGGACATAGAGACTGGCGTGCTGATTGGCAACAAGTGGTGTTTTCTGATGAATCCCGCTTTAATTTGGGGTACAGTGATGGCCGCATCCGTGTTAGACGCTATACCGGTGAACGCCACCTTCCGGAGTGCGTTATCCAACGTCATAGTGGACGAACCCCCAGCGTTATGGTCTGGGGTGCGATTGCGTATCATGGACGATCTCAGCTGCTACGAATTGTGGGTAATCTTAACAGCAACCGGTACATCAATGAAGTTCTGGAGCCCGAAGTTGTTCCCTTCCTTCAAGGCATTCCCGGAGCTGTATTTCAACAGGACAATGCCCGCCCACATATTGCCAGGAATGTTCAAGACTTCTTTTCATCACAACAGATACAGCTTCTTCCTTGGCCTGCCTATTCGCCGGATATGTCGCCGATTGAACATGTGTGGGATTTCGTTGGTCGGCGTCTCGCTCGTGATCCTCGTCCCATAGCTACTACAGATGAACTTTGGGGTCGCATACAAGCAATCTGGAATGCTCTTCCTCAGGCACACATTCAACGTCTGTTTGATTTCATGACACGCATTACTTACTATTATTTATATTTATATTTATTTATATACATTCTGTTGCAATAAAATATATGCACCCAGAAAGAATTGAGCCACAACTACGAAACTCAGCATGCAAATGTGGTTTGGCGAGTTATGCAAATGATCAAACGTACAGCACCAATGAGCATTGTGGAGGTATGTAACGCGTGTATGAACTGCGACGAGAGTAGAATTTAAAAGGGCCGGTGCGCTTAGTGGTAGGCATTTACAACCAGATTGGAAGCTCGGATAAATGATATTGACACGAAAGGTGCCTTACAGACGTACCCGACGGCAATACAAACAGTTGTCCGACTTCGAGAGGGGCGGATCATAGGCTTCAGAGAGACCGGTTGGTCTAACAGACAGATCGGTCGGCATGTTGCACGAAACCATATGTTAGTTGCCCGATTTTGGAACCAATAGCTCGGAGAAGGCACAGTCAGCCATCGCAGTAGCTCTGGACCTCCCCGGGTCGCCAATGCGCGAGAGTATCGCGCAATCAGGAGAGCAGCCATGTCAGCACCAACACTGACGCTATCAACAAGCCAACGCCATTTGCCAACTCGTAGGGGTCCATTGATATCAAGGGAATCATTTGGCGATGATTGGCTGACGCTGGGCTCAGGTCTCGACGACCATTATGGCGCTTACCTCTGACACCCCGCCATAGGCCGTGTCGCCTGGAACGGTGCTGCTCACGGTCAAGCTGCACAGTGTAAGATTGGAGGAATGTTATATTTAGTGACGAATCCCTCATTTTACTCGATGCTGATGGCTGCCGTACACGTGTGTGGAGACGAGGAGGTCAGCGGTCGAATCCAACATCGTTACCGAGTGGTACATTGCCATTACACCTGGTGTAACAGTCTGGGGAGCGATCTCCTGGGACAGCCGGTCACCTTTAGTCGTCCTACGAAGTGCTCTCACCGCTCGCAGGTACATCGATGATATCTTACAGCCGGTGGTACTGCCTATTGTATCTGGCCGCCCAGGTACTGTTTACCAGTAGGACAGTTGTCGCAACAATGTCTTCGAGGTGTTAATGTCCTCGAGTGGCCTGCCAGGTCTCCAGACTTTCGCCTATCGAACATGTTTGGGACATGTTGGGTAGGTAATTTCAGTCGTCTCAGAATACCTCCGAACTCTTTCAGCAGTTGCTGCGTTTATGGTAGGATCTATCGCAGTGGAACATCGGCCACTTAATTGACTCCATACCCTACCAATGGTACCAACCTTGTATGGCTGCCAGGGGTGGTTTTACCACCTATTGAAAAGCACATTCTTTGTACTGCTACACGTCAATAAAACGGTGTTTTGTTTCAGTGTTTTGATCATTTGTTCATCTGCTCGAACACCATACACATGCAGAGTTTCGTAGTTGTGGCTCAATTTTTTCTGGGTGCATGTATTTTTTTGCAACAGAGTGTATATGCTGGCTTCACCAAATACTGATTTTCGACATGTAATATTGGTTTTTTTTTTTGCTTTGTAATTTTAATCGTTTATTTGTATCAACACAGGTCGTTTGTACATTAAATTTCATTCAATTCGGACGAGTCCTTCATGGTGTTGCAATTTTTAGAAACAAAAGTATATAATATTTTACATTAATATTTGTGTACCAACAATACATTAATATTTATTATAATGTTGCACATTTAATATTTTATTATAATATTTTACATTAATATTTATTGTAATATTTTACATTATTTATTATAATATTTTACATTAATATTTATTATAATATTTTACATTAATATTTATTATAATATTTTACATTAATATTTATTATAATATTTACATTAATAGCTATTATAATATTACATTAATATTTATTACATAATATTTACATTAATATTTATTATAATATTTTACATTAATATTTATATTATTTACATTAATATTTATTATAATATTTTACATTAATATTTATTATAATATTTTGCATTTAATATTTATAATGTACATTAATATTTGTATAATGTACATTATTTATTATAACCTTTACGTGTATTTATTATATTTTATTATCTTCGTGTAATATTTTACATTATAATATTTATTATAATATTTTACATTAATATTTATTATAATATTTTACATTAATATTTTATTAAATATTTCATTTAATGAATATCAAATAATCTCTTTTGTATTTGAACTTCCAATAAAACACAAAACATGAAAATTCACATCAATATATGTAAGATAATCTGAAACGTATTAAAATTAAAAATTTAAGTTGTTAGAACTTTTAAATCGTTTCGATGGTTAACAAAAATTAAGGTAATTAGGCGTAGTTTTAATTGGAAATAAAAACCCTTTATTGCGTTTTAAAATGCCTTCGAATTAAAAAAAATCACTATTTACAGCACATGTAATGCTCTTATAATTTTGTAGTGTAAAAATGTTTCCCCTTTGTTATTTAATACAATATGTGGATAATTAAAACAAAAATATAAACAATCAAAATAGAAAGAATAAATAAAAGAATAAATAATTATAATAAAAAGAATAAATAATTATAATAAAAAGAATAAATGATTATTATAAAAAGATATATATAAATATTATAAAATATAGATATAATTATTATAAACATATGAATTTCAGGAAAATAGATAAGCTAGGAATGTATTTATTACTTGCGCGATATGTAAATTTTGCATTAAAACGTCCCAAATATGACATAATCACAAGAAGTCTGTACTTTAGATTTTATCCTAATAACGCTCTCTTTAAACTGAAAAAATTATAAGCTATATTAAAAATGTAGGTTTTTCTTTATAATTGTTACTTCGTGTCTAGACAGGGAAAAATAATGCAACTTTTCGGAAGTTGCAGAGACCAACTAGTCATATTGTTAAAGACATACATGCAGAATATTTCGATACGAAATGAATTATTCCTTAAATACGAACTTGGCCGAGTCCCCAGATTAGAAAAATTTAAAAATGAACTAAAATGTTAAAAGATAAGATAATCCGGTATCAATGTCAGAAGATAATACTCAAATTCTGCAGTTCAAACGAAAGCTCAATTAAAAACAGACTTTACTTCATTACAAATCGAAAATTATAACTTTAGATGCAAACTTTACCAAAACTACAAATTTTTCAGGAATTCGACGCAATTAACATTCCTTCTTTATTAATATACTAATGAGGATCGGGGAAAGGCAATAATGCGAATAGTTTAAAGTATCTTCCAGAATTCAAAATTTAAATGAAAGTAATATTTATACTTGAAGGAAAAAAAGCAAAGGTTGGAAAAGGTTAATTGGATTTTTAATAAACATTAAATTTTTAAACACTATTTCATAAAGAAAACGTATAGCTTAAACGTGCATATTTCAGTGAAAAATTTTATAATAGGTTTTGTTGCTTTTAAAATATTTATAAACTATTTTATTTATATTGCAATTAACTTTCTTTAGCGACAAGCGTCATTGTAAATGTTATCTTATGATAACTATAAATAAATATTATAAATATATTGCGTAAATGTAGAACATATTTTAAGCATATACCTATACCACGCATATATATATATATATATATATGTCGTTAAACCTGGTATATGATGACCACCTTGGTAAATTGAGCATCTAAATGAAGTGACCACTTTTTATAAGGGAGAACCCATAGTGAGTGTCCCACCGATTTTGATGAAATGTTTTGAATGAAAGTATAGCCAAAATAAGGAAATACGTGTCTCGGCATTCGTGCCAATGCGGCTTATTTCCAGAGATATGGATTTTTAAAGATTTTGCATCCGATATATGAGCTTAAAACACAACGCCCTCCGCAAGCCAATCGGTAGCTTGGGCGGTAAGTTGTCGGCTCTTCACGCCGTGCTTTTGGATTTAGTCGATCACTTTTTTTTATGTATCCTTTTTACATATTTATTTATGTATTTTTATTAGTAAAAATACTTCGCTTACAATCAGATTTTGTTCATAAACTTACTTTAATAAAATTCATATTTATGTAGTTATATGTTAATTGTATGCTTATTGGCAGTGATAATTTCTACTCGAATTTTAATTGTTGATTATTAAAAAGTTGAAAAGTAGAAAAAGTTTTGGTGTAGCCATCCAGCCTGTTATGTAGTTAAGTAGATCCAGCACACTTTAATAATGTTTTTACAAATGACGACGGCACCTCTTCTTCTACTGTTGAAGTAATTCCACCTCATTGTACCCCATACTGTCAACCTCGTGATGTGTACTTCTTCCGTCAAGTAAAAAATTTCATTAAAAGGTTACAAAATTGTGTTGAAAGCTTACAAAAAAATAGTCATTTAAACACGCGAGCAGATAGATGCTTTGAAGATCCATTCACTTATTCACAATCAACTTTCGGCGCCGAATTTTAAGAATATGTTACTGTACTCTTGGTTTGTTGCAAAGTTAACAAACGAAAGAAGCGTTTTTGAAAATGTAGATGGTATTTGTTTTCCAGATGATATTAGACAAAGAAAATCAGTTGTTCGAACAATTCATTTATAAAATGCTCACGTTGTAGAATTTTTTTATGTTTTTATTATTTTTATGATAATTATCATCCAAAATTGT
>QLNU02015360.1:120396339-120414346 GCA_006491805.2 Dysdera silvatica | reverse complement strand
GATGGTATGATTAGAAATAACGGGAGCTGACGTCACAAACCGGCTAGATGCTTACAACTACGTTGTTCTGCACTCAATCCAAATTCTGCACTCGTTTTTGGCAACCGCCAAAAACAAGTTCTGAGATTGCAGTCCTACTTTGTTGTAAGTGGCTATCACACCTTTTGTGATCACCCGTTTGTGACGTCACCTCCAGCTATTTCTAACTGTACCATCGGACTTCTTTTCATGAACAGACAGTACACTCAACTTATTAACATATCGATGTATTTTGTATAAAACAATACATTAACATTTAGAAGATTCAAAGTCAGATTTATCAGACGGATACCCAAGAGGAGAAAAAGCTGCTGATATTTTGTATGAATGATTAATTAATGAAAGGATGATTAATTAACAAAAAATGTAATTGTACATTATTACAAAAACAAACGATACAGATACATGCTTATAAAATAACAAACATATGAAAACAGAGAACTAAAATTTAAGCACATTTTTAAATTCCTAAACTTTTACCAATAAATCACACTACAAAAAACAAAATTCAATTTTAATTAAAAAAATTTACATATAAATTGAAAAGGGTAGTTCCAAGTAAGTTGACAGAGGCAAAATATAGCTAAAAAACTTATAATCTGTCGCAGCGCCTAAACATGGATGTTATTTTGATATCTAATATATTTGTTAATAATTTTACAGTTCAAGCGTATTTCATTATAATTTTACCAATTATAAAAAACAAAATTGTTAGCATAGTCCTAAGAAAATTCGATTAGAAAAAAAATAGCCGGGAAAATTTCTTACCCCGTCATTTTTTTGGAGTATTTAGGATCAATAATTATTTTCTAATAAGCAAGATGTCAGAAAATTCACTAATTAGATTGTCCACAATGATCATTTTTGTGTAGTCATATTTTACAGAGTTTCTTCTTTGTGTGTCATCCCAATAAAGATTCAATTTACTGCTACTAATATCCAACAAAAGACAAATTAATCATCAATTTTATGGAGTTAGATCCTACGGCAGTTTCAATTGTTCATTTCACAATTATGGAACTACTAGCAATAGTTGGAATAATAAAAGCATATAAATAATAGAAATAGTAGTATGGAACTACTAGCTAGAATTACTAGCATTTTCAGTTCAAAAAAATATATTCATCGGCAGGGCTG
Organism: Dysdera silvatica; assembly: GCA_006491805.2. Classification (NCBI taxonomy): domain Eukaryota; kingdom Metazoa; phylum Arthropoda; class Arachnida; order Araneae; family Dysderidae; genus Dysdera; species Dysdera silvatica. The sequence continues at coordinate 120,413,170 of QLNU02015360.1, read as the reverse complement.
TATTTCCCATTAGGCTGACAAGGCCCCTTCCTAGATAACAAAATTTAAAAAAAAAAGAAATCGACTTTTTTTTTTAATTTAAAAAACCAGGAGCGAAATAACGGATCTTTTACGTTACTTCGAATGTACACAGTAATGCCCAATGAATGTACGCAGTAACGATACAGCATGGAGTTATCAGCGAGGAGTGTGTCAAAGACTCCAAGAAAGACTCCACGGGCCATGTTAAATTGAACTCCTTGACTATTCTGTCAATCGAAAGTGACCTGACATCTACACTCAACTTTCAAGAAGTATTAGCAAAGTCGAAAAGTGTAAACAACTTGAAAGTGAAAACGATGGAAAAGACTTTTATGATATATTCACAGTATATTATTTCATGAACTAAATATTTTTTTTACTATTCTAATATGTTTAACGCTAGCGTAAGAAATCTAAAAATAATTTAAAACGTCTTTCCATTTCTTATTTTTTATACTGTACTTGTAGCATCTGGTAAGTAGTATTTAATTGTAATAAATTGCTGAGTCACTAGTTAAGCTTCATTTAGTTAAGTTTTATTTTTAATTTAGGGACAGAGGGGTGGAGAAAGAGAAAACAAAAGGAAATGGAATTGTTGGGGTCGCCGATGGCGAAAGTGCCTAGAGAAGCTGAGCTCCTAAATGCGGCTCTGTTCATCGGGCTTCTATTTTGTTGAGATTTTCTGCTAAAACTGCTTATTTTTTCTGAGTCGTCATAGTATAAAGCTTAAAGCAATAAAAAGAAACGACTTTTCCGAACGGTTTTTAACAATTCTTTAAAATTTTCATTTTAAAGGTAAAACATTTAATATCATTGTTAATTGCTAACATTTACTAAATTAAGTTTCTTCGAATGGATATATAAAAATGTCAAATAATTTCGTCACCATATGGTTTAAATGATATATTATAGATTACACATTTTGTCGTTATTTCTTTTGCAAATATTAGGGGGACCGAAAAGTAATGTCATTTTTACGCATGTCGATATTCATTAGTCATTTATCAGCTCATTGTGTACTTCAAAGTCGTGTAAAGACATTTTAAAGTTAGAGTGACTTGTTTACTCGTAAATAATAAATCTTAATTTTTTTTGCAGTTTATGGTGAAATGGCCAGCCAAACACCAGAAGAGGTACATATCCGGCATTGTATGCTTTTTGAGTTTCACAAGGGTAGTAACGCAACGGTTGCTACCAAAAACATTTGCGATGTTTATCCAAACGCATTAGACGTTCATAAAATCCAAAGGTGGTTTTCTAAGTTTAAATCCGGTAATTTCGATTTTTCCGACTCGTACCGATCAGGGAGACCAACAACTTTAGACAATGACATGCTAGGGAGGAAGTGGAAGCAAATCCACGTCAGACGATCGAGGAACTGTCAAACACACTCTTAACCAACCTTGGTCGACCATCCAAGAACATTTGCAGCAGATTGGTAAAGTAAGCAGAGCAGGTGTTTGGGTCCCACATAATCTGTCCGAAGAAAACAAAGCTAACCGATCCATCACATGCAACTTATTGCTTCAGCGGCACAATACAGAAGCGTTTTTTGATCAATTGATCACTGGAGATGAAAAATGGGTCCTCTATGATAACCCAAAACGCAAAAGGCAGTGGCTCTCTCCAAATGAATCGCCACAAAGTACAGCTAAGCTAGGTTTACACCCCAAAAAGGCGCTTTTGTGTATTTGGTGGAGTATTCGCGGGGTCGTTCATTTTGAAGTGCTGAAACCTGGACAAACTGTGAATGCAGACCTTTACTGTGAACAATTGGATCGAGTAAATCAATCTTTAATTGAAAAGTGCCCAGCAATTGTCAACAGAAAAGTTGTTATTCTGCAACAGGATAATGCAAGGCCACACTGCGCAAGATGAACCCTGGAAAAAATTAATGAATTGGGATGGGAGGTATTGTCTCACCCACCATACTCATCCGATATTGCGCCATCGAATTTCCATTTATTCCGATCGCTACAACATTTTCTAAGTGGCAAAAAATTTGAAAATTCAGATGATGTCCAAAATACCATCTCCAGATATTTTGCTACAAAACTAATTGAGTTTTATCGATCTGTCATTGAAAATTTGCACACTAGATGGCAAAAGGTTGTTGATAACGAGGGTGATTACATTATTGATTAAAAATAAAAACTTGGTAAAAATTTATCTGTTTGAATTTAATGTAGAAAAACGACATTACTTTCCGGTCCCCCTAATATTTCAAAGATGCACATATCTCGTATCTGAAATTGCTAACCTTATAATGTTTTTATGAAGCAATCTCAGTTTTAAGCCGTTTGTATCATGTTTATTGTATGTGCAGTTTGTATTATATTTGTTGCACATGCATCTTGTATTTTGCTCGTTGTATGCAATTTGTATAATGTAAAAAATGCTCTAATGTCAAATCTTTACATCGGTTAATACGGCTTTACCACCATATAAAATTTACCAGGTTTACCGTAAGTTCATTCAGAAAAAGACAATTTGAATGATTAATATGTCTTCGTATTTTTTTCAATTTCGTTCACTGACAAAAAATTAATAAAACATTAAAAAACAAACAAATCCGCAGATTATTTAGAATTTCCGCGTTTTGTGCACTTGACAAATAATCAACGTTTAACGAGAGACGGACGAGAATGCTTTCACTATCATCCATCCATTAACTATCAACTAATTACGCATTTATTTAATTTATGAATATATCTTGTCAAATAGTCGCAACCACGACGAAAGCAATCTCATTGAAGAGAGATTTATCTGAGTTTGGCATATTTGGCTAATTAATGGCTTTAAGTTAAATGTTTGACCTTTGAATTAATAAAAGTGTCTTTCACTCCAAGTGTGTTTCACTCCAAATAGTGGTACTGTAAGTGGATTATTGAGTTTACAGGAAATTTTAATCTGACAGCGTTTGCTCTTTACACCACACGTCAATGACAGCTGGCTATGGCGAGCTGTGACTATACAATTTAATTTTAATGCCAACAAACTAACATAGCAGCTTAATTTACTTTGAGCAAATTTTAGATAGATTTTTCAAGAAATTTGGACGTCATTACACAGTTCACTTATTTGTGAATTAATCACTTTGAACAAGGTATTTAATGCGAAGGCTATACTGTATCAAAAAAATTGATTTTGATATTACTTTCCTTTAATGATAAATCCAGTACACTACATGTTATAGCATGTACGCATTGGACTGGTTTATATATTTGACCTAAAAGAAACTAGGAACTTTTAAATTGAAGGGGTTTTCCAATCCTCACCATGCAATCCTTTGTGGACAAAATTTACAATCCAACTACAAGTATTACAGCTAGTATTACTACTGCATTACAGCAGTACAGACATCACGGACAATAGCGTAGCAGTTCAAAACTCATGGGGGGGGGTCTCAAGTTGCTATGGGGGGCTCAAGCGCCTTTAAAGAAGATTTTGTGATGCGGACTATGAGAAAATGATGTGTTTTGATATCCAACGGGGACCTGGGCCCTCGTTTACTACGCCACTAATCAGGATACGAATGAGTAGTCTATGAGAAAATGTGTGTTTGAACTAAGAGAGCGTATGTAAGAGAGTACATGTGTTTGAATAATAAATTCGCTAAGAAATAAACCTTCAGTGATACAATATCTAGGGAAGGATTGTCCAATATACGGCCTGCGGGCCACAATCCGACCCGCCGACAACTATTTGGAATAAAAAAATCTCAAAACAAAAATTTTAGATTTTCTTTTCAGGAAAACAGCGGGGACAGCTTGGGTGATCTCCTTCCATATCGCAAGTTAACAAAAAAAAAAAACCAGAATAAATTATCAAAGGAGGCTTTTAGTGAGTTTGTTTTTTTTCCGAAACCACCGGCCCGCGAGATCCATGACAAATTTTTAAGTAGCCTGCTGCCTAAAAAGGTTGAATAAGCCTGGTGTAGGGCATTTTGCGAGAATTAAGTAAGGATGGATACTTGAATTTGCTGACTAAACACTTAAAGGCAAGCAAAAATTCAAGAAAGTAATCCCATGATATAAGCGTATGGAATAAGAAACTTATCAGGGCCAACTTTAGATATTTGACGGCCCTAGAGAGGCGGAGATTACAATAATATACAACTATATTATTATGTGAAAGTATAGGCGTAGGTAGGGGTCACAACTCCCCGACTTTTGGAAAAGTTACATTAGTTCTCACTAACTCTCATGTTAAAAACACAATTCAGCATACTACACCAACTTCAATTTTATGCCCCTACCACTTCCGAGATCTTGAAGACGCCATTTATAAAGGCAAAGACAAGCAAAGTGTTTTTTGTGGGATTTAAAATTGAAAGAACGAGTACAAAGAATGTTACGATAAGTGAAGAAACATGTAAATTATTTTGAGATCGCTGGAAAGAACTTTTTTTCAATTTTTTCCATTTAAGGGCCATTGGATCAGAAACCTCATAGCCATGCAAAACGGGAGAAGCTCATAGTAAATAAAAATCTAGACTCGGCCCTCATTGTCGGTGGCCCCAGGTAACCGTCCGCGTTCACCTATTGCTAAAGCCGGCCTGACGTGTTATAATATAACGAAGAGTCACTCAATATATATATGGGAATAGAAACGACGAATAAAATTTAATGCAGCCATAAGTGTTTATGTTATAAATAAAAGAAATCGAACATTCATTATATTCACTATCTTTCATTTTTTTCATTATATTCATTATTTTTCATTTTTTTAATTATATTCATCATTTTTTCATTATATTCATTATTTTTTATTTTTTAATTATATTTATTATTTTTTTATTCATTTTATTTTTCGTACTAAGTTTAATGATACATTTGATATATCTCATAAAATTATTATATCTTGAATATATTTCGAGAAATTAAAATAGCTCGTAAATATATCCACTCAAAAGAGTAACTAACTACTAAAATCGTATTAGAATGCAGTGATTAAAAAAATCAAAGACATTGATTCAAAAATATTAAAGACAGTGATTAAAAAAATCATGAGTTTTAATGATTAATTTTTTTTTCAACACTACGAATATAAACAAACGATTATGTAGAAAAAAATAGAAGAGAGAAATAAAACCTTTAAATTTTCCATATTAACGTATTTTTCAGGTAATTAAACCTGCACCCCATCGAAACATTCTCTCATGTATTCTCTATTTTAGTACATTTGTATTGAGATTTCTTTCACGTAAAAACTTTTAACCTATGCATTCTTCGCAATTTTGTGTAACTGGTTCTTACTTTTTGTGTTACTCACATTTTTCCCAAAGACATTGCTCCAAAAATCCAATAAATGTTGAAAAGAAAATCAGTCTATATAGCTCTCTGTGTACAATGGAAACAAGTGCCACACTTTACGAAATTGTTCAAGAAGTTTGTGAATTTGATATTACTAACAAGGTAACAGTTTTAAGTACCCCTCACATTTTTAATCGAAACCTATATCAATAGAAAGATATTTTTATGTAGTAATGGGAACAGGTAGTATTTTTGTGCGAAAATGAATTCTTGAATTTTTATGAATTTTTAAAATTCCACACTGAAATGCAGCTTTCCTAAGAACACATAAGTTATTCAGTAAAGTCAAACATGAAAGAAATCGATCACGCTTCTTTTGGCGCTTTTTTTTCTAAAGCTGCTTTACGTAGACACGTTCTGTCTAAATTAAAAATTTACGAAGAAAAAATTTAATCAAGTAAGTTTGATTTCAATGTTGGCATTTGTAACTCCATCTCACATTAAAAAAATCAAAATATAGTCGAGCATCAAAAAATAAAGTTTAATGAACACCTTTGGCGGTTTAACCATAAAATAAATAAATTAAAATAATTAAAAATAGTAAGTATTGGAAGCGTACGTAAATTGAAATAAAATGACCAATAGTTTGATTAAAACTAAAGTAGTAATTTTATTACCACTATTAAATATGAATGGCTACCCGTCTCATCAAAATAAAAATTTATTAAAACGTGAAAGAGAGTGCCGTACTCATAAAAATACAAATGCATTGCAATATAAAGAAATGTTCTGCTCATGAAAATGGTAAGTTATATAGAAATTTTCTGCTCATGAAAATGGTAAGTTATATAGAAATGTTCTGCTCATGAAAATGGTAAGTTATATAGAAATGTTCTGCTCATGAAAATGGTAAGTTATATAAAAATGTTCAAAGCATAAAGTATTGCAATGTGTTCCCATTAGAAATAAAACATCTCTACAGTTCTCAAAGTTGCATTCTTTCTCATAAACCTTTATGATACACATAAACCATTATTAAACAGTTGGGAAGAAACGTCAGTGTAGTTGCAAGCTGACCAAATATATCGCAGCATAGATTCATATTTTTCCGATTGAAATTGATTAGGCATTTTTAGTATTGCATTGCGCTCAGTTAAATTTATTGAGACTTCGTTTATAGTAACGTAGTTCATGATTTTTTAATCAAAATTGTGTATTGGTGAAAAATGTAAACGTCTAAAGGCTATATGATAGCAGTTATACCTGCAGGAACCTGAAGTTTGATACAATTATTTGGTAAGTCACTATATGTAGACGGATGAGTTGACCCTGTCCAAGAATCTAAAAGAATACATGAAGGTGAATTAAGAGTGCGAAGATAAGACAATTTGTGATCCATTCTTTCATATTTTTTGCGGTCATTTTGCCTGATTTTGGGCATGTAATACAAATGTTAGTAAGACGAAAAAATTAACGCCGGATATTTGATCCAAAAGTACCTGAGGGTTTACGTAAACCTATTAACAAGCAAGTGAAAGAAAATCGTCAAAGGTCGATATTTAAATTTAGCGGGTTTCAATTAACATTAACTCGCAACTCTCTGAATCACCACCCTTTAATTCGCAACTCTCTAATCCGCAATTCTCCAATCCGCAACTATCTAATTCTCAAATAACTCGGTAGGTTTTCAACGTTAACAACAGCTATCATTATTGCATTTACGGAAGACCTTTACCTTGTCCTTTTTATTGCGTATAGACAGGCAGAAAAACCAAAAGCAATAGCGGGTTCAATATCTATTGAAACCCGCTAATAATTTTTTGCTTAATTCTCTATTTATTGATAATATGGGCATTATTTTGTATGAGTCAGGCCTTATTCTAAGCAAATTTTCCAATTGCACACTTTCAATCCAGTTTTGTTTATGGAGCGGGGAGGACTTCAAAAATAAAACTAAATTACTAACTACTTTCCTTAAAGGCAGTTATAATCACTAGTTAACTACTTTTCTAAAAAAAAAGCAATTGTAACTACGAATTAACTTATTTTTCCAGGGATGTCACCCAGAAAATTTTTGCTTAAAAAATATATTCACGTTTAATTCATTTTAGAGAAGAGAAAGGTAGTTAACTACTTCGTTTTAGCAGTTTAAGTTAACCACAGTATAGTTAACTACTCCCCATCACCACATATATTTGCTTACAACTTAAAATGATTACATAAATCTGCAATTTCGATTTTTAAACATATTTTTAAGCAAATATGCATGATGACATCACAAATCACATATACGGAGCAGAGCTATAATTTCTTTTTACCATTTAAAATTCGAATTTTCTTTCGTCGCAATTTTCTTTTTTCTCTGATCCACTACTCCCAGATTTACTCTTCTCATTAAATACTTCAGAGTACCATGGCTGTTTCCTTTGGGTCTGATTTGCCGTGATTCAATTAAAATGCATTATTTTAACTGACTGAAGATATTATTTAGTTAAATGCACAACACACTTTTCAAAGCCCATATGCACACTTCAAAAACACGCTTAGAATAAATCCTGGTGTGAATGTGTGACTGAAAATGCTGATTGAACTAATGCTACAGTGCATTTTCATATCTATGAGATAAGGTACTTTCACTCGGTATAAAATACGAAAAACCACTTTGATCGGCATTAAATATTTGACTGCTTTGACAATGTGAAAATGTATCACGTGAATATAAAATGAATTCTATTGCACTATTTTCCACAATCGCATCATTTTTTTTTAAATACTGTTATGTATTTAGCAATTTTTCGGGCAACAATACTGTTTGAGTTTTTTTTTTTTATTTTGGCTATAAAACTGTCTGAAATTTTGCGCTCTGTGAAATATAAATTCCTTACCTCACTATGCGCCCTCGTTTTAAATCTTTGTCATGACGGCTCTGCGTTTAAATCTGGCATTTTTAAATTTATTCAGTACTGCACGTTTAAATAATTTATAATTTTCTCTTTTGGCACCTGACTTAGTTACATATTTTTTAAAACGGCTTATTGTTTCAGAATAAGCAACATTTTTATAAAGATTTTTAGTTTTTTTAATCTATTGTTTTTGATTGAATCATAATAGCCGACAATGCTTTTCTTTTCTTGCAAACTGCATGCTTCTCTGCAGTTTTCCCCAGACAAACTATATCTTCATCCAAATGGCTGTCATTTCTGATGTCTTTAAAAAGAATCTAGCGTTTCTTCCTCATCAACAATTGGATTATTTAAAATTAGTTCCACAAATGTGGATAATAATTTTTCACTTTCACATAATTGTTCATTTGATATTGTATTAGGAAATAAACTGTATGTTTCGATAGTTAAAGTTAAAAATGACTGTAAAATATTGATTAGGTTCTGTATTGCGTTATCAAGAAATTACACAAACCGCACATTCAGTTTAGAATTCAGAAGCAATTATAAACGCGAGAAATTACTGGCTTGCTTTTATATAAAAAGCTTTTTTTCTCATGAATTCCCAGTTGTAATGGAAGGTATTAATACATTCCACACACACCAGGGGATGATACAGACTTTCATTTTGGGGGTCAAGGACAGAATTTGCTATGGTCTTGGAATAACACCCTTCATTCATCATGAAAGTTGGAATTTTTTTATAATGCAAAAATATATTTTTGTGGAGTTCATGTCCCCTGTGACCTCCCCCGTGTCATCCCTTGCCACATACATACACACACCCATGTTTGGAAATGGTTGTTTAAAACAAATATCAAAATGGTCCCACAGCAATAAAGTCATTTTCAACGACAGTAAATCAAAGGCAATGCACTTTCAAAAAAAGAAAAAAAAGACTCGCAAAATAGTAAAACACCCAATATAAATTTTTTTGGACGGAAAGAGACTTGAATTTTTTTAAAGAATTAAAGTACCTTGGTGTATTTTTTGATGATGAATTGAATTGGAATACTCACATCAATTACATCTGCGAAAAATCTTTTAATATTATTAATGCTTTATCTAAAATGGCGAAGTTGACCTGGGGAATAGGATCCCCTGCCATAAAAATTCTTTATGAAGGAGCTATTGTTCCCCTATTAACATTCTCATAAGCACCCTCCTGGATTTCTGCTTTAAATAAAAGTTATAATCAACGTAATCTTAATTCTATACAGAGAAGCATAGCTTTCGTATTATTAAGGGATTTCGCACCATTTCATATGAAGCAGTGTGTCTCCTGGCAGGAATTACTCCAATATGTTTAAAAGTACAAGAAATAGTTGAAATTTTTCGATCCAAGAAGAGAGCAATAGATGTCCAGAGCCATGATCTGCCTATTCTGCCCTACAAATGGATTCATCCTAGGAAAATTAACAACTTTGGCCATATGCTCGACTCCCAGTTTGAATTTCAAATATATACAGATAGAAGTAAAATTAGTGAACAGGTCAGATGTGCCTTTATCGTTTACAAGGAGGGCATTGTTGTCAAAGAGGGAAAATACAGACTACATCCATTGTGTTCAAATAACCAAGCAGAAGCAATGGCGATTGCATTGGTTCTTGAACCTTTGAATGACGAAGCATATCGTATGTCAACAAAAAAGACCATCATTGTGAATGATAGTCAGATCACAATTGATTCCATTCAAAATTGCAGCAATCGCTATCCCATCCCTGAGAACATTTGGCAAGTTATGTCAAATTTCCACTCAAATCATCGGGAATTGAATTAAAATCCACAACGGAAATAGGGGAAATGAAAACGTCGATGCACTTGCCAAGTTTGCCGTCCTATCAGATGACCTTCCAATAAAATACGATAAATCTCCTATGACTGAAATAAAAAAAACTGTCGAAGATGCAATACTTCAGAAATGGGAGGAACTATGGAAGCATACAAGGAACGGCAGCGTAACAAAGAAATTTTTCCCAACCATCAAAGATAGGCTGAATGCAAACCATCTAGAACTCTCTTACAAGTTAACCCAGTTGCTAACTGGTCATGGAAGGTTTGGCCAATATTTTCAAAGATTCGGTCTGCGAGAATCTCCTTCCTGCTTCTGTGACAAATAGTTGAGCAAACAATGGAGCATGTTATTCTACACTGTCCAACACTGCAGCCTTCTAGAATTAGCTTGCTTCGGAAAGCGTCAATCTACCGGGAACAATGGCCTCTTGCACTTAAAGAAATGGTTTCTAAACGGTTTTTCGGTGATTTCATGGATTTTTCTTTTCTGATGGACTTTTTGTAGTTCTCTTCATTCTAGTGCAAATTACACAAATCAACTGGACTTTATAAATGAACTTAATAAGTGTTAACAACGGTTTATATCAATTACGTTATCTATCTTGTACATATTTGTATACATATAAATTCATTTCTATATTTTTGTAAATGTGTCATACGAGCAAAATGAGAACATCAATATATGTAATATTTAATGGTGCACGTTGAATAAATACTTTTTCCTCTGGAACACACACACACACACACACACACCACAGGGTTAACACAATTGCTAAATGGTCAATACACAAAGCTACCGGAGCATGTTTTTGTAGTTTTCCTGGGGAATTTTATAGATATAAATTTTGGAGGTCAGAGCGGTGTCTCTTTTTCTCCTATGCATAAAGCTCTAGTTCGAGCTTAAGCGTGGCTGACAAAAATTAATACCTATGAATGGCAAAGCGAAGCCAAAATTCAGCATTCGCGCCAAATGGCGTGAATGAACTTAGCCTCATTTAAAGTTTCGTAATACTCTTGCGTGTATAACAGGCAAGCTGGATTTCAGTGTTTATTTTAAAAATTCATAAGAATTCAGGAATTTATTTCCGCACAAAAATTCTTCATGTTTCCATTACTACTCTTAAAGACCTTTCTAGTCATATAGGTTTCGATTCAGGTCACTTAAAACAGTTTCATTCGTAAGTGTATATTTGAATAAAGTCTTACATCGTTAATGCGCGCCCTAGTGGTCCCGTGGGTATAATCACCGGCACTTCTTATTTGCTAGGTTCCAGGTTCGATTTACAAATAAGCTTGATTGCATCAGGGGCGGATCGGCCCACGGACTGGTGCGCCTTCACGGGCTATAGAACTCGCGCCGACCGATAATCCAATGTATGTGCCTTTCGAGAGGACTCAGTACGCCCCTGCATGTATTCGTATCGTGGGGTGGTATCAGTCGCCTATAAAGTGCCCCGTGGGGAAACGGTTAACAGTAGTTTGCCGTCAGCCGACGGTATAAAACTATCGGACACCAATGTGGTTAAAACTAAGTAAAAACTACTCCGTTTACGTGAACACGCTAGGTCATAAAAAAAAATGTTCGTGTTAAAAGAAGTTTACATTGTATGGAAAGGATGGGATCGTTCTAATAAGCTATACAAATTTAATGGAGCTTGAGAAAACAGTTCGTGTTAAAAGTAATCCACACTAAGCGTTTTTGCGTTAAAGATTTTCGACTGTACTATAATAATCTTTAAGTGGCATGGCGCTTAAATATTACATGGAAGGACTTCGCCTTCGTTCTTCGAACTGAAAATAAGCTTTAGGTCATATCATCATGTCCACCCCAAGCAAAACCAAACAAATTGCAAAAACATGCCCGTATCTTGAGAAAAGGAATTTAAAAGGAACTTGGCGTTCGGCTTTCGCTTAAAAAACTTTTCTAGTAGGGGAATAAGACATCATGATGGATTACTCTTACAAGGAATTTCGTTGACACAACAGTTTTCGTAAAGAGTGCTATCAAAGTCTATTTTCGTTCTTGCTACATTTAAACATCAAAATCCGGTAGGCAAATTTCAAGCTACTTTTGATGTTCAGTTTTTACGAGGAAAATATAAAGAGAATTTTACACTGCATTTTTCAAGCTTTTAAGAAGAAAGGAACGTATGAACAAAAGACCAAACGCAGCCAATTCAGTGACGGTCATGCAATTACAGTAGCTATATGTTGCCACCATAAAAATTGAGTAATTTTTGCAAAGGAAAAATTTTTACTCTGTATTAATTTTCTCATTTTGTATTACAATATAGCGACTGTTTTCAATCCTTTGAATATTGACTGACAAAGCCTTATGGAGATCAACTACATATAATTAATGAAGATTTAAAAATTGGGGACCCCCTCCCAATTTTATCATAGTTAAGTTTTATCCTCTTGATTTTTAACCTTCCCTTACTCTGTCATTTTTAAAGGGTACAGGCGCAGTGTACAATTACCCAAATTTCTCTTTTAAGGGAACTGCAATACATTCGATTTCAGGAGCATTTCTGCAATACGCTATCGATTGTGATTATCGCAAATTCCTACGAATAAGTTTCTTTTACTTAATAATTTTCGACACCCAAGTAGAAATAAGCTCAAACTAGAGCTTTATTGTTTTTGGAGAAAAAGAGACGCCGTCCTCATCCAGGGTTCGAACCACGGTCCCCACGTTGAGCCCGCGGTGTCTTGACCTACTAGACGGACGAGGACAAGAACAAACGCCTTTTTCTCCGTATATGAGGATGTAAGATATTATTACCCTTCTTAGGGATAACATAATTGCCAAATAATGGTCAACACACAAAGCCACCGGGGAGATTTTGTGAGTTTTCGTGGCGGAATTTATTTTTACTTAAAAATTTTCGACACCCACGTAGAAATAAGCTCAAACTAGAACTTGTTTTTGTTTTAGGAGCAAAGGGGACGCTGTCCTCATCCTGGATTAGAAACAGGGGCCCCCCCCCCCCTCATTGATCCCGAGATGTAATAAGTTTCTGTTGCCGAGTCTTTAATTTGTTAAAGGGCGTGTAAAATGTCACTTATAAAAATACAGTCAAGCCCACCTATGGCAAGCAGGAAGAGACAATCCCTTTTGCTCGGTGCATCCTGGGTCTTGTTAAGAAACCAGGTGATCATTAAAATAAGATGAAAAGAATCTGACAGAATAGTGAAAACTAATATCATAATCATACGTCATTAATTCTGCCTTCACTTGACAAAGGGAGCAGTTGGCTCCCGAAACGTCGTGTTTTTAAACCTTACGCCAGTGTCGAAATAACTGTTGTTATTATATCATGTATTTAAATATCAGAATTTGACATGTTTTCGCTTTAAGGCTTGAAACGTATCTCTTACTATTTGTGTGTGATTTGGAAATACACGAGAATCACTTACTGTATAGAAAACGCCCATCTGTATGACTAATAGTTAATATTTAAAAAAAAGTCTAACACAACTGAGAAGCTGTTAACTTGCCAGCGTGTGAAAATATTAAAAATTGTTTATATTTCATATAAATTTATATTCTTTATGAGCTCTTGGAAGAAACGTAAGCAGTTTGAAAAAGAAGTAGAGAAGATGGTTTCCTTAATAAAAATTCATAAAAAATATCGTTAAAATCTATTTTGAATAATCTTTTGAAATTATTACGAATACAGCGCTATCTGCGTTTGGCATTTGTTCTTTAAAAAAATAAATAAAAACGTTTGAAAAAAATGCATTTAATTATGCAAATCGTTTGCAAATAATTACATTTAACTTGATAACTTACTAATTTGCATTGTCAAAGTATTTTATCAAGAAGTTGGGAAATAGTCTTTGTGATATGCTTGCAAGTTTTTATAAACATTTAACAAATACAACTAATTTCGAAGCAATCGATAACCAGTGATTAAAGAGTAATTCCCTTACTTTCTTTTAATACGCCTACTATATTCATATATGAAACATACTTTATTTTTCGCAGCTGGAAATATCATAAACTTGGTCCTAGCCATCCAGAATTCGAATTAAAAAAGTTTTATCTGATAAATTTTAGGTTCTACGAACTACAGAAAATATTCGAATTATCCACAAGTTTAAATTAAATATGTACTTCAACTTATTCAAGTAACATTTTTTAAATCAGGAATTTCTGTTCTAAGTTGGGATAACGAAATAATATGTACTCTACTAAAAAACCTTTTAAATCGACTTAATGGAAAATTTATAAGCTTCAAAGTTTTTAAGACTTTGAAAACCCCTTCACCTCTAAGAAACGACTTACCACATCGTTAATTTTATCTTTTTTCCTTAAAAATTTTTACATCTTTTCGACGATGTCAATCCCTACATTTTCACATTATCATATTATATGCTACATTTCCTTTATATAAATATCTGATTCGAGTTTAAAACAGTCACATATTTTAAACTTTTTTGGGAAGCTTATATCGCTGGTATTAACAATGAGATGGGAAATAAATACTGTTTTAGAAAGTGTAAATGAAAAAGAAGAATTATACAGGGCGTCCAGGCTAAAGGTATAGAAAAGTAATGACTTATACTGGGAGAATGACACAGGGTTAGTTATAAATTTCAGTTGCATTAAAGATGGCAACTCCTTAAGTTTCTTTTCAGATTAACGAATTTTAATGTAATCACCATTAGTGGCTCTGCGGATGTCCAAATATTATTCGATCTTTTTCCAGGTAATTAGTTACATCTGAAGTATTATTAAATCAATACTGCTGCACAGATACTCGCTTTCAAAACATCCAAATTACGAACGTTTTGCTGGTACACAATCATTTTATTGAAGCCCCAAGCAAAAAAGTCCAATGACCTAATGTCCAAAGATCTCTGAGGCCATGCAGTAGGGCCTTCTCTTTCAATCCAGCATCCAGGAAAGATCTTATTCAAAAACTCGGTAACATCTCCATGAAAGTTTGTTGGAGCACTGGTCTTGCTGAAATATGAAATTTGGTCAAATATGTGGAACAGCAAAGTTCTCCAACAAGTCAATGTTACTGCGTCCTGCCACTATCGGTTCTGCGAAACAAAATGTGCCGATGATTCCATTTCTAAGCATTCCTTACCACAAGTCAGCATACGACTGCTGTGGAAAGCAGCTCAACGCAACTGTCAACAATGCGCATGCGCGACCATAGCAAACTTGGATAAAAAACTTGAAGTAATCCCCTATCATTGGCGCAGCACTTCCATAACTAGTCATGTGTGTTTCTCTCAGTATAAGTTATTACTTTTGAATACCTTTAGCCCGGACACCCTGCATATTGTTGCGAGACAGTGTAGTAGCCAACTAAGTAGCCTTAAATATTTTACGCGATAACAGGGTACTTGTTATCTAAACTGAGAAAAAGAGACATGAATATCAAGTTTCAGATGTTCCTTGTTAAAAGAACGTGCATCTATAAAACTGCCAAAATGTGAGAAAGCTTTTCAGACCATCTTTCATGTTAAAGTAGAGGTGCACTATACTTTTGAAATCTTTTATGATTGTTATGAATTGTGCCACTGAGTACAGCACACTTGACTTAAATTTCAACTTGGCAATTAAGGTTTGCCTTCTTTGAAAGATATGCAGTGGTCTTTTGCTATTACATCAGGACCAGATGAAATTCAACAAGAATATCCCCTTCGTCAATGTAGGTGCAAAGCACAACCTAAGCTGCATAAAGGGCAATATGAGTGATCATTTGGTAGGGATCAAAGAGGCGTGCTGTAACCCCCATCAGTTTCTGATTGGATATAGTTTTTATATTTGGTCTTTTCAAAAATTTAAATAAGGTAGCACTGACGAATTTTAAAAGTGTGAAGCTAGAATTCTAGTTTGAGAGAAGAGAGAAGAAGAGCGTTGAATTTGGCTAGGAGTTGACAGACGGCCTAGAGATGTAGTCAGGAAGAAAGGGACCCTTGTTCTCCCATTAGAGGGTCCCAGGGTCCGTAACGTGTGAGCGTGAACCAAGAATTGCGAGCAGGACCTCATAAGTCTCTAACTTTATACCTCTATGACAGGTCATGTCCAAGTCAGGCCTTGATTTTAGTTAATATAATTATTAATTACAATAAGGATAAAGGTATTTATTTACCCCAAAATATCAGTTGCAAACTCATATATTGAGCTCAATAGTAGGATTAAATATATGTATTGAATTGATACGAAAAAATTATTGTACTATTTATGATGCAATTATATATGCTTACAACATGTGAATTAACTTACAATTTATTTGAGTCACTACCCTTGCTCTATGTTGTTTAGAAGTTTATTTATGATTTTGTAATTAACCGTGAAGTATTAGTTTAATATTAATTGTATCAATGTCTTAAATATTTTATCCTTTTTGGGCAATGAGGAGTTAAATGAGGAGATTTGTTCTTCGCCTTGTTTGCAGTCTTTAGCACCTAATAAATATTTTTTTTGTTATTAACTTTGATGTGTCTTCTAAAAACCTCTTTCCCAGATAACAAAGATCGCCCTTGGGACGTCCTGAGGACGTTCTGGATATTTCAGGACGTCCCTAGGAAGATCTTTGCTCTCTGGGTTACTATCTAGGTGCGTGAGTATAAGGTATATAGGTAGGAACGCGAACTAAATAGTTTGTTATTGATAAAACACAAACACACAATACATCAAATTAAACGATTTTGGCCATAATAAAAAGGCATTAAATTAATATTTCCAGCCTGTAATTCATTGTGACATACTGTGCATTCGCGCTCAGTTGGCGCGTGATACCGTTAGCAGACGGGTTAGTCCATTGCAGTTTAGGGAAGGCCGTCTTGGAGGAA
>QLNU02015360.1:120380403-120396239 GCA_006491805.2 Dysdera silvatica | reverse complement strand
CAAAAGGGTTGCTGGTATCTAACTGGAAGGAGACCCACACGCTGAACGTATGTGACGATGTGTGGAACCGGCCAGGCCAGTAACCTAGTGTCCTACCCCGCCTTCAAGTGGTGCAGGCTGAGCTTTCTATTTATGTGGCAAATTAATATTTGCTGCACGGATAGAAAGGCGGAAGGGGAGGGCTAATTCACCAACCCGTCTAGCCAGCGTGGTGAAATTATGGCTAATTCCTCCATTATGTTGACACACCAGAAACCATGGCCCCTAGTCTCCAGGTGCTGGAGTGCTCCTGATCAAGGCAGCGGTCAGTGTGGCATGAAAGCAGGGGGTGCTAAGAATCACTGGAATGGCCCAGGCTGCCGTTTGTTATTGACCTTGGCTACGTTTAATGGACGATCCCTTGCTTCTGAAGCAAAACTTCAGGAATTGGAAGAGGAACTAGACAAGATCAAATGGGACATTGTAGGACTCAGTGAAGTTAGAAGAAAAGGTGAAGAGTTGGTGGAACTTAAAAGTGGACATTTGTTTTATTATAGAGGAACGGAAACTGGAAGAACAAGTGGTGTTGGCTTCTTAATCAACAAAAGAATTAAAGACTGTCTTCTGGAAGTTGAAAGTACATCAGATCGAGCAGCGAGGCTCGTTGTTCAACTAACCCAGCGATACCAACTTCAAATAGTACAGGTATATGCACCAACATCAAGCCATACCGACGAAGAGGTTGAAGAATTTTATGAAGAAATCAAAGAGTTACACACCAAAGGGAAACAACATATCAAGCTCATCATGGGGGATTTCAATGCAAGAATTGGACAACAGGAACAAGGAGAGACATCGGTTGGTAAATACGGATATGGGGAAAGGAATGAACGTGGCGATCAACTCATCGAATTTGCAGAAGCTGAAAACCTTAGCATCATGAATTCATTTTTTAAGAAGAAACCGCAAAGAAAATGGACATGGAAACACCCAAATGGGGGAACTAGTGAAATTGACTATATCCTGGCAAACAAGAAATCAATTATTGAAGATTGCAGTGTACTGAACAGATTTAATACTGGAAGTGATCATCGAATGGTGAGATGTAAAGTGCACTTAAATACTAAATTAGAACGACAGAAGCTCATTAGGAAACAAGTAAGTAAGAGGGTGGATTTAAAGAAATTAAAAGAAAATACCGAGGCATTCAAGTTGGAATTAAAAAATCGCTTTTCTGCACTGGAAGGACTTATTGATGAAAGTGATATCTCAGAAGCAAATGAAAACATTGTTAAGACAATAGTTGAAACTGCTGGGGAAATTGGTGGTGTAACCTGTAAAAAGCACAATAGCAAATTATCTGAGAAGACGAAACAGCTCATGAAAAGGCGAAGAGATATGAAGGTGGACAATCGAAATACCAGTTCCAGGATTGAGTACATAGAACTTTGTAAAACTCTGCGCAAAAGCATGAAAGAAGACATAAGAAAATTCAACTGTGAGCTAGTAAGGAAAGCCATTGAAAATAACAAGAGCCTTAGGGTTGTTAAAGGAAGTTTATCTGTTGGGAAGAAACACATCATTGCATTAAAAGGAGAGGATGGCACCGTAACAAGAAATAGGGAAGAAATACTTAGAAGAGTTGAAGAATTCTACAAAAAACTATATGAAAGTAACAGTGGATTAAACGAAGACACTGAAATAGTCGAAGGAACAGCTCCTAAAATCTTAAAAGAAGAAGTTTCATTTGCAATAAAAAGTATGAAGAAAGGAAGAGCCCCTGGCGATGATGGTATTACATTAGATATCCTAAAAGAAGCTGGAGAATATGTAGAAGACATACTTGCAAAATTCTTTACCAAATGTCTTAACAGCGGTAACATACCAAACCAATGGGATTCTGCAACAGTAATTCTTTTGCATAAAAAAGGTGATAAAGAGGATTTGAAAAATTACCGACCAATTAGCTTGTTACCTGCTATTTATAAAATCTTCACAAAAGTGCTAACACATCGCCTGCAGAAAAAATTAGATGCAGCTCAACCAAGAGAACAAGCTGGATTTCGAAGTGGATTCAGTACAGTGGACCATATTCAAGTATTAAGAGAATTAATTGAAAGAACACATGAATATGAACTTCCATTGTGTGTTGCATTTATTGACTATGAGAAGGCCTTTGACTCTATTAAAACATCAGCAGTCATCAACTCTTTAAGATCAACAGACATTGAGGATGTGTACATTGACATGGTGAAACGTGTGTATAAAAATGCAAGTGCAAAATTTCGGTTACATAAAGATACCAAAACTATCAAAATTGGTAAAGGTGTGAGGCAGGGAGATACCATTTCTCCAAAACTTTTTACTTCAGCTTTACAGATGATTTTTCAGCTGATAAATTGGAATAACAAGGGAATAAAAATAAATGGTGAATATTTAAATCATCTGCGGTTTGCTGATGACATTGTTATTTTTTCAACGAACCCATCAGAACTCCAAGACATGGTACAGGAGCTCTCAACTAGAAGTAAAGAAGTTGGACTCAAGATGAACCTACAAAAAACTAAGATCATGTTCAATAATTTTGTAGAGGAAACAAAAATACAAGTTGACAACATTGAGCTAGAAATTGCTGATTCATATATTTACCTTGGCCAGCTGATTTCAATGGATGGCAACATTATGAAAGAACTCAACAGACGTATTAAACTAAAGTAGTGAGCAAACTAGAGTAGAGGACATCATTGTTAAAGTAAAAGGGCTGAAATGGCGATGGGCTGGGCATATTGCAAGAAGAACTGATCAACGATGGACAACAGAAATTCTGAACTGGATTCCAAGAGACCACCGAAGACCTAGAAAACGTCCTCAAACTAGATGGGTGGATGAAATAAGAAAACAGGTTGGGGTGACGTGGAAGCGAATTGCTCAGGATAGACTTGTGTGGAAAGCATTTGGAGAGACCTTCATCCAGCAGTGGATAGATAATGGTTGAATATGATGATGATGATATATATATAATATAGGGAAATAAATAATAAAAGAATACCAAACGGATCCCCCACTACAGGTCCAATCGAAAGTAGTTATAAAATTGCACGAAAATTCTATATATATAAACATAACGTTATTTTAAAAATAAAAAGAAATTTAGTTAAAAAATTACAAGAAAATTCTATATAAAGATAACATTATTTTAAAAGGCTTTATAGAGGAAAGCGTGTTTATCAAAACAATTTAAAATTTTATATTCTTTCTCGATCCTCGTCTATTCAGGGCAACAAATCAAGAATTTGTGTTCTATAAAAGCATAGGAATAAAAGGACAAATCTGTCCACAGTCGGAATTTTAGTTTTTAAATTGTAACATTTGAGCTTGCTATTTTTCTGGAAACAAGCCCATAAGATAAGACGAAAGAAAATTCGTCTGAATAAATCAATTTATAAAGGCGAACATTCTCGAATGTGAGGATTTGCGGGAGAAAACATATGTAAAACCGGAGAAAAGTTCCTTTCCGGAATACATTCATGCATTTAAAAGATAACGGAAAACTAAATCGTGGATCAATCGATCTCTAAACCTTTTAAGTTCTAATTTTTCCCGGACGTAGAACAAACCTAGAAATAAAATAATATTAGATTAGCCACCCAATTTCGTGCAAGTCAGCGGACAAATAAGCTGACGGGGCTTTCGTCTATTGTTTTGCATTAAGCAAATGGGGCTTGACATAAGCGGATATCATGAGGACAATTTTACATGAAAAGCGGACTTTATTTAAAATACCTTTGGAGTAACAACATCTCCCCACCCCTCTTTATACAGACACAAAGCATTAACTTTTAAATTGATTTATAAAACTTGGTTCCAAATACGTATTTCGTTTTAAATGAGAGACGAATTTTTAAAATCCTGATTCGATTGTAACTTGAACAAATTGAATAATATTTCATATGAACATTTAAACTATTTTTAATGTAAGCAGAAATGAAGTATGGCAACTAGTTAAGATATATAAGTATGGACGCGAAATTAAATCTTATATGAAAATATAGAACTTATATGTTTCCTGTTCGTATTTTTTATGGTGTACGGCCAACGAAGGTCATGTTGTACCGGGACCTAGAGTTTTCTAATGAATTTTTAACTCCTTAAGGCCCATAGAACCAACTTCTAGACTATAGTGAGCAGTTAGCTTCTTCAGATAAGACTTTTTTTTTCGGTTCGGAGTCGAATCCGCGGAATGGCAAGCTAGGCCAATGTGTTACCGCTGTGTTATCACAGGGTCTGTTAAAGAAAATTATGTGAAGGACGTGATAAGGGGGTCGTTGAATGACGCAAAGGGAGATTATTTTTCGGAGATGATGGGTCATTGTTACAGATGAGACAAAATGAGATCATGCTTGCAGAAATATTGCCTTTCTCTTGAATTCATTCAAGGTTCTTATGTATGATCGCTGTAATGCCTTAAACGTCATTTCGCTTTTGATATTTTGTCTTCTTTCTTATTTTTGATTATAAAATTCGAATAACGTTATTTTTTTTACATCAAAGCCGCTTTTGCTATTAGGTTTCTCATGTTTATCCAGCAACATAGGAAAAAGTTTTGATTTCCCGAAAGTATGGTAAATTATTCTACGCCATGGGTATTCAATATTCTAGCTCAAAACCGTAGCAAATACATATATATTTCTTTACGTTTTAGGATATGTCATTGGTTTGTTTGGATTTTTATGGCGCAAGAGCATCTGGGCTATACTGCGCCAAAAGATATATCGTCTTTGAGTTTTAAAGTTTAAGAAAATGCGCGTTTTTTTTAGAAGTCCATGATCCTCATCGAAATTTTGCCACTACTGGTGAGGTGGAATATAATGCAAACAACTTCACGAGATTGTCTTCCTCGTTCTTAATTATCATTGATACTTAATAAAATTATTGATAATTGTAAAATTTTCGTTATTTTTGTTATTGAAAACATTATTAGAATTTTGTAAAGGGTGCAATAAATACAAGAAAAAATTAAATATGCAGTTAGAAAAAAATTAGGCCAAAATAGGCCCCTTTGTTATTTCTTCATCTGTTAAGAACTTTTGACAAAAGCTCTACGTAGTGCAATAAACTACACAAGTGTTAAAATGTTAGGCAATAAATGAAAAAGAATGAATATTCGTTTAGCAACTGAAAGGAGAAGATGTTTAAAGTAAGCGAATTTGGAAAATAACAGCCCACACTCGAACCTATTCATCGTGGAAATTAGCTATTTTTCAGCTGCTTCGATCCGCGTTTGCATCCAACTTTGACCAAATCTGGCATTTCTATTTTTTTCCAATAGAAAAAATATAGATCACTTGGGTAATGAGAACCGATGGAGCGCAAGAAGGCGACCAGACCGGATAGACCATAAGCGTAATCTGGTGGAGAGAAGAGGCACATGTCCCCAGTTTTTTTTAGAACAGAAGCAAAATCGTATTTTTCCCACCTAATTTTGGATTTTTGGTTATCCCCCCCACCCCCAGTTAACTTTATATTTATCCCTTAAGTTACGTGTATGGGATGCACAATCGAGGGTAATAACATGGCTAAATGCGAATCGCTGCGACATAAGCCGCCCTTTGAATCTTTATAATACAGAGGATATATGGTCTCTCAAATATCTATCCGTTTATGGACTTCCGGAGACCACATATGCAAGCCGTTTCTTATTTTTAAATTCAAGGAAGATGGTTTCAGACTCCAACATCCACAACAACGGCCATATCTTGACTAATCCATATTTCAAAACCTTCAAGAAGGTCATCGTTTGGACCAGTTATATAAAAAATTTTGCCTTTTGACGTCCTCGCTAATAACGAATAGGTTAAATTAGTCTCAAGAACATCTCAACTGGACTCAAAGTGAATGGGATAATGTGCACGCTTCACAGCTAAGTCCCTATACTACCTCCAAAATAATTCCCAAGAAGTATTAATGTAGAGAGGGAGAACCTCAAATTCGAGATAGTCTCATTAACTTCCATTATGAAAGATGCTCTTTAAAAAGATAGTCAAGGTATTGGTGATTTGTTAATGTGTGTGGGGGGGGGGGGAAATATTACAACAACCAATGTGTGAACAGGTCTGTACATTTCTCAGAAGATACATGATTCTCAGAAGATAACAACAGTTGAATAACGGAAGACATTCTGGAATGTTCGCCCATTTCTCTTAGACGTAGATCCCATGTTGATGGAAGATAGTGTTGATCCATACAGCGCTCGTTTAGTTGACAAATAACTATAGGACAAAATACTCATCCATACGAAAAGGCTTTTCATTCGAAAGAAATCCAGTGATACTGAAAAAATTATTATGAGTGATAGATGGCTAAATTATGTTGCTCGTATAGGAATTTTATAATTTAACTCTTCAAAGCTTTTTTTCACGTACTTTAAAGTAACCCATTTTTAAAGTGAAATAGTGTTGCATTTAAACCGGATATCGCTATGTATTTTCTGTATGTCCGCCCACCCGCCTCTCTCTCTCTCTCTCTCTCTCTCTCTCTCTTTCTCTCTCTTTCTTTCTTTCTCATTCTGCTTCTTTCTTTCTTTTCAAGGTTTTAAACCTATATCATTTTAATGGAGCGTGGTGCTCTCTTGACACGAAATGACATTAGCTACTACTCAATAAAGCACAAACAGACGAAATTTTCTAATATATAAATATTTCGATTCACGGATCGTTGAGTAGAAATCTTTAATATAATGTGTGTATTAAAATTTAATGTAATTTTTATGCAACAGCTATATTTTAAGCCATCAGTCAATTATATATTTACGTAGTTTACGTTTTATTAACAAAACAATATAAAATTTCACTAGCAGACTTCATAACTATAGTTATGTCAACACTGTCGGTCAGGACAGTTATTTGACTTGCCAAAAGGATAAGTTGGCTCTCGAAGCGTCGTGTTTATAAACCTTTCGTCAGTGTTGAAATAACTGCGCTTACTTTTATTCTATTAGCATTCAAATTTATATCTTGATTTTTTTACGAACGCCTTATTTAACTTTTTATCGTCCATACATACAAGTACGTTTACCCAAAGAAAAAACTTTTATTAGATTATAGACAATTTTGGGTTGCAGAAATGTACGATAAAAATATTAAACGAGTTTAAATATTTAAGAATTTGCCGACATTTTAGCTTGTCTTTGTGAACGTTCTTCCGAAGATTGTTCAATCAATTTGACTGAAAAACATTCGAAAAGGGGTTCGTAAATACGAACGGAAACATTTTTTAGCATTGTATTTATGTTTTATCCTTTACGTTACATTTTAGTTAAACGTTTTTAAGTATTTAAACTTAATTTTTTACACAGCTCTGAACCCAGAAATTGTTTACAGTTTAAAATGTGCTGTAAAAGCCTTTATGAAGCCATTTTATTCGATTGGTTAAACGTGAGCCCTACGTAACTAGAGAACATGTATTTGAAAGAATAATTATTTTAAAAGCATGATAATTGGATAGGTGATAAACGATTATTGCAAAATTATAGGCATTGTAATATTGCTGATTCTAGTGCATAATAAATATTTAATATTTCGCTTCGGTTAGCAACTAATTGCAGTTGCTGCATCGCCAAACACCAGCTGGCCTATAATTTTTGGGATAAATTTCTTTTTAGGAATATTAAAAAGCTTCATAGAAATTCGCAAACCGCGGACGAATTTTAGCTGTTGATTTCCGAAAATACCCTCAGTCCTATTACTGTAAACTAATTAAGTTACTGCATCTTTCCACAAAGTTTATATACACAATATTCATCATAATCGTCCTCTATGTTAAATGTAATTAGAGATAATGGATTTTATATAATTTTATAAGAAATACTATGAATTACTAAATTTTTCTCTACATGGGTAACTTGGTCATTTCCCTTAACTATTATTTGATGTAAATGACAGTGGCGCAGCAAGTCAAAAATCAGGTGACGGACTAAAATAGCTTTAAAGGAAACCATGTGATATGACGTTAAACAGAATAATATGTCCTGATATTCGATTTGGGACTTGAGATCTGTGGATACTCCCCCACCAACTTTCCTATTTTGCTGATACCTGGTTTGTTGAAGTAGTATCAATACCGAAATAAAACTAATTTTTCGAATTTTTATATCGATTTATATTTAAAAGATTTTGCTAGAGTTGGCATTTTTAGTTTTACACAGGGTGTTCTGAAAACATCGGTTCAAAAGTATATAGCCGTGATCCTTGCGCAAAATGGACTATAACGGACTTTGCGCAGTTTCATAAAAATCGGTGGCCCAGTGGAAACGCGTTCGCCTAGCGCACCATTATCCCGGATTTCCAATGATGAAGAAAAGAGAGTACTAGAGAACGCTTACCGACTAACTGCTTACTGTAGTCCGGGGGTTAATTTCCTCGCGATCATAAGAGGTTCGGATTCCTCGGAAAACAGCAGCTCCTGGCGCAGCATAGTACTTACTGCCCTTGAGCCATAAAACTCAACAAAAAGTACATCAATTTTTATATCTAAATAATTTGGTATTAAACCCATGAGTCGAAATATTACGACTACTTTTATTCATATCAACAATGAACATAATCTGTTGTGGGGAAGTTATTATAAAGTGAGGGTTATTCTCATTGACATTAGAAAAATCATTTTTATTATCAATAAAAACAGCTTCTTTATCAAATCCCACATGACCGTTATTTTAGTATTATTATAAGTATTACACTTAATGATGGCGATGTCGGCAGATATCTTAGCTATTTCGTCAAATAAACTTGCAACAAAGCCTAAGCTGTACAGAAATTATTAAAACATCATTCCCAAGTACAAAATGTGCTTCCATTCCTGTCAAGTATTTGAGAAATGTAATGAAGGGCAGTATACCAGCCTGTGTGACTGCTTTTCTCGGTTGCTGAATACCTGGACCTAATTACGTCTGTCTTGCGCAAAATACCTGAGAATACCTACCACGATTTAGTTTACTCAGCGCTAACAGAATGCAAGCAGGTAACTCAACAAAAGGCAACCTAACATGCTAATAGCTGAGTGAGTGGAAAACTCTTTGGTCCATAGACAATATATAGTTTTATTTGCACAAAATAGGCTTAAAACGACTATATAAAATTTTCTTTATGATTACCATTATTTAAATATATATATATAAAATGTAATAGTGAAGATTTTACTCACTTTTAGTGTAAAGCTTCAATGCAAATAATATCTGATGCTTTGAAAATTGATTAATTGATTTTCAGCATCACGAGAAAAATCAAAGCTGTTTTTAGTTTAAAAAAAAACAAAAACATTTTTTAGTTTTGGTTCGTTAAAAAATTGGACAGCGTAAGAAAATTAAACTTTAAAGAATTTTATATATATATGAAATTTTTTATAGCAAGATAAAAATGCCAACATAATTAGCTTTCACTTGCAGCAAACCAATTTGTCTCGCTTTCTGTGGCTTCAGAAAATCAATTTTTAGATGGATTATTTTAAGTAACCAAATAAATATGTATGCTTTGAGATCAAAACAGTATTGTTTTATGGCAAAGAAAACATAGTGCTAGGCCTAACAACAGTTTTACATGTCTCCAAAAATCAAACATAAAGTTTTTTGACAAACTTAAACGTTTTCATTTGTGCCGACCCATTTAGTTACATCCATGGTTTGATCGCATAGGAAACGTTTAAAAAAAAATTTTTTTTTTCACGATACGAAACATTTTGTTTTTCCTTTGATGATCAAAAATTAGCAAAAAAACCTGAAAATGCAATTAATTATCGATTTGAAGATAATACTTTTATCAACTGGTAATTTCTTAGCTATTACAACCGCTTTTACGTAGGCATTTTTCGTCGAAATAAATTTTTTAGTCAGTTTTAGAATCATTTACTAGAGGGTACAAAATCCTTAAAGGGAAAAAAATAGGGAAATTTTGCCGTTTCGGCGATCAAATTAATTCCCTGGCCTTTTATCACTTTCACCTAATCATTATGTGGATCGGGGTAATGATCTAAACCATTACTTATGCCATCGAATGTTTTACTTTCAAGTTGATGGGGAGCAGGGAGCATACCGAAGAAACTAAAACGTAATCCAATTTCAAGACTTGGTGCGGTTTTGCATATTTAAAATTGCGGAAACAGAAAAATGGCCGGTCTTCTTGACAAGTAATTAAATTCGTTGCCCATTACTCTCGTCATTTTCAATTTCTCAAATTTCCAATTATATTAATGAATATTTAAAAGTCGGATTTTTTCATCACCCTACCACCATTAAATGGCAAAAAGCATACAAAGCGACAATTTTTTTTTACTAAATTACAAAAAATGCTACTTTTCATTTAATTTGTTAAATTAATTAATTAGTTAATTAATTAACATTTTATTACGTGTTATAGATCAAAATTATATGCAGTGAATGACTGATAAGATAATGTTCGATGTTTTTAATAAACAATGATAATAAAATACCGAAATTTTAAAAGATGGTTAATTACTGCATGAAGTATTTTAAGGTTCCACAATAAGCGAGTTGAAACTATTGTGTTTTGGTTTATATTTTAAAGTCTGTGTGATTACTCTTTCACAGTTTGATTGACATTCAAGACAAATTGCCCGAGAATATATTTTAATTCGTTGCCTGACACTTTCTACTACACTTAATCCGTTAATTAATTAACTAATTTATTGACACAGTAAAACCCCACTCATCCGGAATAAAGTGGGAACACCTGATTTCGAATGAGCAAAATTTTGGATAATCCAGAAATTCAATATTCAATGTACAGGTGCAAAGGAACTATGGCATTCATCCAAGAGTATGTTTAATTACATATTATTAAATTACCATAGCGATATTAAAAACATCGCAAATCATAAGCATGGTGTTAAATTAAGATATTAATTGTTTCAGGAATAATTTAATATATTTTTATATGTCCGATACCTATCATTCGCATTAGTTTCTTTCTTAAGGGAGGAATACACTAGAAAACTAATATTAGCGTTTTGTCGAAAAGTTCGCATTTTGAAAGCGAATTTCGGATAACCTGAGTTTTACTGCATGATGCTTATAAAATGATAGAAATTTATTTCTTAATATTGTTGCTTTTTAAATAGTCGATGTACTTTATTTATAAATATATTTTGTAAGTGCGTTGTATATTTCCAGAGGCCGTGATTAAAAATACTGTATTTTCAAGCCATTGGGATCGCTCTCAAATTCTAATAAACGTTTGATTTTGATAGATGTCACAGAGGATTCGGGCGAACTTACCCACTTAACCATTGCGAACTATTTAATCTCATCGTAGATTGCAACGAATCGTAATTATACTCATTAAAATGCCTGCACTTGATGCATGAGTAGACATATTGCACAATATATGCATATCGTAAAATGTGCTGTGTAAAAGCAGCGCTTGCTACCTTTTGAGAAAATTTAGGAATTATAAGTTAAAACTGATGCCAGCTGTAAAAAATGAACTTTAAATTCCAATAAAATATTATAAAGTATTTAGTAATTTATTGTGTATAGTATAATATTTTATTTCATATAGTATAATATTTGTGGCATATAGTATAATATTTGTTGTATATAGTATAGTATTTTATTGCATATAGTATAGAATTTTATTGTGTATAGTATAGTATTTTATTGTTTATATTATAGTATTTTATTGTTTATATTATAGAATTTTGCATAGTGTATAGTAATTATTGCATATAGTATAGTATTTTATTGTATATTGTAGAGTTCCTTATTGTATGTAGTATAGTATTTAGTATTAACCAGTGCTAATTTTTTCACCCTATTTCTTGAACCCATAGTTATGTGAAAGTAAAATTAATGTTGTTTGAAGGGAAAATGCTTTAGTGTTGTCCTCTATTTTCCCAGATAAGCTTTGCGTTTTCCTTTCAACTTAAAGAAAAACTGGTGGCGAAATCTGTAATAAGGTAAACATCGTTTAAAGAAATAACTTTAACTGGTTTCTTTTCAACTCACTTCAATTGTTTCTTGTTTTCAATATTTGTATAAATTTATTAAAAAATTTTAATTGAATTCTGAGGAGAAGTGTTCCGTTTAATTTTTGGGAGAATTTGGTAATCCTTTTCAGAAATATTTTAAAATTGCTTTTCTTACTTCTCAGCTAAAAATTAATTGAATTTTTTGCTGGGCAGCATAGAGACTTATTAGCGTAATCAAAGCAAATACTCCAAAAAAAAATAATCTTTCTGTGGAAAAAGTGATTTTAGAAAGCGATATTTTATCACTGTCCGTTTTCTAAGCGCCAAAGAAAGATAAGCTGATTAATTAGAATCAGATAAACATCTTAACAATATTTAAACTCTTTTCTTTCCTTCTGTCATTTTGCTCTTAATTAGATATCTTTCCTTTGCCTTGCACTGTAAAGCATTGATTACAATTTTTTTCTTCTCCTCGAACGGAAAAGTGCTCTGGCTCATTCCTTCCAAAAAATCATTCATAAATTTGCATTTTTACTCGAAAAATAAATGGATTAAATCATTCAATTTGGAAAATAAGCAACGTGCTTACTTGGCTAAAATATATCCTGTTTTACTTGCGTCTAAGTCAAAATTTTAATCAGAAGCTGCCTAGAAGGACGCAGTTTCATTTTAAAATAATAAATAACCAAAGAACTACGAATTTTAAACGTGAGAAGCACCACCTGCTCTGTAATACGGGACCTTTATAGCTATTTGAGGCCTTCGTACAGTGTTTAAAATGATGTCGTCACATCCGGAGTCCCAAAAATAAGTGTTTCTGCGCAAACTGTCAAAAAATCATCCCTCTGGCGCAGTATCGTTTTTAGTTTTATGGGCTTTAATATGTTTATTGTTTTTAATTTGTTTAATTAAAATTAGCTTGTGCAACTGTGCTCTGGATTCGTCTATGTTTTTCTAAAGGCAATCAAGCTTAAAATAACAGTACAATTCGTTATACGGTATATGGATCCTCAATAAAATGTTTGCTCTGTTTATGTGCGTATGTGCAGAGGGAATGATTTATTTTCAGTGTTTTTTGGGTCTGTTGCTTACCTAACCATGTGCTGTTGTTTTTCTAGTTCGAGCCCTCCAAAAGATGGGAAAAATTCTGATAATTGATTTAGCGGTGTTTTTTCCGCCTTGTTTTTTGTGGAACCTTTTTCGTTGCGACATTTTTTATGTGATTTTTTCTACCTTGGTCGTTCGAAATACTTTTTTTTAATAAATTCGATAATTATTCGCTGTCGATGCAGAATATTAAAACAAAAAAATCCTGCCATCAGAAAGACGAGAATATCGATACAGGCGATGGTCTTTATTAATAAACTCGGTGGTAATGCACGAGCTATTTTTTACAACGTATTTTAAGGGTATGATAGATTAAATGACGATTCATGGTTAATTTTAATTTCACTTCCTAATTTATATATATCAGATGATTATTTATTGCATATGTGGCTTGGAAATTCTGAAAATATCTCACTCGTGAGGAGATTTTTTTAAAAATTTGGTTAAATAATAGTAACCGAGATCTATTTCCGATTTATTATTATCTTAAAATTGTGTTTATGGGTTTAGTCCGTCAAATTATATAAATATACGTCAGTGGCGCAACAATTCAAAAATTATGGGGTAGCCCACAAATAGCTGTAAAAATCATGCGATGCAGTGGTAAAGAATAGAATATGTATTGATATTCAATCAGAGAGTTCTTGAGTGCCATCAACTCCCCACTTTCTACGGCAGTGATATACGCCGTACATTGAATTATTGAACGTACAATTGTAAGTTCTCAGAGCGTACAAATAAACTTGGCGAAAATCAGAGGAATTCAACTCTGCTGTGTAACTACTTCAGAAATAAATACTTCACTTTTTTTTTGAAAATTTTAGAAACAATAAAAACTAAATTTTTTAACTCTTTATTGCATAAACAATAACGAAAAGCATACTATAAACTGATCAAGATATACTATAAACTGATGTGAAGGAATGGCCTTTCTCACTGTGGAAGTAGACGTTACACCATTGTGCAACTAGTACCACAAAACGATGAGAAAGATTTTTTCATCCTATTGTTTTTGGGAAGAGAAAATACAAGACACATGCAGGAATTGTAAATCCAGCTAACCTCCCATCCGTCAAATACATCCATATATATCCATCCGCATATAGATTCCATTATATTCTGTAATTAAATCTCCAAACACCACTATGTGTCTATAGAAAGACAAGTAGTTTACCACATAATGGTAGTGTACCAAGTAACCTGATAAATATGTGTAAAATGGAGCGCAAAAATGTTAATCAATATTTTTTCGCGGTTGTAAGTTAACTTAAAAACTTATATCATTGCAATTAAAAAAATTGTTTGTGAAAATTCATATTTGTCTAATTTTCTACAAACAAAATTTGGTGTCCATCCTTAGAAAATTCTAACACATGGTCAAGTGTGCTTCGATGGTAAAAAATTTAGGTATTTTGTTACAAAACTTCTAGTGGGGTTATCAGAATCTTACCCAGTAAGGTTATCTGTTATTTATGTATATTAATAATTTGTTTTCTACATACAATACTAATGTAATATCTACATATTATAATACTATATTTTTACACATAATACTACAACATCTTCTACATATAATATTACAGCATCTTTTACATATATTACTACAACATACCCTAAATACAGGGTGTTACGAAAACCCCGTATAAAAAGTATATAGTCGTGATCCTTGTGCAAAATGGACCATAACGGCCCTTTACATGGGGGGTCGGAAATGAATATCCACGGAGTTATGCATACTTTTATTTCGCAGAGGCGGGATCTATAATGACCAATTGCACTTACAAACCATGAAGTTGTCTCCCCCGAAAATTTCAACTCCAGCGCGGGGTTGCTACATTGCCTCGTCAAACAGCTTTCCGGGCGTGTTGGCATTTTTTGTGGTTGCTGAGATTGGCGACCTGATTTAATAATTGGCGCAATTTCATAAATAAAGATTTTAGAGCTCCTATGTAGGGCTGGCAACTTCACACATTGGTGCACTACGAACATAGGAGGCCTCAAGATCCGTGGGAGCCCTCTTGGTTCTAAACAAGAAGTTTAGTTTGAAAAATAAATATCTCGAGACTCGCAACACCGATTAAAGAAGTTTACCTAAGGAGCGTTTCAATTTTTGCTACGAAGGGCAGGGCAGGCAATAGGGGGAAGGGTGAATTGCACAGGGACCCGGTGCGGCCAAGGGAGCCCGGTACTAAAAGGAATAAACCCCCTCCGCAGCATACGTTAGCGGGTCCATACGCCTTACCAGCTGCGCTTCTTGGACGCCACCCCAGGAGTTTAAAATTATTTGCGCTTTCGCTAAAATCGACACCCTTCCAGAGGCGGTAGCTAGAGGGAGGTTTGGGAGTTAATGACCTCCATCGCAATGAAATTTTGTATATTTAACATAGGAATATATGAGTTGTAGCTCTGTAACCCCTCCCATTAAGCCTATAACCCTCCTCTTATGAACTTTCTGCCTATGCCACTGCACCCTCCCCACCTCTGGGATACTTACTGAATCCGTCAATGCCCTCCACCTGCCAATCATAAACTTTTATGCTCCGAAGATTCTTTTCTTTTCGTTCATGTTTTACCGTCCAAGAATTCAAAAGTCTGTCCTGCAGGTAAATAATAAATAGCTTGATAATAAAAGTTAGTATCGAAAAATTACCCTTGATCCAGTAACGTACCCAGAAAATTCCTAAAAGGGGTTGGTTCGAATGAGAAGGTTTACCTCTATATCATAGCTTTCGGTAGATCTATTCAGGGGCGGACAGGGCTGCCGGTCAACC
>QLNU02015360.1:120356528-120376697 GCA_006491805.2 Dysdera silvatica | reverse complement strand
CAAATGTTTGAATTTCTCATGAATTGTCACTTTAAGGAATTGGCGACCGATGTATCTGGCACAAGTCCAGAAAAAAATCGAAATCTTCCACCCTTGCTATCACCTTAAAAAAGAAGTCATTATATGCGAATCATTTTTTTTTTTTTCGTTTCAACTCCGTAAGATTTATGCTCATTTACCTCATCCGATGACGTCATAAATACTCGGATCTGCTCGACTTTTCGCGACTGCAACACCATCTTTAAGCCAAGCAAGGGAGATTAACTGTTACTATAAGCGCCACAGAATCCATTTATTTCGGCAGCTGTTGACGTAGACTTGTCCGGCTGAAGACGATGACCATAAGCAGCGATAGAAAAAGACATAAAAATGCACTTGGGTCCAGATACGATGAGGCGCAACGCTTGTAGAAGCGATTTAATGCGCCATCTGCGGAATAATTTTGATATAACAATGATTGAAAACGAAACGGGGAAGTTTTGGGAAATTTTGAGATATGTGACAAGTGCTTTTTATAATTTTAAGATTAATTAAATGAAATTCAAAAGATCTCTTCAATTAAGAATTGTTTTCCCGCTCTCCATAAGAGGTCAAGTTTTCGTCATGATATTGTACTTGTTTTAAATGTCCTCTTAGCTTTCATTTATTCGTTGCTAATTAGATATTTTCATTGCCAAACAAACAATTAATTGCTCATTGAAATTCACCACTTGACTACAAGTGAGTATATTCTTCATTTGTTCTTTCAAAAATGCCACATATATTTCTCAAAGCTATTGTAATTAAGGAATTTATAAAAATTAATCCAATTAATTGATGCAACATTTGAATAAGTGTCGTATCATTTATAAATTATCAGCAAATCTAGTTTTTTTTTTTTTAAATGGGTTATTTGTAAGGGAATCATAAATCAAATCTTATAATAAATTACCACGTTCTTGCTTAATAAACTTTAAATTCAGCTATTTGGACGATGAATTAATAAGTCCGGCAAAGACCTTTTAATTTCTAAGCAAATGGAAATGGACTTGACTTCCTTAAAGAACTATAATTCTGTTTAGCATAAGCGTTTCCTTCTTTTTAATTAGATGTCAAGCTACTAACTTACAGTCAAATTGGTTAGGAAAAAAAAGCAGCATATATCACAGCTGTTAGCTTTTTTCAAATGCTATCCAAAAAAATTAAAGTTGAAATGAAAAATATAATTAAAGTGTGAATGAAATTAGTAACCGAGTTGCTTTTATGTGGCTACATTGTTTAACATCTGTTCTAAATTGAATTACTCTACTCAACACAACAATTTAAAATGTAAGGAAACAACCCCAGTCTTCTTGAAATTGCCCCGCCTTTCTTTGGGTGAGGTAATTTCAATGTCTTGCAGGTTATATACATATTATGTTGAACGGAGTAGATAAATGTTCATTTAACTTAAAAAAAAATATCATTTTTATTACTCTTTAAATATTTTATACCTTAATTAAGCTTACGCTTTAACTCAAAAATTGCCCATAGCCTATTTCAATATTTCCTAAATTTAAAATGTTATCTGCTTTTTACTAAGGACCCGGGGATATGCATCTTGTGTTGTCTTATCTATAAATTATGAAATATTTTCTTTTATATTATAAATTGATTTTCTTAACTGGCAAGCCATGTGTTCCCCTCCTATTTTAATGAAATTTGGTGGATTTGTATAAAGGGGCGAAACATTAGATACGTATTTTTTTATCGGCTAAAAAATATTTTTAGGGGGTTGACCCGCCCCTCGAAAATCGACCATATTTTTGTTTTTCGTCTATAACTTCTGAACAAATCATGATAGTGTAATTTCGTAAATGCGAAAAATTTCACAGCCTATCCACCAGTGTAAAAAAATTGTTTAAGAAATATGATGAATTATAAAATTCAATTTTCATATTTTTCCACAGGGGAAGTTAGTGCGTAGGGGTGACGCTTCTCCTGTATGCATGGCTGTGCGCAGGGGAAGAAGGATGTAGGAGCGAATTCAGGTATATTTTCAGGAAAAGGGGAAAACTCATTTCACAAGAAAACAAATTATATGACTATATATATACGAAAAAAATCCCGCCAGTTAACCTTAAATATGAGATTATTAAGCCAACTTCTTCTGAAGATATAAATATTTACTTTCAGAGAGATTTTCGTGGGTCACCCTATATCATTGCATTATAATTCGCCGTGCATATGTAATATGTATGTATAATGCATATCTCTAATTACGAAATTGTAAAATACTCACAAATAGGAAGACAAAGGAAATTGAAACAGATGCAGGGTAATTAAAAGTTAATACGCAATGACCTGTTAGAGAAACACATTTACCAGATCTACAGGTTTTTTAAGTTTTACGGATCAAAGGACAGACGTATAATATATGCCATAAATTTCATAATTAGAGACCACATGGCTCATATACACGGCGAATTATAGTACATGATATAGGGTGACCACGAAAATCTCTCTGAAAGTAAATATTTATATCTCCAGAAGCAGTTGACTTAATAAGCTCATATTTAGGGGATACCTAGATTCACTGATGGAATATTTTTTGTACATATAATCACATTATTTTTTATCCATGAAAGAGTTTTCTCCACTTTCTCCTGAAAACATACCTGAAGTCGCTCCTAAACGCTTCTTCCCCTGCGTACAGCTATGCATGTAGGAGAAGTGTCGCCTCTTACGTTCTACTTATCCTGCATAGCACCTGTGCATACAAGAAAAGCGTCGCCCCTACGCGCTACTTCCCCTGCGGAAAAATACGAAAATTAAATTTTATAATTTATCTTACTTTTTTAACAATTTTTTACACAAGTGGATATGCTATGAAATTTTGTACATTTACGAAATTACGCTATCATGATTTGTTCAGAAGTTATAACCGAAAAACAAAAATATGGCCGATTTTCCTGGGGCGGGTTCACCCCTTAAAAATATTTTTTAGCTGATAAAAAAAATATAATTTCAATAATTTGGCCTCCTCTATAAATACACTAAACTTCATTAAAATCGAAGGGACACACTTGTGATAGTTTTCTTGTTAGTGCAATATGTAACTCTTGTGCCAAATAAAAATTATTATTATTATTATTAGCTTTCTTGAATTACACAGTTATCTGGTAGCTAGTTTCTTTGTACAACAATTCGTCTTGCAATAATCCTTACGTTGATGACATTTGAAACAACACCTCGAGGGAGAAAATATAAATAATGGTTTAAGCGAGACTTATTTAATTCGCGTGCACAAACTGAAAGAACACTCACATACTTATGCGATTCTTTATAAACATATTCGAAAGTAATTTGCCTCAGATCAATTCTCAGGATGAATGAAAGTGGGGAGGAACTCTTTCTTCAAGTTTCTTAACTATTGATTTATTGCAAAATTATTGAAAAATCTGAAGTTATCTTCATTAACGCTACCAAAACTGATGGCATAACGTTCCCACGTTTAAAATTAGAACGAAAAACTGATACGGTAAACTTTAGTATAAAAAATAACCCACGTGACATTTCCTTTCACTTAACTCGTTACCAGAAGAAAGGACAAGTAATCTTAAATTTTCTAAATGAAGTAAGTGATTATTAAAAATTTGTTCTAACATGCTGGTAGTAACAACTAGTATAACAACACGAAAATCATTAACGATATCTTTTGTATACGTATAAAATTTATAAAAGTATAATAATAAAGGGAGAGCAAATAAATGTAGCTACAGACCAAAATTATAACAAACCCAAACCTTCTAAGTACATAGGATAGCATATGATGGTAAATAGAAAAAAAAGCCTTGCCAGGTTTATTTTGCTCACTTCTTTCTGCAAATTTTCCATGAAATTGAAAATAATCTTAACCTTGAAAATTTTATGATCAATTTCAATACCCTCATCTACATTTGAATTCAAATTTAAATTGGAATCTTCACACTCTGAATTATAAGTAAAAGAGGTCTATCAATCAATTTTTCTTCTTCAATATAATAGGTAATGAAAACACATTTCTGTACATAAATTTTTAACCTTCAGAGTAAGGTATCTCTGGAGTAATATTAAAAAAAAAAGGACGTTCCATCAAAATCATATACTGATGCATACCAAGATGATGAGAGTGATGTGAGGTGACGCGAGATGTCATTACGTAACTGATGAAAATAATCTCTAGATATGACATGTGTAAATTCTATAACGTGGCAATACTTGACGAATTTTACCTTTTGAAATATTTGTGCAATATTTTTGAAAATTTGGTGCAATACTTTTGAAGAGTTGAAAGCAAAGCACTTGGAATGTTGTTTCCTATTCCAACTGAACTATTTCTCAAAATTGGAAAATATTGAAGCAACTTTTAGAGTAACCCATCCTATAGATGTAAGTTTCATGCGTAGTAAAATTTAGTCTGAAACCTCGATTCGTAATTTTAAAATGCAATCATCTGTACTATTATTTCACATGGGTGTAAAACCGAAACAATGCAAAAGGACGCCATAAATAAAATTAAAATTGAGGAACTTACAAACAATATTCAAAAAAAAATGAGACTGGTAAGTTTTATAACTGAAAAATCCTAAACGAATTCAGATCAAAAGAAAATATTATCAGAATGACGATTAGAAGAAAATTAGCATGTTTGTGTTCAGATAGTAAAAATGATGTTAGGATGATTTGAAGGTTTGAATATGAGTGTACTCGGAAAAATTATCCATAAGTAAATAAATATGGAATTGTGATCCATGTTGACCATGAATCTTCAAATCGGAGAGAAGACACTTAAAGAAGAAGGAAAAGAATGGATGTAAAACAAAGTATAATTAATACTACTTAATTCTTCCAATTCTATCTTGAGAAAAGCGTTTTTGTGAACCAAGGTATCGAAAAACTACAGTTAAATAAATAATTATATAATTTAGAGAAGTAAGTGATAGCATTGTCAGAAGCATTTGTTTCAGGTTAATTAGAATAATAGAATTAAAATAATATAAGCGTCATAATTGCCAAAAATAAGAACAGAGATAACGCATGATTGAATAATATATAAAGGACTACACGTGTGGAATAAAATTCCAGAAAGGATAAAATCTGTGAATAATAAAAATATATTTTAAAAAATAAAAGAATGGCTGTTGGAAAACGATAGAGAAGAGTGATATGGTAGAAGGAGTGAATCAAAGGAAGTTTTTGTTTGGGGAATAAATAGCGTATCCTTTTGGAAATAGTTTCATTTTAATAAAATAATGTTTTAATATAATAAACTAATAGTAAAACAAGAAAAAAATGGAATACAAGAGGGGCGTAACGCAAAATATTAAATATGAGTATATTTGGAATCCAAAGATCGTTTATACATCTTGATCACATTTACTCTGGACACATATCAGCTTTAAATAAAGTTACGTAATAGAGTAATGTAGACCTTGTTAATTAGATTATATCATTAAAAAATGTACTGTATAGAATTATTTCTTATTTGTGTAATGTATAATTTCTAAATAAATTGATTTAAATTTAATGAAGTTCACTGGAATATGTATGATGCTAATTATGTTTCAATAGATATAAATATACAATATATAATTTTGGTATATATGCATAACATACGATCTGACACAAATAATATTCGCGTGCGTGCATGTATGTATGTATGCCGTTTCATCAATATTTGAAAATTTATGGTACGCTCAGAAAGCTAATTTCAGAATTTGTTTTATCTTATGTAAAATTGAACTCCAAATGCCAACACTTCACAGCTGATGAGGGTGTGTGCTGTAGTTGAAAGGCACTAATCCAAAATAGAGTTTAAGAAAATTTAATCTTTAAATTATAATTCATTCCATATTCTAGAATAATTTATAATAATATAATTTATTTACATAATTTTTATATGGTTTCTATATATATTGTGGATTCAATAATTCAATTTTGTGTTATTTTACGATTTATATAATTGCAGAATATATACATTTTAAAAATTATGACGTAGTTTGTTATGTGTAAAATTCTAATATTTTCCAAAACACATGCTGTTTTTCATTTCCATATATTAAACCTTTAATCCTATTAAAGGTTAAATATATGTATAATATATATAATCCTATTATAAAGGTTAAATATATTAAATTAATTATACGTCCAATTTTATCAAACTTTCTAACTTAATTTTTTTTCAGAATTATTTTTCTTCCTTCTTTTGTGTGTAAATTGTATTTATAAATATTCACTTAATTCAGTAAAAAACGGAATATGCGCTAGAATCGAAAAAATAAAATTATTTTTCTACTCTAGTACCCGAATATGTGGTAACACAAAGCTAATTTTTCCCCGAGAACATATTCTTTTTCGACGCTAAATGATTAAGTGATGCCTTTTCTTGCAGAAGTTTTGCTTTCAAGTCTAAGTGTCGTCTGAAGCGTGAGCTATTAAAACGAATAGTAAGCTGCCGTGGAAATAAAAAGTGCTAGAGCGAAACTGCTGTACGTAGCCTAATATAAGTTGCGTGCTTTCTGTCTCATCTGTAAAAGCACGCGACTTGTGGCTCGGATGACACCTGGTACGTTTTTGGAATAGTTCTCTGAATTTGACATGAGCACTGATTAGTAAGGTAATGAGAATGGCTCTGACACACACACAACAGTGTCAGCACCACACAACACTTCTGTGCTCACGACATAGCCCCGATTTCGGAAACTGTTAATAAACAATGTGATCATGTGCGAAAATTCTAGCATGTTTAGCAGTTGACTATGCTAAAAAGGTCATCAGCTACCTGATATCGCGTTTTCTTGTAATTATACCATGGCTTTACCATACCCTCCCTTATAATTACAAACCCTGTGATAAAACTAAACGAACTCATTTTTAAGACATGATAATGACACAGATTTCACCTTGTAGTAAATAGGTAAATTAAAACAACAAACATTCTGATATGGAAATGGATCATTGTGGGCATAAACGTTATTAAAAGTTGATAAAAGATTAGATTTCTCGTAAACTATTCCATTTTTACAATTTCAACGTGGTAGTGGAGGTTTCTTTCTTCGAAAAATATTGTGAAAAGCCATCTTTTCTTTTCCAGCAGCACCGTTAATTTTTGTAGCTGGACAAACTTTCTTTATGATATGCTATTTCTTGAACACTTGAAAAAGTGGGTCTCAATGTTTCTTAAGTTTTTTTTGAAAATCTCCAAACTTTATTTTTCAAAGTATATTATGTGAGATTTAAATTGCGACTGAAATTACATTAACTAAATATATTAATATTTAGAAGTTTTCTAAAATTATATTTTATTAGTTCTCTTAAAAACCTTCATTTTTTTGTCAGAAATGGAGTGATATCAGTTTTAGTTTCTAGCACATTGGAACCTAAAAAAATGTAGTAATTTTTGCATTGTTTCTATATATTTTTATATGTTATTTATGCAATTTTTATGTTGTTTTATATGTTGTTTTATGATCTGTTTATATAATTATAGAATATATGCATATAAAGAATTATGATGCAGTTTGTTGTATGTGTAAATTCCAAATATTTATCCGTCATAGTGGTCTTAATATAGAAAAACATCTCCCTGGAGCTGCTTTTCTTTATTTAAACCACTATAACAGATAACAGCAATGTACATCCTGTGCAGAACATAGATATTTTTATAATGAATAAATTTTTAAATATGCTGCAGAGTGGGCCATGCAGCGACGAATGCAGTACTTCATCTAGGCTTGCCCCAGATTAAGGTTATCAAATTGTTCATTTGAAGTACAGAGTTCTGCTCCTGTATTAGCACAATTGAAGTTCCCAAAGTGTTTCAGGAGGTGGATGACGTTCTGCGAGACGTCTCTTGATGTGGTCCATGCGTTTCTTAGTGGAATTTAAGCCGGAAGAGTGAACTGGATATT
Source organism: Dysdera silvatica (assembly GCA_006491805.2). Lineage (NCBI taxonomy): Eukaryota > Metazoa > Arthropoda > Arachnida > Araneae > Dysderidae > Dysdera > Dysdera silvatica. The sequence goes on along the minus strand of QLNU02015360.1, from coordinate 120,368,787 downwards.
GTAAGTGGGTGATATCCTGGTCATTTTCTGAGGACTCCTCCAATAGATCGATGAGGAAGTGCGTTGCCATCCACAACTGGATATCAGGTACTATTAAACCTCTGAATTGGGGGCATATTTTGAATAATGTTTATGCTTTTATGCGACGCAAAAACAGCAAAAGTTATGCTGCGCCAAAACCTGTAGGTTTTGGCGCAGAAACTCGAAACTCTGTTGCCATGGGAACAAAATCTTGTCTACGGTGGGTAGAAAAATGGCACGTGTTCCACGATGCCACTGGGAGCAGAATCCAGGTTAATGGCACGGTAAAAGAATATGTTACCATTCCGCCAACGTTGGGCAGTGAACCGACATTTTTCTGAGGAATCCGGACCTCGTAAGGTCCGGGGAACCAATCTTCAGACTATAGTGAGCAGTCAGTCAGTAAGCGTTCTTTGTTTGATACTGCTGGGAGTCGAATCCAGATTAACAGTATGCAAGGCGGACACGCTACCTTTGCACCACCGCAGAGGATTATAGAGTGACATCATTGTATCTCCGGGACTGTCACGATTCCCGGTTCAAACATATGAAGTGGGGATTCGTGAACTCAGCACCATGTCACCCCACATCATGATATCACCATCATTAATTTCTTGTTCAGAGATGCTGGAGGCGTTGTACCGAGTTCCTTGTACTCTCCAAGTGAAAACATGACGTGAATCGTTCCACGGACTACATATGGATTCACTGATAAACAAAGTACTGGTCCACTTCTCAGTAGTCCAGGTGCGAGGCTTTCTGCACCAGGCCTCATGGGCACTTTGATAAGCGACATTTAATGGGATGCAGCTTGCAGGTGCTGCAGTCATACAGACCGTGTTCATTGAATCGTCTAAACATGATATCCCTCGAAACCATAGTCCCTGTAGCAACTAAATGTTGTCTAAAAAGTCATTTGCTGTACTCTGCCTGTGCCATATAGTATACAAATGGTGTCGTGCACAAATAACGGTCTTATTGCGCAGTTATAATCCACAGACGCCATATGCGGAGGTATTAAGGCACGTTTCATATCTGTTGGAACCGCTGCCATACTCTAGAAATGACACTTTGCTGCACATGCTTTTTAAAAATAACGAATAATTTTACATTTCTTATTAAAGGGAGCACCTAGTTTTTTTAGTAAATGTAATCAACGTTTTTAGCCTTTTTTTTAAATAAGTGAATGAGTTCAATCAATCAATTATATCACGAAATTTTATGTATTTTAAGGAATACGAAATCATTAATATTTTTTAGTAATTTGCACTCAATATTAAAAATGATTCATTAAATATAGGAATTGCTTATGGCACAACTAAAAGTGAAGTGTTTTTAAAAACTTGACGTTTCATATCATTTGAAGATTAATATTTACATTAATTTGCCATAACTAAAAGTAATTAATATACATGACATAATAATGCTGTATATCATATAAAAATTTCTAAACTGATTAATTAATTCTCAACAACAATACTGCTTGTTTTCTTTTTCTAAAACTTTTAATTGGAATTGCTAATTAAATTTAGCTTTCCAAAATGCTATTCCATTGAAAAAGGCATTGGGATAATCATCTGTTCCATTTCCACATAGGTTCCTCGAAAACGCAAGCATCCTCTTATATTAATTAAGAAGTCTAGACAGGTTTTTCTTACGCGTTTTAAGAAAGAAACCCTTTCCGCGAACGCTTATTTAGCAAAGTTTCAAATCGTGAGTAAACTCAAGCCAATATTTTATATTTTTATTGCGGACTTACATGATTACTTTGAATAGTTTTGAAAAATTACATATCAAGAGTTTAATTATTGATCTTTGGGGAAAGTTTTTAGGAAACTAACGCTTTTGGAGGCTTTAGAAGATTATAGATAAAATAGCTTCCGTGCTTGTCCAATAGTTTAAATAGTAATAGCTTATTGACTGAATTTTTTATAGCTATTTTTTTATTTTTTTACTGTAAGTTACGACGAGCGCAGCGACATATTGTCACACAATCTCTACTTTAACAATGTTGATGTACAGGATAAATTGGGCGTTTACCTGTTATTAACCGATAAAAGCAAACTAACTTATTATTTAGTAAAAACACATATTTTAACATATTTGACTATAAGTATTTAGCCAGGAATGAGGGCAAACAATGAATATAAAATATGATTATATATATAACACGAAAATGATTATATATATGACATGAATATATATATAACTTTTTTAACTGCACATGCGCAAAAAGGAGAATGATTTTCCTTTCAAACGTCGGTATCCAACTGTATAGGGCATCTTATGTAAAAATTACAGTTGAATATGATGAAAATTCCAAAAGGTATTGGCGATATAGTAGGCTGCATTTCTGTGTACTTCTGAAAGTAGCTGGATGATATGGGATATTCCACAAATTTCAATTTCCCAAGTTATCGGACACCCCTCTGCTCTAAGTGAACTAGTCCAGAATTATGGAAATAAGCAGAAACGCCTTTCTCGTGCTATATAATGCGATTTATGTACTAACAATTATTGTCATATATGAAATTCAACAAAAAATGCAATAAGAAATTGCAATTTATGGAAAATTCTTATCATCCAGATACTTTCAGACATACACTGAAATGCAGTCTACTACATCGCCGATATCTTTCTGAATTTTCACAACATGCAACTATAATTTTTGTATAAGTTTCCCTATACAATTGGCTATCGATTTCGGGAAGAAAAATTGTGCTCTCTTTTGCGCATGCGCAGTTAAAAAATATTTTCTATAAATGCCTATATCTCATCAAATATTCCATTCATTGATTTCAAATTGCAATATAATGATCATACTGTAGATTTTCAAGTTTTGTGTAAGTTTCGTGAAATTTGGTTGAAAAATCGGTATATTATGAGCAAACAACATGCGAAAAGAAATGGAATGTTTCAAAGAAACGGTCTTATCTTCGTAGGTACATTTCCTATTTTTACGAAAATGCATACAAGTATTGCAAATAGCAAGTGAAATCATTTTTATAGTTAGTTGATCACATACACGTACTCAAGAAGTTCGTAAGAATTATGGGGATGTGGGGGTTACAGAGCTGCAACTCACATATTCCTATGTTAAATATACAAAATTTCATTGCAATGGGGGGTTACAACCCCCATCAACACCCCCTGCGTACGCCAATGGGTGATCATTTCCAGGCTTTCATGACACCGGGTGATCATAAATGGTTTTTTTTCTTTAATATATTGACGGTCTCATAAATGCACTCGTCAGTGAATCTTCACTGAAAAGTTTGAGTTCAAGTATGTTCTTTATATCACCGAAGTTGAAGAACAATTCATCCAGTATTTCTTCAGAAATTTGAAAAAAATGCCCAAAATTGAAAGTGTCATGTGACTTTTGGCTGTATATTGCACTTGTTGGCAATTTGTAGGGTTAGAAAATAACAGGCATTAGACTGGGAACTGGTAAAAAGCAGTCGCTATTTAGAAGTGTCCGTTAAGTGGGGTTTCATCAGTAAAATCACTGCGTAACGGGGATCTCGGAAATTGCGTATTTAACCGTTCTTTGGGAAGGTTAGGGGATAGCAAGCATTAGGACTGAGAACTGGAAAAGTATCCATTAAATAGAGACGTTCATTACTTGGGAGTGTCCGTTAAGGAAGTTTTACAGTATTAGTGATTCATTACATTTTAAATTTAGCAAAAATTTTTTCCAATTGTTTCCATTGTTTCCAATATGTGGTAGTTCATAAAATGTTGCAAATCGTCACATCGAGATTGAAAATTGCGTGAAATACTAAAAAAAAACTCACATAGCTGCCATCAGTATACGTATAATTTTCAATACGATTCAAAAAACGCTTATATATATAAATACACTTATATATATGCTATTTCCCCCTCTCTCTCTCCCCCTGCCGGCATATGTACATTTAAAAATAGTTGCCTTATTCAATAACGGGGAAATGTTGACAGTTGTTACCAACTAGTTTAAATGCTGTAATTAAAATTTAATTTACTCAATTGCTTCGTATATACCCAATGTTAAACCATAGGGCTCACGATCTTAAAAAGCCCACGCCATTTAAAAGAGGATATTCGCGTGCTCGTTTTAAAGTCTTATCTCCACTTGATCGATTACAGGCCTTATTGCTTCTGGAGGGAAATCTCTACTGCCAGATAACGGGTGCTTTGAAAGCAATAAAAAATATTAACAATTTCGCAGTTCCTCGGTTTCAAAAATCGATGACCTATTCTTTACAAGCCACTGCCGTTCATTCCCTTTTCAACAAAAACCAGAATTGGCTGGATTTCAAATAGCCAGGTTGAAAACTTGAAACTAACAAATGAAATTCTTATTATTGACGTATACGTATTTTAGCAGCAGGCCTTCGATCCTTATTAGATAAAGGAAAGATGTAGTAACAGATTACATCGTAGCACAGATCACTTTCTACCCTCTCACTTCTTTAATGTTAAAGGAAAGTCATTCTAAAAAAAAAGAGTTCTCTCAAATACATTGCCTTACATAGTCTTGAAGTTTGGGGTGGGGGAATATATCTTCGTTATTCTCCATTATGGTACTCTGCATATAATATTCAATTAGAGATTTTGTTTCTCGAGGAGACTCTCTTTACTTGTGCAGAAGTTCGAAACTTTTTTGTAATTTCGTGACTTGGGTCACTTTATTTTTTATTACCTCTAAAACTTTTAGCTTATCGTGTAAACACAATGTCCATCTGAAAAGAAAGCCTTCCACGACGCGATGACTGGTGACCTATGTACATTGGAGTTAGACAAATTAGTCAAAAGTGAGAAGACTCCCCCACTCCCAAAAAAAATAGAAGACAAGGATGTATTCCTCTAAAACATACACATTAGTCTTGATTGCACTCACCATTCCTTCCTAAACTTTTTTCCCCTTCTCCTTACTAAACCCGAGTCACTCTTCCCTTGTCACCTTTACTCACTTATCAAAAGGTCACTAGCAAGATAATTTCATTTTATCTCCTTTTTTTCCTGTATTGGATACTTTCTCCAGTGTCCCTTAATCAGATGTAAACATATTAAGGTCCGTATTCAAAATTACTAGAACCAGGGGAATCGTCTCTTAAATAGAGGTGTCCCTTACGGGAGGTTTCATTGTACTTCATTTTTTGAAAATTAGCCTTCATTAAAATTTATCAACAAGGCTTCAACGTGTAAGAGTCAACCGCATATAAAATGCCACGTATCAATTTTTATTCCGAAATCATAGAATCATTTTAGTGCGTTTATTTTCATCCGTTAATTCGTATGGCTAATTTTTTGTGGGAAATGGCTGTTTGCTTACAGAAATGGAAGAACTTTCAATAAATTTAAAAGAAATCCTTTTAATAACCAAGTTTCATGTGTTTGATTAATATTAAACTCGCCGAAACAAATTCGAGAATGGAATAGGATTTTCTCTCCGAAAACGATGACCCATCAAAAGGAATAACATCACGTTTCAAAACTGAAATATCCTCAGTAACTGAATTTGAAAACGTATCTATCCATTTCTTTCCTATTCAAATGGTGGAGAAGCTAGTTTCGTAAACGTGTATGACTACAAAAGATACATCCAATGTGTTATAAGATCGGATTTTAATATATAAAACTTCACCTTAGAAACAAAAAATGCTGTGCATAATTGTTACTACATTTTACATCACGTTAATTCTTATGCCTGCACATAGCTATATTGAGCCTTTTCCCAATGATGTATAATAAGATATTCCTTGTTACAATAGTTGTTAGGAAGATATTAAATGCTAGAAAATATCTATAAACTTTTTATTGTCAAAGAGCTAGTTTACGGTATTTTTATTTTATGTATATACAAGGTATAAAGAGAATAATCCTTAAGCATGTTCAATTACATTTGAGCAAAGAATCCTTAATATATAAAATTATGACTGTAATAAAGTACGTAAGTGCCTACAGAAAAGCAATAATACCCAACAGACAATTGCGCAGCATATAGCGAAAAACGTAAGTCAGGAATAATAGCTATACAACATGGAGATTATGCAACATGAGGGATTATTATCATGATTATGAGGGATCATATATTAATATTTTTATATCGGCAAATATATATAACATATAATACAACGATGGTGATTATTATTATTTTATTTCTATAAAGAATATCGGAAAAGGATTCGAAAAGTTTGGCCTTAAAAAATCGTCTAAGACCAATAAAGTGTATTTGCCGTTCAATTTAATTTATAAGTGTATGTTGTTATATTATTATTATTATTGTTATTATTACTATATGCAAAATCTATACTAGAAGCCTCTTCTAATTAACAGAAAACGATATACAATAATAATTTATTTTCTACACAAGTACGCAGCTAACACGCATATTGATAACGGCTCTATACCATTACCCACAAAACCATTATATTTTTTTCACAGTTCTATTTCTGTACCTCCTCATTTCTATCGATATACATCAATATCCTTTCTATATGGAATGTACGAGACTAGTTGGCAGAAATCTTTAAATGTTATTAACTTGAAATAGGTGTCAATGTTTAGTTATTTAAATAATATATGAGATAAAAAAGAGACCTACACAGGATTGCAAACAAGGACAATCTACGGAAAGAAATAGAAATTATCGTGACAAAGAACTTGTATATAGGCAAGTAGAAGTACAGATTGATAAATGTGAATGTTTCTATGAAAGTCAGTATATTGTTAAATATATTACTTTAAATACACTCTCCTTTTTATCCCAAATTCCGATGTTTCTTTTTCATTTCGCAAATCAAATACTACGTTACATTATTTACACAAATTTGCGAATTTTTATAAATTCGCGGCGATCCAGCATCGAACATTTAGTGTTGAAATCACAGTCAGATTTGTGCTGGTATATTATGTATGTGTCTGGTGTATTATGAGCTAGATGTTTATCAGTTTGGATTCGAAAATCCCCCCACAATACTTTGACTTTATCCTTGCCAATGTTTTGACTTCAACTCTGTAGTCTCACTAATTTTTGTTAACTGATATATGTTTTATCTTTAGTACAGACTCTAGTGAATCATTGATGCTATTTTAATTATTATATATTTATTTTTTTATATCTGAGGCGGAGAGAGGGTATATGTGTTTTGCATTTTGAAATTATTCTACAGAATGAGAAAAAAAGCGGAAGTAATTTCATGTTTGCGGAAAAAGAAAAAATGAAATTTTTGTCCGGCACTTCATATTAAAAATACTCATTTAATATATCAGATATAGTTTTGGGCAAATTATGTTTCTTTTAGAAAGATTGGTAGCAATGTAAACGTTAGCACCTTGTAATTAACCACTTTCCTATTAAAAATATACAATCTCTTATATATACAATAATTATAATACAAACAATTTAAAACCCTTTATTTAATTATACCACTCATTAATTTTAAATTAATTAATTAAATTAAAAATTAAATTAAAATTAATTTTTAATTCAAGTAGCTGTAAATGAAAGGCTAAATAATTTAACATTTAGATGTATTAGACTCGCGAAAGTAAATACAGAGTGATTCAAAACTAATGGAACAAACTGAAAGGGGTGGTAAAGGACATCAAATAAGCCATATTTGGCGAAATCAGGTCCGCAAAGGATCCGATTTGGCTGTAGAGTGAAAGTATTATTTATATCCACATCGTTGCTACGTAGGCAATTACATGAACAAAAAAATTTTTTTGACACATAATTTAAGTGATTGACCTAATAATGCAGCAGATTAAAAAAAATTAAAAAATTCCCTTCTCTGGCACTGAGTACTGTTGCCATTTAGTCATCAAAGGTATGGAATACGATGGTTTTACCATACTGGAGGCAATTGGGAATTGTCAAGCATGTGTAATAGGTGAAGGACATCAAAAGAAACAACTTCGGTTCAATGAACCAGTGTCCGAAAATGAGCTGTTCTGGAACTACAGGGATGTTATTATTTGCATCCACTACGTTCATCACGTAACAAAATTTGGAAAATTTGCCGTTTTAGCCTAAAACCATATTGGAAAAGGTTTCACTACTTACTATAGTCCAAAATAACTTCCCATGGCCAAATTTATGCAGTTGGGGAATTTATAGCCAAAACGAGAGACTCACGTTTGGGCCTTAACGATACTTACCGAGCTAGAAGAAAAGGTGAAAGGACATTTCTTTTCGATAACAGCTCATATTAGCCAACTGAAACTATGGAAAAGTGAGCCAGAAACCGAAGAAGAAGAAGACAGTGATGTCAGCGACGAGAACGAGGACATTGACAGGACCATGGAGGTTTCTGGACAGAAACTACGAACGGCAACGCGTAAAGACTGACGATCCTGAATGAGCCCAAATTCGTGCTATCGGGACGATTGCAAAGTCAGTATGGCCGAATGTTGAATACTTATTAAAAACTACGAGAAGAGAAATTAAAGAAACATGATGACGTATGCGCAAAATGAACGTTTTGCAATGAATACAATTTTTAATTGCAGTTTGTTAGTAGAAAGATAAGAGTTGTTTTGTTTTTGGGTTTTTTTCAGCATCACTTTGTATTTTTTTTTATTTCTTTTACGATTAAAGTAAGATTAATCTCTAACGTCTAAGAGATATTACACATGTGTGTGCTTGAGTGTGTGTGTGCGCGTGTGTGTGTAAAACTTTCAATTGTAAGTGGCATAAAATCCCCTGGTGAATCATAAATTTTCAATTATAGGTGACGAAAACCTCGCTTTTCTAGCTAGAATATATAGCTAGAAGTGAAAATTATGATGAAATCTCAGAAACATGTTCTCTATGTTTATCTCACAGAAACAGCTACCACTTTTGGAAAAGAAGCGACTACGCAATTTATATTGCAGTTCGCGATTTATCCTTTCCATGTTTCCAGCTTCTAATTTGATGTAGTTCCCAGCAATGGTTATTTTTGTCTTTCATTGTTTACTCATTCTCTTGGACTAGTAAAGCAGTACCTGATAGTTTTCATTTTTTTTTTCTTGGAAACTTTATACTGGCTCCAATCCAGATTTCCAGTTCACTTATCATTCGTTCAAGGGGAAAAAAAAGAATTTTGCGTTACGTATATTAAATTGCTCAAAACGTTATTTGATTTTCTAAAACGTTTTTAAACGTGTGATTAATTAAAGCGAAATTTAAACTGTTTGAACTTTCCTTTAATCTGTTAATTTGGGAACTCGCCCTATATATATCGCGTCATTTATTTTTCACTACAGCAAATGATGGTCCCTTTTTTTTACTGTACGTTCTCGCACATAACAAACCACGGAAATTTATTACCATTCGCTCGATCTAGGTAGGACAAATGGGTAAGTCACATAATTTGTAGTTCTAAATTCAAAATGTTATGTAATATTGCCAAAAAATTTAGTCAAATTTTGAAAATATATTCTACTATTGTAAGATATTATTACCCTTTCCAGGGATAACACAATTGCTAAATAATGGTCAACACACAAAGCCACCGGGGCGAGTTTTTTGTGAGTTTTTCATGGGGGATTTTTTATTACTAATAAATTTGACACCCACGTATTATTAGCTCAATCTAGAGCTTTTTTTTTTGTTTTTGTTCAGGAGAAAAAGAGACGTCGTCTCCGTCCTGGATTCGAACCAGGGTCCCTCCGTTTAACCCGGAGTGTCTTGACCGCTAGAAGAACGAGAAGCTCTAGACTGAGCTACTAATACGTGGGTGTCAAATTTATTTGTAATAAAAATCCTCCACGAAAAACTCACAAAAATCTCGCCCCGGAGGCTTTTCTGTGTTGACCATTATTTGGCAATTGTGTTATCCCTGTGAAGGGTAATAATATCTTACATCCTTATATACGGAGAAAGAGAGCGTTGTTCCACGTTCTCGTTCGTCTAGTGGTCAAGACACTCCGGGCTCAGTGGAAGGACCCTGGTTCGAATCCAGGACGGCGTCTCTTTTTCTCCTAAACAAAAATAGCTCTAGATTGAGCTACTAATACGTATTATTAGTAATATTCTACTATTCACAGTGTTAAAAATATTTCTATGGACATTGGGCTAAAAACGAAATCGACATTCAATAATGTCGTTTTCAAATACAGAATGTTATTGAACCTTCGGAAAAAAGTATTTGTTTTCAAAAACAGCACTTTTTAAAAACGATTCTTCTCCGAGAATAACCTTTTCATCAAATTTTGAAATTATTTTTTACGCTAATATTATTTATTTATATCACATATTTCTGAAATTAGAGAACAGTGGACAAATATGCATGATGACATACGTTACATGTACATAATACAAGTATGAAAATGCTATAAATAAAATCTCTTGCAATTAATTACGACACAATGCGGCATACAGTGATAAAGAAATTATTTTAAACCAGTAGTTCCCAAACTTTTTGTCCAGTGGTGCCCTTTTTATAAAAAAATTTGTTCGCGGAACTCCTGATTATTTTTCACTTTTAATATACATTCTTTAAGTACGGCCTACGTGTATGTTAGTAATAAACAACAGGTACAAAACAAAAATGTTTCGCTTTAATTACAAAATGTAGTAATTAATAAAAAAGATTGGGTTGTTTAGTCTTGTAGTTCGTCAATACCTGGTTTTACTGACGATAACTGCAGATGATAGTCAGGCAGCTTCTCCATTTTTTTATTTTAGTTGCTAGATTGGTTGAAAATCCAGATTAACACAAGTAAGTTGTGGAAAACGGGAGGAGAAATGCTTTTGCTTTATCGGCTAGTGGTTTAAATTCGTTCTAACTAAATTTAGAACATGACTTACTCTGAAAAATAATTTTGAAAGCGCTGTATGGTGTAATGTCAGACAACTTGTGTGTGGTTTCGAAGTAATGGCAAATGGATTCATCACCGAGTTATACCCCTACAGTGTTAGTTACCTGGCTGTTGGGAGATTTTTTTAATAGTTCTAAAAGTGATATTAAAATAAAAATGTAGAAATCGTATCCATTTATATAGTAATAACATAGCATAAACTCCATTCTAAACAATTATTTTAAATTTATCCAAAAATTAGTCAGTAAGCTCGTTCGTATCGTCAGTCTATTTATGATGTTATAAACAAAAGTTCAATTTGTCTAATCCTGAGAAATTGTAGTCATTAGCTTTAAGAAGGAGTGAACGGTAATTATTGAAACTGTACGTCATTGCGAGTAACTGCTTCGTACTGAGCATATTAAGCTGCGTATGAAGCCAACAGGAAGTAATTTTGAACACTTCATTTGATATAGATCTACAGAATTTTCCTCGTTGATAATTTGCAAGCTTTCTGTATTAATTGCCAGGGCTCGACGATCCGGTCGACTAGATTTTGGCAGTTGGCTAGTAAGAACTCTCCATTTTCCACTAGGCCTTTAGGTTTTCTTTTCGAGGCGGAAAAGAACCTCGTTCTTGTTTGTTGAGTACGAATAACCGCGATTTTGTCGAGCCTCATTAATTGGAGTAAACACATTTTCAGTTGCTTCTACACTGTTTCTCAGAATGTGTTAGAAAAATATTTTAACTCCAGTGTTTCTGGAGTTCACTTTAGTATCTTGGATATCCAACACTATTTTGGAGATGAGATTAAGCAGTTTGAATTTTCGAATTTTTACTTGAATATAAATCTACATATAAATATAAAATAAATATATAAACTAAAATAAATATAAAATAAATATATAAACATAAAATAAATATAAAATAAATTATATGAGCATAAATAAATATAATAAAATACAAATCTTTATCAAACAGGAAATTTTATAAAGAACCAAACAAAATGCTAGTTTTTCAATAAAATTCTAGCGACAAGAATTTTTTTATAAAAGGCAATAAATTATCATTTGATTGTCAATTGATATTCAAACTTGTAATAGAGATAATTTTACTTTTCATTATCTATAGACTATGTAATTTTGGTTTAGTTTGAACGCCATCCTCTATTAGATATCCCAGAACGTGAGCCGTCAGTCTGAACGCTAATGGAAAACAAACTGAGAATTATCATCGCGATTAATTAATTTGTTATTTGGACTTCGGGAGTTTAGAGCACTATTGTCAATGAAAGAACTATAATACCGCATAAAGCAGAAGAAACCCATTTCTCTCATAATAAATTGTCCATTAATTGCTTGATGTTTACTTATGTTTTAAGGCGCAAGGATATCTTAGGTCATGCACCGTAAAAATCTACAATTTGCCGAAGAATCCGAACTTATTTCTTGCCCAAGGAATCAAC
>QLNU02015360.1:120315533-120356428 GCA_006491805.2 Dysdera silvatica | reverse complement strand
GCCAGGAATATAAGCCGTTGATCAATTAATTTCTAATTTAAACAATCGTTATAGTTTAGTAAAACGTAGATCTGAGCATACCGTTGTTCAATTCATTTTTAATTAAAACAACTGTTGTAGTTCATTAAAAAATTGGGTAGTCTATATAAAATCTGTTGTTTAATTTATTTTTAACTGAAACAATCGTTGTGATTCATTAAAAGATTGACAGGCATAAACAATTGTTTATTTAATTCAATAAATAAGCATAGAATACGATTGTCTTTTTCACAAAATTCTAGGTGTAAAAACAACTTCTTGAAATTAAAAACAGCCTGTTTTTAAGAGCCGAAATTGGTTTATTTCCATAGAGAATATATAAACTAAGCAGCAAAAGTTAATTTAATAAACACGTTTTTTCTAATTTCTCGTCTTGTAAAGCTAATTATATTCTATCTTGGTTTGTTGGGTTTTTTTTGTTCTCGTCATGAAAAGAGAGTAAACTTGAGCGAGGTTTTATTACCTAAGGCATTTATTCTAATGATAGCAGTCTTTATATACAATTTTTGTTACAAAAGTGTGCTCAAAAGATCCGAAAATGCGAATACAGTAATTTATTGCCCGAATACCCTAGACGTAGAAATCAATAGAGGCATAAACCAAATCGAATCTTTCCTTAAATTTTTACACTTTTTAAACTTATTAATATTGAAGGTTTATTCACGTTTAGCTAGATACCAAATCTATTTGTTTCTATTAATTTTGTACACACAAAGTCCCTTTTTGTATTCAATTCCTATAAAAATCATTTTATTTACATCTCGTTTTGTTTATATCCATTTCATATACAAGCTCTTTTGTTTTCATCTACTTACAGATATCAGTGGAAATGAAAGTTGATTTTATGACACCGAAACTTTCACAAAATTCTACACTGACTTACGAAGCAATAAAGTAAATTCGTTTAATTGCTTCAGCAATTCTTGAAATGAAGAAATTTTTATACTGATCGTCTGCTCATTTCAAATGCTCCTTTTTGGGAAAGCGCATTTATGCACTAAAGTCAATGCGAAAATATTTACAGAAAACTGAAATTTAAAAACGAATCGGTGAAGTTAATTCCAAAGACTTTAAAAACGTTTAATTAAACGGATAATGAAACAGATCTGCGGATCACGTTTTCTGTTTAATTAACTAATAACAAAAAAGAACTCTTAGAGATTTTTTCAATTACATCAATGGGACACAACGATGCGCTATTGTAAGTACCTTAAATCGAAACTAATCAATCAATGGTATAAAATTAGATCCAAACCACAAATATCGATCTTCGATACAAACTTAGTGGAATACGAACAAGGTTTTCTAGGGCTTCTCTCCTCTTCGAGCCAGAACCGTATCCAAGTTTTTCCCTGAAAAGGAACAAAGGTAACAAAAGAGGTACCACATGAAGCCTCCCCATCCATATCCAGAAAGTATGAAGCCTTTGATAGGCACCATTTAGGGCAAAGGTTCCCGAACTTTGTCCGCGGAGCACAGCTTAGGAACTTTTTCAATATTTTTCTTATTAACTGTAATTGAAATATTTTTTTATATCTTTTTTATTTATTTTTTTATTTTTACTTGAAAATAGCATCACTTTGGTTTTTTTAATATTTAGCTTCATCTGGTTAACATTACACCAATTTTCATATTTTTCAGTTTTTCTTATACTCACTTCCATCAGTTTCATTTAGTCACTATCAGTTAAAATCACGCTTGTGTCATCTGCGAACAAGATAATGTGTCCGATATCTGATACATTGAATATGTCGTTAATATATAACGAATATAGCAGTGGCCCCGTAATGAATCCCTGGGGTACTCCATAATTATTTATCACTAATTCAGATTTTATTTCCTTAATAAAACTAATTGTTTTCTGTCCCTTAAATAAGTACTTAATAGATTTAATTAATTTTTCATCAAATTTACGATTTTACTATATTATTATTATTTTAATATTATGATTTGAACATATTAAAAATAAATCCAAATGGCCCAGAAAGAGGAGTATAACTTGATGATGCACCCATTTGCCGTTACTTCGAAGAATCAACTGATTATGAATTCCCCATAAACATTAAGTCAGACAGGGCTTTGAAAATTGCTTTCTAAAGTAAGTTATGTTCTGAATTTCGGTTAAGTTTAAAGAACGAATGTAAACTACTGTCCGATAAATCAAAAGCATTTCTTTTCCCGTTTGCCACAAGTTACTTTTATAAATCTAGATTTTCTGTCTATACTCAGCATCTGAATTCAAACGCTGCCTCGATGCTGAACCCGACCTTCGTTTGCAACTATCCTCAATAAAAATAATCAACAACGAATTTTCAGGTAGTCAGCTGTATAGCAAAAAGATTATTTATTGCTAAAACTTTATGTTTCGATTCGAGCTGTGCGAATCATCATCAGAAGAGGTTAAATTACATGAAAAACTTTTGAGAAAATTGTAGAATATGCATAAGTTGCGGAAACAGTATAAATACGTTGAAATAAATTATTATGAAATTTTAGAGACGAATATAAAAGCCAGAACAGAAGGAAAAAAATTTCTTCTGTTCGGCAGGCGTGGCTTGCTTTAGATTGATTACGGACCATGACTATTTGCAGAAACATCTACATAGATTTGGGTTGGTAGAATCGCCCACATGCCCACTCTGTGAACTTTCCAACATGGACAGAACCCACCTTAAAATGTGCCAGGATTTAAGGATGCTGCAGACCGCAGTAGGAACGAAAATGTCACTGGATATCTGGCCCAGTCCAAATTGTATTGGGCTACCAGAAATAGACTGATGGCTGAAAGACTTTTGTCTGGCGTAAATTAAAAACAAAAACAAAAACATTTGTATGTACAATTAATGTACTCTACCAGTCCGTTTTCTAGGGTTTTAGTCTTAAAGTAACCAGTTTGGTTTCTTTGAGAGACTGTGGGTTCTGATGGAGCATGATCTTAAATGTGCTTGCGCAGTGAAACGAATAATCAGTGCAGAGAACAAGAAGAGTCCACACGTCCTACGTTAATGCACACGAGCGATTCGAAATCGCATCTGTCCTATTCAAATTTGTAAAAAACTATGTATCAAACAACAGAGATTACAATATCCATATCCTTGGTGGAAAATTAATTCCAACCACCTCATCTGATTCCGATGTCCTGGATTCGATCTCCAGTAGCAGGCCTGTAGCCAAGCCGGGGACAGAGGGCGTATTTGGTTATATCGTTACATCTACATATATATATATATAACGAAGGAGAAACTGGGGCCATATATATATATATATATCATCATATTCAACCATTATCTATCCACTGCTGGATGAAGGTCTCTCCAAATGCTTTCTAGTCTATGCTAATCTAATAATAGTCTATGTAATGCTTGAAAGTCTATACTGAGCAACTCGATTCCCACGTCACCCCAACCTGTTTTCTTATTTCATCCACCCATCTAGTTTGAGGACGTTTTCTAGGTCTTCGGTGGTCTCTTGGAATCCAGTTCAGAATTTCTGTTGTCCATCGTTGATCAGTTCTTCTTGCAATATGCCCAGCCCATCGCCATTTCAGCCCTTTTACTTTAACAATGATGTCCTCTACTCTAGTTTGCTCTCTCACCCAAGTGTTTCTTTTTCGATCTCTCCTAGTTATTCCAAGCATGCACCTCTCCATGCTCCTTTGCGTTGTCTGTAACTTTCGTATTGCTCCAACTGTTAGACTCCATGTCTCTGATCCATAAGAGAGGACTGGCAATACACACTGGTTGAAGACCTTTCTTTTTAGACACAAAGGCAATTTCCCCTTCAGGATAAAACTGTTTCTTCCAAATGCACTCCAGCCAAGTTTAATACGTCTGTTGAGTTCTTTCATAATGTTGCCATCCATTGAAATCAGCTGGCCAAGGTAAATATATGAATCAGCAATTTCTAGCTCAATGTTGTCAACTTGTATTTTTGTTTCCTCTACGAAATTATTGAACATGATCTTAGTTTTTTGTAGGTTCATCTTGAGTCCAACTTCTTTACTTCTAGTTGAGAGCTCCTGTACCATGTCTTGGAGTTCTGATGGGTTCGTTGAAAAAATAACAATGTCATCAGCAAACCGCAAATGATTTAAATATTCACCATTTATTTTTATTCCCTTGTTATTCCAATTTATCTGCTGAAAAATCATCTGTAAAGCTGAAGTAAAAAGTTTTGGAGAAATGGTATCTCCCTGCCTCACACCTTTACCAATTTTGATAGTTTCGGTATCTTTATGTAACCGAAATTTTGCACTGGCGTTTTTATACACACGTTTCACCATGTCAATGTATACATCCTCGACATCTGTTGATCTTAAAGAGTTGATGACTGCTGACGTTTCAATAGAGTCAAAGGCTTTCTCATAGTCAATAAATGCCACACAAAATGGAAGTTCATATTCATGTGTTCTTTCAATTAGTTCTTTTAATACTTGAATATAGTCTACTGTACCGAATCCACTTCGAAATCCTGCTTGTTCTCTTGGTTGAGCTGCATCTCATTTTTTCTGCAGGCGATGTTTTAGCACTTTTGTGAAGATTTTAAAAATAGTAGGCAACAAGGTAATGGGTCGGTAAGTTTACAAATCCTCTTCATTCCCTTTTTTATGTAAACGAATTACTGTTTCAGAATCCCATTTATTTAGTATGTTACCACTGTTAAGACATTTGGTAAAGAACTTTGCAAGTATATCTTCTACATGTTCTCCAGCTTCTTTTAAGATATCTGATGTAATGCCATCATCGCCAGGGGATCTTCATACTTTTTACTGCAAATGTTACTACTTCTTTTAAGATTTTAGGAGCTGTTCCTTCGACTATCTCAGAGTCTTCGTTTAATCCACTGTTTCCCTCATACAGCTTTCTGTAGAATTCTTCAACTCTTCTAAGTATTTCTTCCCTATTTCTTGTTACAGTGCCATCCTCTCCTTTTAATGCAATGATGTGTTTCTTCCCAATAGACAAACTCCCTTTAACAACCCTAAGGCTCTTGTTGCTTTCAATGGCCTTCCTTACTAACTCACAATTGAATTTTCTTATATCTTCTTTCATGTTTTTGCGCAAAGTTTTGCAAAGTTCTACATACTCGATCTTGCAACTGGTATTTTGATTGTCCACCTTCATATACCAGTTTCCGTTCCTCTATAATAAAACAAATGTCCACTTTTAAGTTCCACCAACTCTTCACCTTTTCTTCTAACTTCACTGAGTCCTACAATGTCCCATTTGATCTTGTCAAGTTCTTCTTCCAATTCTTGAAGTTTTGCTTCAGAAGCAAGGGATCGTCCATTATACGTTGCCAAGGTCAATAACAAACGGCAGCCTGGGCCATTCCAGTGATTCTTAGCACCCCCTGCTTTCATGCCACGCTGACCGCTGCCTTGATCAGGAGCACTCCAGCACCTGGAGACTAGGGGCCATGGTTTTTGGTGTATTAGCATATTGGAGGAATTAGCCATCATTTCACCACGCTGGCTAGACGGGTTGGTGAATTAGCCCTCACCTTCCCCCTTTCTATTCGTGCAGCAAATATTAATTTGCTTCATAAATTGAAAGCCCGGCCCGCACCACTGCAAGGCGGGATAGGATACTAGGTTACTGGCTCGACTGGTTCCACACATCGTCACATACATTCAGCGTGTAGGTCTCCTTCCAGTTATTGTTGTTGCATTTTTAAATGTTACATTTTTTACACCTTTTATTTCATCCTTCTTTTACTCCTTTATTATTTTTCTCTGCAGGTGCAACTGGGACAAGGTGAATGGCATATGGGGCACAGTGCACCTGGGGATTGTTCTATATAAATAAATAGCTCGATGGGCCAACTGGGGCCACGGCCCTGCTGTCTCCGGCTTGGCTACAGGCCTGAGTTTTAGAGAAAGCACCTGACAAAGGTTCTAAAATCGCATGCATATACATTCTTTTATATTTAATTGAAATTTTGATTCTCGTCAAAAAAAAAAAGTTTCATACATCCTTTCAAATGCTTTTTAGTATGATATCATTAAAGTTCTGTCAAAATGTATTATTATCTACTTGTAGTGTTTTGCTTATATATCTTAATTTACGGCTTAGGCTTATTTGTTGTAAATCCCTAAATCTAATTTAATCACGTTTATTTTGTTTGTTCGCTATAAGCTTGTTTGATATGTAATTTTGTACGGTTATGAGCAATATTCTTGCTAGAATATTTCTTTTCTTTTTTTCTTTTTTTTCTTTTTTTTTGTAACGTCTCAAAATTTTTCATGCGCGACGTTTTATAAGTTTTGACCCACTGTAGAACCTGTGAGGTATATCAAAATACAGAAAAATAGCACTTTTTCAAGGAAAGTGTTCCTAGTAAAAACTGGCGGTAAAAAATTTACATATTATCTCACTTCCCACATGAGTAAATTAGTGATGTCACGCGCGCAATATTTCAAGTTTATAAACGTATTTTTACTGTTAATCTTATTGTTTATTTTTTAATCCTATGCCTCTGTGAAAGATATACCGAAGGGATTTCACCGTCAAGATTCGCAGCACTTCGGATAATCTTTTTTCAGATTTTAAGGTAAGAGATTCCCATCGGATTTTTCATTTTATGTTGTAAAAATATTAGATCCACTTTTAAAGAAACTTTTTAAAACGTATTAGAGGTAGAAAACGAACGAAGCTTCAAAATGTCAACTAATTTCGTATATACGTAAGTTTTCAGTCATAACAGTAATTTTCATATTTAATATTTCAAAAAACCAGAGTACATATTACAGTTGTGTAGTTGGTTATGAATAATAATGACTACTTGTACGTATCAATAATGCTTTTGAAAGTAATTTTTCTGATCTTCCTCTGTTTCTGATAAAAACAATAATTTAAGAAGCTAGTACACGAAGTTTATACTATATTATATAATAGTCATATAATATATAGTCTATGTTATATGATTACTCAACTAAAAAGTTATTAAGGAAGTCAAAACATAAGATGTATGTGAATCCTTGTCCTGTTTAGTTTATGTGTTGCAATTGCGCTTAGCTTCGTCTGGTTGAATTGGGAACGATTGTTGCAAAAATACACTAGTTTTTTAGTATACAGGTAATATAATTCGTTTAGATTACGGCTAGATAATGCTAGATTTACAGCTAGATGCTAGAGATGCGTTTAGATTGCAGCTAGATAATGCTAGATTTACAGCTAGATGCTAGATTTGGATTCGCTATAGGTACTTTGCATTTTATTTACCTTACTGGTTTAACCAGGACACTTACAGATTGAAGTCCAAGAAAGGCAAGTTATAATGCTAGTCCATATACTTATGTGTTTTAAAATTAAGTTTATAAACCTTTATTTGTATTTAGGATAATTTCGTCATAAATTTATACAGTCCATAACTTTAATCGCCAAAATCACATTTTTAAGTTAAATTCACTAAAATCATTTTTAAACATAACCTCAAACAATACTCTTACGGTTGTTATACTTCCTAGATTATATTTCCATTTTGTTTTGTTTTTTTCAATATTTTTAAATTCATTGTTGTTTCCCGTACGGGGTAACAAATGCCACCGAACAGGAGTGGCTTTTGCCGTCTTCATCCTGGATAAGGACGTCATCTTTTTCTCCTAAACAAAAACAGATCTAGTTTGAGCTTGTTTCTACGTGGGTGTCGAAAATTATTGAGTAAAAATAAATCCCCCCCACGAAAACTCACAAAAACTCGCCCCGGAGGCTTTGTGTGTTGACAATTATTTGGCAATTGTGTAATCCCTGAGAAGGGTAATAATATCTTACATCCTTATATACGGAGAAAGAGAGCGTTGTTCCTATCATCTTTCATCTAGCAGTAAAGACACTCAGAATAGCTCAACGGAGGGACCCTGGTTCGAATCCAAGGTGAGGACGGCGTCTCCTTTTCTCCAAAATCAAAAAAGCTCTATCTTGAGCTATTTATACATGGGTGTTGAAAATTATTGTATAAAGCCATTATACTGGGTAAATTTCGGACTCGTATTTTGGCAACACATGTTAAATTAAACATCTTGAACTTTTTTAGTGTGAATTAAACATACGAAACACTAAAAATATAAAAAAATTTACTTTTTACATTTTCATTTTTACTAATAAATATCTTGAACACTATGTACATTTATTTTAGCCCTTTATATGGATTTTGATACCCCATCATCAACTAACCTAAGTCAAACATTGAATTCTCACTGCTGGCTTTAGTTACCCCATATTGAGAGGTAACTTAAGACACCATGTTTCTTTTCCTTTTGTTTTATTTTTTTTCTTTAACATACATGTTGTAGAAGACTTTCATACATCTAAACATAGAGTGTAACTGTAGACCCAAGTTTTATAATAACTAGTTAATCTCTAAAGTAAATGATGTTGAATTGGCAGATGTTTTAAATTGAAAAGTGGCTTAAGGATTAAGCTACGGTAATGATCATCAGATGGGATTGTGAACTCTGTGCTGTGACAAAAAATCGCAATATGGCCACTTCACGTAAGGACACGTAAATGCAATTCGTGTATGAGATTGAGATACGTGAATGAATTTCATATAATAGATTGAGATACGTGAATGCATTTCATATAATAGATTGAGATACGTGAATGAATTTCATATAATAGATTGAGATACGTGAATGCATTTCATATAATAGATTGAGATACGTGAATGAATTTCATATAATAGATTGAGATACGTGAATGCATTTCATATAATAGATTGAGATACGTGAATGAATTTCATATAATAGATTGAGATACGTGAATGGATTTCATATAATAGATTGAGATACGTGAATGAATTTAATATAATAGATTGAGATACGTGAATGAATTTCATACAATAGATTGAGATACGTGAATGCGATTGGGGTATGAGATATACGTATCCTGCACAAGATTCTCTTGCGATGCAGTATTTCCAACCCTGTTTCCGCTATCCCATTCTACCTCCATTTCGTTTACGAAACGTAAGTTCCATAGGCGTACTCAGGAAATTCATAAGGGTGGGGGGGGGGTTATACGCTCAGTACGGTGGTTACAGAGCTACAACTCCATATATTCACAAGCAAATATACAAAATTCCATCGCAATGGGGGTTACAACCCCATCAATAGTTATGAAATGACGCCCTCCCCTCTGTTGTAATGAACCAACCCGTTTGTGACGTCAGCTCCCGTGAATTCTAATGGTACCATCGGTCAACTTTTGGCGAACGAACTATAGTTCATGCCAGATTTGAGCTGCTACAGCTTCTCAGATGTCATTAGTATAGCGACGATCTGTTAAATTGCTTGCAATGCATATCAGACTAGACCGTCTATCGTAGCTGATCGATCACTAGACCACAATGCCTTGCGTTTGAACTGTAAGCCTGCTCGATACAGTTGGCTTGATTGTCACATTGGCCACGTCTCCTCTATGTGCATATCCGGCCATCGTTAGAAATATGTCGCTGAAGGCGACTTGACGTCACTCTGGAGCTCAGGTCACTCGGAAATGGCACCAATGCAAGTGTAGTCAACGATGAGTTAAGGTCAGTGGTAAGTAGCGCTATGGCCGATGTTCATGCAATCTTATCTTCGCAAAGCAATTGGAAATCATTTACCGGGTTATAGACGAACTGACAACAGGTCCAGATGATCGAATAGAGTTATCGAGAACACATGATCACATCGTTGGACCGTAGTGTTATTCCGGCCAACAAATATATCCCCTATGCGTGAAGTTGACCTCCCTAACTTGATGAATACCAATATTATCTGTCTTCCGTTAAGTCCCGTAGCTGGTTATATTCCTTATGAGAAAGAATTCTATGCATTATGAACAACTTAATCGTTCTCCAGGAAGGGGGGAGGGGGAAAGAAAGAAAGGTCTATATCAGAACGCGATAAGTTTTGCTTTATATCAGCTACAGCGTCTGCGAAATTGCTGCAAAACATCGATCACTTACATGCGCCATTGTGGCGTGCTTGCATGCAAATTTTCAGACAAAGTAAACAAGCAGTTCTGTGTGTCACAATTTCAATTTTACTCACAGCGGTGTATATTCAATACACTTACCCAAAGCATCAAAATATGGATAAGCGCGCGAGTGTCTCATAAAGACAAATTTCTAAATTTTGAAAAGTACGATAAAATATCTGCAAGTATTTAAATTTTAAATAATGATGTTCATGACCAAATGAGAGACGCCAGTACCTTAAGACATTAAATTAAGAACTGGTGTTTTAAACGTAACGAGTTTAGGTAAATATTGACAATAAATTAAGTAAAAATTATGCTTGGAAAACGAATTATCCATTTCGCTATTGTTTGTAAACGAGGGGAAATAAGTTTCAAGAAAAATGGAATTGTAATTCGCATTACATCTCGATGCTTTGTACATTTACGTTTCGTATGGAAATGGGAGTATCAATTTGTGCGTTAAAAGAATTCAAGCCACGACTAATTTTTCAATATGTGTGCAGTGAATGTTTTTACACATATTGGTCACTATTCAGCCTAAGACGATTCAGAGAGAAGCTTTATCTTCAGTAAGCTTGTGGAGTGATACAGAGAAAAAAGTTCTCTACCTGGCCGAAGTCCAGGGTTTGGTTCCCAAGTCGACAACAGCTCTGATCTCTTGACAAACTGAGTTCAGACGCAATATAGCATAAGCTGTCGTAATCATTTTTGGTAATAATCGCTAAAATAGACGCATAAGTAGTCCATAAAATCTAGTGTCTCTTTAATACTTTGTTACTAATTTTTAAAAGGCTTTTAAGCATTTTTTAAAATTTTTAATCCTATAATTAGATAACGATTACATTACCTCAGTAGCATAATGCTCATTAAACGACATCAGTAAATAGAGGATGAGTATTTTTCATTAAATATAAGGCAAATGATTGTCATAAAACGGAAGAGAACGAATTAAATCAGCTGGGACTTCAAAGTCCCACAAATAAATAAAGGGGTAAGCTAATCATTCCAACATTTAAGACGCCATCTATACAAACCAACCCAATATACACGTATACGGCACAGCCTTTTATTACACTGGATATAACATTTTTCGTTTCATTACGTTAAACACTGTCAGATCATCAAACGAAAGTAGCAGGCCACAACCATCAAGGTATTTTTCCCTATTCCTGAAGCAATGACCTAATGACAAAGCCACTCAGTTGTAAACGTCAGTACCCTGAAAGAAGCACCCCAACAATATATTCGGATATCTATCCCAATGCTTTTCACAGCATTAACTTACGTACTGTTCGCACGTGTAAAATAAATGCAGACAAACACAGGGTTAAAAGTGCATTTGCGCCTCATTATTAAAACTTCTCTCGAATGTAAATCCCCAAATGAATTTCAAAAAGCGCTAATTCGTAAGACGACTGCCGTCCAATTTCGCGATTAGTTAACTTTAATATTGATTAACTGACGGTGATTATCCTTTAGACGCGTAAGCAATAACATTTTAGATTAGAAAAGCCCACATCAGCTCCAGAGGTTACTACAACTATTTGTCTCATCAGGAATTTTCCTTCAGTTCAACTAATCAACAATCTGGGGATTAGCTGCTTCGCTGTAGCATATTTTGCTGCGCTAATTGTCGCGTTTAGTCCAGTTAATACGTCGCAATTAATGACGCACTAAAAACCGCGAAAAATTATGAAAAAATTAATGTGAGTTATGAGGATTTATGAGTAATTACTTTTGCTAATTAACTTTAGCGCTAATTAAAGTATTATCAGTGTTTGTATCGAAATAAAAAAAGTTAGGGGAGGAGAGGGTTCTCGCCTTTAGGCGTGATTTCGTACGTGAATCCTTACTGGAAAGTGAATTAGTAAACGAAGATGAACATACGTTACCGTTACTGAAAAAATATACACACGAAGTAGTCTACCTCTTCTTTGCATGGCTTTCACGCCAATACTGGTATTAGATTGTCAAAGTGAACAAATTATATAATTAGAAGGATATATATATAATACATTCTCATTTGCATGCTTTGATAATGTATTATTTCATTAACGGTGAAGACCTTTGCAATTTTCTATTTCGACTAATTAGAAATATATTGTAACAATTAGCCTAATGAAATGGTTAAACTAAAATGATTATTAGAAGATTAAATTGATAATCATAATCAAATCTAATATTGGAGCTGTAATGTGTTATATTCTAATAATTTCTATACAATTATGAAATAATAATAGATATTCATAATAAATATTTATGATTAATATTATAATAAATATTTATGATTAATATTTATAATAAATATTCATAATAAATATTTATAATAAATATTCATAATGAATATTCATGATGATAAATATAAACAAAAATCAAGTTATATTTTTAATAAATAAAATATTCGTTGTTATTGTGAACTATCTGTACATTATTAAAGATACGTTTTGGCTTATGGTAAATTAACAAGATGATACAAAAATTGCCCAGAGTTTACCATATCTCTAAAAATCAATCCAAGTCTAAGTATGCGAGAAAAAAAGAGAAACGGAAATAATTAAAAAAGAAAAAAGATCAGAAACAAAAATCGAAACAAGAAAATAGAACAGAATAAAAGTGATAAACAATGCTTGAAACAAACGTTTGTAAAGCTAAAACCATTTCCCAAAGAAGAAAAAGAGACACAATCCAAGGACGGAGTTGAACCGGCGATCCTTCCGTTAGCATCGAAGTGCCATACCAATTAGGTACACGGGAACGATGCATCTTCTTCTTCATACTTAAAGTTTATAGGACATTATTACTCTCCACAGAGACAACACAACTGACAAGTCTTGGTCGACATATGAAGCCACCAGGGCAATTTTTCATGATTTTTTACTAATTTTTTGTTTTTTTACTTTTAAGTTATTTATTTTCAGTATATCTTCTCTTAAATTAATTGAAAAGGACAACAAATTAACACAGTTTAATTAAGTTTAATCGTTTACAGACTGTTTCAATAGCCCTGGACTATTTTCGTCAAAACGGTCGACGATATACCGGTGTTTAATTGTTGTAATATGTGTATATCGTTGGCCGTTCTGACGAAAATAGCCCAGGGCTATTGAAACAGTCGTAAACGATTTATCTTTATTAAACTGCGTTAATTTGTTGTCCTTTTCAATTAATTTAATAATGCGCAGTGCCGTCGTCAAATCATTTCAAATATTTTTGCTTTCTTATATTTTAAATTTCTGTTTTCTTTCCCTTAATTTTGATTCCTATTTTACTTCCTGTTCCTTCTTAATTAGCTCTATACAAAATACCTGTCGAGTTAACTAAATTTATAGCTGATTTATCAATTACTCTCTATTTTATAAATCAGCTGCTCTCTATTTCTCATTATATTGAGAAATAGAGAGCAACTGATTTATCAACAGTTCTCTATTTCTCAATATAATGATTGCATCAAATAATACGCACGTGAATTTCATTCATAATGGTTCAAAGAAGCAACGATCAATCAGTATCGCTACATCCAATCTCTGTTTCGATTATTATTGCTCGCGATTTAATTATTTTTCAATTTGGAAAAATATTGTAATAATTCTTCTTCTTCCAAACTCTTCTCAGAGTATGATATATATACGATAAAAAAAAATTATCATATGAGAAACGCGTGTAATATTGAAGTTAAACACTCACCAATTACTGTAGAAAGTAATAGTAAGAAAGCACCCGGGCCAGCATCCATACAGAGAATAAACAAAATCACACAACGAGGTGTTTTTGTTTCAATATATGATCAGAATGGGACAATAAAAAACATAAACGTTTGTGGCCAGGTAACGGGCCGTCTTTGAATACTGTGTTTTCGCGTTAGACATCGCACGTGTTGTCCCGTTCAAACTCTTTGGGCATGCCTTCAAATAGCCGGCAAAACCCTAAACCGCTAGAGGGCGAATGTGCGCTGTATACCAAAGGATAACTTGACTAAGAGCTGGCGCAAGTTATCAAAGAATTTCGATCACATGCTTCGGCGATGCAGGCTCCTTCAGCCGCGTCAACTAATTGTGAAGAATTAAAACTAATCTCTCGAAATGGAGAACCTTATCTACGTGAGAATTGATTTTTAAAAACATGGAATTTTCGAAGGTTATCCTATATAATATCTTAATTAAATTAAAAGCTGGCTCCATCATCGGTTTTGAAACTGCACCATAATGCGATTCTCTCGTTATACGAACCAGGTTTTAAATAGTATTTTTCTTTAACTTATACATTAACTTTTTTTTATAGAAGATACATAAACAGGAAAGACTGCATGGACGCTAAATTAAAACGGTTGCAATTAATGGCACTTGTTTGATCAGTTTACGTTGGCGTTTGCTTTTCATTTTTACCTTCATTGAACTTATATTAACTCATCTTCACTAGTTTATTTTTATGAAGTTCCCATAATTATGAATTACAATTTTCAATAAATAATTACTGGAATTGAATCCCGTACTTACTTTAAAATTTGTAAGTTTCTTTAACATATATATGTTTAATCCATCTCTCTAATATTAGTTTTTAAAGTTATATAAAAAGGAACTATTACAAGATGCAACAAAAGACTAATGATAAGTTTGGTAAAAAAATTCAAAGTAAAAATGTTACACGAGAAAATTTACTAATTTTTTTTTGAACACGATAATAAAAAACTTTAAATTTCGTTCAAAATTTGTGAACGTTTTCAAATATTTCACATGGGATTATTTTAGAAAGGTGAGTAATGAATTTTTCAGAAACTAGAGCTTTCGTATTTTTTAAAAAATTATTACCACTTAATTTTCATAGGACTTATAAAGTAATCGAGAATTCGTTTGGTTTCCTTGCAAATAATTTATGTAAATAGAAGAACCTTTATAATTTATACGTATTGTCGTAAACCCATCCAGAAGTACTGAAGAAAAAATCACACTATGAAGTTTAAGAATAGAATTTTATATCATTCGATTTTTATATTATTACTATTCTGTAAAATTCGATTAAAATGATGCATGTGCAACCGAATTACGATTTTATGCATTAAATGTGGGTACAGCAATAAAAGTGCAGCATTAAATAAGAGTATATAAAACCATACACCTTCCACAAGTAAAATTTGAGAGAAACCAAGGAAACACAGCCACACCGATCAATATGGTTCTGTGTTGACTTCTGAATAGAATTAAAGTACTTTCTGTACTGTAACTCCTGCTCGTGTACTTTTAACAGTGTGCATGTGACTGCTTTTAAATGTAACAAATTATAAATAATCACACACAGTTAAAAAAGACTACTTGTGTTGTTTTGAAAGTGACCGCTTTGATTAAAGTATTGACGATTTCTGTTCAATTCACTTGAGAGGTGTGTTAGTCAATATTCTGTAGTTCGAGGTTCATTGCTAAGTTCTCAATGTCATATTAATGATTTTTAGTTCAGTATTATTAAGCGTTTCTAAAACTAACAATGCAGTCAAATTTGATTATCAGTTACTCCAACTGCATAACTACAATATTTGTCACAGAAACTACGTATAGAATATGAAAGATTTTTACTCAGCGTAAGGTTTCTCAGAATTATTCGTTGATGTCAAAATTTATATTCGGTAATTTTTTATTATTGCAAATAATGGATAGGTTACCGCCCCAACAGGTTCTCATCATCTTTACTCGCATTCAGCCTGTTAGTCTCCTTCCTATTAGGAACCGGTAACCCCCTTCTCTCTTTCTCTCTTTCTCTCTCTTGTTTCGATCGTTTCCAAAACTAATAAGGACTCAAATTATAGATTAAGTCAGTGGCGGATTTATAAAATTGCCGCCCTTAGGCACGATCTATACTGTCGTCCCTGTCCATCCTTTACAAAGAAAGGAATATTTGTAAAAAAGAAAGTATATCATACTCTTAACATTTGATATGTAAAGGAGATTTTTCATATAATTATTCAAATTAATAAGATACAACTCAAAATTATTGCTACCACAGTCTCCGACTTCGTGAATTCGAGGCACTTTTTGAATCCATAATAATTTTAGTATGGATTTCCGGAATCTTTGATATTTTTGCGCGCATTTTGCGTATTTGAGAAAAATACACGTACGCATCCTTGCATGAATTTTTTCGTTATCAGTTCAAGTTTTTCTTATTCATTCATTTACTATTAATATATACACCCTATAACAAAAAAAAATCGACGCACCAAGAAGGAGTTGTCCGATTGCGATAAAAATTGGTGGATGTGAAGAACATACATAGAAAAAGAAACGATTAAAATTTCAGAACAATTGAATGATTTATTGCAGAGTTTGACCGTTACAAAGGGAGGAAGTCAATAAGGCGTTGGTCCACCTCTGGCCTGGATGCAAGCTGTCACCCGGCGTGGCATAGACTGATAAAGATCCCGGATGGTGTCCTGCGGAATTTCTTGCCAAATTGTCTCCAACTGTCGGGCTAAATCGTCAACATTCCTGGATGGTTGCAATCGCCTTCCCATAGCGTCCCAAATGTGCTCTATGGGAGAGAGATCAGGAGATCTAGCTTGCCAAGGAAGTGTTGGGCAAGCTTGAAGACAATTCATAGCAACACGTGCCGTGTGCGGCCGGGCATTGTCTTGTTGAAACGTAAGTCCAGGGTGTCGCAAAAGGAACGGTAACACAACCGGTCGTAGAATGTCGTCTACGTACCGCTGTGCTGTAAGTGTGCCAGAAATGACCACCAAAGGGGTCCGGCTATCAAAGGAGATGGCACCCCCTGACCATAACGCCCTGTTGTGGGCATGTGTGGCGTGCGATAGTAAGGGCAGGATCCCCACGCTGCCCTGGACGTCTCCAGACACGTCTGCGGTTGTCGTCAGGACACAGTTGGAAACGGGACTCGTCACTAAAGACTATACGTCCCCAGTCAGCGCAGTTCCAAGTTGATCGAGCCCGGCACCACTGTAATCGGACTTGACGGTGTAAAGGCGTGAGAGGTACGCGGCGTATCGGTTGGCGCGAGCGTAAATTCCGCTCTCTCAGTCGTCTGCAGAGGGTCATGTTGGACACATGTGTGCGGGCCACACGTTGGATAGTTGATAACGACGAATCCGGTGCTGTGACAGCTGCTCTGACAATCGCTCTGTCTTCCCGTTCTGTTGTGGCCCTAGGTCGACCGCTGCCGTCCCGACGCTGACATCTGCCGTTGTTGACCCACTCTTGCCAGCACCGTCCAATCGCCGCATCGCTTCGACCCACATGTCCAGCGATTCTTCGATTCGTCCAACCAGCCTCTTTCAATCCGATAGCACGACCTCTTTCAAACTCTGACATATGCTCGTAATGAGCACGAATCTTTCGGCGAGGCATTGTTACAGTCGACGTAAGATATCCGCAGTCAAAATGCAACAGAAATTTTGACCACATATTGAGAATCGCTCCTTATATACACCTGCTGAATGCGCAGTTCCGATGCGCTGGAGTTCCCGCTATTCATTCATTGGACACCAAATTTTAATCATTTGCATGTTCGGTCAAAATGTCTTTGCATACGAAATTTCATTACAATTGAAAAATTCCTTCTTGGTGAGTGGATTTTTTTGTTATAGAGTGTATATATATATATGTAAAAATTCGAATTAGATCAAATCCTGAATATTTGCAGTCTTAGTAATCATAGAATTTGAACTTTCCACAATTTGACATTTTACTTGAAAAGTCGATATATATATATATATACCATGTGATATATGCAAAATGCTTTTAAAGTTGTAAAAAGTAGTATGGGTAACTAGAATATTCAAGAAGCCACTGAATGCAGTTTTATGTTATTTTATTAAAAAACATTTTTACTAATCTGCACTAACAGAACCTAAAGATTTCGCGAACACCATCGTTCATCCAGATGTCCGTTAACGGGAAAAGAATGAATGTACGTAAAATAAAATAATAAGCAATTAAAATATTATGAAAATAAAAATTATGAATTAAATTTTAAAAAAAAAGAGAATGCATGGCGATTACTCTCTGTTCTCTTCTGATGAAATATACAATTTGTGAATAACAGTTACTGTTTCATTTCTAACGCGTGTCTCTTCAATTTTAAAACGAACCACATTTCGATTTTCTGCGAATTTTTTTCATAGACCTTTTGTTACTTATTCGATAAGTCGCAAATGATGTGATGTGGGAACGTGATAAAACGGTGACTACAAAATTACCGAAAAGATAAAGTAAAAATCGATTGATAGGCACCCATTAACACATTATACGAAATCGTTCCAGGACAATCGTTTTCTGGAAATCGGGATATTCCATTCCAATACACCCGAGACATTCCGGGACGATAATATATAGTTTCGAGCAGCTTTTGTTTTCAGGAAAACGGCAACGCTTTTTATTTCCAAATGGCGTGTTGGATGCAAGAGAGCGCGAAAAGAGTATGCTTTACCTGATGAAATAGCGCTCAAACGCCTTTTTTTTTCTTTTGTTTTTTCAATCAATAGATCGATATATGCCCAAGTTCAGCCATACGGACTTGCATGAGTTTACAGATCATTCAAAAATAAAATAAGTGAAAGGAAAGAAAGAGAGAAAAGGTCAATTATGGATAGAAAATATAGCTTTTATAATTTAGTGCGTTTTATTCTTTAAGAATCTTGCTTCATTGTCGTATTAGCATGACAACACGATGTGAGCAGGGTACGTACTTCGTCTGCCTAATTATTATCAGAGCAATTAAAAGATGGGGATAGTTTAATTTTACTTCCAAAGTCTCTTTAACGGGTTATTTTGGACGAGAGTGGCGACTTAACGAGATTTTTGAACCACTATATACTTACAAAAAATCATAGCCAGGATTCGAACCTCGGAAAGTCAGAATAGGCCATCATATTACAAGTGCGCCAAAAAGTAAGCCAATTTTTTCGCCAAAAGCTGCAAAATACACTTTCTGGGATTTCCTTCTATATCTTCTCTAGACAGCTCCGGTGAAATGCTTGGACAAAACGCATCATATTTATTTTATTGTAAATGGAATTTCATGTTTACAAGCTTAGAATGTGCAATTTTTTCGCAATTCAAACGTGATATATGAGCATTAGAGTTGTTCGACAAGGCACTAAGCTGTATAACTGAAGTGCATTTCAAAATTGCCGTATGATTTTTATATAAAATGGATAAAGCCACAATATAAAATAGTGTATCTATGAGAAAACAAATATAAGGAACAACAGTTGTTTTATGCATAAATGCGAAAAATAAAGCATAGAACTTC
Organism: Dysdera silvatica; assembly: GCA_006491805.2. NCBI lineage: Eukaryota > Metazoa > Arthropoda > Arachnida > Araneae > Dysderidae > Dysdera > Dysdera silvatica. Next base: position 120,337,169 of record QLNU02015360.1, on the reverse strand, counting down.
AGATGACCCATGACTCTTCAAGTAGAAAATGCGTGTTCGTTAGCAAAACATAATAAATTCAAATACTTATAAAACGTTAATTCTACTTTCCAGGTAGCAAAGAAAACTTCCTTCCTAATTTTCCCCTCCATTGCAACACCAATACAAGAATATATTTTAATTAAGACTTTCTAAAAAACTTGAATAAGTTAAGTGGCAGAATGTAGTAGAATTGGTAATATAAGACGCAAAATTAAAGGACTTTAAATTATGCGATTTTTTAATTGACACTAAAATTTTTTCTTTGAAGGCTGCTATTTAATGCAAATGAGTTTTGCATTATTTTCACTCCGAGATGTACCCCATAATCAAACTAAGAAGTATTTTTAGTAAAAATGCACAACTGCTTAAAAAATCTTAGCGTGTTTTAAAAAAATTTATATGATTTATGAAATAACGATTTTGTCAAATCACGAGGCTGTATATATATGATGTAACGGTAAATTATTTATTAATTATTTCTTTAATTAGAAACTACTTCAAAAAGTAAATGCTACAAAATTAAAATGCTACAAGAATGGGAAAAATACTGATAAAAAGAAATAATTAGCATCTAATTTGCAGAGATATCTCTTAACAAGAAGACAATGGCATGCGTAAAAGGAAAACTAAGACAAATAAGATGCTAAGCCATTTTGTCGAATTGGCGTACAACAGACTCAGCGGTGGAAGGAAGACTACAAGGAATCTAATGTCTTCGCCAGTAATGAAGCTCAACGTGTGTATATCATTAGAGTAGACTCAGAACTAAGAGCATAAGCTTCAAGTAAAAATAAACAAAGAATGATACTATCAAGTTGCACTAAAAGGCATTAGGAAATCCTTTCTTCTCTCTCTTAGTTCAACATGAATTCACGGCAGACGTACGTGTACTTACCGACCGACCGACGCATTTATGTATGTATTTTTTGAAATATGATTTAATTTTTAAATTAATTAATTAAAATAAAAGTTTAAATTGAATTACAAAAAGGGAACCTATCCAAAATAATGATGGAATGTAGACTGTGGACCTATGTAGATCCTAAAGGTTATAATTATAGTAGAACGTGGATTTTTTATAATTCTAAAATATGTAATGCATATAATTTCTATTAAAATTTCTCGTTTTTTACGCTATAATAAAGCATTCTCATACTTTAATGAATTTTTTTAAAATTTAATGAGTTACAGAAATATATTTCCAATACTAATTCTAAGGATTTCAGTGTTCCTCAACAATGCCTTTTGTTTACTTAAGCCTATTTTGAATTGAATCGATAGGCGCAGAGTTATATGGGCTCGAACACCTTATAATTTAAAATAAATTGTAATTTTACGTATATTAAACTGTATAAATGTGTATAATATCTATTTGTGCCCCCACCCCGAGTAATTTTGAAAACTCTACACTGCTGATTAAATCTCAAATTGGTTGATCACCTGAGACGCAAATGTTAGCTTAACGTGACCACATATAGAAACATACAGGCTCACAGTAATTCGAATACAATCCAGTGAACAAAAAGCCGCTACATCAAGGCATAAAATATTAGAGGCTTTATAATAAATGTACAAATGGAAGGTCTTGCCATGATATAACGAAAAAATAAGGAGATAATACCAGTGCACTCTTTTAATATGCTTTATTATAATTGCATTTTTTTGTCATCTGTCAATTTTTACCTTGAAGTCAATTACTTCTAGATATAAAAATAGCTTCCTAGGCATATTGATCTTCTCATCATCTTGCACGTTAGGACTTTTACCGATAAGAGTGAAAAGAAATGAGAAATTATTTGAGTGTTAAGGAAAAAGAGAGCAAAATTGACAAGATTTCAAACTAGTCAATTTATTAGATGCAAACTACTCATAATTCATTAAACAAATGCATATATGCACGCAGGATGATCAGTTAAATAGAAAAGTTATATTCGTATGAATATAGTCTCTTGATTTAAGTTTAACAGAACACAGTCACGTTACAGATGGTGTCAGCATCTGAGCGCATATACTCGACAAGGATTTAGTACATTTAATAAAAACAAATATACTGAAATGTTCGTACTGTGACAACAATATTACCATAGGTGTATTTAACACTTAGTTTAAAAGGCGAAGTGGAAAACTGCCTAAACCCTCTTTTATTTCTACTATTCATGTGCTAACGCAATATTTTTATTGTTCAAGGAATATTTTAAAAAAACTTTTACTTATCTACAACCACAAGGTTTGGGAACTCTGAGAACCCCCTCCTCCACAGGAGAAAATTGAATATACAGAGGTTTTACTCGAACATTGGAGAAGAAAATTTCTGACTTTCCATGACTTCCCCAACGAAATTCCTTGACCCATCGGAAACAGAATTTTGAATTGCACTTCAGTTTCGGAGAAAATAGCTTCGCGTTCGCTCAAAGTTTAACTATTCAGAAGAGGTTAGGAAGGATTTTCCTGACACTTTTCCAGGTTTGTCCAAAAAATATCGTTTCCTTTGACTTTTAGAGACGATTTAATATTCCCTGACAATTCCGGTTTACCAGGTGCGTGGGAATCCTGATATATTTTATAAAACTGAGATTTACAACCCCTGATGGTATCTCCACTCTGTGGTGGTGGTGGTGGGGCTTGCGTGCTCTGGCGACCCCGAGAGCTAAGCCGGCGGTAACATAGCCACTGACAGGGTCACCCAAGCCGGACAGGTCTTCGTGGGGCGGGAACCAGACTAAGGAGGATACCTAGGAGAAGGCAACTCCGATCTGAATCCCTGATAGTGGGCAGCAGGAACTACCAGTACTGCCATGAGACTGAAAGTGGCGGTCATCGAATGGCTCATGAACATATACCTACAGAGTAATCTGTAGCACTGCGATGCAGAAGGCAAAGGGAAACAACTACATTAGTTCCCAAGAATACCAAAATGAACCACACCCAACATACAAAGGCCCCTAGTCTCCCTCAGACCTTAAATAGCCGAGGGGTGCTAAGAATCGGCGGAAAAAACAAAATTGGTACATGGAATGTTCGAAGCCTTTATCAGGAAGGAAAATTACAAATGTGATAAATAAAACGAAAGAAACCCAACTAAGTATTTTAGGATTGAGCGAAGTAAGATGGACGCAATCTAGTTAGCTGGAAGTGGACTACTACATAATGTGGTATTCAGGCGGCGATATCCATCACAATGGTGTGGGTATTATTATAGAACAGGAATTGCCAGGCGCTGTTCAAGGTTGCAAGTCAGTCTTCTATACAATCAGTGCTTTGAAGACGAACACAAAGCCAATTAAAATGAATGTTATACAGGTTACCTATAGCAGAAACTAGTGACCAGGAAGTTGAGGATTTCTACAAAGAAGTAGAAAATGCGATGGAAGCAACAAAACCACATGGAATTACCATCATAATGGGAGATTTTAATGCCAAAGTAGGAAGAAAAATTGAAACCAACACTGTAGGTCCCTTTGGTTTATGAAGAAGGAATATAAGAGGAGATAGACCGTTAGAATTCTGCAGTAAATACAACTATACCATTGCAAACACTTGTATCTCAAATTAGCAAACTTTGCATTCAGCAGTTCTAAATTTAAATTTGTTTTTACCGCAATTTTTGTATTAAATGATTATTGCCATTTAAGTCGGGCAGCTAATTTTGGTTTTTCGTAGTTTGTTATGTATTTCTTTTTCTTTTTCCTTTTCCTTTTCTTTTGTTTTTATCGCATTAAACATCCTGCTGTACAAATTTTTGTTTCTTTGAGCATTTTTTTCCCGAATACAGTAAACACATAATTCCATCATTCATAAGAAATCGAGAAATCAACAATTTGTTGTATTGGCAATATTCTCTGGTGAACCCCCTTCCTTCTTTGCCTCATCCTGCGTTTCGCTTCAAAATTTTTGCAACTAAATTACTATTTAATTTTTCATCTCAAGAGTTAATAGTAGTTAGGGTGACTAATTCTCTAGTATTTTCCGAGTTCTCCCGTATTTCAACTAATTTTTTCAGATTCTTCCGGCTCCCGTATTAACATTCTACTTCTCCCGTATATTTCAATAACCATCAGAATCGCGAAATTTCAATTATATATTGTTAAATTTACGTATGTGCGTGTATTTATGTAAATTTAAATTATATATCATTAGAGACAATCGTCGATAAATATCGGTAAATTACAGATGATAATTATGGTTGCAATTATCTATGATTACAGCTGTAATGAGTTTTTGAAATTTGCACAAGCAAATAAAAAAAAAAAATGCTCAGTTCTGCAGCATCAATGAACAAATAAATATAGGTTAGAGCGGTGAAAAATGTAACTTCAGAAATAATATTTTTATCGCTGTACCATACAGAATAAACGAAAAAATAAAGTCCAAAGTTTTAGGCGAAGTATAATTTATTTAACGACAATTAATGTTCGTCTCTCGTCAAAAATACGCATGCATCATATATATTCCTGAGGAGGGAGGGCCGAAGTCCGTCCGGAACGTACGCTGATTTTTATTGAATAAATTATACTATGCCTAAAATTCTGAACTCATTTTCATTTACATGTAAATTTGTATTTTATATATGACATATGGTAATATTATAAAAATTTAAAAAATCAAAATTATTAGGCATATCATGAGCATTTGTAGGAGAGACGCTGATCTTCTCAAAACAAAATGCTTCAAATTTTTCACCTCCCTTAATCTCCTTTATTTAGTCCTTGTCGCGACTAAATCTTCCTTAAATTTATGGGCGAAAGTTAGTCACCCTAAAGATAATCAAGTCTTTTCGTTCAATTTTTCAGGAAATTTAGGTAATTTGGACATTATTTGGGCGTGTAAGCCTTCTTAAATAGTATTTTTGACTTTGAAGCGCAATGTGACACTCTTGCATCGATTTTTTTAAGTCTTGATTTTTCATTCAAGTTTAGTGGAGTGTGATGTCCGCCATTTATTAAATTTTTTTCGTAGTTTTTTTTTTTTAAATACGGGATGCTGGTATTATCATCGTCCAGATTAGGCATGGAGGCAAGTATCGACTTCGTTATTGATTTTAATTGTAAGTTTTTCAAAGTCCGATGACCATTTTTTACAGAAATTTAATATTTCGATAAGCATGGTACTTGCCTGAGATATACTTGCTGATGATATAAATATATCTTATATTTCCAATAGCCGCCACTATTTAACTCAATTGAACACATGTAAGAAAGAACAAGCAATGTTAGCACTTTTCTGAAGTACGACTGCACAATTGAACACATGCAAGAAAGAATAAGTAACGTTAGCACTTTTCTGAAGTACTACGGCACGTCAAAAATTCAACAAACTCTCTCTTTCTTTAACGGGAAATAATTCATGCGACAAACTACTTCAGTTTAATGTGATGCAGCAAAGAAATTACCTGGCGGTATTAACTTCGAGATCTTTCTATTAGGATCATTATTGACAATGGAAACTTTAAATCATTTTGCTTCAGAAATTTAAGTAATAGTACTTTATTTTTGCTATATGTAAAATATTAATTCTAATAATAATATTAATCGGGGAGGGGCTGTTTGCTTCAAGACCTAGGTATGCCTTTCTCCTTTTCTTTCTTTCATTATTTATCTTCGATTACGGAATATTTTTGGGCATCTTCGATTTATTTGTTTTCTTTAATGATACTTCCGTTTAGTTGTAGTGTATTTGTTAATATTACAACTGATTCAGTATTTAATATTTTTGCACAAGTTTGAAAGGTTTCAGTTTATTTGATATTCTGAAAATTTTGCATTTCCTAAAAATTTCACTGCTCAAGGTTGAATGAATTTTTTTTACCCTTTCAGGAAATTGATACCCGTTGACGCACATAATATTGAAATCTTCATGATATCTTCAGCACTGTATCATAAAATCTCTAACTTTAAAAATACTCTATGGCATAACCCGAAAGTGAAAGTGAGAAAGAGCCAACATTGCATAAGAACCTTAGGTTCGCTACTCTGCATTTCATGTGGCTTCTCATCATTTTAGTCAACCTAAACAACAAATGTAGACAGCTCTGTCTGAGGTAAAGAAGAAGAATTTCTGAAATGTCTCACCAGCTTGCTAAATTCACTCGCCGGAGCTTGGTACTAAGACATCTGAAAAATGTCCGCTGCTTGCGGAGAAAAATATATCTCCCAGCACTGCGAAGAAAGAATTTCCTTTTTCCTTTATATAAATGCAGTTATGTTTCAAGGTGAGGTAATGAAATATTTTTGCAAGGAAAATACAATTCTTCTCAGAAAGTTTAAACTCAAGTTTTGGAAAGTAGTTGTAAGTTTTATAATACAAATTCCACCTCGGCACAAATTCACAATAATTGGTATATAAATTCAATTGCAATATAATTCATACTAAAATATCTAGGGATATCGGTTAAAATTTTATTTTTACGACGAAATTTACTTTGATCAATCTCTATTTTGATTCATCTATGCTTATAAGGTGTATCTTTAAAGTTTACACCTAGGAGTTATTTTACTTTTAAAGAGAAATTATAATACAATCAAAAACAATATTAAATACATTCATTCCATTGTAGTTGTCTGTCGGATGTCCGCCACAGGGGCAGTGGGGTTGAAAGAAATCGGAGGAGCGCAGACTAAAGGGGTGGGGCATTGAAACGTGCTAAAATCATGCGGATGTCCTTTGTGAATGGTCCTGCAATGTTACTGCATTACGATGTAACTGGTCTCCCCACATGTATGGTGAAATGAGAAAAAAAGTTTCAGACCTAAACTACGAGAGTTTTTCACATCTTACCTATTCTCCAAAAATGTCCCCATGCAAGTACCATGGCTTTGTGTTCCTTAAAGTAACTATAGGCTGGAAAAAGTTCGGGACTCGAACAAGGAGATCAACCTTGGTAAGTGTTCTGTAAGTGGATGCTCGATTACAACTTCCTTTTTTTTTCGGAGAAATCCAAATTTTAATGAAGCGTTGGCAAACCTGCATTAGGGGCTGTCCATAAATGATGTCACGCCTAAAGTGCGGGAGCGGGTTCAAAAAGTTGTGACACTTAGTGACAAGGGGGAGGGGGAGTTGATAAAAGTGTGATATCACAAACACTGCAAATTTTAAAACATATTTTTAGATTTTTTAAACAATTTTTTTAATTGACTCGCTAAGCGTTGGCTTAAAAAAAAAGGCATTAACTTATATAACCTCGGTTCTATGGGATTGCGTACGAGTTATCACCACTCGTTGGAATCGGCTTGAGGGAAGCAATTTCTCCAGCTGCCATTGAGCTATATTACAATTAGCTATTTTACAACAGCTATATTATGAGTAATATAGCTCAGTGCGTGTTGTTTGCATCTATGAGAGCTGAAAGTAGAAGGTTCGCAAGATTATGACGTCATGCTAACGTGCCGAATAATCACTTACATTTTCCTGGGATAACAGAGTTACCTTTAGGTGATGCATTATGTGACCTGTGACAGAGAGGGGGTGGTTAGTAAAGTGTGACATCTTGTGACAAAGGAGAAGAAGGGGTCAGAAATATTCAAAAAAAGTGTGACACCATTTATGGACAGTCCCTTAAACATAAATCGGAGTATGTGAAAAAGCGATACAGTTGTTCATGCTGTACGTGTGCATCTTACTTAAATAAAAACTACTAATGTTTTTCTTAATATGCCTTGCAAATTTTTTAAATAAAAGTATATTAATTTTTACACAGATCCCCACTTTGCGTGAAATAATTTTTAAAAATTCTATTGTTTTTATGACAAAACTAAAAAAGGAATTTAAAAAAGCAGAAAATTCATTTTGTATTTAATACCGATCTTGCTTTCACCACCATCCAATTAATATTTTGACGTATCAATATTTTTAAATGCAATTGCTTTCATAACACACACACATAAAAAATTTCTAAATGTAAATAAAAAGCTGTTTTAGCATATGCTCATGAGATTTCAATGTAGTTTTTTCAAAATAAGCAGCATGTAATTAATAAGTTTTCTCGCCAACGGATTAGCAAGACCAAGGTATTATAGAAATAAAACTGAGAAAACGATAAAAGTAAGAAAGGCTACAAATAAAATTAAGTAGAAGAAATAAAAATAAAATAAGGAAACTGAGAGATAAAAAAAACCAGAAAAAAAGCGAAAAAACACACTTTGAAACTGCAGAAGAGTTTCATGACATTTCAAGAGCTATTCCTTATTAAGCAAAATTCTTATTAATGCCATGAAAAACGTAATGAAGGCATAAAAATTACCCTACATTTTTAATCTTAATAAAGAACTACTATATTCTGGTTTTACAAGAACTTGTTATATAAAACAGGGCGGGAGGGGTGGTGCCAGTTAACCCGTTTTAGATTTACCTCAGTCCAACTGTTTTGATATTTCCACTATCTTGCAACTATTCGAAAAAATTAAAGTTTTATTTTAAAATGCTAATCGACTGATTAGGTATTGTATATATCACCTACGTTTTAGGAAAATATCTGAAGCCGTGGTAAAAACCATTGTATTTCACCTATCGTATGTTTCAACAGTGTCCTTCAACAACAGTGTCTGTTCCGGGAGCTACGGAACGACAAGGACCTTGTCATACTGCCAGCTGATAAAGGCCGTACTACAGTCGTCTTAAATCGTCAAGACTACTTAAATAAAATTACTACACTCTTATCTGATACAAATACATACACCCGCATCACAAAAGACCCTACACAAACAATTCAATCCAAAATGAACTCTCTCCTTCTAAAACTCTATAAATCTAAAAAACTTACATTTAATCTCTACGACTCTTTAAAATGCACTTCCGGCCGCTTACCATCCTTCTACGGATTACCTAAAATTCATAAACAAAATATTCCTCTCAGACCAATAGTTAGTTTCTGCAGCTCTCCTACATATAACCTATCACAACACCTCTCACGTCTACTCTCTCCTATAATCGGTAATAACGACTACACTGTTTCTACTAGCCAATCCTTCTGCACCTCTTTAAATAACCTACAACTTGACGACGACGACCTTATGGTCTCATTCGATGTAATTTCTCTCTTCACTTGCATTCCCACATCACTTGCAATCGACACCGCACTTACACGCCTCCAAAATGACACAACACTACATGAACGCACTTCACTAACACCTCACGACATCTGCACATTGTTGAAATTTTGTCTGGACTCTGCTGTGTTCTCCTCACATGGTTCTATCTATAGACAAGTTTTTGGCACTGCCATGGGATCTCCGGTCTCAAGTGTTGTAGCTAACTTGGTTATGGAGTCATTTGAGGAAACTGCTTTATCTTCACTGAATTTTAACATTAAATTCTGGAAAAGATACGTCGACGACACGTTTGTTGTACTTAAAACTAATACACTCCAAAGCTTCTTCCATTACCTTAATAACTTAAACTCACATATAAAATTCACATACGAAACAGAACAGAACAATAAACTCCCTTTCCTAGACGTTCTTGTACACAGATCTCACGATAACTCAATCTTCACCTCAGTTTACCGTAAACCCACACATACAGACAGATATCTCGATTTTAAATCGCATCATCCAACATGCCACAAAGCTTCCGTTGTTAAAACATTAAGTCTTAGAGCGAATTCTCACTGCAGTAATGAAACACTTTCAAACACAGAAACAAAACACATACACACGGCACTTAAAAATAATGGATACCCTAAACGATTCATTCTCAGAAACTGTAGACCCAATAGTACATCTTTAAACAATACATCTCACACCCGCATATCTATTCCATATATTCACGGCATTTCCGAAACAATCTCTCGCATCCTTAAAGAGGCAAATATCAAAACATTCTATTCCCCTGTCACAACACTTCGCAAACAACTTACAAAAGTTAAAGACCCAGTTCCACCAGAAGATCTCACAGGCGCCATATACCAAATACCATGCAAAGACTGCAACAAACATTACATAGGACAAACAAAAAGAATGATCAAAACAAGAAAAAAAGAACACAAACAAGCACTCGCGAAAGGAGACATAGCCTCACGTCTGGCAGAACACGCTTTACAACACGGACACGAACCCGATTGGAGCTCAACAAAAATACTACACCGGCACATCAAACAAGAATAGTAGACTCATCTCAGAATCTTGGGAAACTTACAAACTACATGGGAAAGCCATTAATACATCACAACCACTTCCAGAAACTTACAAACAACTCTTACTCTGAAATATATGGGATTTCCCAACATTAGGTGCCCCGAAGCACAGGTTTCTCATTGGTTCCCATTGGGTTTTTCCATGATTTCTATTGGAGGCCTCCCATTGGTTCCCACTGGGTTTTTCCATTCTACGGGACTGCTCTGGTGAAGGGTTTTTCCAGAAATTTCAAGTATAAAAAGAGACAGAAACATAACATCGTCATTACTCCTGATGAAGGACTGCTGCTGACGCGTCCGAAAGCTTGGGTGATCTTTTTCATTGCTTTTTCTTTTCTCTTGTTTTTATCGCATTAAACATCTTGCTGTGAAAATTTCTGTTTCTTTGAGCATTTTTTTCCCGAATACAGTAAACACATATAGACTGCAACAAACATTACATAGGACAAACAAAAAGAATGATCAAAACAAGAAGACAAGAACACAAACAAGCACTCGCGAAAGGAGACATAGCCTCACGTCTGGCAGAACACGCTTTACAACACGGACACGAACCCGACTGGGACTCAACAAAAATACTACACCGGCACATCACAAACAAGAATAGTAGACTCTTCTTAGAATCTTGGGAAACTTACAAACTACATGGGAAAGCCATTAATACATCACAACCACTTCCAGAAACTTACAAACAACTTTTACTCTGAAATATATGGGATTTTCCCAACATTAGGTGCCCCGTGGAGGCTTCTCATTGGTTCCCACTAGGTTTTTCCATACTGCGGGACTACTCTGATGAAGGGTTTTTCCAAAAATTTCAAATATATAAAAAAAAGGGGATAGAAACATCATCATTACTCCTGATGAAGGACTGCTACTGACGCGTCCAAAAGCTTGGGTGATCTTTTTCATTGCTATTTTACCAGTGTTTAACCTTTTGTATGTATAGTATCATTCAACGTAAATTTCACCAATAAGCCATTATACAGGAAGTGAACTTCGCTTTCATTGCTTTACTGCTTATTTCACTGTATGTGCTGAATTTTAAAAAAAATATTAACTGAGTTGTAAAAAGATTTAATGTCGAATAATATAAAGATCATAGCAAATCCCAACTACTTGATCTGATCTAGACTGACTTTTACAACTCTACATAAGCACATAACATTTTTTCGAGAAAAAATACCCATGTTTGGTATTCCATTATTTTAATGTAACCAACTGCATTTGTCCCATAAAATAATAATAAAATTAATCTAGTAATATCAGTTGGGAATCATTTTTGCTTTTCAAATCTTGCTCATGTCTTCATATCATGTGAAAGTACGTGAAAATAAAGCTTTTGCAAAGCGACAACTCTGTTGATGAATGCATGGCTTTCTAATAACAACAGTTAGAACGCGTTAGCATTTCATAACATTTACTTAATTGTCTTCGCAATTAGGTTAACGATCTTAATTTAAAGGATTTGCAATGTTCTAAACTCCTTTCCTAATTTGACGTAATGAAATTTAACAAACGTGTTCTCCCAATTACGGAATTAATATAGTAATTTCCAACGTTCATTTTTCCCTTAGGCAATTGCTTTTCAATCAGTGTCGATCATCATCGCCATAATAATAATAGAAATTAATAATTAGGAAGAATTTCGAAATGTTAATCAACATCTTAAAGCAAATAAAACCCATGATCTTCATTAAAACACCGTTGATCATGTATACATTAAACCATGGCGCAGAATTCTGAAATCAATGTCGCGTTAATTCACAAAATTATTAACGTGACTTTTAATTTGTATGTTCATGTTATTATAATTGTACACCTATCAAGGATATAATAAAACGTACAAAAATAAGACAACACGATTGCTAAAATAAGTTATATTCATTGGCGTAACTACGAAATTTTTCTGGGGGGTCATGGCCCCCCAGAAAAGCTTACCAGTTTTCTCATCGATATTTTCAAAAAAAGTATTGATAATTCCTATTCCCAGAAAAACGTATAGATATTCGCCCATATCACTCTATCGGAATATCGATACACCTGCTACTTCTAAACATCCCTAATTTCAAAGAACCAATGTGTAATTATTTTTTATTGAACTATACGAGGGAACACATAACTTTTCCCTTTTCGTAGTAGAGTTATGATTTATTCATTAACATACTAGCGTATGGCAGAAATTAATATTTATATAAATTGATTAAATATTCAGAAATCAAAGAACGATCACGGGCACCGTAGGCATACTGTTCGTTCACGAAAAGACGTTGGATGGAACAGTTAGAAATAACGGGAGGTGACGTCACAAACGGGTTAGTTCACTACAACAAAGGAGGACTACAATTTCAGAACTTGTTTTTAGTGAACGTTTGTCGGCGCCAAAATCAAGTTCTGAAATTGGAGTCCTCCTCTACTGTAATAGAATAGGCCGTTTGTAACGTCACCTCCCGTTATTTCTAACTATTCCATCGGACTTCTTTCAATGAACGAAGAGTAACTATGGCATTTTTTGTGTTGTGAGAGGGGGGGGAGCATGACCTTTTTTTATGAGAATAAATTATAAAGGCCTATTGAGTTTTAGCCTCCTATATAATTTTAATTCCAAGCATGGGTGTATGCGGAGGGAGGTGGGGGGAAGCTGCTCCCTAAATCAAGCAAATAAAAATACTGAACTAAAAGTGGCATTAAAATTTAAATTGTAGTAAAATGGTGTTCTGCCCATAATACAAATCCTGGCTACGTCTATTATTCACGGCTTTAAAACATTTCGTTAAAACAATTTGGTGTTGATTAATGCACTACTGGGTAACGCAGTGTTATAATAGTTAATGTAAATATTGTAATTATGGGAACTTTAATCAATATTCTAGCCGGTATGCTAAACTTAGCTATTGAAAAATACGAACAGATCCATCTACGATCATCATTCGTGTAATAATGGAACAATTACATGAAAGTGGGAGATCATTACCTGCATTTGGAGAAATTATAGTAAATAGAATAATTTTTGAGAATGAGTAGTAACGTTAGATTTTAAGAATGATGATAGCATAAATGGCAACAGCAATATAGATTATATTTCTGACGATAATAACAGTTCTGTAATTCACACTTTTAATAACAACCGTTTATATTATACATCTGACAATGATTTTTGCGGGGAAAATTGTACTTTGAAAGAAATGAGAAACATTTTGCATTTGAGCTTTTACAATTTCTGCAAGAGAAAGAAACCTCAACAGAATCAAAGACGATGTCGAAAAGCAGTGGATTATGAAATAAGTCATTTTAAAAAATATATTACGGAATTTGAGACAAATAGGAAGAAATATAAATTAATTCAACGTACACTATAAGAAAAATTCAAATCAATCATATTCATTCCGAGAAATATAAACCTATGTTAATATACCCCTAGTCAGCTTGCAATTATACTAACGTTGCTATTGCGTCATTTCGTAAAATTTTAGCTACATCATTTTAAATTGATCATGAGGAAAGTGGTTTTAATAAATGTAGAGATTTTTCTTTTCAAAAATATACACATTGCCATCAAAATTGTTTCATACATTTTACGTTTTTTTATCATTTTCATGAGTTATGATATATGGTATTTGAACATCATAAAATTCTTACCTCAATCTTTCTTTCGTAAACATAGTCAAACACTCTATTGTTTGATATTTGCGGCTTTTTTCTTCTTGAAAGTAGTAAGATGTATGGTATAATTTTAGTTTACATTTTTTAAAATTATGTATCTTACAGTTTTTAGGTTAGAGTAGAAATTTTTTATAGGAAAAGATATAGAGAAGGGGTATTTTCTTTGTATTTTAGTTTTAAGTTCTTTACTAAATTACTTTAAAATGTTTTTAGATTTTAAATATTGATTTGTTTATTTTGACTCTCCAAGCAGAGGATCCATTGCAGTCTCTGTATCTTTGCAACTGACTGGTATCAGTGTTTTTTTTTTCCCAAATGGGTTTTATGTGAAATAAAATTTGTTAGTAGTCAATAATTTCACCAGTAGTCAGTAACTTCATTAAATATTATAACGCGTCAATTTTAGCTTTACTAGAACTCCGCTACATGTAAGGTGTACACTGCAATCAATTATTTTTCCGTTGACATTCACCGCAAAATTTTATTGGTTTCCGAAAAACGACATTGCGCCAAACAACACCATATTAAAAAATATATTCTCATATTTTACCACTACTCGCATAGCTTGGAAGTAACGCAAGAAAGTACGGGAAACAAAAGGTCCAGGGGGAACAAAAAATCTGTTCCTATTAACAGCAATTCGTCTTATCCGGCAATCATATTATGCTATATAATCTGACAAAACTTCAAAAACCGGTTCCTATTAAAAGTAATTCGCTTTAAGTGTGTTCATCTTAACGAGGTTCGACTGTAGTAAATAAAGAAATAACAAAAATTCAATTTAGCCCTAAATTCAGTTATATTAACGAGCATGCGGTTTTGAAATACAAAAATGCCCAATCGGCAACATAAAACCAAGTAGTATTCTCAAGGCAGTTAGCGAAAACAAAACTTACTGTAGAATAGATATAGACTCACCCTTTTTGTGCTTACTTGATGATTCAAAGTCATGGGCGCGTATTTCCCCTTCAGTGTAAAAACAATTTCTTAAGAAAGGGGGGACCTATGGCTGTCTAGAGTTTATTGAGGTGGCTATCTCAAAATTTCACCGGCGGAAGTTAATTTGGTTGAGGTCAGTCACTTCTTGAGTACAATTGGGCCGGCCATCTTCAAACTCCGCTCCTATGTTTATAGTGAATTCGTTAGAGTCAATTAGTGGAGCACCGATACTTTGCACTCGCATTCATGAAGTGAGAAGGGTCCGACAAGAAAACGGAGTTTGCTTTTCACTCCATAGATTACCAAATTCAGGACGTTGTAGTGGGGACTATGTCCGAATGATGGGTTGCGAGTTGAAATATCACACAAGAAAAAAAATTTGCGACGGATGAGAAGATGCGTTTTATCAAACTAGAAGCGCAACTTGGAACATGTGATTTGAAGTTAGAAAGATTTTAATTCGAATGGTATTTGTTTCCGCCCACGTGATGTGATTGGATAGAATGTTCATCACACAGACAGCATCTGATACCTACTGATCGATTTCTCGCTCCTGGTCATCATTCACATACTCCACAAGTGTCACATAAAGAAGTCAAGTTTCTTAGAACGTTGCACACATGGCTATCTTCCCATCCAGTAATAGGAAGTAGTCACTGGGAAGATTTCTTTCCCCACGTGTTTACGCATACATGACAGACACTTGTATTTTTAGGAAATTTTGACGGAAAAGCTGAAGCTTTAGCACTTACTCACCTTACATTTATTCACAATAAAGAAAATGAAACGCTGCAAATTTTCTGGGGGGGGAGGGGGGCAGTCGGCTTTCTTGTGGGGCGTCCCTCCCAGCCCCCCACCCTGAACCACGCCAATGGTTATGTTCCTGAAACGAAGGTATGTTCTAAAGATTATATTTCTAAACAAAGTTAAATAAATTTCTAAAAATAAATTCCTAAACGAAGTTATATTACCAACTATTGCACTTAATGTGTTTTAAGCAGCGTTTTGGGGTGACTTTACTACAGAACTGAGCCAAAAATAATTGTAATATGTACGATATATGCATATCTTTATCGCATAAGCATATCTTTATGAATGTGCACTAATTAACAAAATAATTGTTTAGCCACATTCTATTTTTAGTATCTGCAATCCTTTATTTACTAATTAAAGCTGTTCGTCGCAATAGCTTCGAAATTTTATGTCTAGGGCATAATATATCCCTTTGCGACATTTTCGAAAGCAATTTTCCAGGTAATATTAGTTTCATTGGCATCGAAGGGTAGTCAAACTCAAACCTATTCTGCCTTTAAAGAGTTATGGAGTAGGCACTGAAAGCTGCTTAGAATGACACGGGTCTCTGACATCCTTTCAACTGATTACGATGGTCTAAATAAAGTCAAGATTTAGCGATGTGAATTAATAGATACATTGAGGCATTTCTTCGTATTCGCATTAAGAAACAAAAATGCCACCAACGTGTCACCTGCTAATACTATACGACTTATAGCGTCATACCTCATATCGCTGTAATACTATAAATTATTATAATATATACATATTTGTAACAATTAGCATATACAGTGGAAATTGTTTATAACAACTAACCGCATATAACGACTAAATTCTTACAAGAAGTTTAGCTTGCTCTTTGTTCGCTTACTAAATATTAGTTATAACTAAACCTTATGTAACGACGAAACCTCTCATAATGATGGCGATTTTGTTCTAAGTAGGGAAATCTGCGTCGGATATGGCAACGCGACTTGACAACCACTTATCGGAATCACTATCGGTACGAGGCAACTCAAGAATCACCCTGTTCCGTTCAAATAAAAGGAGAAGTCTGACGCGTTGTTCGGTTAAGTGAACTGAATTTCATTTTTTGTTAAATCGCCAACGCTAAAAGGTGTATTTTTATTTTGTGTATAATAAGAAGGTACTATTATGTTTCGCGGAGAGCCGATGTGGTTGTTTATATGTAGTTGTATGGATAGATGGATACAATGTGTAGAATACATAATGGAATGATACACCATTCTAAGTAAGGTCATTCTAACCAAGTACAGTATTGACCAAGAGTGCGGCAGCCTCAAAAGAGGCTAATTTAGATTGTAGAATAAGAGTAGTTGCACTCATAACGTTTCGAGGTTTGTTTGAGTTTTACGGTACAAGGACAGCTAAGGTCATGTTACGCCGGGACTTACAATTTTCCGAGGAACACAAACCTCTCAAAGCCTAGGGAACCAACCCTCGGACTACAATCATTATTCATAAATTTGAATATTGAAGATAATGTACTAAAAAAACTTATGGTGTATTGATTGAATATCTCGAGGGCCACATGCTTTGGGAGTCCATTGGGAGTCCATCCATTCCAGCTTAGACCATATCGCTCATAAAAACCTTAAACTGGCAATGTTCGGAAGCCATTAGTATTATAAATATAATAGATATTACTCATTCTACCGAAATAAATAAACCTTACATAAGTTTTTAATGTAAAATATATATATATATATATATATTATAATGTGAAGGCTTTATATTTTACTTATGTATATCTAATAATGCATATAGTTTGAAAATTGAGAACTAACACATGCGCAAAATTCAAATCTAAATAAATATTCCCAAATATTGAAAATATTGAAATATTGAACCTACACAAATAATATAATAATATGTTCGCAAATTTTAAACCTAGATAATATGTTCAGATTGTAAACCTAAGTTATATGTTCAAATTGTAAACTTAAGTTACATGTTCAAATTGCAAACCTAGGTAATATGTTCAAATTGTAAACCTAAGTAATATGTTTAAATTGTTTGAGCTCACGAAAAACTGTAGGTCCCGAAGCAGCATGAGCTTTGTTGTCTTTACGCCATTAAAACACAAACAAACAAACATGTTATCCATTTTTCCCAGAACTCACTCATATAAAGTTTTTAAAGCGAAAACTTAGCTACTTCAAAACTACGCGAACGTGCAAAATAACATTTTATTATAGGTTGCTATATAGTGTTTTATCATTATGTACGTATGCATATACGGGGTGTCCCATTTAACTTGACAAACCAAAATATCTCAAAAACCATGCATCGGATCAAAAAAAAAGTATCAATCAGATTTATTCGTCTCGAAGGGGGCTATCTAACGATGCCAAAATTGACCTTCCCCCTTCCCTCCCCTACCTCTGTGGGTGGGGCGGGGCCAACATTGAAATTTTCAATGGGAACCCCCATTTTTTATTGCAGAGTCAGATTCCCCAGGAAAAAATAAATATTTGGTTTCTCTTGGGGAATCCGAATCTGCAATAGGAAATGGGGTGCCCATTTTAACATGACTTTCCTTAGTATTATTTTTTTCGATTTGTAACAGATGGCGCTATAATCGCGAAGCATTAGATTTTGCAATTATCTTAAGGAATGCACATCGGATTAAAAAACAAAAAAAGACGTAATCAATGTTCCTATTCAATTAACGTAATCAAGAGACCTATTCAATTGTGCTCAAATTAAACTCCCCTACCCCCTTTGTGGGGGGCCAAGTTTTAAATTTCACACGAGAAATACGTAATTGTTGTCGAATGATTTGCATACGGCTAATTGAAAGCTGTGCAATCTCCGCAGTCTGTTCTTAACGGAAAAATTACAAGACATTTTTTTTCATCATTTTCGCGAAAACTATTCAACCGAGAACATCGGGTGGTGGTAATATTACTTACCTTAATAAAATAGTTACGTTAATTAGGGTATTCATAAATATGGATGTATTGTTATTTATAAAAGAAAAAGTTAAAATGTCCTTATTTACGGCGAATGCAGAAGAAACATTGGCGATGCTGTTAATGTTTATGCTGAGCGTTTTCCTGACAGGGTACAGTCGGGTTCTTCCTTTGTTCAGGTTGTCAAATAATTTCGTACCGAAGGAAGTGTATAGCCCAAAAAATGGACTGGTAGAGCAACTGTACTTGGAAATAATAATAATCAAATTGCTGTGCTAGCCGCGGAGCTCATAATCAACATACGAGTACGCAAGAAATATCTTGTCAATCAAGAATTTCTCGCAATAGTGTTTAGAGGGTATTAAAACATCATACACTTTTCATCCCTATCACGTATCCATACATCACTTAATGAGGAAGACTTTCGTAACAGAGTCTTGTTTTATGAATGAGCACGCGAGCAAATGCTCGTAGTCCCTAATTTCTTTCGTCGAGTACTTTTCTCTGACGAGTCAACTTTCACAAACCACGAGGCGCAGTATAGCCCAGATGCTCTTGCGCCATAAAAAAGCCAAACAAACCACGATCAGGTAATCGTCACAATACGCACTATTGAAGTGCGGAAAATCCACATTGATTGCTTGAAGTTGAACATCAGCGTTCTTGATCGGTTAACGTTTGGTGTGGAATCATAGGCGACCAACTGATTGGTCCCTATTTTATTGAAAGTAATTTGAACGGGGCAAAGTATCAAACTTTTCTGCAAGAGAAACTGCCGACATTGCTTAAAGATTTGAGCCTTGCGCTGCGAGAAAACATCTGGTTTCAACCTGATGGTTGTCCAGCAAATTATGCAATAGTAGCACATTATGCAATGGTTGTTGTATCGGTAGAGGCGATCCGGTGCATTGGCATGCCAGATTTCCAGATCTTACATCGTCAGATTTCTTTTTGTGGGGTTCTCTCAAACAAACAGTTTATCAAATAGTGCCAACAACTAGGGAAAACATTGTCGAATGGATTAGAAATGCTTGCGTAAAAAATGATGTAGACGCACTCCAGCGTTTTATTGAATCATTTGAACAACGCAACAAGAAATGCATTGAAGTTACAAACATCATTTCGAGCATTTAATTATATATAAATAGATGAAACGCCCCGATGGTGACAGGCAAGGGGACTCACCATAATCCAGCACCCTGAAGGAAACAGCAAATTACTACGTCTACGTCGCTGTTCCTGAGTAGCACTAAAAGTAGTTAATTTGTCCACTGAAAGGGAAGTGGGGAAGGAGGGAGGCGGCAACTACAATTCGGTGGATTGAAAAGCTTTCTAAGAAAGCTTGAAAGCTTTCAAAAACTATGCAATATCCTGTGAAATTTATAAGTGTCCCCACACCCACAACCCAGGGAAAGGGAAAAGTCAATTTTGGTATCATTAGATAGCCCCCTTCTGAAACAAACATTTCTTTTTGGTATATAATAAATCAAATTCAATTTTATTGAAATAAATTTTAATTTTAACAAAAAAATAAAAGCCTATCGAACACTGGTATTTAAATGGAAAGCATGATGTCTATCTTTCTTCTCGGCAAAACATCTGATTATATCATATGGTATTGATTTTGTTATATCAGACTCAATACACAAAATTTTGCCGCCCTAGTCTATAGCCTATTGGAAATACGGCACTGAGCAGTGTCCAAATAACTGCTATGTCATTTTAGAGTTACAAAATGAGTATGCACTTGTAGTTGCCCTTTGTATATCGCCAAGCCTTTATTTTTCTCAGACAAGTATTCAGTAGCAATCGGAAGTATATCCAATCAAATACTTGAAAAACGATTTATGACCTGTTGATTAGTGGTCAAAGAGTGAAATGCTTGTTTGTCAGTGATTGTTACCTCAACGAATACTATCACTCTAGTGATTGTCTTCACACGTACACAAAGGCGGAGAATTCTTTAGTTGAAAAAAAGAAAAAATTCTTAGGGCGTATTGAGTAATCCCCCTATTTTTTCCTCTGCTTATTCGACATTTAAATGTGACCTGTTCCCTATCGTAGATTATTTTTATTTAGAATATAATTAAACTGTGATGAAAAAAAAACCAAAAAAACAGAACTTAGATTTTTGATTTTAATCAACGATTTTTTTAAGTTAAGAGATTTAAATTGGAATACCCTGATGTATAATAACAGTCCAACAGTTCATTGTAAGATTACTGTGAGCCATGGCCTGAACTTTTCGTCTGGGCAACCAGCATGAGGCAGAAAGTTCATAAGGGGGTTATAGACTTAATGGGAGGGGTTACAGAGATACAACCCATATATTCCTATGTTAAATATACAAAATTTCATTGCGCTGGATGGGGTTTTTACAAGCAACCCCCAAAACCTTCCTCTGGCTAAGCCTCTCATCACAAGTTCTGGGTACTGAATTCCTTGGGGGTAAGGGTAAAACTCTCAACTGAGGTTCCTAAGATTTCTTTTAAAACATATACAACTGACAAAAAATATATTTACAAAAACAAAGAAACATCTGCTTTCTGGTCTGTATTGTTTCCTAAAATGATTAATAATAATAATAAAATTGGGGAGCACCAGTAATATCTTCAAAAGAGAGAAAAATTAGAAAATCCATAAATTTAAAGCATTTCTGTTAGTTTTAGCAGTTTTTCCTTGCTAAATCCGTTAAATATGGCGGGTGGTGGGGGATTAACAACACTGTTGGGTATTGGTGACCAATTTACGTGAATGGATTGTGCATGTGTCGGAAAACCGGAATGTTTTGGGTAACTTGAATTTCTATAACCCTTTCTTGGCAATTCATTGCTTTGGGGGAGGGCGGTGAATCCCGCTGGCCACTCTGTAAACAAAAGCTCAACTTCCCTGTTCAGCAGTCGCTGGGGATTTTGACGCTCGCCGGAAAAGCAATTCACAATTGTTTATGTTATGTTTACAGCCACAGATTGCCACCAGATGGTCATGAAACAAAATAAGGTTGTCAATAATGGCGTAAAGGAAGCTGAAAATCCGTAATGGTTGGCATCTCGGTCATGTTTATCAAAATTTAAGGTTGTTCAGTTTTTATTTTTATCTTTAAAATGGTTCAGGAAACGAAAGTTGTGGAAACAAAGTGTGTATAAATTAAGCTTAGCT
>QLNU02015360.1:120301273-120315433 GCA_006491805.2 Dysdera silvatica | reverse complement strand
TGCATAGGCGTACGCAGAAAGTTCATAAGGGGGTTACAAAGCAACAACTCCATATATTGATATATAGAACACTTCATCGTAATGGGGGGTTACAACCCCATCACGCCACCCGAGTACGCCAGTGTTGACATGTATTTGTATATAGTTATATAACGAAGGAGAGGAAGTGTTAACATAGCCTAGTTTAAAACACAAAATATAACCATTTAAATGTTTAAAATGTTATCATTTTAAAAGACGCTTGTTTCAAAATATTCAGGGTTTCATTTCACAAAATAGCAGTATTTATTTTATTTTCCCGCTTATATTCAAATATGCATGTAATGGTCTATGCAACTCTTATGCTCTGTCCAATCCGCGTCAAGCCCCCTTGTAGCATCAACTTCAAAGCCAAGTTTTAATGGAGGTTCATGGCTAGTCGTTATATTTCGTTCAATTAAGGCAGCATCGCCGTTTCTATAACACCGGCATTGGGACACCGCAGAACACGATATCGGTAATTAGGTTCACCTTCCTACCATACGGACAGAATGAACATTCATTTTAGGTTAACTTAACAGAGAGAGAGAGAGAGAGAGGCAAGCTGAAACCTTAGTTTATGCAGCGTAACAATCCGGCACCATACTGTAACAGTGCCATTATCAATCTTCCCAAGAAACGTGGTGCTATGCCTTTTAATGGGGCGCGACTACAATATTTCCTTATTGCAATCTGATTTCTTTAACTTAATTAAATAGAGCTAGGGTGAATACTATTTATAGAAACGCAGGATAGTTTTGACAAATTGTATGTTTATTCATAATCGAATCTCCTCTTGAGTGAAATAGGAAAGGTTATAAAAACGAATGACTGTCCTTGGAAAAAAAAATAACTGCTGAAAAATAAAAAATGATAACCAAATATAAACGGATAATAATTCCTTCAAAGGTTTGTAGGCGAGGCTTTCGCCTTTGTGCCATCTGCGGCCTTTTCCCCTCAAAACAAAATTCCGGCCCTTATTTCACATGGTACTAATTCGGGAATTAAAAAACATTTTTTCTATCTTCTTACTTTTCCCAGATGGCCGCAGCTGCTCGCCGCAGCGCCCTCTTGCGGTCCATGTCCCATCAGTCAACCATTTTGTGTTGCCAGAGTTTTTGCATTTACACATTCACAAGAAAGAAAAAAAGTAGCTTTCACCGCTTTCAACAGTTTAAAACTTTAAAACAAAATTATTGAAAGCTGCATTTTTTTTGAAGAACAAATGCATTTCCTTGCAAAGCGAAAACTTCCGAGCACAAACGAGTATTTTCAACTTGTAAACGGCATTGTGCTATCGTTTTGCCTTTAAATATCCAAAATGGAGATAATAACAATTGAATGACATTGACTAACATAATGTATTTCAAATTATGTGTGCATGTGTATTTCAATAATTAGGTTGAAGAGCAAAATCTTTCTTTTCTTTCCTTCGTAAATCTTTCAAAGTTCATAGATTCTAGAAAGTATACCTACAGCGCCCATAGGGCAATTCGATTGCCCGTATGTAATACTAATATTTACCAAAGGCTGAAATTAAATTTATGTATATTTTAGTTTTCTTTTCATACTTCCGCTAGAAAAAAATGTGTAAAGTCATATCAAATCTGTTGCTTAATATATAAATGTATTAATATTTAGATAAAAATTATTTGCCCAAAGAGTATAATTTTTCCATAGATCACTAAATCGATACATAACATTGCATTTGTGGTGCATTATAAATAGATTTATAACTGGAATTACTCTTAAAATATCTTTGCTTGAGTGAATGCAATCCGAGTGTTTTAAATTTTTGAAAAACACAGCCTTGTGGGATGTACCATATTATTACATTTTATTACATACTGATATGACAATCTATAGTGGTATGTATATATATATGACAGCATTTTTTAAAACCCAGTTTTGTTATTAATAACTCTACACCAATCGAAATATCGAGCACAAATTTTAAACAAATGCCCATTAAATTTAAAAACCGACAAAAATTATAAAATATGTACATGAAAATTTACAATTTTTAGTTAACTTTTGATTAAATAGAATTTTATATTATTCTAGTAGTCTCGTAGTCTAGTAGTCTCTACAAGAAAAAATATAGTTACGTAAAAAAAGCAAAAACTTTATGTTGGTGCCTTTGCCATAAGGACGACGAGAATGCTCCGTGATGCATTTCTCTCTTGCAAAGTGTTCCGCGAAGAATTCCTCTCCCTCTCCTGAAAAGTGGTCCGCGGCACAAAAAGTTTGAGAACCGCTGAAAACGGAAGAGTTCATGGAGGTTGTCTTTATGCAAGTCGACCAGATATTTGTGTGCCAGTAACCTCGCGTCACAGAAAGGAGCGCTTGAGGTGGACACGTCAATATGTCCACTGGACTGAAAATCAATGGAGGTCTATGCTCTTCACGGATGTGTCCATCTTTAGCTTACAAAGCGATGTTAGGCATTGTTTGATTTGGAGAAAACTCCTGGAACCCGTTATCATCCATTAAATATATGTGAAAGAGGGCGGCAGTATCTGTGTTTGACACCTCTGTGTGTGCCCACCTCAAGCTCTCCCTTCTGTTACGCAAGGAGGTTAGTGCCACACAAATGGCTAATCGACTCGCGTACAGACAACCTTCATGAACACTTCTGCCCACAGTAAACGTTTACACTATCTTTTCAGGGAAGGGAAGACCTAAGTTGGTCTGGAGTTGGCGTTCTATTCTTTCGTGCGTATATCTGCAAATATCGGTCATCGGCGCTCGACATGGCTCTTGGCCGTCCTTGGTTAAACCTTCTAGATGCCAAATCCATGGTTAGAAATTGTTACTAAAGTCTAGGAACCATATACGGACTCACATTTAACAATCTGGCCACCTCGGTCTGAGTTTGGCCTACCTTTAATATCCCAATGGCCCTCCATCGCCGTTCTTCCGGCAAATGATGCCTTGAAGTTACTGTAATGAGTTGGCCATCACCGATTTCTTACCTCACTATTACAGCTCAAACTACAGTCTTACTGCAATAATGCATTTTTATACGACTTGCAGGTGACGCATTCCGATTGCAGCTTCACTATTTTGAATATTGCAGTTTTATTCAGTATATTTCATTTAATAATATATTCAACTGTCGTACCGCTTGGTTTATTTTTGAACGAGTTATTGCTGATTTTGTGATTTTTCCTTAATTTCTGGAAACCAGTGTATATTGGGTGTTCTGAAAACACCGGATTAAAAGTATATAGTCGTGATCCTTGTGCAAAATGGACCATAACGGCCCTGTACATGGGGGGTCGGAGGGTCGGAAACGAATATCCACGGAGTTATGCATACTTTTATTTAGAGTAGCAGAGGCGGGATCTATAATGACCAATGGAGCTTACAAACCAAGAACTAGCCCGCTTGTACATCTCAACTCCGGGGCGGGATTGTGAAATAACAGCGCCGAACTGGTTTTTAGGTAAGTTGGAGGTTTCTTGTGATTGCCGAAATTGGCAACTTGATCCCATAATTGGTGCAATTGCATAGATTAAGATTTCACGGCTCTTACGTAGGAATGGCAAATTCCAATTTTTCACATAGGGAACCCCTACGTCCATGGGAGCCCTCTTGGTTCTAAACAAGAAGTTTAGTTTGAAAAATCAAATTTTCGAGACTCGCAACACCGATTAAAGAAGTTTACCGAAGGAGTGTTTCAATTTTTGCTACGAAGGGCAGGGCAGGCAATAGGGGGAAGGGGGGATTGCACAGGGACCCGGTGCGGCCAAGGGAGCCCGGTACTAAAAGGAACAAAAGTTTTTGAATAAAATATCATTAATGATGTGTGGGCCCCGAGCGGGCCGTCCGCCGATTCTGAACTCTAAGAAATAATTGTCAAATTAATACAAGAGTCCGAAAATGGACGCCTTACCAACTGCGCTACTGGGATACCCCCGCCTGAAGTTTAAAATTACTTTGCGCACTTTCATACAAATCGCACCCCCTACCTCTAAGATTAGTACTGGATCCAAGAATTCAGAAGTCTGTCCTGCAGGTAAATAATAAATAGCTTGATAATAAAAGTTAGTATCGAAAAATTACCCTTGATCCAGTAGCGTACGCAGAAAATTCCTAAAAGGGGTTGGTTCGAATGAGAAGGTTTACCTCTATATCTTGGCTCTCATAGCATTGGTCCCATAGACCAATTATTAATTTTCTTCGGGTTATAACCCACATCAACTCCCCCTCCCTACACCTATTCCTTGATCGATTCTAAATTATGACTATGGGCGCCGGCATGAGGGCCGGGGAAGCAGAGCTTGATTTACATTTACTATGGAAAAAAATTAATAAGGAAAAAGTCAATGGTTTGGTTCGTAAATAACTTACCTATTTGTCGCCAAAGATTGGCGACGGCGAAATTTGGGAAATTAAATTCAAGTGGTAGGTCAAACTTTCAAATACAAGTTTCACTGGCTCGAAATTGTTAACTTCTACCTTCCAGAGATGCACAGCTAATAAGATACCAATTTCTTGATAATACAGCCCAGATGCAGTGTATTGGACAACTAAGTGCATTATGGGAGTAAATTTTCTTTTTCATCCAGTCGTGACTTGTTACTTGTTTATAGCCATAACTCTATGGATATTCATTTTCGACCCATGTAGTGTCCATTATGGTCCATTTTGTACGAGGATCACGTCCATATATTTTTAATCCACTGTTTTCGGAACACCTTGTATTAAAGGAAGAAATATGCGCTGGGGTGTGACCACAAATATTTTAAATTCTATCTTCGATTAATGCGAATTCATTAATATTTAAGGAAGATTTGAAAACAGATTGTATAGTGATGAGAAGACTATTCAAAAGTTAGAGTTACCTTGGAGAAGTTAGGGAAAACTTTCTTAAGTAGTAATGATCGCAAAAGAAATGGTCAAAAGACTGGCGGTTAAAAATATTGCTAAAGTAAAAGTCCTTCAGTAGTAATGGACTGGGTGTGTTATAAGAGAAATGGATTAGTAACGCTAAAAGAGATTTTAGTCCACGGCATTAAGAGGATAAAAATAAACTGCTTATGAACTGAGACTTCCTAGTCTCTGAGGATGCAATGAAAAATGTTGGCTGCACTAGTGACAATTTTGAATCATTTCTAATGAATAAAACTATCAGGATTGTATTAATACTGTTTTAATGCTTAACTATTGTAATATATATATATATTTATAATAGTTACATAGTATATTATAAATATATTTAAAAAGCAAGTGCAAACAATAGAAAAATAATAAAAACTTAAACGTTAGAATAAAACAAGACTTGAAGAGCAAAAATTTATAAACTATTATGGCGATTCAAATTTTTCAAATACAACCAAATTTTGTTCTTCACCAGAGAACGTACAAAATCTTCATAATTGTGGTTCTTTTTCTGTTTATAATATTTGATAAAAATTAATATTTCCTGGTATAAAAATTCTCCACTTATACCTCACTTTAAAGCCATAAACTTTATACTGGACTGTAAAATTTTTCGAAAACATACACGTGAATCAAAAATGTTATAATATAACTCAATGAATAGAGGAATATTGACAGCGTTATAAAACATTTGGAAGTCCTGAGATAATATAAGGAAACCTCTCCCATGTGTACAAATTTTAAATAGTGATAAATTCTAGTTTGTCTCAAAGTTAAAATAAATTAAAATTTAAGATTAAAGCAAAATAAGTATACAATATTTGAGTTTGGAAGTGAGCCTAAATATAATTTCTCCAAAACTTTTTGGTAACTGTATGAACAACATCAATATTCAAACTACACGAGCACATAAAGCATTTAAGAATTTATTTATTTATTTATAAAGTACAGTACATTCTGCTATAACGTGTGTTCTACAACGTAAATTGGCTATAATATTATTCTATTTTATGCATTAATTTTTTCTCATCTAAATATGTTACCACATGCACTCAGGCTTTAGGCATGCGAAGACGACGAATAAGGCAATGTACCAAGTTATCCATCCATCGTCGTTGAACTTTCACCACTCATCAAGGAAATTGTTTTACCCCAAAATACCAGCCACTCTACTACAATTTATGGATAAGGGCGGTTATATGGTAGCATTTTTACAGTTGCTTATTTGAGTACAATTGCAAAGTTGCTTGCAGCTACAGGAAGAGACGAGGCAAGGGTGGTTAAATTTTGAAATAAAAATAAAAACGTCAACGACATCCTTATGGAGGCGTCGAAAATTAGGACATTCAGTAATGATCTGTGTGACTTTTCGTTTTCCTGTGACTCTTTTCACTTTTCTCTGTTATTAAATTACGTTATTTTGACCATTTTTAAGTTAAATAAATAACCTAACTACGAGTAATGTTTCTTTAACACCTGCATACCCAATCTTACATTTTCTTATTAATCCTGTTAACTTAAAGCGGGAATTTCTATAATGCTGACATTTCTAAGAACGCAATTGTCACACTACAGAAGAACTTACTGTCCTTTTAAAAAATTTATTCCTTACTTTGAACTGAGCAGATTGTATTTTCTAATTTTTGTTCTATCGTTCATCGTATTATTAAGGCAGAGTTTTAAATGTGTCACTTAAAACGACGATCTCTCTTCAATATATCGCTACAAATTGCTGACGCTTTTTTGAATAGGCTCACTTATTATTTCTGACACAAGATGAGGATTTGTTTCCTCTTTCTGAGTGTCAGAATTGCAACTCGAGAGCCCAGAAACTCATAAATCATGATCTGTCTATCTATCAACATATGAACCCTAACAGATTCCGGAAAAATATCCGGGATGTTTTCTGTGATGATAAATGGTGGAGAAATTGTCAAAGAAGAGAGGAAATGCTTCTAAAATTATACGAGAGGGAAGGCGTTTTTCCATGATTTGCAACATTCCTCGTACTAATAAAAGAGTTGGCTAAATCGCTGAATGATTAGCCATTGTGTCATATGTCGTTCCGTATAAATCAGACACAGTTGGAGAATGAAATATGGTAATGCCGTATGAATACCGTTTGTTCTTGTCTTATTAAATTGTTAAAGTCGCGCAAACAAGGAAATAAAACGAGAAGCTATCTAATTTTCTTACTTTTACACCCCTTTTTAGACTAGAAACAACAAAAATACTAACTCTCTATAGAAGTGCATAGATAGTACCATATACTATGTAGAGTATTTCAAAAATACAGCGAAAGAACAATGAGGAGAAAATGCGATTTTGATTTTATGTTTTTGTTTTTTGAAGATGATTTCTTTAGAATTTTTCTCCTAGAGAGGAAGGTCGAGTTCAGTTCTCACATACACCTGTTTCCTTTCAAATCCTTTGTCCTCAAAGAAAATCGTAAAAACCGCGCACTCGTGCTTTAAAAGTCGATCGTTTAGCTATTTACATTTTGGGAAAGTAAATAGGTTTTTCTATTGCACTTACTACATGCAATTTTCCAGCGAAAAAAGGAACTTTTCAACCAATGCTTTCGTCGGAGAAGCTGCTGTTGTTGCACACAAACAGATAATCAATATGCATTTGCAAGGTTTCTCTTCAGAAGCAGGTATCTTTTTTAGTAACGATTGTGCCGCATGCTTTATTAGTTATCGATTGGTACCTTGTTTGTTCAAAACAAAACTATACAATAAGAAAAGTAAACAAAACGACAACCTCTTCATGCGTAGTAATGTTAGTGGGTTTCCCACTTCAAGAATATTTCATCTCTGCTTCATGGAACTAGCCAACAAAATAGTGTTTAATTTTGTAGTATGGATCGCAAAAGATTGTAAGTAGATTTTAGTTACATCGAATATTTTTATGTAGCTTTTTATTTCGACTTAAACATAAAATCTTCTGAAGATATGAGTTACCAAATCAGAACCGACGTAAGAATCTTTGGTTCAAGAGAAGAGTGTTGCCGAGTGGCTTTTGTGCCGCTATATGGCGCTATTCTCACGAATTTGTTAACGCATAAAGAATCCTTCCATCTTAGAATTTTTTAATAGATATATATGAAATTAAATGGATTTATAAATAAGACGAGGAAAATTAATGAAAAAGAATACTTCAAATAACCTTTAGCTAAAAGGTGGATTATTTTCTTCAATTTTAAAAATGTGCATGTGTGTTTGAAACAGTTTTCTTCGATTTATGTAACTACCTTCTGTAATAATTTTAGAGACTGATTTACGAATTTCTGACAAATGGAAAAATTATTATTCCAGATAAAAAATCTTTGACACGAAGTTAAAAAAATCATTTCAAGTGATAGTTGCTATCGCGAATGTCAAACAAAATATTCTTACTACTTTAATTTCTCTCAAAACAGAATTATATTGAATTGTCGATAGTAATTTTACTAAAACAAGGTATCGCTTCATTTATTGAAAAACGTCGCAAATCGAAGAAAAGCATTTTTCCGAACAGCGGTCTAATGATCGTAGTTCTTTTCAAATCGGTGTAATTATTAGTTATTATAGTAAAATAATAACTAATAATTACACTGATTAGTTATTATAGTAAAATGAAATATCTACATACAAAAGATTAAAAACTAGCGAATTGCAAATGAGAACGATCACCTAATCTTTTGGACGTGTCAGAAGCAACCTTTCCTTCAGGAGTAAAATGCAGTGTTTTTACACTGTCAAGATATGTTTTAATTGTTTTTTCTTTTTCTATTATTGCTATTATTGTTTGTTATTTTTGTTTTATTGTATTTTTTTATCATAAAACTAATAGAACATTTATTTTACGGCATTAAAAAAAATGTAAGAGAACCTGAGCATGATTTTGAAAGAAAAATGCTCATAAACAATTTTTTTCTTGATTTCCCAACGTATCATGAAACTAAACTTTTTCGGATGAATGGGAGTAAGAAAATTACTGAAAGAAATTAACAATACCAGCATACAATAACTGATCAAAGAATAAACCATTCCAAAAAATTTACTTCACTATATCTCATAATAATATTTAAATTTATTTCGTAGATTATTAACTTCATATTCTGCTACATACTTTTTCTTGTATTTCCAGACCAATATTCAAAAGCTGAGAAATAGGTATCTTGGCAGAAGATATTCCGTTATTTCTTTTTTCTTCGTTTTCATTTCTCTATCATTTATACTTGCACATCGAAAGGTTACTTGAACTTTGTTGATCTGCAGAAGACTATTGTGATAGATATTGGTACTCCTCACGGGAGGATGAAGAGTGCGCTATTCAGCAATTAAAAAAACAGTCCATATGACATACGTTTTAATTTAAATTAGAGGAAAGATGTTCGTGCTTTTATGCTGACGAATAACTTAAGTTATAACCAGTTATTTCGTGCAAGTAATGTTAATTTCCTTCTGATAAAAGAAATTTCCTTACCTCCATTCATCCCAGAAATTTCAGTTTCATAACATGTCAGGGAATCATGAAAAATTTGCTCAAAAGCATTTTTCTTTCAGAAACATGCCTTATATAGAAAAGTCCCTTGAAGTAATTCCCCTTGAAAAAGACATTCAGGAGCATCTGTAATATTTCCCCTTTGTCTCTTTGTCTTCCAACGTTTACTTGCCTGTGCTTCAAATTCATCATCTGCAGCATGTAATTAAAGTTCATATCTTATTTGTTTTACTACGTTCGCCGTTAGAGCTCTTCGTAATCCATTCGCCTTATTTACTTCTGTTTGTTATATATCCTTCTCTTTCCGCTCTTTCTAATAAAGACAAAATTCTTGTTTACCCTTTATACATACCGTAAATTTTATTGTTTTTACCAGCTTATCGCTACCTCACTTTATTGCTTGTAAGATTTTTTCATTGATAATTTTAAATTCTCTGTAGTCCTAAATACTAATCTGGTACTGAATAAAACTCTTCAAATAGCTTCCATCTATATTTAAATAAAATACATCACTCTTCACTGAATTATTTATTTAAAAATATTTTCTTCATTTCTCTATTTAGTTTACTGCTTCTTTTTCTATTTATCTTCATTAGTCTCTTAATATTTATTCAGGAATTTTAGTTCCTTTGACTGCAAATTTCTCTGATTTTTCCAATACGTCCGACTGATTACCATTTCGATTTCTTTACTTCAATAATGTGTTGTCCCCAATTCCTACCTGTTTGCATAAGTATTTTAATTTATCTGCAAACGTTATTGCTATTATGAATACGTCCGTTCTGTGTTTCTGGTCCGTTAGAGAGGGCTCTTAAAACAGGTTGACTAAAACCCTTCCTTCCTTCTTCGTATGAAATGGTAATTTTCCTTTCAACAAGTCCCGTCCTTTAAAATCCTCTTCAATACATTTGCTAGAAATGTAAGTAAACGAGTTATAATTAGTTAAAAAAAAAAAAAGTTAAAATTAACTAGGTATGGTGTAACCCGTATAGTCATCCTTTTTTATTCAATTTTTGACCGCAAATCTAACAAGCCAATCTTTGAATCCATTTTACTACAAATGGATCAAATTAAAACAAATTAAATCAAAATTTATTCAGCTGGATTAAATATATACACAGTAACACAATTTATGCAAATAGACATTACAATTCCAACAGGAAAAACAATGACTACAAGCTTAACAATCTAACAGGATCACTGTATCTTAACGTAAAATAGTAAAAGACAAAGTCAAACAAGGGTCGGATGAGAAAAAAAAGTAAATTAACACACAAACTAAATTTATAAAAACTACAATTATTTAAAAAAAGGACATAACCTTATAAAACAATTCTTACCAAAGATCAAGAAAATACTGTTTAATTATGAGCTTAAAATTTTTATAGGTTATTTTACCTCTTAAATGCAGGGAAAAGGAGTTCCAAAATTTTATACCTTTATAATTTAAGTTAGTTTTCATTAAGTAAGTTTTTATCTTTGGCACTACAAATACATTCCTAAGTCTTGTGGAATAATTATGTGAAGCGGTCTTTAAAGTTATCAAATCAGATTTAATATTATTATGCATTAAATCATAATATAGAAACCCTACGCAAGTTTTAACGAACATTTTCCATCATGCGATTCTTAATTCTTTGATTATCTCATTTCAATAGCTGAAATTTCTTGTACAGTATGAAGGGAAAGAGATGTAAAATATATATACAAATTTTACAATAATTTTCAACACAACGTATGAATAAGCTCTAATATGGATTACATTATTTGGCATTATGTTATCCTGTAAGGGGTAATGATATCTTACATATATAACAACACTGTCCGTTTTTACTGAAATCCTTACGTTTATCTAGAACAGTAGTTGAAATCGAACACTGGCATTTTTATTTGCCTCATTATTAATAAACATATATTAGCACACACATATTCATTATTTATCCATTGTGAAAATTGTATGTGTTTTACGGCGCAAGGACAGCAAACGTCATGCTGAGCCGGGACCTACAGTTTTTAGAGGAATCCGAAGCTTTAAAGGCCTAGGGAATCAAACACCTGACTCAAATGAAGAGTTAGTAAGCATTTTTTTTCACCGTTAGTAGTTAATAATATGCCAAGAAAACGCGTTGCCATTACAGAATCACACGGCCCATTGTGAAACTTAAAAACCTTTAAAATTTTAATGGAATCATTAATATTTAAGATAATTTAAAATTTTGCACCAGCTAATGACATATATAATGGAAGACCATATTCCTCTTCGTTCATTCAGTAAATTCTATTAGAACTATGATGCAACGTAATATACATTTACCTCGAGATATAGCTTGTTAACACTGGTTCAATCATGTTCAAGTCCTTCTGAGGATTGCGTGAAAATAGCTTTTTAAAGTAAAGACAGAATTTTATAAATAGAAAAATCAAGTTTTGTAAACCTGTAATTTTATAATTTTTCATTCCGCTTTTTTGCGTTCAAGAAAATTATAATTCAACTCATTTAATTATTTCGAGATGTGTTCATACCATTGAGATAGTGGTGAAAAGAACGTAAGATATGTTTCCAATTTCTTAACTTTATTTTTTTTTAGTTCATCTTGACACAAAGCTCCTTCTTTACGTTTTTAATTTCAGAAGTCACCTTTCTGCTAGAAATTCTACGTCATGATTCCTTTCATTATATATCTTTCTCATATTATTATCATTGTGCGAGCTTAATTGTTGATGGATTGATACCTTTTAAGTACACTAGTTTATGCAATATTCAAAATATGTAAATATATTCATATATATATATATATATATATATATATATATATATATATATATATATATACAAACATAGACACGATCAAGTAGCGAAAATAGTCCACCAGAAATTGGCAGCGAATGCTGGCTTTCTGACAGAAAAATGCCCGTACTACAAATATGAGCCAGAGACCGTGCATGAGAACGAAACACACAAGCTTTACTGGGATAGAGCAATCATAACAGACAAGACAGTCCCACATAACCGTCCTGACATAACCCTCGTCGATAAATCGAATAAGA
Organism: Dysdera silvatica; assembly: GCA_006491805.2. Classification (NCBI taxonomy): domain Eukaryota; kingdom Metazoa; phylum Arthropoda; class Arachnida; order Araneae; family Dysderidae; genus Dysdera; species Dysdera silvatica. Next base: position 120,302,992 of record QLNU02015360.1, on the reverse strand, counting down.
CCACGTACTTAATCGACATAGCAGTACCCAACACCAATAACATACAGACAACCTACACAACGAAAATCACCAAGTACCAAGATCTCAGACATGAAGTACGAGATATATGGGGTATGGAAAAGATCCTCATCATCCCGTTAGTCATCTCAGCAACAGGGATAGTACCAAAAACGCTTGCGACGAATTTGGAGATACTCAACATTGACCCAAACACCTACATTGAAATACAAAAAGCCACAATCCTAAACACGTGTCACATTGTCAGGAAGTTTCTAGACATGGCACATTAAGAAGTGATGTAAAAAGAGGCTTGGGAACATGGCGCTCTGCCCGTCCCAAAGCCTGTTTCCGCCAACGGTACCATACACATATATATGAACATAAGAAAATTCAACTGTGAGCTAGTAAGGAAAGCCATTGAAAATAACAAGAGCCTTAGGGTTGTTAAAGGGAGTTTGTCTATTGGGAAGAAACACATCATTGCATTAAAAGGAGAGGATGGCACCGTAACAAGAAATAGGGAAGAAATACTTAGAAGAGTTGAAGAATTCTACAAAAAACTATATGAAAGTAACAGTGGATTAAACGAAGACACTGAAATAGTCGAAGGAACAGCTCCTAAAATCTTAAAAGAAGAAGTTTCATTTGCAATAAAAAGTATGAAGAAAGGAAGAGCCCCTGGCGATGATGGTATTACATTAGATATCCTAAAAGAAGCTGGAGAATATGTAGAAGACATACTTGCAAAATTCTTTACCAAATGTCTTAACAGCGGTAACATACCAAACCAATGGGATTCTGCAACAGTAATTCTTTTGCATAAAAAAGGTGATAAAGAGGATTTGAAAAATTACCGACCAATTAGCTTGTTACCTGCTATTTATAAAATCTTCACAAAAGTGCTAACACATCGCCTGCAGAAAAAATTAGATGCAGCTCAACCAAGAGAACAAGCTGGATTTCGAAGTGGATTCAGTACAGTGGACCATATTCAAGTATTAAGAGAATTAATTGAAAGAACACATGAATATGAACTTCCATTGTGTGTTGCATTTATTGACTATGAGAAGGCCTTTGACTCTATTAAAACATCAGCAGTCATCAACTCTTTAAGATCAACAGACATTGAGGATGTGTACATTGACATGGTGAAACGTGTGTATAAAAATGCAAGTGCAAAATTTCGGTTACATAAAGATACCAAAACTATCAAAATTGGTAAAGGTGTGAGGCAGGGAGATACCATTTCTCCAAAACTTTTTACTTCAGCTTTACAGATGATTTTTCAGCTGATAAATTGGAATAACAAGGGAATAAAAATAAATGGTGAATATTTAAATCATTTGCGGTTTGCTGATGACATTGTTATTTTTTCAACGAACCCATTAGAACTCCAAGACATGGTACAGGAGCTCTCAACTAGAAGTAAAGAAGTTGGACTCAAGATGAACCTACAAAAAACTAAGATCATGTTCAATAATTTTGTAGAGGAAACAAAAATACAAGTTGACAACATTGAGCTAGAAATTGCTGATTCATATATTTACCTTGGCCAGCTGATTTCAATGGATGGCAACATTATGAAAGAACTCAACAGACGTATTAAACTTGGCTGGAGTGCATTTGGAAGAAACAGTTTTATCCTGAAGGGGAAATTGCCTTTGTGTCTAAAAAGAAAGGTCTTCAACCAGTGTGTATTGCCAGTCCTCTCTTATGGAT
>QLNU02015360.1:120286956-120301173 GCA_006491805.2 Dysdera silvatica | reverse complement strand
GGTTAGATGGTGAAACGTTTGAAAGAAAAGAAACGTTTTCTGCGTTCGGTGGGGCCTGAGCTCACGACCTTCTACTGTCGACCTTCCACGTCGTAGATTCAGGCCCCACCGAACGCAGAAAACATTTCTTTTCTTTCGAACGTTTCAGCATCTAACCACGCCATAACATCGGCGCTGGTATCACTACGCCAAAAAAAAAAAAAAATTTATTAAAATTGTTTTTTAATTTAATCTGCGTAGGGTTCGATTTATATAAAGAGCAAAGCCGTTTATCTCAATTTTATAATAATTTGGGCAGAAAATCATTAAATTGGCATCATCGGTACTCGTTGGACAGCTTTGGAACATACTGAATGTCACCGGATGTAGGAACGTTCTGAAAGTCACCGGATTTAGGAACAAGAAGGAAAGGCTATTTATACAAATCGAACACTACGCAGATTAAATTAAGAAACAATTTTTATCAACGTTTTTTAGGCGTAGTAATAGTAACGTTAGATCGTGAAACGTTCTTAAAAGAAAATGGTTTTCTGTGTCTGTTGGGGCACTGTACTGTGACCTTCTGATATCCGGACAGGTGCTGTTACAAACTGAGCTACAGACGAAAAACACTCAATCCCCTACGAACGTATTTCAAGCGTATTTTCGTCAGCCCGTTATTTCGCGGTATGGGGCAGTACACGGGCTGCTATTTAAACCAAATTGCGAAGAGATCGGTATTAAATTCATCGAAAAATACGTTGCAGCGGATGTATTTATACAAGTCGAACACTACGCAGATTAAATTAAGAAACATTTTTTATCGAAGGTTTTTAAGCATAGTAATAGGACGCCGATGTTATGGCATCAGTGGCGGATTTATAAAATTGCCGCCCTTAGGCACAGCCTGTACTGCCGCCCCCTCCCTCCTTTAGAAAGAACGGAATATTTGTTAAAAAAAAACCAACCGCATATCATACTCTTAACATTTGATATGTGAAGGAGATTTTTCGTACAATTATTCAAACTAATAAGATACAATTCGAAATTATTGCTACCATAGTGTCCGACTTCGTGGATTTGAGCCACTTTTGAATCCACAATAATTTTAGTATGGATTCCTGGAACCTCTGATGTTTTTGCGTGTATTTCGCGTATTTGGGAAAAATACACATACGCAGTCTTATATGAATGTTTTCGTTATCAGTTCAAGTTTTTCATTATTCATTCGTTTACTATTAGTATATATAACAAACGTGTTAAGCCTGGATTTATAAATGGGCAGGCTGGGCAAATGACCAGGGCCCAAAATTTTTAGGGCCCTTTGTCTTTCGATTCTGTAGTTTGTATTTGCAGGCAAGTTAAAGTAGTCGCTTATATGTCATCGCTATTGGGGAAACAGGGCAATAATTAAAAGAAACATTATTTTTTCAACGATGTCGAGTTTGGACGATTTTATGTTTAAGCACTTTGATTCTGCCCCTTAATAAGTGCCGCCCCTAGGCCTGTGCTTTGTGTGCCTACTTAGAAATCCGCCATTGTATGACATGATTTGATGGTGAACTGTTTCACCATCTAACCATGCCATAACATTATTACCACGCCTAAAAACCGTTGATAAAAATTGTTTCTTAAGGAAAGGCCAGTCCAGTGTTGATTTGGCATGTATTTATGTGTAGTTGTATATACAAGTGGCCGGCGTTTATGTGCAGTTAGCAGTGTTAATTTGTGGTGTAATTTGTGGTGTGATTTGTGTTGATTGTGTGAATATAAACGTTTAAAATGAGCTTGTTGTCGTGGTTAAATAAAGCAAAAATTGCAACTAGTAAGTATACAGCCTCCTCTAATAACAATAAAACGGATTGTTAAAGTCTCGAAAGCTAGCCTTCTACTTCGACTAGTTTTAATGGTAATTCCAAATGAGAGTCGTGTAATGCAAATAAAAACAGTGACACGAGTGAGAGTGACATTGAAACTACAAGTGACGATGATCCAGAACCCGTTCATAATAAGAAACGAAAACATAGTTGCAATCCGCCAGGGCGAGACTGGCCTGACTGTTGGACAAGTGGAATGTACGTTGGACAAGTACGTATGTTTCAAAATGCAGTGAATGCAAGTGGCTGTTCAGCAAAAGCAAAAGGATTGGTTGCAGTGTGTGTAAAAATACAAAGAAAATGGTGAACCCTCTTAAAACAAAAGGTGTTCAACTGTCTCAAAAATGGATAAGTCGCATCATTGATTCTTATGAGACAACGAAGAAGGAGCAACGCTAATCTCTGCGAAAAAATATTTAAACACAAATAGGGTGAGGCTCATAAATGCGCTGACAAAATAGTATTAGATGGGGAAAAGGAAAAAATGAAAACTGCAATTCTTAAACAAGAACTTGTAAAAATAGAAAGCACATAATACATCTTTAGGACTGTGTACAACATCGTTAAAAAAGGCAGGCCATTCACTGGTTTGCTTTTGGTTGTAGACTTACAAATGTTAAATAAGGTAAATGTAGGACCCATTCTTCAGAGTGATCTTTCCTGTACAAACATGTCATATAGCAAACGAGATGAGGAAACAATTCTTAAGAAAAATTGTGGAAAACAAGTCTAAGCTTGCTTTGTTAATAGATGAATCCACTTCAGTGAGTAAATGTATTGTTTTGGTTGTGTGTATGAGCATTTATACCAAATACAAATGAAAATGGCAATAATACAAAATTTAATTCTGAAATTATATCTACAACATTTTTTTATTTGATTAAATTGGAAAATACACCATCTTCGAAAAATAGAAATAAATACAAGGTACCAGGGGAAATTACATAAAGGTTAAACACTGGTAAAATAGCAAATGAAAGATCACTCAAGCGAAAGGAGACATAGCCTCACGTCTGGCAGAACACGCTTTACAACACGGACACGAACCCGACTGGGACTCAACAAAAATACTACACCGTCACATCACAAACAAGAATAGTAGACTCTTCTTAGAATCTTGGGAAACTTACAAACTACACGGGAAAGCCATTAATACATCACAACCACTTCCAGAAACTTATAAACAACTCTTACTCTGAAATGTATGAGACATCCCCAAATTAGGTAACCCGCAGTGTGGGTTTCTCATTGGTCCCTATTGGGGTTCTTCCATGATTCTATTGGAGGCCTCCCATTGGTTCTCATTGGGTTTTCCCATTCTGCGGGACTACTCTGATGAAGGGTTTTCCAGAAATTTCAAGTATAAAAAAGAGACAGAAACATAACATCGTCATTACTCCTGATGAAGGACTGCTGCTGATGCGTCCGAAAGCTTGAGTGATCTTTTTCATTGCTATTTTACCAGTGTTTAACCTTTTTATGTAATCTTCGAAAATACTCAATAGTTTATTTTCTTGTTTGGAAAACAGGGTTTTAGTAAATGACTATCTGACTCAAAACTTTATCTGCTTTGCAAGTGATGGGGCTTCTAACATGATTGGGAAAATCAGGGCGTAGCGACGCTCTTAAATAGTAAGTATTCATATATGATTGTGTGTTGCTGCTCAAACCACCGTTTGAAACTATCTGTCGACGATGTAGTGAATGAAGTAGCTGGCATCAACAGCTTTAAAATATTTTTCAATAAACTCTATAGCTTGTATAGTCCCGCTTCAAAAAACAAAACAAAACGTACTTAAAGCGGGCGCGGCAGAGTTGGGTATTGAAGTATTTTCTATTGGAAAAGTGTTAAATACTCTGTGGGTTGCATCAAGTTTCAGAACAGTAAAAGCAGTATGGAAAATCCATGCAGCTCTCTATAAGCATTTTGAACGTGCTTCAACCGATAATTTGAGACTGACTTTAAAGTGCGTAAAATATTCTGGGCTAAAAGAAAGACTAACAGAAATGGCTTTTGTTCTCAATTTGTTTTTGTTTTTTATTTAATGCTTTATCAGAACTTTCCCATTTATCATTAGGACTTCAAAAACACGGTGAAACGATTCCTAAAGCCCATAAATTAATCACACGTCAAATTCGTGACCTGGAGTCTATGGCAGAACACCCAGGACCAAATTATGCCGAGAGAGAGAGAAAGCTGTTAGTGAGCTTATATTTTACGACGTTGAATTTCACAGAAAAAGAAAGGTGCAAGTCATTAACCGGGGACAATTCTTCCGAGGCTTAGCAGAAAACCTACATTCCGGGCTATTTACATTTGCGTCATCTCATGTGTCAAGAACAGCACCAAATTCGAGTGGATATGATACTTTAAGTCTTTAGAATTGTTTGATTCTCAACAGTGGTCTGAAGACCTCAGCATTAGATAGGGGAAAACAGAAATCAGAGATCTAACGAGGGAACCCTCCAACGTACCCGACGGGGATTGGAACGAAAGGTATCGAAAAGTTATTAGACCTATGTCCAAGCTTTTTTCAGAATGGCCCTATATTTCGGAGATACGATCCCCAAAAGTCCGAAAACAGCCATATTACGGACCTTGATAGCCTATGATTCCGTAGATGGATTTTAAATATCTGCGGCTTTTAAGAGAGATTATTAAAAATCACTTGATACGTGTTTCAGAAATATTCCAGTAAACCTCAAAATTTTGAAATATTAACCTTCAAATCTTTCGGCAAAACAAAAAATAATCAGCCCCTGTTCGGTAGTTTTTTAGCAAAATCCGCTTCGAAAATATAAGCTTCAACGCAGTTCGAAATCCAGATAGGTTCGCTTGCTAGATATGTATTAACGTACAGAGCAGTTTTGCTGCCTGTAAATAAGAAATGAATTTAAAAGTTTAAAATAGTTATAAAGCATGTTATAATATTTTTTACTAATACATTTAAAACAAATCACGTAGGCTTTTCTGGTCGTTTAAGCGAGCATAATAATTGTTATTTTCCCCTCCGATAAATGAATTCAAAACAAGTTTAAAGAGAAAAATTGTTTGAAAATATAGCAAAACGAGTTGAGACGTATTTGAGCAATAATTATATTAAGTATAGAAATAAAACTGATTTTGTTCGTTAGATTTCGTTCCGTCAATCGTACTGCGAGTATTTTAAGGGGTCACCTCCTTAAATATTATTAATATTAATTTTAAGATATGAAAGAAATTAATCATGCGTTCATCAATTTCAAAAATCAAATTAGATTTAAACCAATTATGATTTTTTATTGATTTGATGAGTTTGTTATTTGATAGTTAATAGGGCTTTGAAAGGACATGCATTTAAAATTTTTGTTATTTTCAGTAATTTGAAATTATGAATAGCACTATTAATCCCTTCAATGTTCATCACTATTTTGAACACTTCATTTTGAAAATGATGCAATTGAAATTGTTCAAGAAGAAAAATGTTTAGCTTTCGTGCTTTTTAAAAAACTTGAAATTTTAATTTCCTCTCTCAATTTTATTGAGGATGAGGAAATAGTTTAAGCAAAATGTGATATTGAGGACCCCACTTCATGTTCGGTGATTAATGTAAGTGAAAACCAAAGACTTGGATTGCAAGTCAGAATAATGTTTAGTACGAACACTCGCTTCAATTATCGATCGCAATGGGCGAGTGTATCTCTGAATAAAAAAATAAAAAGAAACTTCACAAGACATACAAAAACCAACCTCTCCTTCATACGGCGTCATTGTTTCAAATAACCGAGCTCTGGGTTAGTGAATGGGTAAATAATAAATAATAAATGCACAATAAATAAAATATACTATTTTCGAACTATTAAAGATTAATATCTTCAATGCGGGGTTTTGCTGAAAAACCACCAAACAGGGGTTGATTATTTTTCCGTTTTGTCGAAAGATTTGAAGGTTAATATTTCAAAATTTTGAGTTACATTGGAAAATTGCTGAAACACATATCAAGTAATTTTCGATAACCTGTTTTAAAATCCGCAGATCATTAAAATCCATCCAAGGGCTCATGCGATATCATGGTCTGTAATATGGCTGTTTCCGGATTTTGGTGAACCATATCTCCGAAATATAGGGACATCCTGAAAAAAGCTTGGACATAGGTCTAATACCTTTTCCAGAACTTTTGAACGCGCCTACTTTAATTCCAATCCCCGTCGGGCAAGTTGGGAGGTTCCCTATTGAGTAAACGTTTTAAACTAGATAAAGAATATTGTGTAAGTGGTTTTCGTGAGTATTTAGAAGACAACAGTGAATCACCTATGACTTTGCAGCCACTAATTGCTGCTATTAAAACTCTTGTTGTTTCGACCACAGGATGTGAAAGAATATTCAGCGCCATGAATATGGTACACACTGATTTGAGAAACCAACTTAAAGTTACAGTAGCTTAACTGTTATTTATAAAATATGTGAGTCCTCTAATTAAGTTGTTTAAGCCAAAAAAATATGTCGTATCATGGATTAAGCCAGGAAGACGGAATGCAGACTACATCCATTGTCGGAAAAGACAAATAAAGGTAACTTTTATAATTCTGATATATGTTCACCTCAACCGGGTTGGCAGGTCTCTTCCAATTAATATTAATAAGCAATAATATGAATTTATTTATATAAATCGAACACTACGCAGATTAAATTAAACAACAATATCAATCAACGTTTATTGGCGTAGTGATACCAACGCCGATGTTATGGTATGATTAGATGGCGAAACGTTCGAAAGAAAATTTTTATTTTCTTCGAACATTGATTGACATTGTTGTTTGATTTAATCTGCGTAGTGTTCGATTTATATAAATACATATGCTGCAACGTGCATTTCGATCAATTTAATACCAGTCTCTTTGCAATTTGGTTTAAATAGTAGTCCATGTACTACACCATTCTGCGAAATAACTGGCAACAATATATATACGTTCGTAAAGAGATTATATATTGTCCTTCGTAGCTCAGTGGGTAGAGCCTCCGCCCGGCAAGTGGAAGGTCGTGGGTTCAGGTCCCACCGAACGCAGAAATATTTATTTTCTTTCGAACGTTTCACCATCTAATCACGCCATAACATCGGCGCTGGTATCACTACGCCAATAAACGTTGATTAATATTGTTGTTTAATTTAATCTGCGTAGTGTTCGATTTATATAAATAAATTCATATTATTGCTTATTAATTTTATTTGGAAAAGACCTGCCAACCCGGTTGAGGTGAATATATATCAGATTTATAAAAATTAAGAAAAATAACTAAATCTAACCAAATACCACTTGATCTAACGTTAAATCTACAAAAAATCGCTAGAATTGGCTAATTGGAGGGAGATGGGGGCGGAGTTTTGTTTTGTTACGCCCTGGAACGCAAACCTGGAGCAACACTAACCCATATCCTCACTATTTGTTTCGAAATTCGACCTCTGCATAAAAGACATTTTTACTAAATGTCCTGCGTTATTTCTTTGATTTACATTAACTTAACATGAGATAGCTCCTTTAGTTTTTACCCTTAAAAGTATCCGTTAACATCACAAGTCCCATTGAAGCTGGTTGTTTGCCTACCGCGTATAAATGAAGGAATGATGCGGTCCTTCGGAAACGGCACGCTCAGTCTGCACTCAGTAGCTCAGTGATGCTGCCATGCACAATACAGATCGTGGCAGAAGTGTCAGAAAGCCGGCAACGCCGGAAGAGTATTTACGTGAGGTGATTAATGTTTTGTACACGTGATTTAATTTGGACATTTACATTTATTATTTTACATTTTCTCGTATTTAATGTCTGCAACTTTGATTTCATTTCGTGTCAAGCAGTTGGTGACGATTCGTTTTGTCTTAAAGAAAGCTTTATTTGATATTTGGTGTCCATCCTGTTTTTGTAGTGCGTAAGCCTGCTTATGTGTGAAGAAATGGAAAGGAGCATCTATCTCGTAACCTCTCCACTTGCGACCATGCATTCTACGATGAAAATCGTTTGTTTCCGTGTGTTCTATCACTCGTAATACTGTGTACTTCTGAGGAGAAGATCCCTAGAAGTTGTTTGACTGGATAAACTTGGAACAGTTGACTAACCAAAATAGGGTAAGAGTAGCGATCCGGAGACGTTTGTTTATCAAATTCGTACAGGACCTACCAATACTATCATATTTAGTAAGCAATCACCAAAAAACCGGTTATCCATCGCGCATCCTTCCTACCTCTCCCGCAAAAGAAAATTGATCTCTGTCCTCCTTCTGGATACCACCGGGAGTCAAATCCTGAATTTTCTCATGGAAGATAAACGCGTTACCACTATGCCACCGCAGGCTATCACTAACATATCGAAACCAGCTTATAGATCTCCATATTCTCACAGATATGTGGGGAGGAGCATGGTTTTTAAAGCAGAAAACTGTGGCTGAGAATTGATACTGATGGGAGAAAAAAAGAAGGCTTTATTTTAAACTTCGTTTTATCATGGATAAACAAAAGTAATTATTAATTTAGGGTTATATAATCGCATGGTTTGAGCAAACATTGTATTCTTAATAAAACAAAGTTTTAGAGGAATAAGGCAGTCGCGCTTGAACTATTTTTATATTTTTATGTAAAGATGCATGTACAAACGAGTTTACAAAATTCCAGATGCAGAGGATGAAAGTTTTGAAAATCAAAGGTACGTTGATTACATGGAACGTTTGAAGCGGACGTTGCCAGAAATTCAAGCCAGCACATCTAATCTTCCTTTGCAATTGAATGTTTTTTCAGCAGAGGTTGAAGAAGAATTGTTTTACCTTCAGATACAAAAAAACAATATAGTAAGAAAACAAAGTGAACTTCTGTACAGGTTAGTGTAAGCACTTGGGCAATATGCCATATTTTAGAAACTTAACTGTCGTAGTTATTTATTATTCCTATACCATAATTTTCCATCTATCGAAGTAAAAAGAGAAGCTTGTGCTCAAAAGCAAAACCAAATTCCAAAAGATGCCCTCAGTAAAAAGTTGTAAATACTATATCTTCGTGGAGTATAATAATGCTTATTTCTTAATAAACAAGACTGTTTGTAATAGACAAGGTAATAAACGAGACTGTGGAAGAATTAATAATTAGGCTTATGGTTGACATTTCATTTTTTAAGGTTCATATTAGAAGATATTTTTGGCCTACAATAGTGGGAAAAAAGAAAATTTGCCACGCACTCAGCATTGGCGTACGCAGGGGGTGTTGATAGGGGTTGTAACCCCCATTGAAATGAAATTTTGTATATTTAACGTAGGAACATGCGAGTTGTAGCTTCGTAAACCCCACGTTGAGCCTATAACCCCACCCGTACGAACTTTCTTCGTACGATTATGGCACTCGGGCTGGACTCGAGTCAACGATCCGTGAATTGCCATCCAATATTTTGACCACTGAGTACGCTCCAAATGTGATTCATTTCGGTAATTCAAGTAATTGGTGGTTCGAATCCAAACTGCGTGTGAATGCGTAGCATTCTTTTTTCTCCGACTATTGTGAATAGAAATTAGGTTCTGGTATGAATCTTAAATGTGAAGTTTCTTCCACAACCTCTTTAATTATTTAAGGAGACCCTTTCCATTGGAAAAACAAACTTAGTGGCTTGGTGATGAAAGTAATGGAACTACAAACCAAAGATCGTTGGGTTTCAAACCCAGTGTGATTACGATCTAAAAGTATGCATCCTGAAGTGAAGTGTTAAACTTAATGCATATTCCTTAATGAGAATCTTCTGCGATTAGTAAGTTAAAAAAGTAAAGCTGGAGTTGTAAAAAGTTAAAATTGTTTCGAATTTAAGAAAGAAATCGTGAATGCTTCAAATTGATTCATTCATTTGTAAAATTAAGAAACACCAAATTTCTATACACACTGTATAATAGCCACATGAAAAGTGGAATTCGCGCAGTAAAAATTATATATTCTTTTATAAGAAGTTTTGGTTTTTGAATTTAAATAGTACTTGGAAGTTTTCTTAGTTTATTGCAAAATTTGATTACATGACTAGCCTATTTCCTAAAATATAACTAAATGCAAGACTTGAAGTATTTCTTCTATGCGTTTATAAAATTGTTCATTTGCAATCATTTTGGGACAGACTGCAGTTGAAGTGTCATGCACAAATTTTATATAGAATCTATCATTTTAATTTTGATTTTATTCAAGCATTTCGGGTAAAATATTTTGAAGCAACGGTTCCCAAAAGTGTGCGCCGCGGAGTCTTGGAGAGCCGCGTCTTTCTCACAGGGGGCCCCGCAAAATAATATTACAAAATTTGCATAATTTTATTTCTGCGAAGCTGAGTTTCGGCGGTCGCTGTGATAAAAGCCAAGTCAAGCGCGAAAATCAATATGGAGAAGGAAATTAGAGGGCTCTGTCTAGTTTGATTCCACGGTTTGATGAAATGTGCGGTGATCAACAGGATTGTCCACCCCACTAATTATAACCAGTTGAATTTTTCCAGTTACACTCTTTTGTGATCTTAAATGCCTGTTTTATTTATTTTTACCTAATTATACTTGTTAGAAATTGACAGACGCAAAATGTACTTGTTGGAATCTGACATGGAGCGCCTTGGAAAAACCTGGATTCAACAAGAACGCGGAGAATGGAAAAAGTTTGGGACCCACTGTTTTGAAGTGTTGTATATTTGGTTAGCATAGCATATTACTAGTATAGACGAGGGCGAATCAGAAAGTCTTTGCTCCTATTTTTTATTAACCAAAATAAGGTACCTACAGGTAATTACAAATATACGTACTATTCTACGTACCTTACACTATTTTTCCACATAGTCCCCACACCGATTCAGACATTTGTCCCATCGCAGCACTAAATTTGAGATGCCTCAGTAGTAGAATTCGTCCGGCTGTCTGTGGCCGCCGGAATCGAAGCAGCAGAGCATGGTGTGGAAACATCCGGGTTCGCCTCTGACAAAAAATTCCGTTCAGTGCCATCTGTTGGGAAAGTGATGTTAACGGTCTTCTGGGATCGCCCTGAACCGATCCTGCTGGATTTCATGCCACAAGGTGCAACCATCAATGCCGACAGTTATTGTTCCACACTGTCACGTCTGACATCATGCGAAAGCGCTGAGGGATCCTCAATGTGGACAACATGGTTATCCTCCACAACAATGCGAGGCCACATGTGACAATCAGAACCGCTGACAAGCTCCGGTCATTTCACTGGGAGAGTCTGGACCACCCACCATACAGTCCGGACCTCGCCCCTAGTGATTTCCACGTTTTCGGTCCGCTGAAGAAGTTCCTGGCAGGACAGCGATTCACGTGCAACGATGAAGCCAAGACAGCAGTCCGACGGTGGTTCCACAGTCAGCCGGACGAATTCTACCACAGGGGCATCTCAAATTTAGTGCTGCGATGGGACAAATGTCTGAACCGGTGTGGGGACTATGTGGAAAAATAGTGTAAGGTACGTAGAATAGTACGTATATTTGTAATTACCTGCATGTACCTTATTTTGGCTAATAAAAAATAGGGGCAAAGATTTGCCCTCGTATTTGTTGCTTACCAATCCACTGCATCATTCATGTTAATCTTGTTTAGGCCAAGGTTTTTCCTGCCTTCATAAGTTAACCTCCGGTCAAGCGCAACTTATATAATAGGCACATCTCTCACATTTTATCTCCCTCCGAATCGCTCTGAATTTATTTTTTCTATAAGTTTACATTTTGATTTTTTAAAAAATGCTTCAAAAGTATTGCACTTGATAAAAGGATAATTTGGGGGAAAAAATTGGTTTTATGTTTACAAACAGTTTTTTTAATTTATTTTTTAATAGAAAGTGCATGTCAGGATTTTTCGCCCGAACATATAACTGATTACATTGCTCCTGACCGAAGTTTAATGTTTCATAAGACAAGCATATGTTCATCACTTGCTAAGTCGATAGTGGCGCCCTCTTTTCCGTGGACGCTGGATGGATACATATCGACGATATGTCATATCGTAGTTTCGATATTTAAAAGATTTTTAATGTAAGATTTAATTCAGATCTTAGCACCGCGGTAATAAATTTTAAGCTGATATAATGTGTAGTTGCACGTTAAGGGAAGAAGACTATAAATGGTTTGACTGTGGTGGTAAGGAAATAAAAATTATAATATTATCTGATTAGCGACTGCAATTTCAAAAATAATTATTATAAGGCTGGTTAAAACGTATTTAAAAATTAAAAACAATTTAATCAAATTAATTTTTAAGTTATTTTTATTTAGAGACGATTTTTTTTATTTTATTCTTAACTATAGATTCTGGAAATTATGGTTTGTTTGGCTTTTTTATGGCGCAAGAGCATCTGGGCTATACTGCGCCAAAAGGAAATTATGGTACAACGACTAGCAGAAAAAAGAGTATTTTCGGAAACCTGGTGGAGTATGATCCTACATCTCTTGTTTGCCGGAGAAGTGCTCTAACCGCTAACTACTTTCTATTACCTCGTTACGTCAGGCTACTGACTGTCGCTAATTCAAAAAAGTTGGTCTCGGATGATGTTTAAATCGCAATCGAGGTAATGCCCATTTCCCGAGAATAAACAGTTCATGGTGAATACGCTTTAGAAACGCTTGCATAAAGAGTAATGACAGGTTACCTGTAGCTTAGTGGTTAGGGCACTTCTTCGGCAAAGAACAGTCGTGGAATCGTACCCCACCAGGTTTCCAAAAATTCTCTTTTTCTGCGAATTGTTGTACTATAATTTTGAGTTATTTATTACGGATGCCTTAACAATTTTTGCACTTTTATAACTGCTTTTTAGAAGTTTACTATATTTTATATACATGAATACATTCCATATTTTACGTTCTTATCTTCTGAACGTCTTTCATTATTTCGGTATTGATTCTACAATTCGTCTACTACTGAATTAATCTTTGATATCTGATTGCATTTTCAGTTCTCTGAATGCACATTTTTTGCGGAGAAAAAATCAATAATCCACGAATGTGGATTATTGATTTCCATTCAATAATTAACATTCAATGATTAACATTCAATAATCCACGAATGTGGATTATTGAATGTATGTTAATTTTTCGATCAATATGTACGCTAATTGTTCAATTGATATGTACGTTAATTGTTCAATCATAATTCTTTGTTACAACTTTCTTTTCAGCCTTCAAGATGCAATTTTGGAAGAAAGCTGCAATCGACTGCGAAGGGAAGCCACAATATTTGACAATATTCCAGGTGGATATTTACATAATCATTTGTGAGATCGGAAGCGGATCCAGAGAGAGATATGCGGGTGGGAGAGGGAAGTGTAAAATACATAGGATTACAGTACATACATAGGATACAGTAGGATTCACTTATAATGAGATCGCATTTAGGGAATTTCCAGATATAGCGAGGAAAATATGGATTTTGTTTGGTATAATTTGGTTAAGCGCAATACAATTTACCGCTTTTAGCGAATAAGTCTTTTTTTGGACCCCGAAATTAACGAGCAATTTAAAAAATAAATAAATAAAATGAGGAATCAAGCGCTTTTGTAAAGATTCTATCGTTATATATATATAGTATGCGGTTGGTCGTTATAATAGGCGCTCGTTATAACCGATTTCCACGGATTTGGGAGGGGAAATTTTACTATTTCCCCACTCTTGGATCCGTTACTGGTGTGGTTGACTGGCACTGTGTCTGCAGACGGCTTGGTTATTGCCGAAATGTGAGTGAATAAATATACCGCCGGCAGGTGGGTAAGACGAAGCCCAATAAATTCCACACATGTAACTCGGAATTCAGACTCGTATTGAGGCGTTTGTCATATGTCTCGTCCTCTAGAAATGCAAGCGTTGCGCGCAAGATTATGGCCATATTGGCAGGATCAACAGAATGTGTTCAGAAGCAAGATATTCGGTATTTATAATATGTCGTCGCCCCAAGCGGAAAACGAAAGATCTAGTCGTGGAATAGGTGATACACGTTTGATGGGAAACTTCCACCTTAAACGGAACTGTCAGGGCCCAATATCGGAAAGAGGGGTACGAGTGTGTTGCCCTCTCTTGCGTGTCTCCTCAATTCAACTTCTAAATCCTTCTTCCTAAGTTATCCCCATAGGTGTAGAGTTATATGGGCCCGTGGGGCCCCCAAGGCCGCCCCCCCGTAATTTGATATAAATTGTAGTTTTACATATACTATAATCATAGGCATAGAGTTTTCAAAATTAGTGGGGGGGGGTTGGGGTCTAGGAATAGATTCTCTCTCTCTCTGTTTGTGTGTATATATAACGAACTTTAAATCATTTAAGAAAATAAATATATATTATATTTTATTTACACTTTCTTATCGATTTCATGAATATCATATATATATATA
>QLNU02015360.1:120269721-120283554 GCA_006491805.2 Dysdera silvatica | reverse complement strand
GCATCACTGTCATTTATTGCTCGGAAAAAAGAAAAAAAGCAGTACCTCCCCGGCGGGGAATCGAACCCCGGTCTCCCGCGTGACAGGCGGGGATACTCACCACTATACTACCGAGGAACGATGGGCGTCCACAAACACTTACATAAAAAATTATATTTACGTACGTAAAAAAATTTATATGGAGAGCGAGTTACAGAATTCCAATTCCATTCTATATGCCTATATATATATGTGTGTGTGTATGCATGTAAAATTGCATTGAAATGGGAGATTATGACCCCATCAATGTTCCCTGCGTATATTAGTGTACTATATAACAGATACAGCCAATAGGTTGGTCGTAAAACAAATTTTGATCGATCCCGACCATGTTCGAAGGTGGCAACATCACAGCCTATTGCATGCAAGATTGCGAAGATTTTTGAGCTATCATTATACAATTTACCCACAAGTTTTAGTCAGTATGATGATAAATATGAAAGAAATCATCTAGTATAACGTTCAAAATCGCATGCAAATATTACTAATTCAATTCGAAAGAAATCATTCCAAAGGCATCGTTTTCAATCTGAACTCGATGCCGGACAGCTAGAATTATATTATTGCATACGGATATGAGGTGTCTAATTCAAAATAAATTTCTCTCTGCAGCACATACGATTTCGTAATTTGTTAAATGAGAGACTAAAGTTTCTCAAACAACAAACGGATGAATTTAAAAATTAGTACGATAAAAAAAGTTGTCTCTCTGTAATCTAACGTTTCTAACAGATTTTACATCTAGACTGAGCGCTTTGAATTTAGCACGAAGGAAAAATAAGACAATAACTAGCATTATTACTAGTATTAGATGATAAATTACTCGCAAAGAAAAGAATGATTTTTCCACGCCTTGTGGAAACAAATTCCACCAGGTTATTTGTCCCCCGCGATATCTCTTTTCATGGAAAGTTAGAAAGGAAGATTGACAAAGTAGGATGCACCCCACCCTTTTGGCGCAGTATAACCCAGATGCTCTTGCGCCATAAAAATCCAAACAAACAAACCAGCACCCCACTCTTCTTCTCTCTCTTTGTTTTCCTCTTCCTTCCCTCCCTCCTTTCTCTCTCACCACACAAGTGGGGGAACTTCCCCCACCACAGCAGAGGTGTGTCCGCAAAGGCCACGAATTTTAGGTGTCCGCAGACCACGTCCTCTCTGGCCACATAACTGAGGCCGTTCCTTTGTGACCAGCGGGGATACTTACCACTGTACTATCAAAGAACGTTTCGCAATATCGAATATTCAATTAACAAGATAGCACTATTCATAACATTTTCTTTCGTTATTTCTTATCTGAAAACTACAGCTTTGGTATTATTTTTATAATTATTTCTTCCTCTAAAGGATTACATCTGCTCATGACTCTTTTAATCGTGGACTAATTTTTAACTTTTTATATCATATTGGCTGCTCCCATCTCATCTAATTTTACTTTATCGTTTCGTTTGATTGTACTTTAATGCCCTTTTCCTATCCAGTTTTAATTCATATTCATTTTAAACCGCATGTATTGTCTTGCTTCGATTGGCACAGAATGGCCCTTTTTTTGGGGGGGAGGGGGCATGAAAACTCAACCAACCATTACGTCTCCTCAATATTTCTAAATAAAACAATTTTAAAGTACGGTGAAAATCGGTTATAACGACTACGGAAGCATGCAAATTCGGTCGTTATAACCGATATCCTTTTAAAATAATATTATAGTAATACACTTTAGGGTTTTGTGAATTATTTTGATAATAAAGAGCATTTAACTTGTCAGGTTTAGCAGTAATAAAAATTTCTCGGACATTTGTAAATAAACAAGATTAGAATAACACTTAAATTTTAATAAGACAAGGCTCCTTTTGTGAGGTTCCAAAGTGGCGAGTCATTAGGTTCGGACCTACTTGGCCTATCTCAGCAACGTAGAGTTCGTAAAATTATTACGAAGGGAGCAGGGCAATCACACATAATTATATACATTTATACATTACAATATATGTAAAATTGCAATTTATTTCAAATTACTAGGGGGTGGGCTCGGGCCCCACACGCCCATATAACCCTACGCCTATGCCAACACTGCTTCCAAAATCATCGGTAAGTTTACATCCGACATTTCGTAAGGAAATTTTACTAGGTTTAAAATGTTTAAAATGTTAAAAGGTTTAAAATGCTTCTTAGTTCCTAGTTGGTGATTAAATAGTTGTTAGTTCTAAATTACATATGAAAAATACATTGAAGGTTTGATAAAAAACTAAATTCAGTTCACTTAACCAGATTATGCGTCCAAATTATCTTTTATTTGATTGGATCAGTGGCTATGTGGGGGGCTGAAGTGATTTCAAAGAAGATTATGCAATGAAGCCTTAGAGAAACAAGTATATTTTGATATCCAATGGAAGGCTTGAAATCACTGAGCCCCCTTTTCTACGTCCCTGAACTAGGATTAATCATCTAACCCGCGGTATTGTGATTTGGCAATAGAAAATGTCCGGTTATTATATATAAAAATATAAACTGATAATTTCTCTAGTGAAAATATAAACGAGATCTGTACACTAATCTCTTTACTGAACAACGAATTGATAATACTACCTTAGCACTGAAACGAGTTAAATTACTATAACTTCTGTCAATAACGTCGTTCGAATTAACGACTGCATTTTGCAGTCTCAGCCAATATTTTGTATAAATAAGCGTATTCCGAGATACTTTATATCCTTTTACTCTTTCACGATATTTTTTCTTCATCCCTTAAAATCCATTAATGAGAGAAATAACGGTAATTCTGTATTAGCAAAGTCGCTTAATATAAATTTTGCCAGCATTTTTACGCAAAGATAAAGCGAAGTTTTTTAGGATAGCGTATGTCGATGAATGACTTTATTTTACATGTTAATTATGGACTATTTACTATACAGGCGTAGAGTTATAAAGGCCTGTGGGGCCCCGACATCCTCCTAATAATTTAAAATAACTTGCAATATTATATACGTTGTATAATAAATAATAAATATAATGTATAGAAATATATATAATACGTGCCAGGCCCCTCCAAAAAGAACTTCACCTTGCTGGTTTTACTGAAGCGTCTTGAAGAAAAATGGAAGTATTTACTTTTTTTTCTTTCTTTTCAACAATCTCGCTGTTTCTTCGTCTTCTTCGACTTCCCTGAAATCGAAAAATAAAATAATGTTTAAAATGTTTAAAAGGTAAAGTTTTATCTAATGTGGTGTACGTGTACATAGGCCTAAAGCTTCATGAGCCCATGCCATCTCTAATGACTAAAATAAAAATTTCAAATTTGCATATATTGTAATGCATATAGCTATACAATATGTCCTTGCCCTCCATACAATAGTTTAAAATAAAAATTCCAAATTTACATACATTGTAATGTATAAACATATATAATATATGCTTGCCCCCTCACCCAATTATTTTGAAAACTCTACATTTCTGCGCGTATAAAATCGACGCAGTACTACGTACATTAAATATACGTACCAGCGTTCTACAATGTAGCTTTTATTGTTAAGTAGAGCATATCGACTCCGTTCAAACAAACGTCTCTGTCCTCCTTCAGGTATTGACTGGAGCTAACTCCGGTGCAAACGTTGTTTTGTGTTCACCTAAAGCTCACTTCAATCGTTTCCTGACTAAGAACAGCATCGTCTGTCCGAAATGTGTCGTTGCGTTCTAACATAAACTACAGCGATAATCGGATTTATCTTCCTGTTTAACATTAAGATAATCACCTATTAGTTACTGTTTACAAATTTAATCAGGAAGTTTATTTTCAATGATGTTTTTAATCGTTGTAATATAAATGAAATTCTATATAAAAAGGGTATATTTACAGTCGAAACTGTATAAGTACACATCGAAGCGGTACTGAAATTCTGTGCGGTTAAGCGATTTGTGCATAAAGCATACTTCTTTAAAATACTACTTGTAAAATATCTTTCCGCTAAATTTTTATAGTCTTTTATCTGTTACGAGAGTGTATATCCCTTGTTCGGTGTTTATAAATTATGTATAATATGTATTTTAATAATTATACAGTACCATTACTTTATTTACAAAGGCGGAAGCACTATAGTGTTCAAGTTCGATTTTAAAGCATGGAAAATCTCCAACTTTTGACGGAACTCTTTAAATGGATAAGTTTTCTCTTTCTATCCGTCATGATTAAAGTAAACCTGCTATGGGAATAAAATTAAAAGTACTTAACAAGCAAGGATCTTTCCTGATGAACAACTCCTTGCAAATGAATGAAATTGTGGGAAAGTATAAGACACAAGGGTCTCGTGAATCACTCCCTATTCAATAAGCAGAATTCTGATATGAGTGCGCCTCAAAACTTCTTGTGCAAACACAAACATGGTCCCCTACATATTTCTTTGTACATTTACCAGGTTGAAATTCCATAATAAAACAGTAGTTCGACTTAAAAATATGTGTGCACTTGTGCGATATGTGCAACTATAGATATGCAGTTTAGCAGATATAATATCAAAAAGATAGGAAATTTTCAGGCTTAGAATTTTATGCAGTTACCCATATTTCTATGCTTTTTATACTACGCAGTGTGCACTTTTACGGGTTCGAGTGTATTCGTAAACTAAAATATATTTAAAAATATATTTAAAATATATTTAAAAATATATTTGGAAATATTTAAAATATGTTGGAAATATATTTAAAATATGTTGGAAATATTAAAATATATTTGGAAATATATTTAAATATATTGGAAATATGTTAAAATATATTTGGAAATATATTTAAAATATGTTGGAAATATATTTAAATATATTTTGAAATATATTTTAAAACATATTTAAAAAAATATCAATGAAAAAAATATAAAGGACACGTTGTAAAAATATAAAATTATTATGAACACTAAATATATCATTTAATAGTAGAATATAAAACACCTCATTTTCTCAATATGGATATCTTCTAACATGGCGTTTCTTTTATCCACAATGCAAACGATTTCCTCAAGGAGTTTTTGTTCTTTTTTCGTGATTTCAAAACTTTTCTGCTGAACTGTAATGAACAGGAAAAGATAAGCACCATAAGTTGTTTATCACGTTAAATAGATGGAATAAGACTTACACGAGGCGGCACCGGAATGCATGAAATAGGAAAATTAAAGAGTGAAACAATTAAAATTAAAAGCATTGTTTTTGTCTTATTAATAGAAATGTATATGAAAAATGAATAAAATTTTAAATTCATTTTAAATAAAATATGTGTATAAGAAAGAAATACGTAGAGAAACTTTTAAAATATTTGCAAAATATGTAACGTTTCATGAAATTTGGGCTCCTGCTAATATGTAACACGTCTCATAAATAATAGTGAGTTGTGCGAGTGCATTATGATCTATTTTTATTTCAACGTATTCCCTTGGGGATTTACACACAAATCTTGGTCCTACAGTGAAATGTAATATTTTTTTAACATTGACGGCAGACATAGCTATAACATAAGGGAAAATATGGCGCCACGTATACCTTAAACCACTCTACCATCTCCAAGTAATGTTCAGGTTCAAGCTCTATCCGAAGATTTGTCAACATTCCGTAAACAATAGTCCAGCGATCTTAATACTTTAAAAGATTTGCTAAATAATAAGATTGATGGAAAATTGCAATGTGGATCACCTGAGAGACAATTTGACAAAGTAAATGTTGATAAACTCAAAACGGAAATTATTAACTAATTATATCTGTAAATTTAATTACTTGAGAAAACCTGGAGTGATAGACTGAACCAATTCGAAGTGAAAATAAATTATACTAATAATACACTAAGTAACCTACAGAATAATTTTGAGCAGAGTGAACACTATTCTAGACGTTCATGCCTTTTAATCCACGGTCTCCCAGAGCACGAAAACAAAAATCCAGTTTTAGTAGCAATTGATTTTTTAAATGAAAAACTGAATTCCAGCCTAATTATTACTGATATTGTTATAGCTTACAGAATTGGCTTTAAAAGGGATTCATTTCCTACTGGCAGAGTTAGATCTAGGCCCCTAATCGTTAAATTCATCGGAATGACGCCAATAGATTCTATTTACGCTGATAAATGAAAGTTAAAGGGGCCTGTTGATGATCAGCGAAAACCTGACAAAACCGAGTAAAGAATTTTTTAATAGACTTCGAAATGCTGGACTAACTTCTTGGACCATGCATGGTAACATCTACTTTTTTGACAAGGCTAATAAAAAAGCCATCCTTAAATCACTCTGCGAAATTAACCGATTTGTGATTGATTAGTATTTTTACCCCAATCATTATATCGTCAGTGAATCTTACACTCCCTGGCAGGGCCTGATCACGGCAAAGGCGTCCAAAGCCCGGGCTTTAGGACTAGACTTTAGTGGGAGTGGGAACTGCACGGTGAACAATCCTTCTGCGCATGTGCGTGGTCCCCGCACATGCTCATAATATAATCTATTCTCAAAGCTCGGGCTTTGGACGCCTTTACGGTGATCAGGCCCTGCTCTCTGGATATTTTTGATCAAATATTATAATAATATTATAATATTTATAATATTATTATAATATTTATAATATACAGGCCTGCACAAAAGTTTAGACACAGAGGCAAATTATAAATAAAAGCGAGAATTTGCATTGAACTTCGCCGATATTGTATCTAAATAATCCTAGAACCAATAATAAATTGTGCAACTTAAAAGATTACCAAAAGTACTGAAACAAAATATCCCAACACCGTAATATTGGAATCTGCATGCCACAAATGTTTAGGCACATATGTCAGATTTATGCAAATTAACGGCGCGAAGTTCCCAAGTGATCGAAGGGGCGTTTCCCAGAGTTGTTATATAAGGCCTGAAATAATTTAGAATGCTTAGAACGATGCCGAAGTCAAAGCAATTTACGAATGACGAGATTTTGAAGATTTGGAGGCTGAAAACTAAAGGTAAATCTGTTACTCAAATTTCTGTTGCATTGAACCGTTCAAAGCGAGGCATTTATCGAGTGTTATCCCGGGGTGATCAGTATCAACCAAAATCACGATCTGGGAGGCCTCGAGTGACCAGCATTCGGGATGATAGACAAATACGAAGATTGGCTTCAAATGAAAGCCTGTCTGCAAATCAAATAAAAAACACGTTAGCAATGCGAGTGTCAAGAGAAACCATACGTAGAAGGATTGTAGAATGCAGGCATTTGAGATATGCAAAAATGCGCCGCAAGCCCTGCTTGCAATTACATCATAAACAAGCACGACTACAATGGGCAAGGCAGCACATATCATACAGTGACGAATGGCTGCAGGTGTTATTTAGTGATGAAAAAAAGTGGAACTTAGATGGTCCCGATGGCCTTTCGCACTACTGGCACGATCTTCGAAAACGCCCCTTAAGTCGGTTCAGCAGACGTCAAGGAGGAGGTTCAGTCATGGTTTGGGGAGCCTTTAGCTTCAATGGACAGACTTCTTTGGCGTTTTTGAATGGAAAACAAGATTCCAAGGCATACCAGGCAACTCTTGAAAGTCACCTATTACCTTTTGGCGAACTTTTATGTGGACGAAACTGGGTTTTCCAACAAGATAATGCGTCCATCCACACATCCAGGTCAACAAAAGAATGGATGAGCGCTAAAAATATTACAGTTCTCGATTGGCCTGCTCTTAGTCCTGACTGTAATCCCATCGAAAATGTATGGGGCATACTAACGAATGTTGTGTATGCCAATGGAAAGCAATATCCGTCCGTTTTAGAACTTAAAAAGGCTATAGAAGAAGCGTGGTTTAATTTTGAACCAGAAACCTTTCAAAATCTTGTGCTTTCAATGAACGACCGCGTATTTAATCTAATACGAAGTAATGGTGGCTACATTGATTATTAAAATTGTTCATTTCCTTATGCAAGTGCTAAAATTTATGTTTGTGCCTAAACTTTTGTGCCACATATTTTACTTATTTTAAGTTATATATTGCAGCAAGTTCGCTACTGATGTGATTTCTGTTCTCAAATTTTTAATTTGCATATTACATGTGTTCATACTTCGTAATATTAAAGTTCCTACTTCTTCAGTTTTAATAGTATTTTGTTATACTCAAATTTGTGTTGTGTCTAAACTTTTGTGCAGGCCTGTAATAATAATATTATAAATATGTGTTAATGTTGTTTGTATACGTTGCTTTCTTTTTGCGACTCTTGATATACCCTGAAATGTGATATTAACTGTTCCATTTAAATGCTGACCTCCGTGGAAAATATTTAACTTGTTGTTTTGAGTCAGGCTGATATTTGTCCCAATATTAGTTTGACTAAGTTTAATGCGGCATGGCTATTGTTATCCTTCCATAATAACAAAACCCAGTTAACTGACTAATCGTTCTTCCTTATGCCTTACAGACTTTACAATTACCTACTGCATTATTATTGTGTATTATAGATATTTTCGAGCTTACCAGAAGGGAAGAAAAATTACACAAATTCAATTTATCTACTGTTGTTATTATTTTCCATGTTTTTCATAGCTTTATCGTAGTACACACTTTTTATTGTTTTTGGTTGGTGTTTTCTTTGTATATCCATCGCAGAATGACCCTTGCTGTCCTTGTGCCATAAAATTACGACCAACCATTTTTACATACCCAAATCAATATTGCAGCATGGTCTTTGCTGTCCTTGCATAGTGATAAAACCAACTACTCATTCATCATTATGCCTTTCAGACGTCACCAATATCTAATGTTTTGTTATTGTGTATCTTAGACATTTTGGACCAATCAAAAAATTACATTATTATTATTATTATTTATCTATTGTTATCACTATTTTCTAAACTTTTCGTGATTTTATTGTAGTACTTATTCTTTATTATTTTTGGTTGGTTATTTATATGGCCAAATCGATATTGCAGCATGGTCTATCCTTGCATAATAACACAATCAAATTAATTACCTAATTGCTTATCCTTTTGCCTTACAAGCAGCACTATTATCTAGTGAATTATTGTATATTATAGATAATTTTGGACTTAACGAAAATTAAAAAATGCATTATTTATATAATATTATTACTCTCTATATTTTCATATTTTCGTTGCAGTACTTACTGATTATTATTCTGTTTGGTACTTTATTTATATATCCAAGTCAATATTGCAGAGTGGCCGCAGCTGTCTCTGCGTATTGACAAAATCCAGTAAACTATTTGTTCATCCTTGTTTTCCTGACGTACTAGTATTTACTGTAATTATTTGTATATTATGAATATTTCTGATTTGCCTTAGGAAATAGAAAAAAAATTTACATTATTACTATTTATCTACAGTTATTATTAGTTCAATATTTGCTGCCTTTACAGGTAATATTCTTTATTATTTTGGTGATTATTTATATATCCAAATTAATATATTCATATCATGTTCTATTCTTCGATTTCACCTTGTTTGGTGCAGAACGACACTTGATGTCCTTGCGCCATATAGATATAGCCAGCTAACCAACCACCTAACCTATTTTTTGATTTGTTGAACTTGACGTTTTGAGATATTCGTCCTCAAAATTACTTGTTCAAATTTACTAATATATGAAATATTGCTTATTTGGGATTGCGATTTAACCTAAATGTTGCGTTTCAACAAGTTATTCTCATTCCCTTTTATGACTTCTAATTAATTGCTATGTTTGAATAGGTTATTCTCATTTACTTACGTTGACGTCTTGTTTCAATACCTGATTAATTTAATCTTTCAACAGTTGTTAATTTATTTAAAAATCTCATACTTTACGCCTTTTATTACATTATATTGCTTGTATTATATTTCAATACTTTTGATAAGATAATTTATTCCTCCACTAATATTCATTTTGAGTTTTGTGTACTTTCTTCTACTTTTTCTACAGGATTATTTATACCTTTTGCTATCTATTTCTTACACTATTAAACATCTATTTCATTTTATACCCTGTATAATGTACCCATACACATGCACTGACTAATTCTTTATTTATCGTTGTGTTACCTTTTGGTTCCTGATTAATTTTTATTTTATACATTTTTTATTTTATTTATTTACTTTTTATTTATTTTTTTGTCAAGGTTTTTTTTTTCTAATTGATATACTGTAGTTATTATAATTTTTTTTAATTATTATGATGTGTTCCACACCTGTAAATAGCACCAGCAACCTATGTGGTCAATATTTCCGACGTTCAAAAGTAATTTTTACTCAATCCTCCCAAAATAACTTATTCTCACTACATATAAATACCTGCAGCCTTTTGAATAAAATTCATTTTCTTAATGATTTATTGAATGAACTAAAAAATATTACTCATTTTATCTATATTACTGAAACGTGGTTTCAGCCTAACTATTCTTTGCATATAGCTCAATACAGCCTAGTTACTGAATACCGCCAGAATGGTCGCGGAGGTGGAGTGGCAATTTATGTGCATCAATCAATCTCATATTCAAATTATAATCATTGGAGTGGAATATTTCTATACATTGAAATCATAGTCATAAAATCTTTTTAGAATCCTTATTTCTACAATATATAGACCACCGAATGATGACATTGCGGAATTTTTAACTTTCTTAAAGAACTTTATGGATTTTGTTAACACTGACAAATTGAAATCAATTATACTTGGTGGTCTAAATATTGACATGAGTTAAAACCAAAACGTTAATGCTAAAAAATTAGAAGATATCGTTCGTACTAGCGGTTTTCATTATACAATCAATGTGTCTACTAGAATAATATCTCACTCTCAAACTATGATTGACCTCTGTATAACTAATACTTAACCACACCTTTCAGGAGTACTCATATACCATATAAGTGATCACCTACCTATTTTTATAACTAATAATATTCAAGATTTTCATCGTAATAAATTTGGAAGCTGTTTTTTGATAAGGAATCTTTCGGAAAGTAACCTAATCTTATTTAAATCAGAATTAATAAAAATCAGTTGAGCCACTTTACTTAATTCGAATGATGCTCAGCGAGCTTACAATCTATTTATTCAAGCTTTTACCAATATATACAAAAAATGTTTCATTTTTAAAAATATTGCAAGAAGTAAGCGGATCAGAAAATCATAGATTAATAATTTTCTTCTAAAAGAAATAAAAAAAAATAGACTTTTATCAAGCTTCGTACAGCACAGATCATCTGATCACCTAACCGCATTTCGTAAATTTCGAAATAACTGAAACAAAAAACTAAAACTGGCAAAATAAAACTATCTCGAAAAATTCTTTAATGGCTCCGATCAAAAAAAAATTGGTTGGGATTAAATGAACTCCTTGGTAGAACTAAAGCATCTAAAAACCCAATTAGTAGTCTTGTTATTGGAAATCAAATCACTACTAACCAAAATCAAATACTTACAGCCTTCAATAACTTCTTTATCTATTTTCCGTTTGTATTGGCACAGGCCCATAATGCAATGTCTCATTTGAATAGTGGATGCTACAACTATGACATTAAAGATTCCCTATTTCTTTCGCCAGTTACACCCTCTGAAATTGCTAAACTAATAAAAGAAATTAACCCTAATAAGGGCCCTGGACATGATCATATTCACCCAGCTGCTATTAAATATGTTTCAGATATTATACTGCAGCCTCTCACCCACATTTATAATCTATTTCCACAAGTGTTATTCTACAAGATCTTAAAATTTCAGCAGTTACACCTGTATTTAAAAAAGAAAATAGATATGAGATTGCCAATTACAGACCAATATCAATATTGACAGTTTTTGCCAAGATTTTTGAAAAGATACTCTATAAAAGATTATATAGCTTTTTCTCATTAAACAAAATCATTCATCTAAATCAATTTGGATTTATGGAGGGTAGATCAGTGGAACAGGCTTTAATTGCAGTTACAGATTTTATTTACTCTTCTCTGGATTCTAAACAAGCAGCAGTTGGTGTGTTTTTTGATCTGTCGAAGGCCTTTGATACAATTAACCATGAACGTTTACTATATAAGCTTAGTCTAGCTGGTATCCGTGGCCCTTGCAATACCCTTTTCAAAAACTACTTAACTAACAGACAACAATATGTTCACATGAATGGCTGTCGCTCTACACTCCGCGATTCATTATGTGGTGTGCCCCAAGGATCTATTCTTGGACCATTATTATTTAACTTTTATGTCAATAACATTTTTCATCTACCAACATCCTTCGAACCAATTTGCTTCGCTGATGACACAAGTATCTTCTCTAAACATACTGATATTAACAACCTAATCACAATAGTTAATGAAGATATTAAACACATTATTAACTTCTTTAACATTAACTACTTAACCCTTAACAGAACAAAGACTAAGAGCTTTTTATTCACAAATAAAAGAAATATTAATCTAAATAATTTTCATCTTAATATTAATAATGAATCAATTTCATTCTCAACAGAAATTAATTTTCTTGTTATAACATTTCAATCTAATTTAAAATCGAACACCTATGTTAACACCACTTGTATAAAAATTAGTAGAAATTTGGGAATAATAAGAAATATTGCATATTATTTACCCACTCCAATTCTAATAAATCTTCACTTTTCTTTGATTTTCTTTAACATATATTATTGCTCACTGATTTGGGGCTGTACCACAAAATACAATCTCTCGCGAATTACTGCTCTTCAGAAGCATTTTATTTCACTTTTGTCTTACAATAGTCTCGTGTCTCACTCCTTTTATTCATCTTCCAATAATACTCAAATATTACTAATTGAAAAATTACTAATTTACAAGATCTTTATTTTTATGTTTAATGCCATATGAATCGTTTTATATCTTAATCTTATGTCCTTAATCCCACCTGGACATAATCACTTCACAAGAAATCTAAATAATCTAATACCAGAATTCTCCAAAACAAATCTTGGATTGGTATGCACGGGTTGTATGGGCCCTAGGGTGTGGAACCCTCTCTATCTTTTGGAAAACTGTTTGCCATATAATTTTGTATTTATTCCTGTTATAGTATTTTAATTTATATGTAGTTGTTTTGCCTCAGGGCGGATCTCTGTCAGATCTTATGAATACCCATAACTGCCCGGGCGAATCGATTATTGTATGCTTTTTATATTGTAATCTCGTAATTGTACCTGCCCGAAAATAATTTTGAATTTAATTGAAACTGGATTTTGTCAATTGACTGATAAACTCAGCGTCATTTACAAGGAAGTTTTAGGTTACATCAATTGGTTTTACATTCATAGATATAACAATACACATTATTATCTCATTCAAACTGAATTGCCTGACGTTTTACACATCGTAAGTAGTACTATAAATTAGCTTACGCATTGGCGCGCATTTGTTACAATACGAATTATATGTACGCGCTATTCTATTGTTCGTCAAGTTGAACAACTGTTTGTTTTAAATAAAATTTAGCTTACCGCTTGTAACGTAGCTAGTAAAATTCGAGACAGGCAATTGACGCTTGGAAGAATTAATTTAAAATCACATTTTATTCATCGAAAATAACTTTCTGTTCTCTACGTACAGGAAGCCCAGAGAGGGCTGTCTAATGGTAGCATATCTCTCGGCGTCCAGGCCCCTCTCTTGTCTCAAGTCACTGTTACCATCCTATCCCCGGATCTGGTTCACACATGTCAAAGGTCGGATTCCAGATGTCAACCCAGATCCAGGGACTGTAATTTTATGTTAGAAATTCGAGTTGTATGGACGGAGTGTAGATCAGTAAATCTTCATGCTATGGCTGAGTTCGAAAGGGGATATAGTCAAGAGGCAAATGACA
>QLNU02015360.1:120230627-120258064 GCA_006491805.2 Dysdera silvatica | reverse complement strand
CAGACGAAAAGTAAGAAAATTAGATTAAAAAAAGTCAACACTTACTTTCGAATTCTTCATAATAACGTACTCTTTCCTAGTAATCGAATTTCGCCATTTTCTTCTAAGTTGTTGCTCTTTAGAAAACGCAAAGTTTAAACATATTCACATTATTATAAAAACAATAAAATATAAAATGATATAGCGTAAACTTTTCAACACGTGCTATAGTGGCTAACGTCTCGTATCACGACATCGTAAAGATTGATGTCCCGCTTCTGCATAGTTGCCGCTGTTGCCAATAAGAGCTTGTTCGGCCTTGTAATTTAGGTGGTATTGCGCAAAGGGAGAAGAAGTGAGGGCTCAGCACTCAGTTAGCACACATGTGCGAGGGGAAGTGGCGGTGATGGTTTTAGCTTTGTGAGTAAAAACTAATTTTAAACCATCGAAAGTAAATTTTTAGGTTCTTGTTTGAGTGTCACAGAGGAATTCACAGCTGCACTGTTTTTCAAATAAAGTTATCATGGTGTTACTTAGTTAACAGGTAAGAACTTTTGTTGAAAGAAATAGTTGTAACTGTAACCAGTTGGTTATAGTTGTGAGGTTAGTATAATGACGTCGTTTGCGTCAAGTTGATAGAGTTCACTTGGGTCAGGTTGATATGGTATATCAACTTAACCCACAAGAGTTATGATACTTGTTTCGTTATTTTTTTTCTTCAGAAATGCCGAGGAACTGCAAGAAAAATCTAAAAGGGCATAAATATCCATTGAAACGTACGAGAGAGCTTATATTGACATTGAAAACGGCAGAATGTCTCGTAGGGAAGCCACAAATACGTTCTCTATAGATAAAATGACTTTTCTAAGGTATAAAAATAAAAAAGAGAGAAGAATCAATAATTGGATTATTAATTCCAGTAAAGAAAAGAAGACAAAACAAGCGAGAGATGAAGAAATCTATTAAAAAGAAAAAGAAAAAATGAAATTATTTAAATTACTCAGCTGCAAAAAGGAAAATGGCAGTAATAAACCTAGTAAGCAAGGGAAAGGGCAAAAAAAAAAAAAAACCGAAAATGTTGAATTCTAAAAAAAAACAAAAAACACAAGGTATCTGGATCGGATTCTGATGAAAATGGAGATTCATTTTGTTTGGTGTGTTTAAAAACTTACTCTACATCCAAACCGGGACAAGACTGGATTCAATGCATTTTCTGTAAAATGTGGGCACACATAGATTGCGGAGAAGACAGCCCTCCTTACACGTGTATAAATTGCCAATCACATTTATGTTTGCCTTCAAAGTCTGGCTTGATTAGTCAGACCAAAAACATGTTGGGATGATGCTGTGCAGAAATGAATATTATCATATCTCTTGCGTATCAACTTGACTCAAGCTGGGTTAAATTGAAACACTTTGAATTTTTTTTTAAAACTTTTTTTTTGTCTCATAGTATTACTTCAATAGTTAAAATAAAGCCATTAATTTATAAAGGAATAGTCATAGAATAGTAAGAAATATCATTTGGGCCTGGGATTTTAAAAACAAAATATTTTAAAATCAAAATACGAAAAGTGTATCAATTAGACCCGGTCTCCCCTAGTTGTGAAAAATTGTATCTTTAAATTAAATATAAAGTTTTAACAGTGGGTATTATTAATGGGATTAGCTTTCAGTGCTCGTTCACGAATTGTTTGCCTAACTCGTTTACGAAATGTATCCTTCCGCAGCAAAAAAACGTCTTCAGGTACCGCTGGGCTGTTGAATAGGGGGTCCGCACTCAAGTTGTAATTTAGTTCAGCGGGCAACACTGAAGGATTCCCTTTAGGACAGTTGGCGGTGCAAGCGTATAAACATTCTGTGATAAGGAACGCGCCTGTTGGGAAGTGCTTTCGGTAAAGCCTTTGCGCTTGCCTGCCATTACCATTGACGAGAGCGCAGACAAAATGCATGTCCGCCTTTTCCATATTGCTATAGCAATCCATTCCTAGTCGTTAATGACCTTGCATACGAAAACCACCGCTTTTATACGCCTGCCTAACAGAGTCCTCTAGCCCCGAAAAGTTCCCTCTAGCGAGAAACTTCTGCACTTGCGACCATGCATTCTATGATGAAAAGTGGTCACTTTTATCACCCCTGAAAGTTTGTTCCATTAGTTTTAAAACACCCTGTATTTAAATACCGTAAGATTGTAAAAATCGAATATATATTCCTAGAGTGATGTCCCGGAAGATTGAATTTTTTTTTAGGACACCCTAAAATCCGGACACCTGAGAAATTTGAAAGCATGCTACTGGTACGCCACCACTATGATGAGTTTCCGGACTTAATCGATGGTAAAAGTCTAGTCTTAGACATTGTTGCTTTCTTTACCCACTGATTCATGAGTTAAAAGTAATTAGTTTAGTTCAAGCAATAAAAAAGAGTGCGCGAAAATAAATAAAGTGGAATTGTGATTCCGCGCACACACAACATTCTTCCCTTATTAATATAAGGGACCTTTCCCTTAAATACAAAAATTTTTAAATTTTCAACGTCATTGCCACGTTGTGTATGCCAAATTTTGTAACAGAAGTAGTCTTTTTTTAGAGTACAGTTATTTTTTTTATGTTCTTTCTCCCTTCACAGTACTACGTGTATAGTGAAATTAAGAAATATTGCAATAATAGTATTCAGTTCGCACGCAAATTTGAGGAATATTCGTAATTGTAAGATATGTGAATGATTTTTGTAAGAATTCCGCACAAATTATATTTTTAATTAGAATATTTATAAACATACTTTGAATTAAAAAACAAACAAAAACGTAAATTGTACTAAAAGTGTACAAAATAGCCTTAACTTCACTGATCCTATATTACACGAATAACTCATCCCATATATTTTTATATTTGTACGTATAAAAAAATGTATTAAGAAAAATAATTTAACAATCATCTCTCAATATAACTGCATGATAATGACTTAGCACAATTGTTTTGACACAAAGAAACTTTTCACGAGCGTACTAAATGCCCGTTAGACTAAAAGCCATGTCAGTACATGTTACCACAGAAATTAAAGAAGACTCAACGATTTGATATCTAACTTTGTGGACAGAATAGTGTCTCTGATTCTCAAACTACTAACTGAATTTTACGTGATAAATGGGTATTTTTATAGAAAAAATTGAATACACATTTACATATAAAAAAGGCATCAAGCAAACATTTGTTACAAATATATAGCAGAAAAAATATGAAAAAAATTGCAGTATTTTGCAAAAGGAGTTGAAAAATGGCAACACTAAATATATATATAAATTAAGTTAAATACAGTAGTCTCCTCCCTCATCCGGCCATTGGCTTTGGCGTAAAACAGGCGAAGCTATGCTTCCATGTGACGTCACCAGCGAGAGACTCGGTAAAAAATTAAACTAAGTTTTTTACGCCCTTTCAATAATCCGACACCCTTCCATACAAAGAATGACCGCATTAGTGAAAGGCTACTCTATTTATGTATATACTCAAACAAGGATATACCACAAGCTACATAAGAAATTATTATAGGAGTACAAAAAAAAAAGCAGTTAGAAAACACACCTGGGCTACTTGTCCAGTATGGAACCTCTAAGTTTATGACATCACCCCATTTCGTATTTAATGTTGAAAAGCGGTAAACAGTTAAAGGTATATTGTCCGGCTTCTTTGATTCCCCCGTAGTTTTCAGCTTCTCCTTCAGCTACAGATATTAGCAGGTTTATGGTAAAAAATTAGCTTCTTTCTTTTTTAATACATAACTCTGCTTTCTTTCTAAGTTCCAGCTCATTGAAAAAGCGGCAACCTGCTGATACGTAAATTGCTGTAACTAAATGTCATCACCGATTCTCCTACCTAGCTCTCGTTACAGAGATTACATCTGGTTAGAGCTTTGCTCATGAAAGTGTGTTTTTCTATAAGAAGAATTGATTGACAAACCACCTGCCAGGTGCAGATGGTAAGGTACGTGAAAAATCATAATGCCATGATTACTGCATTAGATTAATGGTCGATTTAGAGGAAAACTGCTTTTAATGGAAAGCAATCTCACTTTGGACTACCGACGTAGAGATTGAAATATTGGGTCCGTTTAGACGCGGATATGCATTGTTAAATGACGTTAACGTGAACGCCAGTGTTTCCGTACGTGAGAAATTATTACCTTTCTCTCCTCTCGCTTTCTCTCCCGCCTTCGTATATACTTTCTTCCTCCTTTCCTCATTTAACCCAAGAGAAAGCTGCTTAAGAATTGAAGGAGGGAATGAAGGGGATTATTCATTACCATTAAATATCGCCATACTTCTTTTCCTTACCTATAAACGTAGGTTCTATTGTGGATCATATAACTAGTGGAGTGTCAAAACTCAATAATGTTTCTCATCTATTTTGTCATTTAATCTAATCTTTGCAGAAATTACAAGCATTTTATACCAGAATTGATTGAGAAACCGAAGGGACACCATCCCCTGATTTCAGAATTGCACATCTCCATTCCAAGGCCTTGAATTTTTTTAGTTCGTTACCATATTTGGTGACAAATGCTTCATATTTATATTAGCAGCGTTGCTGTAAAAACATGGGCGACAATATCACGACTACTAGATTTTAACTGGCATCTACATTTTTCCTGGCTATCTCTCTATTCAAGGGTAGAGAATTTATATTGCATATTTATAGTATCCATGTATTTGAATTAATTTGGCGACGATACTGAGCAGTAATATAATCATTTAGAAGACAACAAATTGGAATTGTTGAAATAGTATATTTAAGCGTTTGCAACTGCTTTAATGGCTCTAGGCAACCGGACTGAAATGGCAACCCGGGTTGCCGTTCCGATGAAAATAGCCTAGGGCTATTGAAACAGCTGTAAACGATTAAATATGCGATTTCAACTATGCTCATTTGTTGTCTTCTCAATAATTTTAATATTCATATAGTTCCCATTTTTGCGAGGTTTTTTTTTTTAAGTTCATTTGTGGTAGCGCAGTGATAATACGTTTATCTGGTAGCAGGCCGTTGATCCGTATTCGACTACTAACGGTACAAAAAATAAATTAAATAAAAAATGGAATAAACAAGTAAAATAAAAACGCCTAAGGCCGATGTTTAGATTTAGAGGGCTTCAATTAATATTGAATCTGTTATTGTTTTGCTTTTTCTAATAAAGTTTAGCGAGTAGAAAATATAGTGTTGGCGAGTTTGAATTTGACGAGTCGAAAGTTAGCGAGTTTTATTTTTAAATTCCAAATCGCTAATTTTCAACTCGGCAAAATTTTGGACAGCTGAAAATTGACACTTGGCGAGTTTGTATTCAATTCGCCAAAATTTTCGCGAGTTGTTGTTTACTTTCAAATTCCAACTCTCCAAATTTCAATTCTCAACTTGCCAAATTTCCATTTTCAATTCGGCATTGAAGGTATTTCATGACTGTTTCCATGACGCTATTAGTGACTATTTTCCGTAACGGTATTACGTGACGATTTCCCCATGAAGAGATTTCGTGACTAGCTTTACTGAGTAACCACATTAATGAGTATTATTATACATAGGCTACTAACTCAGCAGATTTTCGACTTTAACAATAGCTATCATTGTATTTCGGCAGCACTTTGCCTTACTCCTTTTTTTTTCGACAGACGGACAGAAAAACCAAAAGCAATAGCGGGTTCAATATCTATTGAAACCCGCTAATAAAAATAAAAATAGAACGCTTACGTGGTAGCAAGTCTACTTCTCTACGGTGACGTACTGGTAACGTATTCATCTATCGGGCCATTAACCATGCCATTATCGTGCCGCCCAGGTTAAAATCCCAATGGTATCATGAAACGCGTGCTATTTTCTGCCCGCCATAGTTCACGGTTTGGTCTCCTTGCAAGCAAAGATTCGGATTATTCGGAAAACTGTAGTGCGGCAAAAAAGCTCGGCGCAGTATGAACTTTGCTGTCCTTGAGCCGTAAAAATACAAACCACCACCAGCACATAAACAAGCTATAACGTAAAACGAATCCCACAAAAATTTTTGAATCAAATCATTCTGAAGTTATATAATTATAACATATAACGTTTATTAAATTTAATAAACGTGAGTCATGCGTGTATAAGCATTTTTGTGAAAAAAATCGTGAACATTATACATACTAAAATGCGTTGAAACACAAGACTTTACTTAATTAAAAAAATATACGCATGAGCACTTATAGAATTATACCTCAGAAGTGACGTATGCGTAAGTCGATATATACAGGGAAATTGAGCAAATTAGCACTTCTCTAAAAACGGAAAGTGAATTGACATAAATTGTAGACTAGACGTGTATTCTTTTAAAAACCCGTGATTACAATTAACAACTCAAATTTTTAAAACTCCGTTTTCAAAAAAATGTTTCTAAAGAACAGAAATATTCTAAAAACAAGCATGCCCGTACACAGAGATAAAACCTTCAGAAGGCGTTTCGAACTTTTTCTGATGGTGTTTTTAAAATCTTGTTACTGTATGCGCATAAATAAAAAAAAAAAACTATCACGCAGGAGCGACGTATAGTCCGTTCGCGGAAAATTGACCAGTGGTATCGTTAGAATTCACGGGAGCTGACGTCACAAACGGGTTGGTTCATTGCAGTAGAGGGAAGGGCGTCATTTCATAACTGGTTTTTCGCGTACGTTTGTCTGCGCAAAGTAGTTTGTCTAGTAAATTCCCCCACGAAAACTCACAAAAAACTCGCCCCGGAGGCTTTGTGTGTTGACCATTATTTGGCAATTGTGTTATCCCTGCGGAGGGTAATAATATCTTACATCTTTACATACGGAGAAAGAGAGCGTTGTTTCCTGTCCTCATTCGTCTAGCGGTCCAAGACACTCCGGGCTAAACGGAGGGACCCTGGTTCGAATCCAGGATGGGGAAAGCGTCTCTTTTTCTCCAAAACAAATAAGCTCTAGTTTGAGCTAATTAATACGTGGGTATTGGAAATTGCTGTATAATTCTCTCGCATTTATTATCAAAAATACTAATAATATTATCGTTGAAAATTTTCTTGCTGTGGATAATTTAAAAAAAGGTTATTTTTCAGTTAAATGTTTTCATCAGATTTTAATAAAGGTAAAAGGCTATTTTTGGATTCAACATTAGAAATAATACGTATTCATTTTATTAATAGCTTACTGTACTGTTGCCATTTGAGATACAAAGTAACGCAAATTTAAAAAAAGGTATATTAATAAGTATAATTTCTAAAATTGGCAACATATAAAATTGTTTCCTTTTATTTGACGTTTTCCAAATGGCGTACATTGTCACTTTCCGTATGTGGCAAGAAATATTGAATATACTTTTTCTTTATATATTTTTGTGTTTGGAATTCTAAAATGATAAGTCAGTCTTCCGTTTACCATCTATGTATTCAGACATATCGCTTTGCCATAACAATATACTAGTTACTCTAACGTTGAAATCGAATTAATTTATTTGTTGGTGTATTAACCAGCGAGCAAGCGCGCGGATTAGAGAAATGCGAAAACGCGCGCGGTTCGCTTTACACCCTATCTAATTATATACATGGGCACCATATAGGGGCGCAGGGAGGGGCTCGAGCCCCCCCTAGCGATTCAAAAACTTGATCTCCCCGATTCTGCTACGCATTTATTTACTTAAAAAAAAAAATTACAGTCACATTTTAAAATAAGGTACTTTTTAGCTCATTACTAATTGTCAAGCAGTATCAATTATTTTTGTAGCGTTTTGGTATCTTGTACATTCACTAAAATTCTTGACAGCTATGAGAAAGAGGTAATATTTTTTCTCAGCCCCCGCCCCCTAGAAATACTCTTAAGCCCCCCTAGAAGTACTCATATGGGCACCCATGATTATATAGCATTATTTCATTAAAAACGTCCAATTTTACAGGGAACAATAAGTGGCATTTCCACTTTGTTACCCTACCCCAAAGATTGTGACTTTGAAGGCAACAGGAAAGAGTTTGGCCAGTTTCAGAAGCAAGGGTGGACGGTTCTTTTCACAAATTGTAAGTTGCGGGGGGTGGGGTGAAACACCCCGCGCGCCTAATCGCGGGTGGATGAATTGTGTTGAACTTGGAAAGCTTTATTTAATATTTGATATCAGACTTCAAAATTAGCACAACACGTGGTGAAACTGTAATTGATGGCGTATTTGGTCGAGGATGAGAAAATATTAATTGTAGAAATTACATCTTGTATTTTAGCTATCATAGACAAATGATTATGTCTATCTAAGGTCTTTCAAAAATAAATAAATAAAATAAATAAATAAATAAAATTTGAATGTTATTAAATACATTTTCAACGTTCCCATATTCAATAACATTTAAGATTTTTTGATGTTGATGCGATTTATTTATTATACGCCTACACAGTAACGTATCTGTACCTTCATAATAACGATAAATTAAATATAAAGAAGAAAAAAATATATATACATATATATGTATGCATGTATATACATATGCATGGTGTCTCAGCATCAGGGTTATAAACATCTAGGAGGGGTAGGGTACACTTAGACGAACAATATTTGTCATAGAACCTAGGGTCGCAAACCACTCACAGCGCTAGTTCTAAAACCGTCCAGCATGCACAAATATTTACAACCAGTGCGTGAAAAGCGCCAGATAAAACTCAGGTCAGCTGCTCAAGTGCATAGATGATTAGGACATCGCATTTTGCGCTTCTCATGCACTGGTTGTCACTATTTGTGCATGCTGGACGGTTTTAGAACTGGCGCTGTGAGTGGTTTGCGACCCTAGGTTCTATGACAAATATTGTTCGTCTAGGTGTACCCTACCCCTCCTAGATGTTTGCAACCCTGGTGCTGAGACACCCTGTATATATAAATGAAGAATTATACGTAATGAATTGAATCATTGCAATTTTAAGAGCTCTACGGTAGTACAGCAGTAACGTGTTCGCTATTAAATTTGACTCGATTCCCAATGGTGAAAAAAAAAAGTTTTCCGAACAATAATTGTTCTCTGCAATCCGGGCGTTGGTTTCCTAGGCCTGAAGAGGTTTGGATTAATCGGAAAACTGTAGGCTTCGAGGCAGCATAACCTTTGCTCTCTTTGCATCGTAAAACACAAAAAATAAATAAATAAATAAAATAAATTAAACGCTTCAGTGTCTATCCTCGCAGTTTTCCGGTTTACTGGGCTGAGTCTGTTTCCCCATGAACTTGGTTGTGCGTAAGCGTATCATAGTTCAGAGATCTCGTTCTAAATAACCCGCAGAGTTCTATCAGGACAAATACAGTTTATTTATAGTTTTACGGCTCAAAGACTACAGTGGTCATGCTGCGCCGGGACCTACTGTTTTCCGAGGAATCCGAACCTCTTAAGGCCTAGGGAACCAAACCCCGGACTACAGTGGGCAGTGCGATCTGTTATGAGATCTCTGAGTAAGCGTTCTTTGCACTGCTGGGAGTCGAACCCGGATTAACGGCGTACTAGGCGAACGCTTTATCATCACACGCCGCCACTGTAGATCACACAAATACACTTCTTAAAATTATTAGTATCATCTTTGTAAATTTCGATTTCACAGTTTTAAAAAACGATGGGTCGCGAGAGGACTCTTTTTTCTTTTTAAATCACAGAAATTATATTTAAGTACCTACAGTGGGTATTTGCACACAGGTATTATGTCGTAGTATAGATAGGCGTAGAAAGCGAATGTAAAAATATTTTTAATCATTGGATTATTTTTTAATTAACATCCATGTGTGTTTATTTTTTAATTATCGCAAGAAATATATTTATAAAAAAAAATAAAAAACTTTTTTTTTCCATGCAAAAAAGAATTTGTACAACTAACAACGTCCTGTTTTAAATCAGATAAACATTGCAATATACAGCCTTGATCAAAAGTATAAGGCACCCTAATTTTTCTACTTAAACTGTGGACGTGTTACATAAAATCACCTCATTTATTTATGACTGCATACGTAGTAAAAGTTGAAATTACTTGTGACTGCATACCACTGGCATAGGCAGGGGTTGTTGATAGGGGTTATAACCTCCTAACATTCAAATGAAATTCTGTATTTAACATAAGAATATGTGTTGTAGCTCTGTTACCCTCCCCATGGCCTATTGAGCCTATAACCCCACACACACACACACACACTTATGAACTTCTGCGCGCTCAGCTGAATACGTAGAAGTTGAAATTACATTACATACATTTGCTTGCATTACATACATTCAGTTGCATTAGTAATTTTAAATAAAGGGATTTCAGTAATGTACCTAATGCTTTTGATTAAGGCTGCACAAACTTACAATAAATTAAAGTTTCACACTTTTCAAAAGGACCAGTTATAAGATCTTTAGGATGCTAATTTAATTAGTTTCTGTTGTCATGGTTCATACAAATGCAAATTTTCCTTTGCAACGATGCAGAAAATTATATTCTTTCGTGACTGTGGTTTCAGTTATGGCGACGTAGGTAACAATTTACATTTAAACTTCTTTAACGTTCAGTACATAATGACAAAAAATAAAAAAGTGATAGTGTGGTGAACAAATCGACATTTGGCCATCCGAAGAAGCTAAATTCAAGGCAGACGAGGAACATTATCAACGAAGCATCGAAAGACCTCTCCGTTAGTGCTCAAGAGCGCTCTAGATTGCTCAAGAAGAAATTCTTAAAACATTCCATGTCCTCGTTCGTCTAGCGGTCAAAACGCTCCGGGCTAAACGGAGGAACCCTGGTTCGAATCCGGGATGAGGACGGCGTCTCTTTTTCTCATAAACAAAAATATCTCTAGTTTGAGCTACTAATACGTGGATGTCAAATTTATTTGTAATAAAAAATCCCCCACGAAAAACTCACAAAAATCTCGCCCCGGTGGCTTTGTGTGTTGACCAATATTTGGCAATTGTGTTATCCCTGTGAACACCTATAATATTCGTAAAGTTCATCACCATGCATATATTGGATTCAGAACACCGAGGAAAACACCTTGAAAGAAATTGGCAGAAAAGTCTAGTTTATCAAAGCTTATGTCAATAGACCAGCAGGGTTTTTGGGAAAGGGTGATATTTTCGGTTCAAAAGGAAAGAAATGTGTGTGGCTAAAAACAAACACTTCCCTTGAAACCAAAAATTTTAGATAAACTATAAAACACGGCAGTGGCCATGTCACTATTTAGGGGTGCATGATTTCTCATGAAGTTGGCAATATGGTCTTTATTTAAGGTAATGTGAATGTTAGACATTATATTGAGAAATTGTGAGATAACAAGGTGGCGCTTAAATACGTTGACAAAAATCAAAGTGCGAGTGCTGAGGGGCGCGCGTAGCGAAAAAAATAAAAGTATTTGCATATGGCTAGCGCAGATATAGCCTTTATAAAGAAAAAGTTTGGTGAGCCTAAGAACAGTAATGCTGTTTTTATACTGTGATGAGTAAGTTACGTCGGTTGATGACCCGTGCATTTATACGTGGTGAGCGTCGGGCTTACATTTGTAGGCATCTGAAAAAAGACAGCATTTCACATCAGTTGATATCCAAAACTATTAAACGATAGAGGGGAAACCGGCAGTGTTGTGAACACGCCCCACACTGGTCGACCGCGCACCATTCGGGCGCCCCATCAGATCAACGCTGTAAAAGCTCAAATTCGCCAAAATCGTAGTATTTTTGGATTCTGTGTGCCCATCCAGGGCTCGAAATGTACCGGAGCAAACCAGAACAGTGTTCCGGTTTGTAAAAAATTCCATTTCGAGCCCTGCTAATACCCCCTCACGTTTTGGCTATAAATTCCCCAACTGCATAAATTTGGCCATGGGAAGTTATTTTGGACTATAGTAAGTAGTGAAACCTTTTCCAATATGGTTTTAGGCTAAAACGGCAAATTTTCCAAATTTTGTTATATGATTAACAAATGTGGATGCAAATAATAACATCCCTGTAGTTCCAGAACGACTCATTTTCGGACATTGGTTCACTGGACCAAAGTTGTTTCTTTTGATCTCCTTCACCGGGTCTCAGCTCTGGTGGCGTGCGGATGTCTGTTCTCTGCTGTCCGGACTAGCAGGTGTTGGTTCCAGATCACTTAAGTCAAGAGTGTTTGGGACATCCACCAGGCCGCTGGATTGGCGTTTGTATGTGCTATTATGGGACCGGGCTCCGCCCTTCCTCGCGGATAGGACTTCGTTTCTGGGGTCTTGCGGGGGAACTATCGCCACCGTCTCTGTCTGTGTATGGCAGCGATCGCTAACTGCCGGTTTTCGCCACGGTGCCCGGTGGACTCGTGTAGGAGTTTCGGCCGGCCCGGGGTGTTCTTCCGCGCCATCCATCTATTTCGGCCGCTCTTCGGGGTGGATTGATCGTGGATGGTCTCCGGTCGACGTTGAATGACGACAATCAGTGTGAGCTGTGCGTCTCTGTACGCCTGTTTCGATCGACAATCCCCTTAAATGATTCCCAGTGTCCCTTCACAGTCCACTATACGTCACATCATCTGACGTTAAAACCTGTCTGGGATTACAGCGCTGCCTCCGGCGGCCACCCTTCCCATTAAAATCCATGCACACTTCTGCTGATCTCCTTCACCTATTATGCATGCTTGACTATACCCAATTACCTCCAGTATGGTAAAACAATCGTTTTCCATACCTTT
Organism: Dysdera silvatica; assembly: GCA_006491805.2. NCBI lineage: Eukaryota > Metazoa > Arthropoda > Arachnida > Araneae > Dysderidae > Dysdera > Dysdera silvatica. The sequence goes on along the minus strand of QLNU02015360.1, from coordinate 120,245,412 downwards.
GATGACTAAATGGCAACAGTACTCAGTGCCAGAGAAGGGAATTTTTTAATTTTTTTTAATCTGCTGCATTATTAGGTCAATCACTTAAATTATGTGTCAAAAAAATTTTTTTGTTTTTGTAATTGCCTACATAGCAATGATGTGGATGTAAATAATACTTTCACTCTGTAGCCAAATCAAGTCCTTTACGGACATGGGGATTTCGGCCAATATGATTCATTTGATGTCTCCTACAACCCCTGAATGTGTGGGCCATGAATTAAGGGACATCCTATATGTATACATATATATGAATGAGAGAGAAATTCCTTTTTTATACACATGTATTGTGTTAAAAGACATATTTCCTAACCAATGAACTTTTCTTTATAAATAAGTGAATATGAATCATATATATACAAGTTATATTCATATCGATAGTGCTTAGTGAACAAAAAAATTCTGAGCATAGGTTGAAAAAAAATCATATTTATGCACTAATATGCATTTATCAAAGTAGAGATTTCAAAATTAATAGGGGTGGGGAGTACACATTACGTACATTTGTATAAAAACCTTGATATATAGAGAGGGGTTTTTTTTTTTTTTTTTACATAGGCATGGAGTTAAATGGGCCAGTGGAGCCCACAGAAGCATCCCCCTCCCAGTAATTTGAAATAAATTGTAATTTTACATGTACTGTGATATATACATAAATGTATAAAATATATGTTGGGCCTCCCAATAGTTTGGAAAATTCTATGTTGATGCTACTGTATATCAAAAATCCATTTAGCTCAGATCCAATTTTTGATAATAAATTGTTCCCTTAATTTAATTGTTCATTTAATTTATTTCATTACCGCACACTAACGATCTGAAAAAGCCGTTTTTCTATGAACCATGAAAATACATCTGTTAGTCCTCTGAAGTAGCCATACACTCTGTTGAATAACATTTAAGCTACATAAATTTTAACTATGCCAATTATGTAACCATTTCTCGAATGTGTATCATGCAATGTTATGATAATTCTTAGTGACTATGTTAATCTGCATACCGCTTAGCACGTACATTATAAAAACTGCTATTGAACTAATTTAAACTACTAAAATAACTAAGAAACTAAAAACAACATTTATAAAGAATCAATACATGCCACAGTTTTATATAAAAAAAAGGAGAGAAAAAAGAGACCATTAGAAACGTGTTTTACTGAAACATTTATTTCTTAAAATACATACACCATAAATACAAAGTACTCTGCACAGTATCTGTAAATAATGATTTATCAGAAATGTAAAATCCATGAGGTAGAGCATTACATAAATACTCCAGTGAAGACACAAATGCAAACACAACAATTAGGAAACATGAATGCATTTTAGTGCATTTACCAAATACTCCGATGTTTATGACGCATCAAAACACAGACTAGAAATTGACCAGAATGCTGTTGAAACATAACAAGGACTTGATAATATAACATGTTAAACACACATTAAGCATTAATTGCTATCCAAATTAGAGCATATGTAATTTTAAAAATGTTTAATTATGGCACTCAAATTCTTTGTCATATCTATGAAAACTGATTTTCATTTTTTTCCCATGGGGGAAAAAAACAATAAGGTACTTTTTTTTTTCTTGCATTTTTCATTTTATCTGAAAAAGCAATGTTGTCACACAAAAAGGCTAAGGGGTTTACCTTACACAAAATTTACCAAGCAAAATATTATATATATATACATATACAATTGAAAACTATTAACGGCATATAAAATTTAAGTTGTGTCAAGAGGCTTTATGTACATACCAGCATTTCCGAAATTTTAATCTGCAAGAATCTTCAACTTATTTATGCAAAGAAACTGTCAAACTGTGGAGCATATCACATTACAATGACCAATACTTAAACCTATTAGAATAGGCCTGCTCAGAAAAGAAGTTATCCATGGCAAATAATGATCACTTGTACAAAATATATTGTTTTCAGAACAATTTTTTGGTAAATGTTCGGCAAATCAGATCGATTTTTTGCACAACCGTTCGTTTTTCTCCTATTTTCTGGTATATATTTTGTGCATGTTGTTTCAGAATAACGTTCAGAAAATTTGAGGGTTTGTAAAGGACGTTAAATAAACAATATTGGTGGAACTCGCACCGTGCGCAAAGCAACCAGTTTGTCTGTACAGCGAATTTACGTTTTACGTCCATCCTCGTTGCTGCGTATGCCATTATACGTATTGAATACAATTTTTGGTACAGATTTTAAGTCATTGGCCTATTAATACAGCAGGGACAAATAAATGCGAAATTCCATTTTTATTAAGCAATTTTAAAAAGTCGCCAAATGGCGCTTCGTAGCCAATTCTTGCTATCTTGTGCATAGTGGATGGAAGCAATTAAATGACTGTAGCGCCGTAACGGTGCATTTTAGGGAAAAAATTGTTGAGACAAAAAATTTTCACTTTTAAGTCCGTTACTGAGTGCACATGCTTACAAATTTCCAAATGTGTACAGTGTGATAAAAAAAGCAATTTTCATGATTTATCTCACTGCAGGGCTATAATGATCATGATCAGGAAATGGAATTTCGCATTTTTTTTTTTTGTCTCTGCTGTATTATTAGGCCAATGATTCAAAATCTGTATTAAAAATTGTATTCAATTCATATAATTGCATACGCCGCGACGAAGATGGACGTAAAACATAAATTCTCTATACAGACAAGCTGGTTTCTTTGCGAACCGTGTGAGTTCCACCAATACTGTTTATTTAACGTCTTTTCCAACCCTGAAATTTTCCAAACGTTATTCTGAAACACCCTGTATATATATTTGTTGCCAAACAATATATGTTAAATTTTCTTTAACGCAAAAAAGCATGTACATATCTTCTATTTAACAATATTAAAGAATATAAAACATTATAATAAATATCAATTATACGAGTAAATTATACGTTTAGTATAATACATTCTTAAACACTTAAAAATAAATCTAATATCGTAAATAATTAATTATATATTTATATTTTTATGCATATCCTCCTAGTCACATATATATAAAATTAGCATTAAAAAAGTGCTATATATGCACTGTCGAGCCACGTTAATGTAACCACTTCCTACTATTCATGTCAGCAGCATATAGTCAATAAAATAAGGCACTTGTCATAAGCTGGCTTGGTGGGTGTATAAAGTGAGCTGTAGTCATTCTGTAAACATATGACTTGTTACTTATGGAAAAAATCTGGTGGCAGGAGTATTAAGCTTCAGGGAACATTTTTGTGGTACTGTCTGGGTCCACTTATACCTATGGGAGGCCCTTCTGACCTATCCACCGAAGCTGATTGTATTCCCTATGGCGGATGGGACCTTTCAGCAAGAAAATGCAATGTATCACATGACTAGAATTATCTAATAGTGGTGGTTCAAAGAACACGACCAAGACTTCCAAGTGCTTCCCTGGTTCCCTATTTCCCCCAGATTTGCCTTCAACTGAGAATCTATGGGACTAACTCGATAATCTTGTTCACTCTATGGATCCTCCACATCCCCCTCCCACCAACTCTCTCTCCAGAAGGTGTCAGATGAACAGCAGTCAGCATAACTCTAAATAATGAGAAACACCTAGCTCTTTATTGAGTCATTTCCAGCTCATCTAGCTGCTGCCCATGCTCAATGTGGCAGTTCCTCTTGATATTAGCTGTGTGTGTGTGTATAAATATATATAACACTTTTTTATGTATTAATATGTATTTCCATGTATCTCCATTAGTGGAAGAAAGAAAATAGTAAGCTATATTTTTAAACAACAACATCCTGTTGGATATATATATCATCATCATCATCATCATATTCAACCATTATCTATCCACTGCTGGATGAAGGTCTCTCCAAATGCTTTCCACACAAGTCTATCCTGAGCAATTCGCTTCCACGTCACCCCAACCTGTTTTCTTATTTCATCCACCCATCTAGTTTGAGGACGTTTTCTAGGTCTTCGGTGGTCTCTTGGAATCCAGTTCAGAATTTCTGTTGTCCATCGTTGATCAGTTCTTCTTGCAATATGCCCAGCCCATCGCCATTTCAGCCCTTTTACTTTAACAATGATGTCCTCTACTCTAGTTTGCTCTCTCACCCAAGTGTTCCTTTTTCGATCTCTCCTAGTTATTCCAAGCATGCACCTCTCCATGCTCCTTTGCGTTGTCTGTAACTTTCGTATTGCTCCAACTGTTAGACTCCATGTCTCTGATCCATAAGAGAGGACTGGCAATACACACTGGTTGAAGACCTTTCTTTTTAGACACAAAGGCAATTTCCCCTTCAGGATAAAACTGTTTCTTCCAAATGCACTCCAGCCAAGTTTAATACGTCTGTTGAGTTCTTTCATAATGTTGCCATCCATTGAAATCAGCTGGCCAAGGTAAATATATGAATCAGCAATTTCTAGCTCAATGTTGTCAACTTGTATTTTTGTTTCCTCTACGAAATTATTGAACATGATCTTAGTTTTTTGTAGGTTCATCTTGAGTCCAACTTCTTTACTTCTAGTTGAGAGCTCCTGTACCATGTCTTGGAGTTCTGATGGGTTCGTTGAAAAAATAACAATGTCATCAGCAAACCGCAAATGATTTAAATATTCACCATTTATTTTTATTCCCTTGTCATTCCAATTTATCTGCTGAAAAATCATCTGTAAAGCTGAAGTAAAAAGTTTTGGAGAAATGGTATCTCCCTGCCTCACACCTTTACCAATTTTGATAGCTTCGGTATCTTTATGTAACCGAAATTTTGCACTTGCATTTTTATACACACGTTTCACCATGTCAATGTACACATCCTCGATGTCTGTTGATCTTAAAGAGTTGATGACTGCTGATGTTTTAATAGAGTCAAAGGCCTTCTCATAGTCAATAAATGCCACACACAATGGAAGTTCATATTCATGTGTTCTTTCAATTAATTCTCTTAATACTTGAATATGGTCCACTGTACTGAATCCACTTCGAAATCCAGCTTGTTCTCTTGGTTGAGCTGCATCTAATTTTTTCTGCAGGCGATGTTAGCACTTTTGTGAAGATTTTATAAATAGCAGGTAACAAGCTAATTGGTCGGTAATTTTTTAAATCCTCTTTATCACCTTTTTTATGCAAAAGAATTACTGTTGCAGAATCCCATTGGTTTGGTATGTTACCACTGTTGAGGCATTTGGTAAAGAATTTTGCGAGTATGTCTTCTACATGTTCTCCAGCTTCTTTTAAGATATCTAATGTAATGCCATCATCGCCAGGGGATCTTCCTTTCTTCATACTTTTTATTGCAAATGCTACTTCTTCTTTTAAGATTTTAGGAGCTGTTCCTTCGACTATCTCATAGTATACATACTATATATCACATATATAGTATACATACTATTATATTATATATTATAGTATTATATATTATATTATTTTATAGTATACATACTATTATATGGAGAGGCCTCACTTGGTGTAGTGTATCATCCCTGAGAAGGGCAATAATACCTTACTTTGTATCAAGGGGTCAAAGGAGCTCTAGTGAAAGTCACAGAATGTGTGGGTGCTAGAAAATTTAATCTTTATTCCTCCATGGACCTCTGCTGCAAAAATATGATGTAAATTTATGAGTATGAGTACAAAGATAAGGCATAGAGCCAGCTATGTCTTAGTGGTCCAGTGGCTAAAATGCTTAGGTTCTAACTGAGAGGTCACTGGTTCGAGTCTAACCCAAGACAATGCCATTTTTTTAGGACTACCAAAAAATTTTCCATTTAAAGCCTTATGTGTCAACCACTTCAATGGTTATTGTGTGATCCTTGAGAAGAGCAACATCATATTGACCCGTAATAATGGGTCAGAAGAGTTTTAGTGAAATCCAAAGAATGTAGATGTTTGAAAACTTAACATTAATATTTCCTCTGCTAACCTCTGTTGCAAAAAATAACAAAGTTACTGGTGTTATGTGCATTTACATCTCTCCAGTTAAATGAACAATAGTATATGGTTAAAGGGAGGAATTTATTTAGCACATGAATATAGCATATAGATTTTAAATACATCATTTCCATCACATGCATCGTTTAAAATACAATTTTATCATAAATATTTTTACCATAAATAGTTACATTACATATTGGACAGGATTTTATGTAATTAAACATATATCATGAAAGGGATCCCAAGAAAATACTATTCATATAACCAGCTTGGAACCCTTCATGCAACACACTCACTCAACCCTCTATTACCTTTTCTATTATAATTATCTAATAAATGTTTTTGCTATTATCATAAATAGGAATAAAAATGAAGTTTCAAAAAATCAACAAGACATAGTTTCAAATAGATTATTAAATGTTTCATATTAGTCTTGGTTTCCAAAAAATTTTAAAGCTTTAGAAATGAAATTCTAAAATGAAAAAACATCAAATGAGCTTAATCAATAATTCGTAACTTCAAATTTAAATGTTTAGGTATTTTAAGATATTTATAAGAAAATCATACATGAATAAGAAAATAATGACAATTAGTGATAATAGTTCTTTATGAGTTTTATGGCAAAAGGACAGCAAAGGTTATGTTGCACCAAGACTGACAGTTTTCTGAGGAATCTGAACCTTTTAACCTTTTATGGCTTAGGGAGTCAACTCCCTGACTACAGTAAGCAATTAATCAGCAAGTGTTGATTTTTTTTGTCACTGTTGGGAGTCAAACCCAAGATAATGGCACATTAGGCGAATGCATTACCACAGCACCATTGCAAGGTCTTAGTGATAATACTGCATACTGGAAAACTCAACATGTCTGACAAATCACATATTGCATGACTATTTTAATGTTTAGGTAAATTTCGTATTTTATAATTCCATTTCTTATGTATATACAGGGTTCCTAGGAAAGCCGTATATAGATGAGCTGTATCTCTTTCCTTACTAATTAAAGGATGCAATATAACTTTCTAATTGAACATATTTCCCTATCTTAATTATCTTTCAATATGAAGTTTTTAACTTCCTCAGTTCGTCACCAGAGGCACTGCTGTAAATCTCATCTGACAACGCATAGCCAATTTATTATACCAATGCCTAACTTCCGTGCAAACGCTATCTTTGTTCAAAAGTCCCTGGCCATATTCAAACTTTCCTAGGAAGATTGTACGTGCATATACTGATGGGCAAAATTGGGGTAACAAACAGAAAAGGGGGATAGCTATTTAATAACAGATACAATTACATTATTTGGCACATAAGCAGAGAGAATATGGTAATGCATAATGGACGGGTAAAATAGGAAAGAATTCACTTGAAATGACACAACGATAATGTCTTCACTAGCAGACAAAAAAAATTGAAGAACTTAATAGCCAACAATGCAGAATGTGAAGCAAATAATCATTTTGGAGTATATATATATATATAGTCTCCTTTGCTGGCTATATCTGTGACTTTCCATCTCTAAACAGTAGTCTCCAGTACATTAAACTGGTTCACAGCCACATTCTCATGACTTGAGTGGAGAAACTGTCTCATCATAGACTGCTCATTTACATTTCGTCTGGCCATAGTTCTCTGGCAAATAAAAAGGCCTGTATTAAAATAGTTAAAAAAATTGTTAAAGGTAACGTTTTCAAAATTCAGAAATTTCAGAGCGGCCATAAATAAGTTTCATTGAATTTTCTTATTATCGACAGACTCAGGGTTGATAGACTTTTAAGACACTGAAATATTGAATAAAAAAAAAAAGGATCTCTGAAGATATTTTATAAAAACATTTTGATGAACATTCTGACAAATTCCAAATTTTAAAACTGTTACTTTTGTAAAATCAGCAATTTATTTAATGAGAAATGAAAAAAATATATATTAGCAATGGTGCATCCCCATAGGGGGCCAGGGCCCTCCTTGGGCTAACGAAGTGAAAAATATTATGTCAACAAACACTGAAAAAGAAAAAAGTAAGACTGAAAGTAGTGAGGTTCCCAACGACATTTCCCTGAACTCTGGTGAAATTAATGAGACTGCTGTTAAGGCAAGCAACAGCAGTGGCCTGGGACTGTCTTCAAATGCTTTCCAAGAGGTAAAGGTAAACCAAAATGCAATATTAAAATTCTGACTGCAGATATTTCTAATTATATAAAAAATTTTAACCTCACTGATGACAATAGGGTGACAGTGCTAAAAAATCTTTGGGAACCATATGCAAGTTAAAAAAACACACACACACAGTTCCCACAACTGTCACTAGTGCTGTATTAAGAAAAATCTCACCAAAGTCAGAAGTTCTGCTAATTTTGGCTGATTAAGCATAACTGGCTAGCTTACTCGAAAGTTAGATGACAGTGCCTATATTGCAAATTTTGTATTCTCTTTTTCATCCCATGAAATCTGTTTAATATTAATATAAGCCACAGATCAACTCGTTTCAAAAGGATTTAATAATTAAAAGGCCTTGGAAAAATTCAGCCAACATGAAACTTTTATCTGTCACATGGATTCATTTCTCAAAGCATTCAATTTTTAAGGGTCACGGAACGAAAAAAAGGCTTCTGTGGATTAAGTAATGGCTAGAGGCAGTGATCATTCTAGGCTTATTTCGCAGGGTGGAGCATCCTGCCTGCCTTTTTATAAAAATACATGGCACCCTGCCTGCTCTCGTAAAAAGATCTGCGACCTGACATGTGCCCAGTAATTAACATTTGCACCCTACTGGAAATCTGCCCTTTTCCCAAAGACCACTACTAAAAATTTATCTTTGGTTCTATATACTTTGCCTGCTTATTTCAGACCCCTATATATAACGAGCGAGTTTTTTGATCCCGTCCAATTTCCTATATTTATGTCATCGGATATAATGAACCCCTGAATATAGCGAATCGAAAGTTTAGTCCCTTGAGATTCGCTATAGTTTCAGGAATTTATACACACCCCCTAACACCCCTCCAGATTTTTGATACACCTCCCTTAATGAAATCCAAACACACAATGTGTTCAATGAAAATAACTTAATGAAATCTAATCCCCCAGTTTGTAAATTCCGGATAAACCCATGGCTATAATGGGGTTCCACTGTAGTTTAAATGCATTAGTTAATCAAATCTCATTTTCCATCAAGAAAAAATGAATAAAATGGTTTGTTAAAAAAAGTTAACTGGTAATCTAGTCAGTGTTAATTAGTATTAATTAAAGCATGTAAAGATTTTTTGATAAAGTGCCCTCAAAATTATAAAGTGCCCTTCTTTCAATCCAGAGAGCTCTGCACTTTCCTGATCCTAGAATAAAGACAGAACAGAGGCAAGCAGAAGCAAGTTTTGCAGAATAGGGTTATTCTTAAACCTATTATCAAAACGGTAATTTTTTTGTGGAGAACAAGGGCTGGCCATTGTAAAATTTTATGAACATAATCTGGTACTACTTCTAATTATTTAAGTATCTTGCACTGTAGAATTATTAGTAATTCAATAATGATAAATGTATACAAAAAGACAACCGTAATTGATATGGTCTCTGACCATTTGTTCCCGCCAAAAATTCCTTTTATCACTGGCCCCTACCTTGGGAATATTCTGGAGGTGCCACTGTATATCAGTGGCATATTTTCCAGGCTACCTCTGAAATCCACAGGATGCAAATGGCAAACACCGACAATTATGTGACAAATTAAAATCTATTATCTATTATTATTAATTATTATCTCATCTGACGTGGAAATCAATTTGTTTTAACTTCTTGAAGAAACAAAAGAAAATATTTTATAAACGCAACTAAAATCAATACAACTGACTCTTTTTGGATTTTTTTCTGAATAGAAAAAAATCATCTGTAAGTCATCATTTCATTAATGTACTGTGTTATTATGTTGTATGTAACATTATTAAATCGTAAGGTGCAATAATAATGATTTCTAAACATGCCAATGATTTATCTTTATATTATTTATTTATTATATTATCAAACGTATCGGCATTTCTAAACATGTGATGGTGAAAGGAAATCAAATAAAACATTAAAGTAAAAACTTACTTAACACGCGCGGTATAGCCCAGATGCTCTTGCGCCATAAAAAAGCCAAACAAACAAACATTACTTAACACACCATTCTGATAATAGATCTTTTTTATTACCGACCTTTTCATTCAATCCTTTGGGATTCATTAATGAGAGTTTACAGCATATTAATTACAAAAAAAAAATTGACAGTGCACCCTTTTTTAAGAGTTTGGTACAGTTTTTTTTAATCAAAAAACATCCATGCATTCACATTCCCTTCCTTAAACAAGAGGTAAAAATTTGAATTTGCGAGTCCTTAGTAATTCTGAGAATAAGATAACAAAAGCCAAAAAAAAACCCAGCTTTTAAGTATTTTGCTGAAACGGATAGACTTCAGTGATATAAAGGCTATTATTTACTCTCCCAAAGCTTTACATAATATGATTTATATGCATTGAAATGTCCAAGAAGAGTTGCAGAACTTTTAAGTTAATAATTTTTTTTATATTGTATCTCCTTAAAAGTGGAAAATATTTGTATGTATAAGAAAATGTGTTCATAAAAATTTTGCCACCAGTACTTTTTTATCTTCATATTTCAAAATGCCACAATTTTTAACTGAATATTTTCTTGTTCACAATGTTTCAACTGATTTCAATTATCAATTGATTTTAATTAAGTGCTGTATATTAAGAATATATTTAATTGAACTTAAGGATATATTTAGTGGTGAGCAAAATCTGGTTTGCTTTAATTCGCATTAACTGGTTATTAAAATAATTTTTAAAATAATTAGTTGGTTGGCTGAATTTTTATGATGCAAGAATAATAAGGGTCATTATGGGCCAAACAAGGTCAGGCTGTACATACAGTGTAAATTAAAAACAAGCTAAATCTTATACAATGATAAGAGGTCTATTAAAAACAAATGATGCCATAAAATGATTTCATGATTAAAAGAATCACATAAAATGTCTCTAAGATCAAAATAACTTCGGTTAAAAGCTAATGATTAATGTTGATTAAGATTTGTACAACTGGATAAAACATGTAAAACATTTAATGATAGGTCACATGTGGTACACATCAGGGCATCTTCTCCCTTCAATAGATGTTGATTTTTGAGAATAAGAATGAGGTGTTAATTTTTTGCTAGAGGTTGAAGAGAACACTTGGTTTTTAGCGAAAGAGTCAAAGGGGTCTTACGACCTTTAAACTTTCCAAAAATTGATTTTTCAATCTATTTTTTTACTAATAGTTCAAGTCCTTACAAATAATTTAAAACAAACCGTATTAAAAAATTCTACATACAACCGGTGTTGTGATTTAAAACGTGGGGCTATGTTTCCCAACTTTTGGAATTTTAATGCCCGCTTTTGTTTAAAGGGCAGCTTTTAAGAATTGTTTACGGCCTGAAGAAATAGCAGTAGCCTTCTTCTCGTAAATATTCTTAATTATTTATTTAAAAATAAACATTTCGGAGAAGCAGGAAACTTTTCTGATTCCGTTAGAAGGAAACTACTAGTAGCAACTTTAACGGCATTTCCATTTGTTTACATTTTCTGCCTGGCTGTATTTTCTCCTCGTCTTTTCACATCTTATTTAGATTCGTTAATTTTGAGTGATTTGTATTTTGTTTTTATTCGCTATTACTTAACTTTTGTTGCTTGTTATTTTTGGTGGTTTGGTGTTATTGTTTTTTTACCATAAATATTCATTATGGATTCAGGGAAAGCAAACACAAGTCCCTCTAGTAAATGCCCTAAAAAATGCCATTATTATGGTAAAAAAAGCATGTAGGGAAAAAAGCTGCAAAAAATACACCTGATGTCAACCTCAGTGCATCAGGGAAAAAACTGCAGTTAACAGTGCCAAATCCAGTGTTCAATTTTGAAGGGTACAGAATAATTAATAAAGATTTAGTTTTTAGTGTACTGGAAAACTGTCTGTCTTGCAAGATATGTGGGGATGATGTGAAAATTAAGGAGACATTAGTGAATGATTTATCTTCAAAATTTATGATTGAGTGTGGTTCTTGCGGAGAAATCAGTTCATTTCGTAACAGTCAAATGCTTGGTGATCAAGGCAATATTCTTGAAATTAATCACAGGAGCGTTTATGCCATGCGCTGTATTGGGTTAGGCAATGCTTTATTTAAAACGTTCTGTTCTGTTATGGATTTACCATCGCCCAGTTCAGAGAACTCTTATAATGTCATAGTTAAGTGGTTAAGAATAGCAACCAAGAAAGTTGCTCAGGAGTCTATGCGTAAAGCTGTGGAGCAAGAAGTGGCATCAACGGGTGGCAAAGAACTTTGCGTAAGCATTGACGGAACATGGAAAACACAAGGATTTTCTTCACTCATTGTAGCATGTAGCGTCATTGGAGCTGAAACGGAAAAAGTTATTGATGTAGAGGTCACAAGCTCCTATTGTAAGAGCTGTTCACTGAATAGCAAACAAGGCTAAGATTCTGACTAGATGAAAAGACATAAAAGTGATTTCCTAAAAAACCATACTGGAATGGCTGTAAAAATGGAAAGTGATGGAATAACAATGAATGTTTGAATATTCTCTAGATTTGTATGCCATGAAATATGTCAAGTACACAGGCAATGGAGACACAAAAACGTTCTCAAATTTACAAAATGCAAGACCATATGGTCAACAAGACATACAAAAAATTGAATGTGTTGGTCATATCCAGAAAAGAATGGGCACATGGTTGAGAGCACCAAAAGAGAAAAAGAAGGAGATTAAGCTTTGCGATGGAAAAGGTCTTTCTGGAAAAGGTTGACTAACGGATGTAGAGATAAATTACATTACTGACTATTATGGCAATGCAATACGGAAATACAAAGACAACCTTCATGCCATGAGAAATGCTATATGGGCCATTTTTTGGCACAAACGGTCTACAGATGATAATCCTACGAAATCATTTTGCCCCAAAGATGAAAATACTTGGTGTTGGTATAGAAAAGTAGAAGCTGCAGGAAAGCTACAAAATTTTATGCACAAAGCTTCACTCCCTCAGGCAGTCATGGATTTTATAAAGCCCACCTTCAAGGACTTGGCTTCCTCAGAATTGTTGAGGAGATGTCCAGGTGGTAAAACCCAAAATCCAAATGAATGCTACAATTCACTTTTGTGGAAATATTGCCCAAAAAGTTCTAGCTGTGGGCGGCTTCCAGCTGAAGTAGCTGCATATGAAGCAGTAGTCATATTCAATGATGGATCGCGAGGACGTTTAAACATAATGCCTGAACTGAACTTGATTCCTGGGAAATTTGCTATTGCAAGTGCTGTAAAAGCTGATGAACTTCGTATGAAGTATGCCGAAAAGCGAGATGCTGAGTGCAGTTTAGAAGCGACGAAGGAGCGGAAATGCATAAAATTAACATTTTTTTCCGCTGCAAAGCAAAAAGGTAAATTATCACCTATGCCAGGAAATTTTAAATAATTAATATATTGCTTGCAAAGTATACTATATACCAAAGGTACTTTTACAATGTTTAATTAAATCAGTTTTCAACTTCAATCGCGAATATCTCCTGAACTCATTTTTTGCATGTTGTGCGCATGATAATTTAAAAACTGTTCATTGAAATTCTATGAAACGTCACACAATTGTGTATAAGGTCACTATGCTTATACTAAATATCAATTCGTAACATTATATGTGTATATATTTTTCTTAATTTAAATGTCTGTTAAAAATTCCATGTTTTTTAAGAACGGAGAGAGAGAGAGAGAGATTGATTGATTGATTGATATCAGATTTTTACAGTTAGATATTTAGGTTAATTCCATATATAAATACTATAATCTAAAATAAAAATAATCAAAATAAGTTGATTTTTTCTTTTGTAACCATGCACGCAAGCCATTCATGCCTCACCATTGTTTATAAATACAAACTTTAGTATTTTAAATTAAACTAAATGTAAAATGATACTAACCATGTGTAAGTAATTTATACACATATATAAAGAATGTTGCAAAATCTCTACCAAATTTGAAACATCCACTTTTAAAAGGAGTTAAAATAAAAGTGCCGTAAAAACTGTCGTATACCGTGTGAAGTATGCTGAAAAGCGAGACGCTGATTGAATTTTAGAAGTGAGGAAGGTACAAAAACACATAAAATTGAATTCTTTTTCTACTGATAAGAAATAAGAAGGTGTCACCTATGCTGCTGGGAAGTTTTAAATGATTATTTTGTGTGCAAGGTATGTTAAAATGAATTTTTAACTTCAATCGCAAATATCTCAGAACTCAGTTTTTTCATGTTGCGTGCATGATATTTGAAAAAGTGCTCATTGAAACTCTATGAAACTTCACAGAATTGTGTATAAGGTCACTGTGCTTATACTAAATGTTAATTTGCAACATAATATGTATATATATTTTTTTAATGTTAAAATCTCTTAAAAATTTCACGTTTTCTAAGAATGTAAATAATAACAACAATAAAAAAACATAAATTAATATCGATTTTTACAATTAGAAATTTAGGTTAATTCCATATAAATACTATAATCTAAAGTAAAATAATAAAATATGTTGATTTTCCCTTGTAACCATGCGACAAGACACTGTCTCACCATTGTTTACCAAAACAACCTTGGTACTTTTAATTTCATTAAATATAAAATGACACTAATTATGTGAAAATAATTTATATATATATAAGGAATGTTTCAAAATCTCTGTTAAATTTGAAATATTCACCTTTAAAAGGAGTTAAAATAAAAAAATACTAAACATTCGTGTAAAAAGGCAGATTTTATA
>QLNU02015360.1:120217282-120230527 GCA_006491805.2 Dysdera silvatica | reverse complement strand
GCAGCTCACAGATATGCGAGCCGTATGGGGCCTGGCATTATCTTGTTGGAAAATGGCCCCAGGCTGTCGTGTCACGAAGGGTAACGCAAACGGCTGCAGGATGTCATCAACATATCGTTGAGCTGTTAAATTTATACACAGGATGACTAGGGGCATCCTGCTGTCATACAGGGTTTGTCCCAGAAGTTCCCGGAATGATTTTTTGTAGTTGGCAACGCTGGCTGACGGGGCGGAGAAGTTGGTGGGGGATCTGAGCTTGGAAACGAGACCGGTATCAGTCGCCTGCGGGCAGTTGTTGAGGCAGGGTCACGCTCCGCGCAGAGGTATCTACTGCACCCTCGTCGATCAAAAAATGGACCAGTTTTTGGAGCAGCGTTATGCAATCAAATTTTGTGTGAAACTGGGTAAAAACGGGGCGGAGACACTCGAAATGCTTCGGAAAGCCTACGGTGACGGGGCGATGAAAAAAAGCCAAACTTTCATGTGGCACAAGCGGTTCCGGGAAGGTCGGGAGTCCGTCAACGACGACGACCGCTCTGGACGCCCGTCGACATCACAAACGGACGACTCGGTGCAAAAAGTGCGTCAAGTTTTGGACAATGACCGACGATTAAGTGTTCGGGTGATTGCAGAGGAGTGTGGAATACCCAAAACAATCGTTCATCGCATTTTAACGGAGGATCTTCAAATGAGGAAAGTCTGCTCGAAAATGGTGCCAAAAGTCCTGACGAGTGAGATGAAGGAGCAGCGTTTGTTGAAGTGCCAGGAATTGCATGAACGCTACGAAACGGACCCAGAATTTTTGGACAGAGTGATCACAGGGGACGAGACGTGGATTTTTCAGTACGATCCCGAATCAAAGCGCCAGAGCAGCGAGTGGCACACCAAGGAGTCTCCTCGCCCGAAAAAAGCAAGGATGAGCAAATCGCGAATCAAGGCAATGCTCATTGTGTTTTTTGACAGAAAAGGTGTAGTTCACAGTGAATTCGTGCCACAAGGACAAACAGTCAACAAGGAGTTTTACTGTGAAGTGCTCAAACGGTTGCGCAACAGGGTTCGACGCGTCCGAAACGAAATTCGCGACAATTGGATCTTGCACCATGACAACGCGTCAACCCACACCGCGCTCATTGTCTCCGAGTTGCTGGCCAAAATGGGTGTGGCAACGCTGCCCCAGCCGCCGTACAGCCCCGATCTGGCACCAGCGGATTTCTTTTTGTTCCCAAGGATCAAAAGAACCCTGAAAGGAACTCGGCATGGGACGCTGGAGGCGGTAAAAGCAGCCGCGACGACCTCACTGAAGGAGATTCCCGTTGACGACTTCCAGGGCGCCTTCAATGATTGGGTGAAGCGTTGGCAACGGTGCATCGAAGCAGGGGGAGAATACTTTGAAAAGTTCTGAAAAGATTGTAAACTGATATTGAATAAATGATTTTAAAAAAAATCATTCCGGGAACTTTTGGGACAAACCCTGTATAAGATAGCACCCCACATTATCACACTAGGGGTAATGGCTGTGTGCCTCTGTAAAACAAAGGGTGGTTGGAACCGCTGGCCCTGGCGCCTCCACACATGAATTCAATGGTCGTCTGCTCCATGACTGAAGCGGTATTCATCACTGAACACTATGCGATGCCAATCTGCTGGCAGCCATGATGATCGGCTACAACACTACTCCAGACAACTTTGTCGATGGTATAAGGTTATAGACAGACATCTTAAAGGCCACTGTGAATGTAACCTCACCTCATCCAAGCGTTGTGAGATGATAGAAGGAACTATGGATTGTATAGAAGAGACTGTAGCATGTTGGATGGTGGACAATGAGGCTGTTGGGTCAGTTCAGGCCTGTCGCACAAATACAACTGATTTTGCCTCGCATTTATGTAGCTTGGCTATCCAGAGCATCAACCATTGACAGCAACCATTGCTGCCAACACCCTTGAACAGCAGTGTCCGTACGGTGCAGGTGGCAGCCTATTGCTCAGTAGGACCAGCCAGCTTCACGCATACCGAATATGTGACCACATTCAAAGTCGTCCAATTGGCTATAAAGCCTTTGACAACATCCTAATGGCATTACTGGTTGCGTCTCCAGGGAACTGCAACGCCGAAAACGAGAAAAAATAAACCGTTCGCAATTTTTACCTCTTTTGTACGATGCCAGTTGCACTATGATCAAAGTTAATGCTCATCAACTTTGAAAATTTAATCATTTACTTGGTCTAAAGAAATTTGCATGCGAAATTTTGAGATGATCGGATAATTTTTTAGGGTGCTTCATTTTTTTTTGCAAAAAAATGTATAATCATCATTCCTCCATAATCACATCACTGTGGCCGGATTTCATTCAACATGAGCACCAATTCCTCTGAAGGATCTGTCTGAGTGAGCCATCATTCTCGCTCGGTTGAACTTGAGGAATATGCTCATTAACTACCATGTTTTTCGATGAGACATAATTAAGCCTTCTGTGCACAGAAACAGCAAGTAAACAATTTCAATATTTAAAACTGGCTCTCTGTTATCCCACATTACTGTTTACAAGAGGCATTACTGGTGCACATGATTTACATATATATACTGTACTGCTAATCATCTACATATCATGCAAATTTCTGGGCTATCAGATGCATCTTTCATGGTGTCGAACTTTCCATGGCTAGCAGTATAGTTGTTCCATTATTTTAAATACACTCGGTTGTAAAAAGAAATGACACTTCTTAAAGAAAATGTCCTATCACTGTGAAACTTTACATACACAATGAGTATGTAAAAATAAAAAAATTATTACATTTTCATTAGACACACACGAAAGGACTTTTCATTATGGAGCAGAGACAGCGTAGCAGTCACATATTAATACATAGTAAAATTTTCTCTGGTGTGCAATATAAGCCAACATACAGTGCAGCATTGAATTAAATGTCACCTAATTAACCATTGAATTAAAAAAAAAATTAAATTAAATTAAATTGTCACCCGTATTAAAATTCACCTAATAATTTCCTGAGAAGATTCTGTTAGATGTTCTGCAATGTTAGCTTAGTTTGAACATACTCCATGACCACTGCAACTGCCTTCCCTACATATCCCAGACATGCTTAATTGGCAAGGGATCTTAAGAACCTGGCTAACCATAGGAAGGTTCAATAATGTCTTATGAAGGTATTGTTGAGAGATTCTCACCATGTGAGGTCTGGCATTATCATGCCGGTAAATAACTCTTAGAAGATGTGACAGCATAAGAACTAAAATTGACTGAAGAAAGTTGTCAATATACAACTGTGCTGTCAAAGTACCTTGCAACAAAATTAGGAGAGTTGTTTCTTCAAACTGTGAGCTTAAGTGTCATGGTCATAAACAGCTCCGTCACTGCAGCAAGACTGGAGCAATGATCATACCTCCTCTTTGCACAGATACATTTATCATCTGCATCAAGTACAAAGCAGAATTTGTTGCTGAACACATAAGTCTAGTTGAACATCATCTAAGACAAGACCGTAGCCAGGATTTAATTTTTGGGTGGGTTAAAATTTTTTTACAGCATGTATCGATACAATCACAGCATGCAAGGCCGTAGCCAAGTCCCATTAAAAATTTTGTGGGTGGGGGGACGAGTCCATAAGATCCCCCCTCTGGATGCGGGCATGATCCAGGATGTTCAAGATCGAAACTACTCCAAGTGGTGTTGCTTATGTTGGTAAGTGGTAAACATCTTTTAAGAAATAGTGAGAATGTCTTGCTCTGCTGGTCATCACCAGGCATTTCCATACCATGTTTTGTAGTTTTTGCTCTATTTTTTAATGGTGTGCCAGTTTTTTTACAGAAAATTATATTAATAAATATTAGTTTATATTTTTATGGCACAAGGATAGCAAAGGTCATGCTACTTCAAGAGAGAGGTCTAAAGTTTTCCGAGAAATGTGTATTCCTGTAAAGGATAATAATATATTACATCTTTATATATATTACATACCCATAATATCTTACATCCTTATATATGGAGAAACAGAGCGTTGTTTCCTATCCTCATTCGTCTAGCAGTCCAAGACACTCCAGGCTAAACGGAGGGACCCTGGTTCGAATCCAGGATGGGGAAAGCGTCTCTTTTTCTCCAAAACAAATAAGCTCTAGATTGAGCTAATAATACGTGGGTGTCAAATTTATTAGTAATAAATATGAACCTTTATTTCCAAGGAAACTAAACCCTGCCTACGGTGGGCAGAAAAATAGCATGTGTTTTACAATGCTATTGGTAGTTAAAGGTGGTTTAATAGTACCATAGACAAGTGTATTATCACTGTGCCACCGTAAAGTAATGGACCTACATTTTTCTAAGGAATCTGAACCCCTTATGGCCTAGGGAAATAACTTTGGACTACAGTGAGCAGTTGGTCGGTAAGTATTCCTTTTTAAATTATCAGCATGCAGGCAAACATATTACCACTGTACAACCACAAGGCCATTAAATATTAGCATCAACAATGAGAGCATATCTGTTGGGTTTGCTTCAGTCAAGACATTTTCAAGAATGTGCTGATAGTCGTCTGAAGTTTGATGACCCTATAGAAAAGTAGTATCTGTCGTACCATTGAAATCAAATGCACCTTGTACCTCGCACCATAACAGAGCCCCCTTCATTTCTGCTGGTTGCAAAAAGCATGGGGCTGGTGTTTTAACCCATGCCCAGTAATCAGGACCATCCCGGTTGAATTTTTTTTCATCACTAAATGTAACATTGACCCATTCGTCCTTTCAAGGCATGTGGGTTTTAGCCTGTGACAGCTGAGCTTATGATGTTGCTTTAGCAAAGGTTTACGATGAACATGAGCTTTGTTTGAGGAGAGCAGGGTGTTCAGTTGCCCCCTCCTAGAATTGAAATATATGCAATATTTTCAATACATTAAAAGGTTAAAGTGGTTATTTGTTTCATTTTAACATTGGCAAAAAAAAAATGCCTTCCCGTGTAATTTGCCTTAGCGATGCTCTTGACGTTGAATGCTGCAAAACATATGTCATTTGCTTGGCTTTAAGCTATGATGAACAGGGTCTTTACTGAGGTTGCTAAGCTACAAGAAATTTGGCATAAAATAGTTCTTGGCTTGATGCTAAACGTAAAATTACCCATCCTCTAGAGTCATGGTCATTTTAGGTTGTCCAGAGTGCTGTTTTACAGCTGCATCATCAATTTCTGATAATATTTGATAAATACCAGATCTGTTGAGTCTAATTTTCTTTGCAATATTTGCAATTGTCCGTTCTTTTGATTTTAGTTTCCACGTTTTAGCTACATTGACTGCCATAAACTGCACGTTGCATGGCATTATAATGCTTGAACACAAGGTTACTTCACTGCTCTTTATAGCACCTTAATGATTACATCAGATAGTCGGAACTAAAATATGCACAGTTTTTACTTTTGTGCTTTTAAATAAATTTTACATTACTTTTGAGACACCTAGATTTCATAACTTTATTTTAATTTTTGTATCAAAAACGATTTAAAGTTTATTTACGTATGTGAATCTTTATCATACTTATTCATGCAAACTTTCAATTTACCTTATTTTAATTTTTTTTTAATTTATTCCATAAAATCTGATGTCCATGTACTTTTGAGACAGACTTCATTTAATGTATTTTACAGTGTTGTGTTGAATTTCCACTAAAGCATACTATACTACTAATGATTTTAACCATCTGGATTATACACTCTTAAATTATCCACTTCTTATGGATCATTACTAATATATATATTTTTATATGATACTTTTTTGCTTACTTTCATAAAGTGTGTTTTTGGTATTTTTTAACTGTTCTTATCTATTTTTTATTATATTTAATTCTGTTTAGAATTTGTTACAAAAAGTAAGTTTTTAACTTATCATATACATTAACAGTGGAACTGATTGAATTGTAATTCTTTTTATCAGGTGAAACTTGTTTGATAAAAGAATAGTAGTTTCAACCCTTGTTGAAGAACTCTTTTTAATTAAAAGTACTCCATTTTACCTTTCTTTTCAGCACAGAAAACGTTCCTAAACTTTTTGTTCTTAAGTTCATGCTCCAAGTTTTATGATTTTTTTTCCTTACCTTTCTTTTATTTTATTGCTTTATTTTTTTTTTCACATTTTAACTAGGAATTAATTTTGCCGCTTATTTTTATTATCAATCATCAAGTTATATTTCTGAATCATTTTCAGTTCGGTCACCTTGTAATGAGCAAATAAATATCTGTTTTTCTTTGGGTTTGTTCTTGATTACTTCTAAAATATCATCTGTACAGTTTTAAATCAAAATATTGTTAGTTTATCAATTTAAGATTAATTTTTTGGTATATGTCGATGCAAGTGGAATATTTATTGTAAGTAACTGTCTTAATCATAGATTATTATCGATTTAGCATATTTATGATACACATAAGATAGCATAGTTCTTGCACATAGTTTCTTTCATTTTTATTGTTATTATCAAATTTTAAAAAAATTGCCATTAGTGGATAGATTGTTGTGTTTAATTCTCCATGATTTTATTAGCAATTTTAGATTTTAAATCAATAACTTTTTGGAAAACTTAAAAAATATCATCGTAGTTATATTAATTTGACTTGTTCTGTTTCTATCTGTAATGATGATATAAAATATATAACATTACTCTTCTTTTTGATGTTAAATTCATGATATATTTTGATTAATATCATAAGAAACCAAAAGAACGTTACCTAATACCAATTTGTATCATGACTTGAAAAAGAAGATGAATTTCAGAATTTCAGATTCTTGATTCATTTTTCTTAAATTTCAGATTGTTTTCTCATATTCCCCTTCTCAATAACGTAGTATCGAAAATTAATAATTCTGTTGCATATGTGAACAATGCAATTTTATTTTATTAGTATTTGTTTAAAAATGGTTGAGTTTATTTTTTAGAGTTTGTTGAACACATTTGCACCAGAGCTTTCATGGCATGTACGTCATCGCTCTTCTACGGATGTGAGTGCTCTTGGAAGTGAAGCAGATGAACCACCCAGATACTCTCCTCCACCATCTTATTCTGCAGCTACATCTGGACAGCTAATTTCACGAATGCTAAGAAGTCAAAGTTTAGGAGAACCAAACATTCCGAATGCTAATTCAGAAGTAGGAAAATTTCCTAGTAATCTTGTTTGAAGATAAAGAAAAAATTTCTCCAGTTAATAAATATTTCTGAAGTTTTAAAATGTTTTTAAAGTTATATAATTACTTATTAATTTGTACAAATAAAATATTCCCAAATCTAATATACAACTAATTTAAATATACACTCTATAACAAAAAAATCGATGCACCAAGAAGGAGTTGTCCGATTGTAATGAAATTTCGTATGCAAAGACATTTTGACCGAACATGCAAATGATTAAAATTTGGTGTCCAATGAATGAATAGCGGGAACTCCAGCGCATCGGAACTGCGCATTCAGCAGGTGTATATAAGGAGCGATTCTCAATATGTGGTCAAAATTTCTGTTGCATTGATTGTGATAATGCCTCGCTGAAAGATTCGTGCTCATTACGAGCATATGTCAGAGTTTGAAAGCGGCTGGTTGGATGAATCGAAGAATCGCTGGACATGTGGGTCGAAGCGATGCGGCGATTGGACGGTGCTGGCAAGAGTGGGTCAACAACGGCAGATGTTGGCAGCAGTCAACCTAGGGCCACAATAGAACGGGAAGTCAGAGCAGCTGTCACAGTACCAGATTCATCGTTATCAACTATCCAACGTGTGACCTGCACACATGTGTGTCTAACATGACCCTCCACAGACGACTGAGAGAGCGGAATTCAGACTCATGTCGACTGTTACACCGCTTATCTCTCACGCCTTTACATCATTGTCCGATTACAGTGGTGCAAGGCTCGATCAACTTGGAACTGCGCTGACTGGGGACTTTAGTGACGAGTTCCATTTCCAACTGTATCCTGACAACAGCAGACGTGTCTGGAGACATCTAGGGCAGAGTGGGCATCCTGCCCTTACTATCGCACGCCACATGCCCACAACAGGGTATTATGGGCTGGGGTGCCACCTCCTTTGGTAGTCAGACCCCTTTGGTAAACATTTCTGGCACACTTACAGCACAGCGGTACATAGATGACATTCTATGACCGGGTTGTGTTACCGTTCCATTTGCGACACCCTGGACTTACGTTCCTTCTTCTTTTTGCAAGGGTTTCATTGGGAAGGGTGGCCGCCGGAGGCGGCGCTGTAATCCCAGACAGGACGCTTGAACAGCATAATGGACTTGCGTTCCAACAAGACAATGACCAGCCAGGTGTCCAATGAATGAATAGCGGGAACTCCAGCGCATCGGAACTGCGCATTCAGCAGGTGTATATAAGGAGCGATTCTCAATATGTGGTCAAAATTTCTGTTGCATTTTGACTGCGGATATCTTACGTCGACTGTAACAATGCCTCGCCGAAAGATTCGTGCTCATTACGAGCATATGTCAGAGTTTGAAAGAGGTCGTGCTATCGGATTGAAAGAGGCTGGTTGGACGAATCGAAGAATCGCTGGACATGTGGGTCGAAGCGATGCGGCGATTGGACGGTGCTGGCAAGAGTGGGTCAACAACGGCAGATGTCAGCGTCGGGACGGCAGCGGTCGACCTAGGGCCACAACAGAACGGGAAGACAGAGCGATTGTCAGAGCAGCTGTCACAGCACCGGATTCGTCGTTATCAACTATCCAACGTGTGGTCCGCACACATGTGTCCAACATGACCCTCTGCAGACGACTGAGAGAGCGGAATTTACGCTCGCGCCGACCGTTACGCCGCTTACCTCTCACGCCTTTACACCGTCAAGTCCGATTACAGTGGTGCCGGGCTCGATCAACTTGGAACTGCGCTGACTGGGGACGTATAGTCTTTAGTGACGAGTCCCGTTTCCAACTGTGTCCTGACGACAACCGCAGACGTGTCTGGAGACGTCCAGGGCAGCGTGGGGATCCTGCCCTTACTATCGCACGCCACACATGCCCACAACAGGGCGTTATGGTCAGGGGGTGCCATCTCCTTTGATAGCCGGACCCCTTTGGTGGTCATTTCTGGCACACTTACAGCACAGCGGTACGTAGACGACATTCTACGACCGGTTGTGTTACCGTTCCTTTTGCGACACCCTGGACTTACGTTTCAACAAGACAATGCCCGGCCGCACACGGCACGTGTTGCTATGAATTGTCTTCAAGCTTGCCCAACACTTCCTTGGCAAGCTAGGTCTCCTGATCTCTCTCCCATAGAGCACATTTGGGACGCTATGGGAAGGCGATTGCAACCATCCCGGAATGTTGACGATTTAGCCCGACAGTTGGAGACAATTTGGCAAGAAATTCCGCAGGACACCATCCGGGATCTTTATCAGTCTATGCCACGCCGGGTGACAGCTTGCATCCAGGCCAGAGGTGGACCAACGCCTTATTGACTTCCTCCCTTTGTAACGGTCAAACTCTGCAATAAATCATTCAATTGTTCTGAAATTTTAATCGTTTCTTTTTCTATGTATGTTCTTTACGTCCACCAATTTTTATCGCAATCGGACAACTCCTTCTTGGTGCGTCGATTTTTTTTTGTTATAGAGTGTATTTAATATTTTTTTTCTTAAGTTACATTCAATATACGTAGGGTGCATTTCACACTTTTCCAGATGCTGGAAAATTTGCTTGGAAATCCTGAATAATTTTTGCATCTGTGAAAATTAATGAAAGAATAAATACTTTAATAATAATTAAAAGTATCCACAATATATATAGTGATTGTAAAATTATTAATTTTTGTTTTAAGAAATTTTATTTTATACATATTTGGATTTACTTGTCATGCATGAATAAGTTGTGATGGGCTATTTTTACTTAGAAAACTTATTTAAGCATTTAACTTGTAACATCATAAATTCAGGGTATCTCAGTGATTGAAAAACAAGTAAGCAACGAGACAGTTTAAAACCTGGTTTATTAGTTCCAAGTCTTCAAGTAATGTTAGACATCAGCTTGATGACTGACAGAGCATGTAACAGAAACAGAACCAATTTGTGAGGTAAGAGTGCAATGTTCTCCCCATTGGCTAGAGTGCAGTTTCCCTCTCGGCTGGAATGCAGTTTTCTCCCTTTCAAGTACAAGTGCAGTCTTCTTGCCTCAGGCATATCCTTGTTTAGAGAACAGGCATGTGAAGAACTAGAAATATTTAAACACACTTTAACTGCATTTGGATAAGTATCAATACATATAAAAAAACTTCTAGATATAATGTTGAAACTCCTTAATCTGGGCTATTTGGCCTATTGTCCAAACTCAGCCAGTTCAAATGTCCCGTTGATCTTTCTTACCAGTCTCAAAGCAGTAGAAATAATCATAGCTTGCCTCAAAATAAGCCTTCGAGAAAACTAAGGAACTAGCAACAAATAATCTAAATCAGTGGTTTCAAAGTATAGTCTGTGGCAGCTTATCAAGTAGTCCGCAGGAATCGTCACCAAATTTCAGAAAAGAAAATGAACTAGAAATTGTCGGCGTAGCTAGAATTTAGGTTCGTGCGAGATTTAAGGAATTTCTCATAAATATTACTTGTTATAAACGTTACTTTACGGCATTTTGTGAAAGATTTGAATCCTCTGAATACACCCGTGCTGTCTACATTGCTTATTATTATTTTATTAAATTACTGATGTCATTTTCATTATAAATTTGACGAAATAAGATCATAACTTGCACTCTCTTTATTAAATTGGTGTTACTCTAGAAATTATTTATTTAGGTTGGCAACTAACCCATGGTTTAAAAACATGGTTGAAGATTTTAGAGATTTTCTGCCAAAAACTGATGCTGTTTAAAAACAACTAAAAAAGCTTAAAAATTTCCACAAAAGGAGATAAAATTACAAATTATATTTCAAAGGATGAATAAATCTTTCCTCCCGGAGCTCCTATATACGTATATAAGCCTGCCAATAAGTCACATAAATCGAAGGTTATTTTGGTGATATCTTTCCTTGTGGGATGGGGTGGGGGAAGATCACTATGACGGTGGCTAAGTAGGGCTTAATATTATTAACCATAGTTGGCAAACCTTAATTTCAGGCAATATACTTTTTTATTGGGGGTAGAATTCTCTCCCCCCCCAGTGATCCGTGATAAACAAAAGACTACTTAAAGTGGTCTGTGAGCGACCGAAGTTTGAGAAATGCTGATCTAAATGGTTACTTAACTCAATTGCCAAAATACAGTGAGTTAATGCTAAAGTGTACCTATAACAGCTAGTCTCGAGATTCACTTTAGCGTGATATTCAATCAACGCTTTAAATTCTTATTAACATAATGAATTTTAACTCACTTTTTCACACTAAACAGGCAAGAACAACGGTTAACATTAAGGTAGCAACATTGCAATGCCACACCAACCCAAAATGATTAGTATACTTAACGAAGTATTAATACATTAAGTTACCAAACTAATTTAATCATAATATTAAATAACACTTAACAGTAAAAATGACTAAATTCCCGAAACAATCTCTTCATGACCGGTTATTAATTCAAAAGCTGTTAAAATACTTAGCTCAAGCAGGAATTGTCCTAAGACATACACACAGGTAGTCCAAGGCCTGTTTGCAGAGAAGAGTTCAGGATTCCTGGAACACATCCAAGTAATACTGCAGGATGGCTGCGAAGGCTTCTGAACTGATGAAATCCAAAATGTGTAGTAGAATGCCCCAATAAGTCGGTATGATCCACATAAACACATTGCTACTTTTAACGTACCTTGTAACTACAGCTCTTCATATTAAACACAATCGACCTTGTACCTCAACATCAATACATTTTATGCTGATGGTTACGTGTACTTCCAACTTGAATTCTAGCTGCAATTATACTAAAACCTCCTTTGTTCCGGCCATCAATGCATAAGCTTCAACAAGCTTAATCCATCTGATGCACGCCACATACCGTGAGCCCTTTTACTAGAAAACCACATGAGGTGTGAGTACTTGATTTGGTCAAGAGTGGTGTCGATGGAAAGCTCTTATCATGAAAAACCAAAAATCAAATGGAAGTACCTTCCCGAATCCAACCAGTTAGAAGATGCAGGCCAATTTGTTTTATGTGCAGAAAGAATCCATCCAGCACTACAATATTCCACCAATAAACAAATATTTATTTAACTTTATTTTTGTGTAAAACATTTACATGCATTTACTATTTATGATGATAGTGTTTTTTATGGCCAATCAGGAACTAACTGTTTCTTTGCCTGGTTACATGACGAAAAGAGTGTATGGCCTAAGGAGTTGTTCCTTCAAATGCTCAACCATGGCAAATTACAACAGTACCTATGGCTTGCGTTCCAGGCACACTGGTTCAAGGCAGGTGGCACTCGCCTTTGTAACATGTGGTCGGGCTCAGTTCTGGGGGTTTCATCAGTGAGCCCTCATGCTGCAATACTATCTCCAACGAAACCATGCTCTCCAAATTTGTTGCTAGTCAGCTCCTAGTCCACTTTGGTGACCCCAAGGTAAGAGGGCCAGTGCCTCAAGAGCAAATCTTCAGTAAACACCTGTTCAACACAGTCATTGGCAATTGGTCACAATCAATTTGGCAATTGTGTTATCCCTGTGAAGGGTAATAATATCTTACACAGCCATTGAATTTATCAAAAGTGAGTTTTTGGGTATCTTGATATTGTCTTTGAAAGTACTGTCGACGAATACGAATTGCAACATGCCCCAAATTTTGAACCTGGTGAGCCCTGCCAAAGCAAGTAAGAGCAATCGAGGAGGTACTGTATAATATGTATATAGGTATAATAATCATAATCGATTAGTATTATGTTATGTCGAATGGCAACAGTGTTCTCTATGCAGTTGTTGTTAGCCGGCGATGTGGAACCGACTAGCTATGGTCAAGTATTGGTCTAGTAATGTACTGTCTTCTAATATCTGTAAATAAATTACAATTGGTTCTATGTTTACTATGTTTATTTTAATGTATCCATGCACACTCAAGGAGTAATACGTGGTATCAGAAGTGGGATGCAAAAGGATTGAAAACGTGGACCACGTGAGAGCCATGCAAGTGAGATCATATTAGAATCAGCGTAAGTTGGAAGAACAAATTGGTAGCCAATGGAGATAATCAAAGCTCCAAGTCAGATGCAATTTACAACTGGAAATGTATCTGAAAATTGGAGACAATGGTACCAGAAATTTGAGAAC
>QLNU02015360.1:120183445-120217182 GCA_006491805.2 Dysdera silvatica | reverse complement strand
GCTAATCCGGGTTCGACTCCCAGCAGTGCAAAAAGAACGCTTACTCAGAGATCTCATAAAGATCGCACTGCTCACTGTAGTCCGGGGTTTGGTTCCCTAGGCCTTAAGAGGTTCGGATTCCTCGGAAAACAGTAGGTCCCGGCGCAGCATGACCACTGTAGTCTTTGAGCCGTAAAACCAAAAAGAAAGAAAGATTAAATAGTCTATATACCAATTTTGGTGCAAATCTACTAAACGGTTCAAGCTTCAAGGTGCTCTAAATAGGCAAAGTTTAATTATAACCACCCCGTATATATACATATATTAGGGTGGTCCTTATTTTTGAACCTGGTCTTTTTTAAGGTCTCACCCCTAAGTTTTTTCTATTTAACCTAAAATTAATACCAGAAAAAATTTAGAACATTCGAGCCGGTGCCTTAGAGACTTTGAGTGTCATCATTTATATAAAAACTACTATTTTTTCACAAGTTTAAATAAAAAAATTAAGTATCACATTTTATGCACATTTCTAAATTAAATAATATCAAACATAAACTAAAACATAATTTTAAATAACCATCCAGCATATAGGAGTCACAATTTGGGGCAGGGGGTTTGTGCATTGTCAGGTGTCCAAGTCGTCGAGAACATGGACTGTGGTGTTTAGTCATAGCAAATGTCGCATTGCCTTTCATATAAAATGGTAGCCCATGGTTTGTTAAAAGTGGCGATAAAGGGTAAACTTCGCAATAATATACACTATATATCCAAAAGTCACTGGGCACTTTCTATTTTAGTCATTTTTTTCAAATTTCTTGAGAAATACTAAATGAATTATTCTTCAACTTCAGTTGTGTAAAGAACATGTTTGGACTCATACTTTTTAATAAAGGTTCAGTCAAGAATGCATTTAGGGGACCAACAACAAATCAAAGAAAAAAAATATATATTTGTAATCTTACTGTATTCTAAAAAAGTGGAAATAATTCATAACTTTCAAAATGGATTTGGTTTCTATGTGCAATACTTCTGTGCATTTCATAAAATAGCATGTATATGCCATGAAAATATGAATGTTTCTAAATAAGGGGTACTCAGACTGAAAACGAATCTAGGGAAAAAGGGCCAATGGAAAGAAGGGGCATGGGAAAAATGTCCGAGGAAAGAATGGCCGATCATAGAAAAAGGGGGCTTCCACAAATTTTATAATTTTACTTGCAATTGAAATAACTGCAATGTTCACAGCTGCAACCCTCTTAAAACGATTATCACCAGGGACGTATCGAGGGGTGCCTTTATCTCGGATGCTACTAAAGTCACATCTACCAAATTTTATAGACAGATAGTACACATGAGTGTCTTTATACATGACAATGTATCAAAGGTGTATCAAGAAGTGCCACAGCCCCCCTTATTTATCTCAGCTGCCATTGAAGCCACATTTATTAAATTGCACGGAGTATACATGAGTGCCTTTAACATGCAACCTATCAGGGGCATATCGAGTGGTATCGCATCCCCCTATTATTTATCTTAGCTGCTGTTGAAGCCACGTCTACTAAATTCCATGTACATTTCTGTATCAAATCTTACTGATTTGTGCGGTTATATTTTCATGATAGCAACATGTGATTTTTTTAAGTTTTTACGAACTTTTGGCATAAACTGTATATAGTAAATTGCTATTGCTTTTTATGCTTATGTTATATCTGTCACATAGAAATGAACGGGCCCTGAATATGTTTAATTTAATGTACTTTAATCTAATTACTACTTAAAGCATATTAAGGTATTTAATCAGAAGTTTGCAAAAGATTAGCAAATGGAGATTTTAACTTTATTAGATTAGTAGACTATTGCCACTCAAAAATTTCTAAACACAAATTACTCTCTTTGTTGAAATAATAAAATAAAGTGATTGGTAAACAATAACCATCTTGAATAATTGTAGACTTTGTAGGAATCACCACATTAGAAGCTTTACCTTCTTTCCAAATTTTTATAGTGACATATATCCATGAGCAAATACAACAGCCAAAAACTAGGAGAATAAATTAAATAGAATTTTACATAGAATTTAAATCACATTTACCAAAGCTAATGGTAAAACAATTTCTAAAATGTTTATAGTCTTTTAATAGGATTATTGTTCAATGCATATATTGACATGAGCAAAAAATGGTTTCATCAAATTTAAAAATATAAGTAGGCCACTTTAGATGTAATAAAAGTATTAGTAGTATAAAGCTGTAATATAATATTTAATACTAGTAGTATAAAACTGTAACATAATAGTTAATAATGTATCCTCGAGGTTATGTATTTATTACTATAATACAAAATAACTAATGGCCAAAGAGCCATATAGCAATATCAAAATGTAATTATCCACTTACCATAATTTCTGCAGGTAAAACATGTGATGAAAAATACTTCAACATAAGGAACAAAAGCCCACAAGTATTCTTAAGTACAGGTTTAACAATACTTTTAAATGTTAATTGTTGATCTAAAATAAAAAACAAATGATAAATGTAATACAAAGTAATTCAACATTTTCATGTATTATTTTTATATTTTATGTATTTTTTTACACACACAGAATGGAAAAATCTTAATTTTTGGTAATGTGCGATTCTATGCCGCACATAGACTTTATATTAGCCGAATGAATACAAGGATAGTAGTGGTTCATAATGGGTTTCTAAAATACAGAAGCTAAATAGACTTATTGCACTTTTTATATATATATATATTAAATACATACCATTGGCATATGCAGAAAGTTCATAAGGGGGGTTACAGGCCCAATGGGAAGTTACAGAGCTACAACTCACATATTCTTATGTTAAATATACAAAATTTCATTGCAATTTTTGGGTTACAACCCCCCCATCTACACATCTCTGCATATGCCATAATATACAGTCATCTCCTGAGTTATGTAAGTAATGCATTCTGCAAACATTTATGTAACTTGAATTTTACATAAATCAAATCTGTAAATTGCTGAAGTGTAACTTTGTAAGAAACTGCAACATTTTTTACTATTACTAACTATATATTCGATATTATTTATTCATTTATTTATAACTTTATCCTTCACTATTGTATTCACTGTCAAAATAGGTTTATTTATATCCTGAACTAT
This sequence comes from Dysdera silvatica, assembly GCA_006491805.2. Taxonomy (NCBI): domain Eukaryota; kingdom Metazoa; phylum Arthropoda; class Arachnida; order Araneae; family Dysderidae; genus Dysdera; species Dysdera silvatica. Next base: position 120,214,052 of record QLNU02015360.1, on the reverse strand, counting down.
TGTTGATATAATTCTTCCTGTCTTCATAGATATGAATTATTTTCAACTTTTCTTCTAAAATAATTGTAAATCTTTATTTTTCGATTTATTATCAGCGCATTCGGTTTTGCATTTTCAATCCATTTTAAAGGTGAATAAAACAACAAACACTTATGGTAATAAACAACTAACCATGCAAGGCATAGAATACTACTTCCAACAACGTAATATTACATACCAGATGCGGCAAGCGCAAATGGCGTTTGAATATAAGAAGTATGGGTCAAAGAAAGACAGTATTGTTTACAGAATCCTTATTTTTAATTGATAGATTTCCGTTTGAATGTTATGGCTTTTGGGCACTTGTGTTGTGTCGCAAAAACTAGGAAAATTATACTTTTTAATAATTAATTAAAAGGAGACCACCATCCATTAATACACATTTTTTTCTTCAATTTAATTAATCACAAAATAAACTGTGTGATAAAATATTTGTAAATATAAATATTAGGTTCTGTTTCTGCCTTCTTCCATTACTGTTTTAGGGGAAGCCTTTACCTGATGAAGAACAACGTGCCATATTTCTTACTTCAGCAGAATCAGAAATGATAACCAATAGTTACATTTCGTCTTCATTACAATTCCTGAAAGACCTGGGCCTCCTTACAAATCCTGCTTTTTGCCAGCTTCATACCTGAATTCAAGTAATAGACTTACTTTTTTAATTGACTTTACTCAATGCTACCACAGACTCCATTTCAGACTTTCACAGTTTAATTAACTTTCTCTAACTTCAAGTTTAATTATTCCAAACATCAGTCAACCTTCATCAGAAGATATTATTGCCCAATATTATTATGGAATATCAAGTTTATTTTTCAGCATCAGCATTCATATATCCGGTCACACAACTTTCGCATAGTTTGAAAGTATATGTTATTATGAATTATTTCATATTCGTGTTTTATTCAAAAATTATATTAATGTTTATGTATTTTACAGATGTTATATTATATTTTACATAATTATGATGTAAATAATTATTTGATTTAGTGATTTTGGTCGTTGCAGAAAATTATTGCCATTTAGGACATTGAATATATCGGCAACAAAAATATGTGATCAAACTTTTTTATTTACATTATTTTGTAGTACATTTAAGTAACATTTTCTTGGTGACTGGTGTCCACTTTCATTTAATCCTTTTTTATTTTTAATCTAATAATTCTTTTTATTTTTGGTGCTCTCTTCTCTTCTGCTTTTGAGCCAGGCACTTATTCCCCCCACCCCCATATTTTTTCTTCTTCCTTCTCTCCCTTTGAGCGTAAGTAGAAACCATCAGCATCACCCATGCCATAACGTCCACGCCAACCGTCTTGCAGAAGATGATGCAACAACAGCAATCCAGTTCACCATTTCGTCTCTCATTAAAGAAATGTACTGAAAATGCTTCCTTACTCCGATTCATCTTCTGGGGCTTGAGGCAAAACAAAGCCCTGGCCCTATGGACTCCCAGAAGGTGGGTTAAAGGTCTTCAATCTGAACCAAAGTGGCAACATTAAGTCTGCAAGCCTATAATGAGGCGAAACAAGGCTATTGTCAATCTAAGCTAAAAAAGGCCATAGACGTCGAAGTTTACAGCTTTTAAATCAAGAGCAAAATTCAAAGAAATTAACCACAAGATTTGGGGGTCTTGATTTGATACTGGACAACAAGTAGCGGTTGCTATCATGGGAGTTTACTGATTTGGCATAGGCCAACAGGTCAGTTTTGGTGTCAAAAACTTCTGAGTTCGGTCTCAGCTCTGGTGGTGTGCGGATGTCTGTTCTGCTGTCCGGGCTGGCGGGTGTTGGTTCCAGCTCGCTTAAGACGGAGTGCTTGGGATATTCACTTTGGCCGCCGGGTGGCGGTGGATGGATGCCTGCTTCTGCTATTCTGGGACCGGACTCCGCCCTCCCTCGTAATTCGGACTTCGTCGCTGGGGTCGTGCTTGGCCTTCTGTCCATGACGGGCGTTCGTCATTGTCTTCGTCCGCTGCGATCGCTTGGGGGCCAGCTTTCGCCAACGGTGGATGATACTTTGGCATATATGCTCGGCCCGGATTGTTCTGGCCCCATGCCCGGTGGCGGGGAATAATTTATGCCTGCGCCTGCCACTCGCTGCACCGCACTCCACTAACGGTGTTCGGTGGTTCTGTAGGAGTTCCAGTTGGCCCAGGGTATTCTTCCATGCCACCATCTACAGCCACTCTTCAGACAGACTAATCATGGATGGCCTCCGTCAACATTGAATTACTGCCAATCATGTGAGCTTTCGCACGTCCTCTGCACGCATTGCCTTAATCGACATAATCCCCGTAATGCTCTTCCTCCCAGTGTCCTCGTCCACTGGTCGCCCACCAATGGAGTTTGTTTTACCCATCATTTGAACTGGTAAATCATTTTGTATTAACTGCTACTACTTCCATTTCCTGTGGCACTAATAAATATAGTTTTACTCATGACAAATTTATTTATTCTCTTCAAGTTTACTTTGCAATATGTACACAGTTTTATTTATGTTATTTATGAAAAGAAATCAATTAGCTTTTGTCTCAGTTTCAGACTCAAGTTCATTGAGTGTTTTGGAAGGTTAATTCCCCGTGCTTTTCCGATCCAAAATTTATTGCAGATAATTTTTCTATTATCAGTAATGTTAATAGGACAATTATTAAACACAATGCACAGTTTTCTTTTATATACTAACACACTTTAGATCCATTTTTGGCCAATAAACGTTAAAGAAATGTCACCTAACTGACATCAGTATCACGAGGTGGCTTGTTTAATGGCCATTGCCACCACTCAACTTTCAAATAGTAGCTCTGAAAAGATTACTTAATATACTTTATTACTTTGATAGCCCTTTCTATGGGTCATGTTGTTTCCTACTTACCCAGGTTCTAAATACAATTTAATGCCCGGCCATTTTTACCATTCTCAGAACTGACAATGAGTCCAACATGTAACAAAACTCGACAAGTAATTATTAGGTTTCCTGATCATTATTTTATTATCATTAGATATAGCATCAATGGTATAAACATTTAGACATATGGATCCACCAAATTTACTCAGGGAGTGGCTAGAAAAAGGGTCTCTTAAGGAGTTAAACTAATATTATCTTTTGGTGTGCCTGTTAAATAAATAAAATTAAAATAAGGGACGTTCCATAAAAAGAATCATGCTTAGGGCCATTTTACATCACAGAAGATTGAAACCTCCGGATGCTGTCCCAGATGGAATGTGATTTCGATTGTATGGATGAATTAGTTCTAGCCTCGCTGTCTTTAACACGTGGATTCCAGGTAACGAAATCAAATACAGATAAGATACTTATCGTGATTGCATCACCCATGCTGATCCATTTAGCATCCCTCAGTAGTTAATTTCTTTTGGGTCGCTGTCACTTATGTCTCCACCACTTGTACTAAGCATGCATTACCTTTTCAAGGACAACCCAATCTGCACGTCTGTTCACTCCAGTGTTTACTTTTCAAGAGAACATGCTGTCATCTTTTTCCGACATCCCTGCTACTTGGGTGGAAGCCGGCTACATGAAACATCGAACATCTGCTTGTGGGACTCGTCTCTGACCTAATGAACTTTACACATGTGGTCTTTTGGTAGATGCAGGATGGTTCTCATGACGCATATATCATAGAACCAACGTCATTATGAAAGAGATGTCCTTTGGAAGTAATAACCTTGTTGATAAACCTTTTCAAGGTGGGGATCAACACACACATACGAACACATCATCTCGCGGCTGAGAAGTATCTAACCTTTAGTACAGTGGATCACATCTCGTTTCTTCATCTTTGCCTCATGATTGTAAACAACATCGATGAAGATAGACAAGAAAGGATTAATTAAGCTTATAATTAATCTTCGTATCGTAACATTAGCATTTATTGATTTCTAATTAACTATTTCAAAACCAAAATTCAAACCAAAACAAAATTTCCCAACACTTGCTCAAAACTCACTTCCTGTTACTATTCGTCACATTTGCTGTGACTTGTAGTACTTACACACTAGTAGTAATTTCGTATTTTTTGAGATATATTATGTGACTGTGAATTTACGTAAGTCGCACATTATGTAAGTTGGGAGGTTACTGTATCTCTTATATGCTAGTGTTCAAAATCTAACAATCACTACTTTTAAACGTTACATCCACAAAATCAGAGGAAAAAAGTTGCAGTAAACAGCTTAACTGTGGACGTTCTGTAGAAAGTTGGTGCACATGCACGAAGGTCACATGGTCACACTTAAATGGATAAAAGGTAAAATAGTGCAGTAGGCGAAGTATGTTTAAAGAAAAATCTTGATTTAAAGGACTAAAGTTATGAACATAAAATTCTTCTCATGTCTTAAGGTCATCAGCTAGATGATTTCACATAGGAAAAAGTTAATGAAAAACTGGAAAGAGGCTGCAGAGTGAGTGATATCACCATATAGTTTGGAATCATGCACAGTCTGTTATCCAGGCTTTGAGCAGCATCTCAAACCTATGAAATGTGTTCCAGATGCATGCTATAATGACTACACTCTACAATAAAGAATGAAGACAGATTTTTAATTGCAAAACAAAATGTAATCTCCATACCATCATTGGTCAGCTTATAAGTAACACTCATTCACCAGCACAGGAATATAAATATCCTGACACTATAGCAAACTGTCTGCTACATACACGGCTATATGCTCAAAGGCCTGTAACTTGTGTCCTATCCAAAGCTCTATGTAGCATATGCTTTCAGTGGTGTTATGGTAACAGAACTTTGACAAGTCATGGATGAGCCAGTATAGTGATTACAGATTAAGGGTAATTCAGTTGTTCCTCGGACCCTCTATGTCAATTAATCTATCATATAGTGGTTTTGTGTATTATTTCAAGAACATGCATGAAAAGGGACAGATCAGTGGCAGTTCTAGGCCAGGAGGCCATGACCCTCCTAAATAAAACCAGATTTAATTATCCTGCCTATGTGCACGGGTGCCACCAGTAGCACTCATGCTCATAGGCAGGAATTTGTGCCCCCCAAATTTTTTTTTATCTAGCACCACCACTGGGACAGGTAGAAAGGTGTTGGGGTAATGGCATGGGAAATTATCATGATTAATAGACATACCAAACTAAAATAGGTGTTGAAAAATGGGACTAACACGGAAACCTCACGAACTGCAATGAACGGATTTTGATAAGAGTGGTACCATTGGATAGGTCTTGTCATGAGAAACAAAACATCCAATAGAACTACTTGCCCGAATCCAACCAATCAGGAGCTACAAGGCGCTTCCTACAATCCGTCCATCATACAACCATTCCACTTACAAGCAAAAAAATATCCTTGAAATATTATTTTTTATCATTTTCCTTTTTTTTTCCCCTACTTTTATTAATGTAGCCCATGTTTTGGTGCATATTGCAATTAAAGAAATGCACTTTTTGATATAGAATATTACGTTTCGATTCGAGTAACTTTTGAAAATTCAACCCACCCTATTTCACATTTATTACAAGTTTTCTGTTAGTGTGAAACAGATCTGAAGGTAGGGATTTCAATTTGTATTAACGCCTTCTGGAAAGCATATTGGTGCATATCTTCAAATGCAAGGGCAGAGATTTGGTTATGAATCAAATGATGCAATTTTAGGATAGCTTCCCTTGTAGTAACTATATTTATGAAATAGGGATCTCCGCACTGGGATACAAGGAAACCACAAAGAAGCTGGCTGAGAATTGCTTTGTCGATAATCGTATTACAGTCACAAGACTCACCCAAGACACCTTCATGAATGGGCACGACTTCACATATCACAGGGGTGCATGCCACCTCCCCTAAATCAGCATGCCTGAAATGCGAGCCACGGGTACTGCTGTAATTCTCCATGGTTGAGTACCTGAGAAAACTGCCTCCTTAGGCTCTGCCCATGCCCTTTATTCATCCCATAGGATCAGGTGAGGAGTTAGTTCCTGATTCATTTTAAAACACATCTCCAGTCAACATATACAGTAAAATATTATGCAATACAATAACATTTCAAGGATTTTTTTTTTTTGTTAGTGGAATGATTGTATGATGGATGGATTGTACGAATCACCTTGTAGCTCCTGAGTAGTTGGATTCGGGTGGGTAGTTCCATTGGATTTTTTGTTTCTCATGACAAGACCTATACAGTGGTACAACTCTTATCAAAATCCATGCGTTGCAGTCCACGAGGTTCCCTTGTAAGGCTGGTGAATGGTATTGTAACGAAATTCTACATTATGTTCGATTTTTGACATGATGCTGTAAGCAAAGACTTTTTGATCACGAATGACAATATAGAAACAGACACAATGTGGTAGAGCAGTACAGACACTTCTGGCGATCGACGACAATAATCACATCGACTGAAAAACATGTTCCTCAGAACTTAACCTTATCAAACATCTATAATTTACTGATTTAAGGTTTCTTACATGAGAAACTTTGCCTCATTTTTTATTTGAACATTAATCTATTTCTGCTAAACTATTTACACCCTCTTCTTCAAATGAACAATGCTGAGTTAAGGTTTTTGACAAATAGTATTATAAACATTACCGTTGTTCAAACTGCTTTAAGCCCAGCTTTAAAATGTTGTTTCCTGCATTGAACACCCTATTATTTGAACTAAGAGTTTGAATCTTTTGAAAAAGTGTCCTTCATACTAAATGAAACTTTATTTTCAATGCATAATTTGACAAAAATAAATTTAATATCATTTGAAAATTTGCATTAATCATTTGACTAGTATGTATATGAAGAAATTAATAAAAACAATATTTAGTAGGGCTGCAGTAAAGAGAATTTTTCATAAAACCTTTAAATATAGTATTATCACTATATAGAATTAGTTTCATAAATTAAAGTACAATTAAACAGTGCAGAAATTTGTAAACTTAGAAATTATTTAAAACTGTATGATGCTACCAGTTCAAATATTTGTATATAGCAACTGCTTTAAGCATTGTAAGTGTTAATTTTCTGAAAAAACAAACTAGAAAATATTAAAGTAGATTTACTATATTAATATAAGAAAGTAAAATTCATATTTACTCTCAATGAACATAGGCAAGCCAATAAATGACAATGGAATTAAAAATCCCCAAGCAGAACTTAAAGTGGCATCAATTGTCCCAAGAATGTGAAATCCAATCTAGTGATTAAAAATAAGTACAATGTAATTTGCAAACAATTAGTTAGAATATATATAATATATTTTAAGTTCAAATAAGACAAAAAATGAAATTAAAGAATAATTTTCAAATATATTTACTGGTAGTTTATTTTATAGAAAATATAATTTTCAAAAAGCATTTTACTATAATAATATATATTATTATTATTATATCTTTCAATTAAAAGATAGTAATTCTATTATATTATTCAATCAGGCATGGATTTAAAGGTCATTCAATTGGGGGTGGGGATGCGATTAATGACTTGATTTTTGAAAATGATACCTCATTGGACCTTTACCTTGCATCTTTTCAATGTTAAATTTTCATTCAAGGGGGGCGATCGCCACCCCTCGCCCTAAATCTGTCCCTGTATTCAATTGCATGATTTCACACAAAGCAGCCATGGAAATATTTGCAAGGATATTTCAATTGCACATGGGAATATCATATGTAAATAAAAAGGATACAAAATAGAGTATACTTTCACATATAGTCGATCTTTGCAAAAGTGAAAAATAATGTGTGTGTGTGAGTGTGTGTGTGTGTAAAGTAGAATATATACTCCATATATCTGAATCAATGGTTCTTAAAAAAGATACAGACATTTTTTTTACATTATGGCAAATTCTGTTACAGATTTCCCTGACTTTTCTTCCAGGTTTTGGTTGGCTGGTTGGTTGTATTTTCTTGGCGCAAGGACAGCAGCCGCGGCCGCCAGATGTGCGGATGAGGGGAGGTCTGTGACATACTGTTGGATTCCAGGCCATACCGGCATTCGGGGTAACGAAATTGCGGACACTTGGGCGCGTCGAGCCCTAGAGGACGTAAACGGTTCCTGCAGTAACAGACCCTCCCCGCACAACCCCTCCCTTTCCTGCCGTATCAGGAGTCTGAAGGACACCTATCGAAGTGACATGGTGAACCTCTTGATAAGAGACATTACGGGGCACTTCCGATCAAAGTTCGAGGTGCGAAAGTCGCCATACTTTCTTTCCGATTGTCTCCCAGGTGGGGGCACAGACCAGGCTGCATCGTTTCAGAATTGGCTGTGCATTCACCAACAAGTACCTCCACCGCATTAGGCAACTCCCGTCGCCTGTGTGTCTCCAGTGTCAGGAAGGTGCTGACGAAACACTGGAACACATTCTCTTGCGGTGTCCGGCCTACGGCTACCTTAGGGAGGAGCTCCTTCTCGCCCGCCGCCGTTTAGGCCTCGCCTCGCCACCAGGTCTGTCCGACCTCCTGGATCCCAGCCGTGCGTTGCCTCCGAGTTGGCAAATAACGTTTGTTGTTGCAAAGTAGATGTTACGATGATTTTCTTTTTAACTGTTGGTTATAGAAACATACTTCCAATTATAAATAGTTTTCACATCATGTATAAATGTTGGGCATGGCATTTATTCTACAATGAGTTATATATGTACAAAAATATAAAATTTAACTTTTTAGGCAGGCTCTCTACAGAGAAACTTTCAATTAGCAAAATGTTCTTCTACTCATGGTTAGTCAAATAAAATAATTCTCATGTTTCTCAGTGGAGTATTCGAGGAGATACCAAAGATTAAATTTCATGTATTATAGGCAATAAATCGCTATTTTGGCAACAGTCACTACGAGCAAAAGGCGTTTGGAAGAAAATGGAGTTCATGTACAAATAAAGTATTCAAGATGAAGTGTTAAAATACTAATCCTCATTTGTGTATTTTAGTATAATTTTATATTTAATTATAATTGTACTTTATGTTTAATTAAATAATAATTAAAGTAATAATATTATATAAAAAGCTACATCTAGTTTTTTATAACTGGAAAATAAATTTTGATGTTTTTCTAAAAACAGCATGTGGGGAGGGAAGGGGGGAGATAGCCCAGCTATTGGACTGATGTTATGCCACTAACACACACACGCATATATAGGTCATTCCATGTCAAATCAACCAATAAAAAATAAGTTTTGGAATTTCATGTTATAGATTTGGTTAATTTTTGGGATATTTATTCCTTATCATCTAAAATATAAAAATAATTTTTTTTAATTTTTCCTGTTGCCAATTTTTGAGTTTCCAAAATTTCCAAAATGTCCTAAAAACTGCTCGGAACCAAAATTTTAAATGTAATTTGTAAGTTATCGTTTGGGTTTTTAAACCCAAAGCTTGTTATGGTATCATTTTAAAGCTTATGAAGAGGGTGTTCATTTGATATATAACAAGCATGGTGTTTCGGTAAAAAAAAAATTTTTTTGGCAGTTTTCCAAAATTTTGAAAAAATTCACAGATGTTGGTACACATTTACTGAAGGCACTGTCAAAATTTCAGGATAGTATCTTATGGGATCATGAGTGAGACACAGTTGAAGTTGGCAATGCACAAGAACTTTCAAGTATGAGTCATCCCTTTGCTGAAGTGACATGTTCATTCCAGCTCTCTTCCACTTCCTTTCACAAGTAGTTCAGTTGTGGTCTGGTTGTCAGAATATGTACATCTCAGTTAATTTCTGCATGGTGAATTGTTTATCTTTTAAACTTTATTTATTTATTAGCGCTGTTAATATCTTTTAATCAGACTAATTATATAAGTTTTATTCTATATACGGATGACAAGAAGTGATCGATTTTCTGTTATAATCCATATAAAAAAAGGAATACTGGGTTAGTAATGACCTGACAAATGTGACATTGGATGATCTCTTTAAATAATGGAATTAAAGATAACATGAAAATTTGTATTTCCTGTAGATTGAAGTTAGGGAAGGAAAAACATGAGGCAGGTGTTACTGAAATAGAAAATCTTTTAGGGATACGTAATAATGATGGTCCTAGTTGCAGTACTAATAATTTAGAATTTATGGATACAAATACAGGCTTAAGTTACTTGAATGCATATTTGACTTCTCTTGGTGAGTCTCCAGTGAATAGAAAGAAAATTAAGGGTTCTTAAAAATATTGCAGAGAAAAGGTAGAAAAAATAAAAACTACATATCACAAATCCCTTTTTAATACAGAGCATGATAAATATGAAAATGAAAAGTGTAACAATTAAGAATCAGAAGTACTTGAGCAACTTAAAGACTTAGAACTGTAAATAAAAGTGAAAGAGTAATGAATTTTAACTATTTTGTCAAAAAACTGGTCATGTGCAAAAACTGAATGAGAGTTTGATGTGAGTAATTACGTTGTAGGAAAGCAAAAAAAACTAGTAGAAAAGAAAAGAGTTCTGGCCTCACCCCACCCCAAACCAGGAAAACCTTTCCCAAAAGGAACTGTCTCCTTAGTACCAAGATTACCTTTCGAAAATAATATGCACTCCACTGCAACAGCAGTGCTTTTTAAATAAGTGCGGTTCCTGTTCCAGCATCATCGAATTCAAGAAAGCCTTGCTAACAAGCCTAGTAAAACCATAGAGGAATTTGTTCAAGATTTTTCAACTCAGCTGAGCAACCTAAAGAGACACTATTTCATTGCCAAACACCAATCTACCTTTTTTCTGAAAAGAAAAGTACACTAGTGCCAAATAAAGCTGTGATAACATATGGTTTCCATTTGTTTATCCATTTGTAATTTATTACAAAGACGAAGATGTTCTAAAACATAAGAATTATGTCTTCATTTCAGACTGTTTGAATCGTAGCACGGTTCTTTTTCATGTTTTCCAAAGAAAGCTTCTACATTTCTTGAAAAATAATTGTCTGCCTAACTTAAAGATCCTAACTTCTCTGATGGGTTTGAGCAGCACAATATAAGAACTTTGCAAATTTGTGCAACCATCCTGGAGATTTCAATGCCATTGATGCTGAGTGGCATTTTTATGCAACAGCACATGGCAAAGAAGTGTGTGATAATGTGGGAGAGACTGTAAAGAGGCTAGCAGCCAAAGTCAGTCTCCAGCACCCACTTTCGAACCAAACGATGATGCCTCTCCAGCTGTTTCAATGGGGGAAAGGAGAACATTTCATCAATAACTTTCTGTTATGTGACAAATGACGAATACTTGGAGAAGAGAAACTTTTTGAGATATGGTTTGATAAAGCTGTTACTGCAGCAGGGACTCAGAAATTTCATGCATTCATACCAGTAAGTATAGAAAAATTGGTGACCAAAGTGTTTTTTGAATCTGAAAAAAGCTTTAGTACATTGCGTTAAAATTAGTTCAGAGGCTAAAGATGTCTTTGAAGACATCACGGGTTTTGTAGCCTGTGTGTATGATGGCCATTGGTGGGTGGGATGTGTACTTTCGAAAGATGATGTAGAACGTGAAATGGAGATCTCTTTCTTACATCCATGTGGGCCAGCACCATCAACGTAGAATTTTCAAAGTATTGGGGAGGGAACACATATTTTGAACATTTATACATTACAGTATATGTAAAATTGCAATTTATTTCAAATTATTGGGGGGGCTCAGGCCCCACGGGCCCATATAACTCTACGCCTATGGCCAGCACCCTCATATAAAAAACAAAACGGATATTCTTACAATGCCAGGAAACTTCATCCTTTGTAAGGTAAACCCAGTAACAGCCACTGGTAGAATGTATTCGCTAAAACCAGAGAAAATGACACAAGCATCATGGATTTTACCAAAGATGAAAGAATTTCTATATCAGTAAGCAGTTGCACATTATGTATATGCATCTGTTTTTCTAATGTAGCTAAGTACATCAAACATATTTTAACTTAAATGTCGTTATATAACCTGCAAAGAAATTCAATTTTTATATGATACCATAGAGATACTACCCTGAAATTTTGACTGTATCTTCAGTAAAAGTGTGAATTTTTTCAGAATTTAAAAAAAAAATTCAAGTTTTAAAAATTGCAAAATAAAAATTTTGGAGAACTGCCAAAATTTATTTTTTACTCAAACACCATGCACGTTATATATCAAATGAAAGCCCTCTTCACAAGCTTTAAAATGATACCATAACCAGCTTTGTAGTTGAAACAGGTAGCTTGTAAATTGCATTTAAAATTTTGGTGGCGAGCAGTTTTTAGGACATTTTAGCAATTTTGAAAACATGAAAACTCAAAAATTGGCAACAGGAAAAAAATTTTTATGTTTTATATGATAAGGAATAAATATTCCAGAAATTAGTCAAATCCATGACGTCAAGGGTTTATGCACTCGTTGATTTAACACGGAATAACCCATATATTAATTGAAAAATCCATTATAGGGATTATTCAATATATGCTAATAAATCTAATTAAGCTAATTATGCAGATCACCTATCGATCAAACATTTAAATACTGATCATATTTAATCAACGACTCTCAAGTGTTTGTAACAGAATATATTGATATTTAATATGAATGATGGGACTTAGTTTTGCAGGTTTATTTGGGCTTCATACCTAAATTATTGCTCAACTCACAATATTCTTGAAATAACTTGACAACAACGATGTACACAAAATTCACTAAAAATCAGCATATCATATTATAAAATTATTTTAATACATTGATCATAACTAAATATATCTTAAAGTCATTATAAAATATGAGAAAACAAACTTTTTCCTAAATTATGCATAATAATTTAACACATGTTATGCAGTTTTTTTAGCAATACGGACATGATTCTTCATCAGGGAACCGTATCACATCCGCATTGCTAAATGTACTTGGCAATGTGGCTTCATCTGATGAGCCTCCATTGATATATATATATAGTGTGTGTGTGTGTGTGTATGTGTGTGTATACAAGGGTCATCCAGAAAGTAAGTTTTCCACATTGCCAAAAGCTGGCGTTGCAAAAAGCACAAAACGCAAAATCACAAACCGGGTAGATTGTGGGTGTGGCTATCATACACAGCAGTTGTAACTTTCTGGTTGCTTACATTAACGTCATTGTAGTGTGCGAAGATGTCGGCTCTCATTTCTTCTCCCGCCGACTGCGAAGTGAGGTCCGTGATAAAGTTTTTGGACGCACAGAAGGTGGTGTCGATCAGAATCCATCATCAATTGTGTTTAGTGTATGGACAGGATGTGATGAGCAAGCAGATGATTCGTCGTTGGTGTCAAGATTTTTCCGAAGGTAGGCAAAATGTCCATGATGAACAGTGCTGCAGCCAGCCATCCGTCATCGATGACAGCCTTGTGGAGCAGCTGCGGCAATACATTCTGCAGAACCGTCGTTTATAGTTACGGAACTCAGTAGCCATTTCCCGTGGATACCACGATGTCTGGTGCATGAGATCGTCGCGAAACACCTGTTGTTCCAGAAATTGTATGCTAGGTGGGTGCCGAAGAACCTTACATCTGAACACCAAACCAAACGTATGGGAGCAGCATTGACTTTTCTGCAGCGATACCATGATGAAGGCAATAAGTACCTCAACAGGATCATTACGGGTGATGAGACATGGGACCTCAGAAACCAAGCAACAGCCGATGCATTAGCGTCACAGTGGATCTCTGTGCCAGACCAAATTCAAGCAGACTGTATCTGCATAAAAAATTGATGTGCACGGTCTTCTGGAACAGGAAGGGCATTCTGCTCATTGACTTCTTGCCGAGGGGTGCTACAGTGAACACTGAACATTACTGTGCAACACTAGAGAAGTTGTAATAAGCCATTCAGAATGGGTACGATTATTAGCTATAAAATAATTTTTTTGCGATATAAAATTTTGTTTTCAACAAAGCTATTTCTTTTCTCATCATAAACATCCCCTCCATTTTGAAATTGAAATCCTGTCCACTGATATCCATATCGCAGGAAAGTGGGGGGCGAGGGGTTCAAACCACTTTCATCAATCAAAGGCACATTTTTTTTTCTTTAGCGCCGAAACATGATATTTTTAAGGATACTTGAGCCCCCCCCCTCCATAATTTTTAAATTGCTACGCCCTTGGCTGATATAATCATCCCAAAGTCATTGCAACTGATTTTTTATGAATGTAGTCTCATGCAACATCTCGTATTTATAAAATGAATTGTTTAAATGCAGTAATACATGCAATAATATATATATTCCGAACTTACCAAGGAGAGTAGATGTAATGTCTTCTGATACCGTTTACGTCTGTTGATAAAGTAATTGAAAAGCTGTGCAAACAGCGTATTCAGTGACGTCATTACTGATGTTGTTGGGGTCATTTCCAAACTTTATCGAAAATGCCAGATGGTTTCATCAAGTTTAGGCATAATTTTAACTTTGTGAAGATGCATGGGCGTACGTAGAAAGTTCATGAGGAGGCACTTATAGACTCAATGGAGGAGTGGGGGTTACAGAGCTACAACTCATATATTCCTATGTTAAATATACAAAATTTCATTGCAATGGGGTTACAGACCCCATCAACACCCCACTGCGTATGCTAGTGCGGAGATATTTTAAATGCACGTTTGTATACGATGCTATTACAGCCGCCATTTTACCTAACGAATCATTCTGTTTAATTACAATTTTCAGGTCCCGTCAGGCAGGAGCTCCATAGGGAAAAATATAATTAAATTTTCTCTCAATAACGGTTTTCAAAATAACGAAACTTTCCGTTTAACGGCCGTATTTTGTGGTCTCGGGGAAATCCTACATAGTTGTTAACATATTTTTAATTAACAACTCCATTATTTTTACCGATGTTTCGCATTGCCCTTCTTTTCGCGCCAAGATGTTTTAGCAACGGAGTCAAGAAGTTTGCATCAAATTTATGATGAAACAGTAAAAGGAAAATTAATTAATTCAGATGCAGATACATCGAATCAGGGCCATTCTTAGGTAATGAGGAACCTGGGGTAAAGCTTTCGGGGGCCCATACATATACGAGTAAGAAAACAAAACAAGAATAGAATAATGTGTGAGCACTAGATGGCACGAAATGCGAGATCTGAAGCAAAAATATTTTTGGGGAAATTTTCAATATTACAAAAATTAAAAATTTGAGAATTACGCTTCGCGGGGCCCACACATGGGATGCTCAATGCTGGTGGTGTGTTGATCCATGACAATGCTCACGCACATACGGCGAATCTCACAAGAAATCTGTTGCAGAAGTTTCGCTGGGAGCTGTTTGACCATCCACCCTATAGTCCCGATCTTGCTCCCAACTACTTCCATCTGTTCTTGCATCTGAAGAAATTCCTGTCCAGTCATCACTTTCCCACAAACGAAGACCTGCAGGCAACTTTGACACGCTGGCTCCATTCCCAGGCGGCAGACTTCTATGACACTGGGCTACAAAAACTTATCCCACGGTATAACAAGTGTTACAATTCTGGTGGTTATTATGTTGAGAAGTAGCTGAAATATTGATGTATCTTTTGCAATAAATCTTTCCAGGTAATTATGTCTTGTTTCTTTTTACGGGCCATGCGAAACTTACTTTCTGGATGACCTTTATATACATATACAGAGGTGGCCCTAGCATTTGAGAGACCCAAGGCGGAGTATACTACACGAGGCCCTATACAAAAGGATCCACATGTAACAAGGAGTTTGAGACCCAAGAAAATGCTCGCTATATCGGACCTGCAAAAAACTTGGTCATTAAAAACAATTGAATTCTATTGTACTTGGTAATTATACGAAACAAAATCTACATTTGCCTAGCTTTATATCTGAAAATTCGCTAAATATATGCTCATTATACATGGGTCCTACTGTATGTGAAAGCTTTTCCAAATGTTTTTGAATGAAAGGGGGAGGGGGGAGAAGAAAATTACTAAAAGAAAATGAAATATATTACCTATCGATCAAACATTTAAATACTGATCGTATTTAATCAATGACTCAAGTGTTTGTAACAGAATATATTAATATTTAATTTGAATGATGGGACTTAGTTTTGTATTATTTGGGCTTCATACCTAAATTATTGCTCAACTCACAATATTCTTGAAATAACTTGACAACAACGACTGCATATTATTAAATTAATTGAGAAAGGACAACAAATTAACACAGTTTAATTAAGTTTAATCGTTTACAGACTGTTTCAATAGCCCTGGGCTATTTTCGTCAAAACGGTCGACGATATATACACAACGTGTAATTACACACTGTCATTACACGTTGTGTGTATATCGTCGACCGTTCTGATTAAAATAGCCCTGGGTTATTGAAACAGTTTGTAGACGATTTAACTTTATTAAACTGTGTTAATTTGTTGTCCTTTTCAATTAATTCATAATATTCTTGCTCGACATAAGCTTATTCATACCTAAAATTGTTCGCAAATATTCCATACTGTTTACTTACTTTATGCGTCTATAGCGCGTTAGGTAATTTGGGATGCGATCGATGGATTAACGAGGCCTCCAAATAAATTACGCTTACACGTAGGTCTTAATAGTGGAATCAATAATAATTATTGTAATACTTTTTGTTTTCATCTGAAGCAATTATTCCTAAATTCAAAAATAACTAAATTAATCCAAATGTGTTATAACTGCTGACTCACTTTAGTGACAGTATGGAAACTATTTATAACAAAATTGTCTCCTTTTTAACCACACATGCCCACTTTATTCACAATTTCTTCAGCCTTTTCACGTTAACTGTCAGACTCCCTACCCATTAATAGCCTATAAATTAAACTTGATATTTTGTTGCGGAGACGTAATATTTTGTAGTAATTCCCTACTTTCATTTAAATAGAGAAATTTTACATTATTTGAAATTGTTACTGGTAAAGTTATTTTTTATTTATTTTTTAGCATGCAAAAAATTGAACTTTGGTATAAAGTTTTTCAAAATTGAAAAAAAATAAATGTATATATACACTATATGCCCAAAAGTATCCGGACACTTTGGATTTTTTTTTCGAATTTCTAAAAACTACTCTGCCAATTATTCTTTGACTTTGGAGATATATAGAACATACTTGAACGCCCACTTTTCAAGGAAATTTCAGTGACTTGTGCATTTAGGGGACCACCCACATATTGACAAAGTGAAAAAATATATTTGATCACCCTGTATCATAAAAAGCTGGAAATTATTTGTAACTTTCAGAAAATATTTAACCAGCTATGCTTAATGCCTGTGTGCATTTTTGTAAAGCAAACATGTATATTCATGAAGATAGAGACATTTCTTTAAAAAAAAAATTTTGTCATAATTTTTTTGCTTATAATATCCACAATTTTCAGTCAAATTTCACAAAACTTACAGAACATTTGTCAACGTACAAGAAAAATATTATACTTAAATTAGAAATTAATATATTGAATACACGATGAGATATGAGCATTTGAAGAAAATAATTTTTTACTGCGCATGCGCGAAAAATGTGAATAACTTTCTTTCATAATTTTGTAGTCAATAGTATAGGGAAACTTAAAAAAAATACCAGTGGGATATCTTGAAAATTCAGAAAGTTATCGACGATGTAGTGAGCCGTATTTCTCTAATTCTCGAAAGTAGCTAGATGATAAGGGGGTTTTCCACAAATTGTCATGTTCCAAATTACCAAACACCCCTGTTCTGAAAATGAAATATTCCAGATTTATGCAAATAAGGATCAAAAGTATCCGTACACCAGGATATTTTTCTTCTCCTTTACAGAAGTCAAAAACCTTGCTTGGTGCAGAATGACCATTGTTGTCCTTGCGCCATAAAAATACAACAAACCAACAAGAAGTCAAAAATTAGTATGAAGTGGGGCCATATTTTGCTGCAATGACGGCTACCACTCTATCTGGGAGGCTATCTACTAGTTTCTGGAATTTTTCAGTGGGAATTGCATGCCATTCTTGCAAAAGAATATTAGTCAGCTCTTTCGCCAATGTGGGGCATTCTGGCCTAGCTCGCAGTCGACGTTCTAATTCATCCCATAGGTGTTCTATGGGATTTAGGTCTGGGCTCTGAGCATGCCAGTCCAATTCCTCAACATCCATGTCAGCAAACCAGCTCTATACAGCCCTTTCTGTGTGGATAGGAGCACGATCTTGTTGAAACAAAAATGGACCCACTCCAAACTGTTGCCACAATGTAGGCAGCGTGGAATTGTCCGAAATGTCGAGATAGCCTCCCGTCTTCAGAGTTCCCTTCAAAGGAAGCAGAGAACAAAACTTGAACAATGAGAGACAGCACCAAACCATTATGTTTCCACCACCAAACTTAACTTGCGGCACAATACAGTCAAGTAAAAAGCGTTTACCCAGCATTCTCCACACCCAGACTCTACCATCTGATTGTCAAATAGTGTACCGTAATTCATCGCTCCATAACACTTCACGCCACTGCTGCAGGCTCCATGTTTTGCACACTTTGAATCATTGTAAGCGACGCTTGACATTGATTGCAGTAATGCTTGGTTTATATGCAGCTGCTCGGCCATGAAAACCAAGACTTTGCAGTTCCTGACGAACTGTCTTTGTGCTGACGTTGCATCCAGAGGCATCTTGAAAATCCGCACGAACTTTTTCCGCCGATTTCATGCGGTTCACTTTCACAACTCTCTTCAGCACTCTGCGTTCCCTGTCTACTAGACGAAGTGGTCGACCAGGTCGTGGATGCACCGTTGTAGTCCCCGTATGTTCCCACTTTACGATAACAACATTAACGGTGGAACGGGGCACTCGTAACATCACAGAAATCTCACGAACAGATTTTCCACAGCGGTGACAACCAATGACTTCACCACGTTCAAAATCATTTAGCTCGCCCTTTCCTCCCATTTTACTTTTCTAGCTTTGAAATTATAATTGTTAACTCGTCAGACTTCTTTTATACTTGTCTGAGAGCTAGAAATTTGACGTCACTAACAGAATCCACCACGTAGAGGGGTGTCCGGATACTTTTGATCCTTATTTGCATAAATCTGGAATATTTCATTTTCAGAACAGGAGTGTTTGGTAATTTGGAATATGACAATTTGTGGAAAAAACCCTTATCATCTAGCTACTTTCAGAGAATTAGAGAAATACGGCTCACTATATCATCGATAACTTTCTGAATTTTCAAGATATCCCACTGGTATTTTTTTGAAGTTGCCCTATACTATTGACTACAAAATTATGAAAGAAAGTTATTTATATCTTTCGTGCATGCGTAGTAAAAAATTATTTTTTTCAAATGCTCATATCTCATCGTGCATTCAATATATTAATTTCTAATTTAAGTATAATATTTTTTTTGTACGTTGACAAATGTTTTATAAGTTTCGTGAAATTTGACTGAAAATTGTGGATATTATAAGCAAAAAATATGTGACAAAATTTGGGTTTTCTTAAAGAAACGTTTCTATCTTCATGAATATACATGTTTGTTTTACGAAAATGCACACAGGCATTAAGCATAGCTGGTTAAATATTTTCTGAAAGTTACAAATAATTTCCAGCTTTTTATGATACAGGGTGATCAAATATATTTTTTCACTTTGTCAATATGTGGGTGGTCCCCTAAATGCACAAGTCCGAAACTTTATTGTAAAGTGTTTATTATATACCTCCAAAGTTAGAGAACAATTGGCCGAGTGGTTTTTTAGAAATTCGAAAAAAATTAAAAAATCCAAAGTGTCCGGATACTTTTGGGCATATAGTGTATATAAAATCAGGACTTGACAAATCCAGTAACCCAATAAACATTGGTAACTAGATTTTTGTTGTTGGCAAGTAAAAAATCTTTTCCCTACTAACCTGCAAGGTTTACTTATTGAGGCGGACAAAGACCATTCATGTGTGGCAAATACAGTTCATCACAATTTGTTAAGTTCTGCATATAATCTGTATCATTATGATTTGATAAATCTATTGCATTTTTAATTTGCCTGTTTTCAGGCACGGCATGACCATACCATATAGGCAAACTAGGCGGCTGACTAGGGCAGCATTATGACATATTTTTTTTAAAGATACTTAATACTGCAGGATGATTCAGATAAACTTGACAATAAATAAATGGAACCGAATGGAATATTTTCAATTAAATGGCTTCACCAATACTTATCCTTATTTATACATGCCTTTCTTATTTTTTTCCATACCTTCAAGTTCTTGTTTTTTTACATTAACAAATTGTCCTTTAATCTATTTACATAACTCTGAATAACATTTTCCCATTGCCGCTACACTTTCAGTGGTGCAAACAGTATCTTTGCCGCACTAGAGGCTTGGAGGATGCTCTTTACCTTTTGATATCTTCATGCATTTTCACAAGTATTGAGAATTACAATTTTCTCCTTCAACAGCAAAAGACTAGGCTTTTTTGTGTTTGTGTGTACGTGCATTATGAGATCAGCTGTGATTATCATACTTCGTTTTAACCAGAACTATAGTAAGAATGCGGAGTGGTTTTTTTTTTAATATATTGCTGCAAGATGCATTAGGGTGTCAAGTTTTTATGGAGGTGGGTGTGTACACTTCATTCACCGTGGACGACAAAGTTGTTTGTGCCGGCCCTGCCCGTTTTTATATGTTTGTGACGTACATAAATGTATAACAGTGCCATATTTTTCTCTCTATTTTTATTTGTAAATATACTGTATAATATTTTATATTTGCATTCATTACTTAAAGATTTTTGTTTGTGCCGTTTGTTTAAGTATAATGCTTCAGAAACTACAAAATGTACTAAAAATTATTCATTAAATTAGAATACAAGCTTTTCCCATTTCATCTATTAACTTCATAAATTACATCATCTTTACATTAGCTTTTAAAATTGATATTCATTTGGCCTTCGGTAATAAAGTATAACTGACCTACATATATTTTTCACAAATCTGCAGGCAACATATTGTAAAATAAGCCATTTACCTCTGAGTTAAGCATCAGACCACTAAGTGCTTCAATTATGGCAATCACACCACAAACAACAACAATTGGGAATTTTGGGATTAGCCGAATTTGAATTAGTACATCAACAAAGCACATAAAGATGGTTAACTAAAAAACAGAGATAATATTTGCATTAGAAAATACTCTGTACAACAATCATATATAAAATTAATTTACTAACCCTCTAATGAGACATGTTGTTTTAAAAAATGTCTGATCCTGAAATATGGGATACTTTTGTATTTTATTTTCCTGTATACATTACTAGCAATGCATTTATTATTAACTTTGTAATTTTACAACAATTTAAGTAGTTATCTGAACTTTTAAAATTAATGATATGGTGCACATGATTTCAGCATGTATTTATTCATGTGTTTATTTCAAACTCACTTTAAACTTATTTGTTATGCTGTTAAGTGTTTTATACAGGACAAAAATATTGATGTTCTGATACAAAAGAACAAATGGGGAGTTAAGTCCTCATTGGAATTTTGCTGCGGGAACTTTCTTACCCTTAAGCACAAATAAAGCAACATGTCTTCTTTTTACTTTAAGACTTAACGTTAATATTAAGTTATATTCTATTATTATTTTTAATCGAAGTGTTTCATTTTTATTAGAAACTAAATGTTTAGGTATAATTATTCACTCTAATTTAACGTGGAAATCACAGATACATGATATTTCATCTAAAATTAGTCAAAATTTGGGTGTTGTATGAATTATACATAAACTCCTACCAACTAACGTTCTTATTAATCTATACTATTAATTTTTTCTTTTTAATATCAATTATTGTTTCCTTATCTGGAGTACTGGAGTGAGATCAAATTTAAATAGATTGAAAATTCTTCAAAATTGATTTTTTCGAATGATCTAATATTCCAGTTCTAGCTCACTGGCAAATATTTCCCGGCAATTTAGATTGTTGGAAATTGACAAGCTACTTAGTTCTAGGATTGCAACTCTTGTGTATTCTCTCCTCCACAGAGATGTCATGATAGTTATTCCTCCTTTTGATCATTCCGTGCATGGGCATAGCACGCTAACCCGTGATTTACTAAGGCCAAGTTATGCGAGAATAAATTTAGGTATGTTTCGCATTGGTGACCTTGTGCCAAAAATCTGGAATGTATTACCAGAGGAAACACAAACTGCTAATACAATAACACCTTTTAAATCACTATTTCATGATATTTTAACCAACATGTAATATAAATACAATTATGGCTTATATTGTTTACGTTGCTGTATTTGCTACAAAGTGGCTCTTGAGTTGGCACTTATGGGACAGCAGGGGCTTTGTTAGACATAATAGTCTTTTTCCTTCGCTGCCCTGGAAGGACGTCAATAACTAATGATTTTTAACTACTTTTATATTGCAGGTTTTTTTGGTTTTTTTCCAAATTTCATGGCTATTTACGTATTTTCTATGTTATCAAATGTGGATTAGACCATGTATATTGATTTTATTGTAATCTGTTCTGCTACTGTGTTGTATGATGCTTGCGAAAAATAAATAAATAAATAAAAAAGTATGCTATATATATATATATGGCCTGCAAAAGGGTTGCTGGTATCTAACTGGAAGGAGACCCACACGCTGAACGTATGTGACGATGTGTGGAACCGGCCAGGCCAGTAACCTAGTGTCCTACCCCGCCTTCAAGTGGTGCAGGCTGAGCTTTCTATTTATGTGGCAAATTAATATTTGCTACACGGATAGAAAGGCGGAAGGGGAGGGCTAATTCACCAACCCGTCTAGCCAGCGTGGTGAAATTATGGCTAATTCCTCCATTATGTTGACACACCAGAAACCATGGCCCCTAGTCTCCAGGTGCTGGAGTGCTCCTGATCAAGGCAGCGGTCAGTGTGGCATGAAAGCAGGGGGTGCTAAGAATCACTGGAATGGCCCAGGCTGCCGTTTGTTATTGACCTTGGCTACGTTTAATGGACGATCCCTTGCTTCTGAAGCAAAACTTCAGGAATTGGAAGAGGAACTAGACAAGATCAAATGGGACATTGTAGGACTCAGTGAAATTAGAAGAAAAGGTGAAGAGTTGGTGGAACTGAAAAGCGGACATTTGTTTTACTATAGAGGAACGGAAACTGGAAGAACAAGTGGTGTTGGCTTCTTAATCAACAAAAGAATTAAAGACTGTCTTCTGGAAGTTGAAAGTACATCAGATCGAGCAGCGAGGCTTGTTGTTCAACTAACCCAGCGATACCAACTTCAAATAGTACAGGTATATGCACCAACATCAAGCCATACCGACGAAGAGGTTGAAGAATTTTATGAAGAAATCAAAGAGTTACACACCAAAGGGAAACAACATATCAAGCTCATCATGGGGGATTTCAATGCAAGAATTGGACAACAGGAACAAGGAGAGACATCGGTTGGTAAATACGGATATGGGGAAAGGAATGAACGTGGCGATCAACTCATCGAATTTGCAGAAGCTGAAAACCTTAGCATCATGAATTCATTTTTTAAGAAGAAACCGCAAAGAAAATGGACATGGAAACACCCAAATGGGGGAACTAGTGAAATTGACTATATCCTGGCAAACAAGAAATCAATTATTGAAGATTGCAGTGTACTGAACAGATTTAATACTGGAAGTGATCATCGAATGGTGAGATGTAAAGTGCACTTAAATACTAAATTAGAACGACAGAAGCTCATTAGGAAACAAGTAAGTAAGAGGGTGGATCTAATGAAACTGAAAGTAAATACCGAGGCATTCAAGTTGGAATTAAAAAATCGCTTTTCTGCACTGGAAGGACTTATTGATGAAAGTGATATCTCAGAAGCAAATGAAAACATTGTTAAGACAATAGTTGAAACTGCTGGGGAAATTGGTGGTGTAACCTGTAAAAAGCACAATAGCAAATTATCTGAGAAGACGAAACAGCTCATGAAAAGGCGAAGAGATATGAAGGTGGACAATCGAAATACCAGTTCCAGGATTGAGTACATAGAACTTTGTAAAACTCTGCGCAAAAGCATGAAAGAAGACATAAGAAAATTCAACTGTGAGCTAGTAAGGAAAGCCATTGAAAATAACAAGAGCCTTAGGGTTGTTAAAGGAAGTTTATCTGTTGGGAAGAAACACATCATTGCATTAAAAGGAGAGGATGGCACCGTAACAAGAAATAGGGAAGAAATACTTAGAAGAGTTGAAGAATTCTACAAAAAACTATATGAAAGTAACAGTGGATTAAACGAAGACACTGAAATAGTCGAAGGAACAGCTCCTAAAATCTTAAAAGAAGAAGTTTCATTTGCAATAAAAAATATGAAGAAAGGAAGAGCCCCTGGTGATGATGGTATTACATTAGATATCCTAAAAGAAGCTGGAGAATATGTAGAAGACATACTTGCAAAATTCTTTACCAAATGTCTTAACAGCGGTAACATACCAAACCAATGGGATTCTGCAACAGTAATTCTTTTGCATAAAAAAGGTGATAAAGAGGATTTGAAAAATTACCGACCAATTAGCTTGTTACCTGCTATTTATAAAATCTTCACAAAAGTGCTAACACATCGCCTGCAGAAAAAATTAGATGCAGCTCAACCAAGAGAACAAGCTGGATTTCGAAGTGGATTCAGTACAGTGGACCATATTCAAGTATTAAGAGAATTAATTGAAAGAACACATGAATATGAACTTCCATTGTGTGTTGCATTTATTGACTATGAGAAGGCCTTTGACTCTATAAAAACATCAGCAGTCATCAACTCTTTAAGATCAACAGACATTGAGGATGTGTACATTGACATGGTGAAACGTGTGTATAAAAATGCAAGTGCAAAATTTCGGTTACATAAAGATACCAAAACTATCAAACTTGGCAAAGGGGTGAGGCAGGGAGATACCATTTCTCCAAAACTTTTTACTTCTGCTTTACAGATGATTTTTCAGCTGATAAATTGGAATAACAAGGGAATAAAAATAAATGGTGAATATTTAAATCATCTGCGGTTTGCTGATGACATTGTTATTTTTTCAACGGACCCATTAGAACTCCAAGACATGGTACAAGAGCTCTCAACTAGAAGTGAAGAAGTTGGACTCAAGATGAACCTACAAAAAACTAAGATCATGTTCAATAATTTTGTAGAGGAAACAAAAATACAAGTTGACAACACTGAGCTAGAAATTGCTGATTCATATATTTACCTTGGCCAGCTGATTTCAATGGATGGCAACATTATGAAAGAACTCAACAGACGTATTAAACTTGGCTGGAGTGCATTTGGAAGAAACAGTTTTATCCTGAAGGGGAAATTGCCTTTATGTCTAAAAAGAAAAGTCTTCAACCAGTGTGTATTGCCAGTCCTCTCTTATGGATCAGAGACATGGAGTCTAACAGTTGGAGCAATACGAAAGTTACAGACAACGCAAAGGAGCATGGAGAGGTGCATGCTTGGAATAACTAGGAGAGATCGAAAAAGAAACACTTGGGTGAGAGAGCAAACTAGAGTAGAGGACATCATTGTTAAAGTAAAAGGACTGAAATGGCGATGGGCTGGGCATATTGCAAGAAGAACTGATCAACGATGGACAACAGAAATTCTGAACTGGATTCCAAGAGACCACCGAAGACCTAGAAAACGTCCTCAAACTAGATGGGTGGATGAAATAAGAAAAGAGGTTGGGGTGACGTGGAAACGAATGGCCCAGGATAGACTTGTGTGGAAAGCATTTGGAGAGACCTTCATCCAGCAGTGGATAGATAATGGTTGAATATGATGATGATGATATATATATATATATATATATATATATATATGTAAGATATTTTGACATTTTACATCCTTATGGTACCAATAAATAATGATATAATTTTACATCACATTTTTTGACAATAAAATATATTATGATTGTTATTTCTTAATGTTGGTAGTGGTTTATTGTGTGCCACTTATCGATTAAATCTTATTATAAGCATACAGGGTGGTCATAAAGTAACTTTGCCTATGTAAGAGACCCTAGGGAATGGAATTTTGAAGTAATCGAAATGAAAGTTGAGATGCAGACATTTCAAGGTGTGTGCTCGAAAATTACATACATAAAAAAATTTGAGCTACCACAGTTACAGTTATAGCTACCAAATTTCAAAAATTTCAAATGGCAATATCCTTTTTTTATTATTGCATGATCAGCAATGCGAAAAACCACAAATGCCATTGAAAGTTCTCCTTCAACTGTAAAAATGGCTGAGCAGTATCAAATAAGATGAATGTAAATAACAAAATTTAAAAGAAAGGTAACAGTAAACATCCTGTGGTCACGCCACTGCATTTTATTTGTAGCAGTGATAAAGCATGTATCATAATCTGCATTGCACAATGCCAATTGGCAACCACCGTTTTTGTTACATCATCGCAGCCAGTTCCTATGAATAACATTGACCACTGTAAATTCAGTTAGTAAGGTGCTTTCACATGGTGGAGAAACAAGAGAGTTTCTGATAAACATGGTAGTGAACTGATCAAGCACTCTTACGTGAATGGTGAAAATGTAGCTAAAGGATTGTGTGCTTTCCATCGAATTCATAATGTGGAATGAGGGCTGTGTTCTTCATAAGCTGCAGGGACAGAGTAGCAATGGGGCAGAGGGGGAAAATGCCCCCCTTGGCCCTTTAGTTCTAAAAAGTCGGCAAATTCCGAAAAAAATTAAGTTGGCAAATTCGAAAAATTCGACCAAACAAAAATAAATTACGCAATTTGTTTTGATTTCTTGGAACAGTAAAGTTTAACATGATCAGCACTGTAAAAAATTCCCAAACCATTACCTTTTAAAGCTCTTAATTCCAGGACGGAACGCTATCCACTAAGCCATCGCCAATTCAGGATCATTGAAGTACAGTACAATCTCTGTGGCAATGCTCCTGTGACCGCCATTATAACACTTTCCACATTGACCAACACTTTCCTCTTTTTAGCTTTGGTCTCTTACTCTCTTACTGAGTTTCATTCATGCAGCTGTGTTGGATGGGGTTTTTTTTTTTTTGCATTATGCGTTTGAAAAGTATTAGTTTTGTGTACTTCACCTAGGCCTAAAGTAGCTAGTACTACAGTGGTTATTAATTAAGAAAGAAAGAAAAGCTTTGATCTTGTTTTCGTGTTGTTCATGAACTTAAATCTTATAAGCCATAAAAAGCTTTTATTTTCTCTACTGAAGTTCATTAGGTACGTTATGCAATATTCTAATTACTACTTTGTTTCAGACATGGATACTATAGGTAATCCACTGCAAAACGAAAAAGGACAAAAGTAAAATGTTTACAGTGCAGCAAAACGTTTGACTTAGAACAGAAGAAGAAGCACAATGCTTCCTACCATAGCAATTTTTTGGATGCGCAGAAACAAGTTAGATATGAAGCTGTTTGGACCACAGAAAATCCATTTTCTCTGGCTGCAAGTGCAGCGAAAAAGGAGGCTGAGCATACAGTTCCAATGACCAGTTTGAGCTGAATTACAGCCTGAACAAGCAACCACCAGAGGAGACCTCTGCCTTTCATCAGAGCAGTCCACAGTTTCCACACCAAACCCACAGCCAATTAGACTCAGTTCTGTTGGGAAGGCTGTTAAGTATGTTGATGATCATGCACCCATTGTGCTGACAGAAGATACCACCACTGCAAAATATGAAGGCACCGACGATAAAGCTGTGTGGTCATCTGGCCCTGAAAATCCTGAACAAAATTCTGTTTCGTCACCAAGTGAAGCCACAACTGAATGTGAAGAGTTCAACCTGGACCATCCATTCCCGTACGACTTGATGCACTTTGCAAATTGACTGATATCAGTACATGCAAAACGCAAGTTGATTCAGCTTGGTGCTTTTCAGCGAAGTACCGCTGACTTGCCAGAAGGTCAGTTTCCCACGGCCACCGTTAGGATCTCTGTTCGCCGCTTCAAGGTAGAGTGGTATTGGTAAACAATTACAGAGAATTAGCCTGCGACAACTACAATGATGGTTCAGCAAAGTGAAGCAAACATGATGAAGCGAAGCACACATGGATCTCCTACTCACCAGGTTTGGATGCAGACCTCTGCCTCCTTTGCGTACTCTTCAGGAAGATGGGGTCAGAGCCAGCATTCTCTCAAAAGGGATACCGGGATTGGAAGCATGTAACAGGAGCTACTAGAAGCCTGCATGTGCACAAGTCTTCAATGGCTCATATCAATGCTGCAATCAACAAGACAAATTTTATGAGAGATCCGGTGTCGCATCTCATATCGTCAACCATAAAAAACGAGATCAGATGCAAGGAGAATGTCAAGAACAATTGTGAAATTCTGAACCGCCTAATTGACATCATTGTTCTTCTGGCAAAACAGGGTTTGGCATTTCGTGGACAATCTGAGATCTTAGCTGATCAAGGTTCTTCTGGGAACTTTCTAGAAGTAGCTTGCCTACTTGTAAAGTACGACCACTTTCTCAATACCCATCTTCAGAAGGTTAAGCAGTATACTTCTCGTCGGAAAGATAAGGCTGATTTAGGAGGATGAGGAAGCTTCGTATTGTTTCTCAGCAACCAGTCACAGAACAAGCTAATAGACTGCATTGGTAGAGAAATTTCAAAGTTGATTCTTGATCGAATCAAGACTGCAGGTGCGTTTTCATTTGCCATGGCTGCACTACTGATATCACCACTCAAGACATTACGTCAATAACAATCTGGTAATTCCATTCATTTTCAACATTAGTCACTAATGCAGTTAAAATGTTTCTATGGTGATGCATGATGGCTTCAGAACAATTTACTAAAATACTACATTACGTAAATTTCTATCTATTTATTACTATTTACTACTTTTCATTTTTACAGGTTCCTTAATGATGATTTGATAACTGAGGAATGACTGCTATGTCTGAAGCACGTAAAGGAAAAGGATGGGACGGCTGAAGGACTCTTCAACATCATAAAGAAATCACTGGAAGATGTAGGACTTAGCTTGAAAAACGCTGTCGGGCAATCCTACGATGGAGCAAACATCGTGAGAGAGGCATACCATGGTGTTCAATCAAAGGTCACTGCAAAAATCCAGCATGGATTTATAACTGAACTTTTGAATACATACTCAATTTAGTCATCATGCAAGCTTGCTATGCTTCTGTTCCAGCCAAGAAACTATTTGGCAACCTTGAATCTCTGCACACCTTTATGGCAGATTCCCACAACCACAATGATATTCTCATGAACAAGGAAACTTCTTTTGTGTGGCTCAGGCGAATGCTGAGAGTGTCGACAACATGCTGGTGGTCTCATTTACATGCTCTGAATAACGTGTACTTCGTAGAAGATGGTAAAATGCTTTTATGCATCCTGGACACTCTGGGCGAGATTCGGAAGGTTGCTAGTTCTGCCAAGACAGAATCTGAAGCAAGTGGACTGGCTGTTGCCATCTCTACTACCGTACATTCAAATTATTTTTTTATAGGTTTTCTTCTCACAGAAAGGAGCTGGAAGAGTTTTCCTGGTTTGATCCTTCAAAGTTTCATGATGTCAAAGATTAGCCAAATAATGCTTTCCAAAGCATTTTGCAACGATACAGTTTTGACAATGACTTTTTGTGCAGTGAGTACAGACTGTTTGTGAGAAATTATCTAAAGACATAGACTTATCATGAGACATAGCCTTACTCTGCCATCGACCTGTGAGGCTTCTGAAGAAGAGTTAGGAAGCAGCATGGAGACATGCTCTTGTAGCCACCTTCTTTGTAAATCATTTATTTCTGTCTTAACACTTTTGGAATCGTCAATGCTTGCAAGTGCATTTCCAGCATTGTACAAGATTCTTGTCACTTTACCTATTGGTTCCTCCAAGTGTGAAAGGGGTTTCTCGAAATTGAAAATTATAAAGACTCACCTGCATTCAAGTATGCACCAAAGTCGCTTGGAATCATTGTTGAAAATTTTGATTGAGATGGACCTATTGAAGCTATTGAATTACGAAGCTGTGATTGTTAGATTTGCCGACAGTCCTCAGTTGAGGAAGATGTTGCTATACTAGTGTACTTTGTATTGTAATAAATGTACGGAAAATAAAATAGATTAATTTTTGTCATAGTAAATCAGTAGTTTAATAGCGACACACTGCACTAATCAATAGAAATAAATGCAAAACAATTTTTATGGTGCAGTTAGATAAAATCATTAACACGATAATACTGCTGATAGCTATTTCGATAGCGTTAACCAGCTACCGTCGTCAGAGCGAATGGCGGCTTCTGTTTATGTCCGTGCTGTTGGTCGGTGTTGCCATCACGTCGGTTGGAAACTTGATTGGGCGGAGGAGTAAAGCGTATTTGTGGAGACGTCTTCAGCCGTGAGACCCAAAAGGTTTTTCCAAGTGGATGATATAGAGTTACTAAGGAGTTGATCATTAACTGCAACATTGATGTTTGCTAGAATGTGAAATGCCTCAAAGAAACTGAGATCAAGTGTTGAGTTGACTTTTTTATTAATACGTGCATTGGAGAATAGAAACTGATGTCCGAATTCCCATGAATGTTTTGCCAGAGCCGATTTATGTAATTCTTGCTTTCTGATATAAGATTCGTGTTATTTTAATCTGTGGCGCAGTGCTATTCGTGTTTGACCGATATAAATTTGGCCACACTGGCA
>QLNU02015360.1:120152654-120179557 GCA_006491805.2 Dysdera silvatica | reverse complement strand
AAGGAAAATACAACTTACCGTTGTAATTTAGTAGACTTTTTATTGTGACTACATATATGAAGGATAATACCACCTAACATCATCCAAGTAAAAAACACTTCTCTTGCACTTTGAATCCAAATCTAATAATAATAATATAAAGATACACACTCATGAAGTGCATAAAACGATTGGAGAAAAAAATTGTACATCAGTCTACAAATGTATACAGAGGATAAGAGATGGTGTGGTAGAAAATATTTATATTAATGTAAGATTTTGAAAATGAATTTTGTTTAATTTGAGTAATAACTATATAAAGTTTGTCTAATTTACAGAATGACACAAATAAAACCAGCCACAAAGACAAACTACATTTTTATTTGGTGACAGCGTATTATATTTAGTATAATAAATACACAATAATTTATGTTAGAAAGGCTTTAAATTTAACAATCCAATTTTGAGTGTCCAATAATGATTAGTTAGGAAAAGTATGAAATATAACTATAAAACAGCACTTTGAACTAAGGGCAGTCCCATTTTCATCCCTCTATATATAATGCTCATATATTTTCATCACCTACTGCTTATCATTTAAATAAAAACCTCAATTTGCACCTAAACGTTGAATGAAGATTTTAATTTATTAAAAAATACATTAGAAATATATACTAAGCAATCTATATTCTTCTTACTAACTTATCATATTAAGGATTTTACTTACACTGAAAGAACAAATTTTTTACACCCTGGTAACAACATTTAAAGCAAAGATACAGTAACAAATCATCATGCTCACAAAAACTAGTATGTGCTATAAGCTTAATAGATCTGTACATAGTAGAAAATAATCACTGAAACTGAATTTTGGAGTCTAAGCAGAGATATAATTGAATTTGATCAGAGCCAAATTGTAGTTGGCAGGACAGCTGGATGTTCAATATCCACAAAACTGCCAAACTTTTGAGATTTCCATGACAAGCATTCACAAGGCACTAGTACTATGTATTATAGGTACTTTATATATTCATAAATATGTCATATATTCATAGGTACTAGTGCTATGTAAAATCCAGTGAAATTGCTGAAAACAGTGAGAAGTGTGGCCATAAACATTTAACTG
This sequence comes from Dysdera silvatica, assembly GCA_006491805.2. Classification (NCBI taxonomy): domain Eukaryota; kingdom Metazoa; phylum Arthropoda; class Arachnida; order Araneae; family Dysderidae; genus Dysdera; species Dysdera silvatica. The sequence goes on along the minus strand of QLNU02015360.1, from coordinate 120,178,452 downwards.
ACATTTGGTGTCAATATAGACTGGCTTATATTATAACAAATCAGTTGTCAGTTTGCAGTAAATAAGATAGAAATTTGATAAGTAAATATTCACAAGCCTCTACTCAAAGACACTTCATGACACTGCAGCATAAATGGGCTTTGTTATTTAACTACTAAATTCATAATGTTCCTATATTAACTTCAAAGCATTGCAAAATTTGGCTGAAGTTTGTAAAAGCCTATCAAAGCTGGAAGGTGGATGACTGGAAACACATCATTTGGTCTGAAGAATCACAATTTTTACTTGTAACATGCTGATGGATGGAAATATATAACATAAACAACATGAAATAATTTACCTACCAAGCCGAATAGTGATACTGTAAGCAGGTGGAGGCAGTCTAACTGATCAGGCAGCTTTTACATTGCCCAGTGATCACTTTGTACCCCTTAAGACTTCTGTCACCGGCTCAAGTTATATTAAACTTCTCACTTCCATTACATGGGGTTGTTTTGTTTCGTTTTTTTCCCTACACCAAAATGCTGCCTTTATAATGCTCATAAATATATGTACAGTATTGGCTGTACCTTCAGTACATTAGCTTCTCTTCAAATTAAGCCTTTATCAAAAATAGATTAAATATAAGCAGTTCATTTTAATCCCAACTTTTGACAGATACAGTGAAGTTCTTTATAAAAATGTATAGATAAACCAACCAATACTAGTATCATTTCAAATTTATAAATATAAAGTTTGATACTTCTTAATCCAATTCCAAAAGAAATCGTTAGCCAGTTTCTCTTAACACTAACAATATTTCTTATACTTTTAAATTAAATATCCCATGTTTACGTCTATATCAATTTACTTTTCAACTCTCTATTTCTAATATATATATTTTTACAGCAGTTATTTTCAGAAGATTTCACAACATTTTAATTTAAGATTCCAACACTGACATGCATGTTGCAAAATAACTTACGTGGCTTTGTGTCAAGTTACTGAACCAATTGATATCTATTAGCGCAGCAAAACTTCCACTCGAAGTGGAAAGAAGCTGGATGCACACAACAAAAAAGAGGACACATCCAATTAAATAAGTAAATGATACTGCCTGAAAATATAAAAAAGAAATTATAAAATAAAAACTTAAAAGGATGAGTTATTAGTCATTATTTTATATGTAAAAATTAACTATAATTTTATATATTATTTCCTATATGCATTATTTGCATGAAATACTTTTTCACATATCAACATACTTAATCATCATATCAGGGTTGGGTTTACTCACTTTGGGCTACACTGTTGGACTTGCCAATTGGCCCACTTTTTATTTTTTTTCCCCATTAGGCAATCTATTTTCGATATGGACGAGTCTGCCCCTGCATCATATTCGACTATTATCTATTCACCACTGACTGAAGGTTTCTCTAATTACCATTGTCGAGTCATATATCAATTTTGAACAATTCTCCTTTTCATACTATCTCAATCTGTTTTCTTATTTCATCCAGTCTGAGAATGACATATGTTCTTGATGGCCATATTTCTTACATTGTTTTTTGTATTATCTTTTGGAATGCAGTTTAAAATTTCAGTTATCCATCATTGGTCAGTACTTCATGCAATAATCCCAGTCCAGTGTAATTTCAGTTTTTTCCTTTAACAATGATGTCCTCAACTCATGTTTACTTTTTAACTTGTCAACCACGAATTTCAATTTTGATCTCATCTTGATATTCCAAGCACATGTGCCACCATGCTCCTTTGGGTGGTGTACAATTTCTGTATTACTTTTTGAGTTAAACTCTATGTCCTTGATCCATAAAAAGTGAATTAGTTATACACACTCATTGAAAACCTTCCTTTTTAGACACAAAGGCAATTTACACTTCAAGATAAAACTATTTAACCGCAAATATAATTTGTTTAAAAAAAATGATGCACCCCATAAAAGAATAGAGAATGAACTGCAAAACTTGGCATGCATATGTCTTTCAGAGAGAGATGTAAATTGCTACAATTTCAGAACCTCTCACAGAGTTTTATCTACTATATATGAGGAAGTCATATTCTGCAGTACATATAAAGGATGGTATTTACACCAATGGACAAATTTGACTGGTTTGACTGCTTTAGAACATGAAGTACTCTGTGAAGATGCCTTTGAAACTTATTCATCAGCATTATGAGCAACTGTCTGAGTTCTCAGAGAGCTCAGTAAATAGGATTAAAATAAGCTGGTTGGTTATACAGACATGTTAGTTTCCATCTTGGTAGTAGGGATGTGGTATTTAAACAAAGATGGCATCAACGGGTCCAAGAGGACACACATAACCATTATGAATAATCTGGACATCTCAAGCAAACAAATGCTCAAGGGAATTGTGTGATTCATAGATCATTATAATGATACTGAAGACATCACTATCCCCTATCCAAAAGCACTAATCTATATGTGCAACATGGTAAAGGTCTCAAAAAGTTATTAAACACATGTTCAAGATTTTTTACAGATTGGCCCTATATTTCGGAGATATGGTTCACCAAAATCCGGAAACAGCCATAATACAGACCTTGATATCTCATGATTCCATGGATGGATTTTAATGATCTGCGGATTTTAAAACAGGTTATCGAAAATTACTTGATATGTGTTTCAGCAATTTTCCAGTAAAACTAAAAATTTTGAAATATTAACCTTCAAATCTTTCGACAAAACGGAAAAATAATCAACCCCTGTTTGGTGGTTTTCAGTAAAAGCCTGCATTAGAAACTTAAGCTTCAAAGCAGTTAGTTTGAGATAGGTTCGCTTGCTAGATATGTATTAACGTACAGAGCAGTTTTGCTGCCTGTAAATAAGAAATGAACTTGAAAGCTTAAAATAGTTATAAAGCATGTTATAATATTTTTTACTAATACATTTAAAATAAATCACGTAGGCTTTTCTGGCCGTTTAAGCGAGCATAATAATTGTTATTTTCCCCTCCGATAAATGAATTCAAAACAAGTTTAAAGAGAAAAATTGTTTGAAAATATAGCAAAACGAGTTGAGACGTATTTGAGCAATAATTATATTAAGTATAGAAATAAAACTGATTTTATTTGTTAGATTTCGTTTCGTCAATCGTATTGCGAGTATTATAAGGGTTCACCTTCCTAAATATTATTAATATTGATTTTAAAATATGAAATAAATAAATCATAAGTTCATAAATTTATACAGCTTTGAAATTGCATGTGTTTAAAATTTTTGTCATTTTCAGTAATTTGAAATTATGAATAGCACTATTAATCCCTTCAATGTTCATCACTATTTTGAACACTTTTGAAAATGATGCAATTGAAATTGTTCAAGAAGAAAAATGTTTAGCTTTCGCGCTTTTTAAAAAACTTGAAATTTTAATTTCCTCTCTCAATTTTATTGAGGATGAGGAAATAGTTCAAACAAATGTGGTATTGAGGACCCTACGCATGTTCGGTGATTAATAAGGTGGGTAAAATTTTCAAAATTTGCTCGAATTGAAAGGTAATAGTGGAGAAAGGTTGCTACTCGTCGAGATAAACACAGTGAAAAAAGAAGTTTTGGAATCGGATAATATCTTCAGGTCGCACATGATGGCCAAATTTGACAAATTAGCCATAAATTGACCGTTTTTAGAAAATTTTGAAAAGTGCCTTAAATTCGTTGGATTATCATGAAACTTCAGTTGTGACAGTAATTGGTAACAAACCAGTGGGAAATAATAGTTTGATGGACGAAAATACTCCCAAAGGGAGCTGGCAGGGGGTCGCATTAGGACGAAAATTGGCCAAAATTGTGAAAAAAACAAAACACCGTAGAAGCGTTCATGACTTCAGAAAAATAGGTTAAGTAGACTGTTTGATTAACTATTGCTGTGCAGCTCTTCGCCCGTTTGCATTCCATATTCAGTGAAAAGGAAAATGACCCAGAACTCACCAAGGGAGGTGGCTGCACTTCGAGTTCCACCCACGTCCTTCCCAACCATCCAACCATAGCTGGGCGTGGAAAATTACTATTCTTTTGATTTGATTTAGTTCCCCATTAACTGGACTTTGTTTTCCAATAATGGCATTTGGCAGCGAGAAAGCCAAGTTGCTCTGATGAAACCATCTACTTTACTTGTTGCTTCTGCGATTAGTTTTACAGTACGTTTAACTGCCTGAGTGCGAAATGAAAATTCGTCTAATTCGAAAGTTGATATCTGCTTGGAATAAATGAGGTCTCAGGTTTTTTCGGATGTTGCAAATGCTAGAAGTGGAGAACAGGTTATTTTTGTCGATGATTTTGTTCGTTAGATTTCGTTCCGTCAATCGTACTGCGAGTATTTTAAGGGGTCACCTCCTTAAATATTATTAATATTAATTTTAAGATATGAAAGAAATTAATCATGCGTTCATAAATTCATAGGGCTGTGAAAGGGCATGCGTTTAAAATTTTTGTCATTTTCAGTAATTTTAAATTATGAATAGCAATATTAATCCCTTCAATGTCCTTCGCTATTTTGAACACGTAAAATCATCATCTTCAATTTTTGAAAGTAATGCAAATGAAATCGTTCAAGAAGAAAAATGTTTGGTAGCTTTCGCTCTTTTTAAAAAAATTTGAAACTTTAATTCCCTGCTCAATTTTATTGTGGACGAGGAAATAGTTAAAGCAAAATGTAATACTGAGGACCCTACTTTATGTTTGGTGATTAATAGGGTGGGTCAAATTTTCAAAATTTGCTCGAATTGAAAGGTAATAGTGGAGAAAAGTTGCTACACGTCAAGATAAATATAGTGAAAAAAGAAGTTTTGGAATCATTTTGGAATAATCAACCCAGTGTAGTCTTTTGCATCAAAATTTAAATCAGGAGTGATGAACGTACATACGGATCTGCATTTCTCTGGTATTTCCCTGGCTTTTACCATAGAGGTGAGTATACTTTCAGGATGAACGCTGTGATATGAATAAGATTTGAAGATGGGTCTGAGGAAGCAACGTATAGTCTAAGGACTCTATTAGCCTTTGTCAACCACCTGGAATGGCTGAGCAGTGCATGGTTATTAATGGCAAGACCTGGAGGACAAACACCTGAGTGGATGGCCAGTGTAATTTCAAGTAAACAGTTTTGATCTTTGCTTAGGATACACTTGTTCACTTTTAGAAGTATGCCCTGAATTTCCAGGAATTCTGCTATTGGTAATTGGGCTATGGTGAAAGACCAAAGACAGCATGTCAAAGAGTTTGCTTTGAGACACATTTTAAAAGCCAGGAAAAAACTAGAGAAATGCAAATCCTTACATGCGTTCATCATTCCTGATTTTAATTTTAATGCAAAAGACTAGACAAGGTGGATCATCTAGTCATCAACGAAAATTACCTGTCCTCCACTTCTAGCATCTGAAATATCCAAAGAACTCTTAGACCTCATTCATTCCAAGCGGATACTAATTCTCGACATAACGAATTTCCATGTCATACACAGGTGGTTAAACGTACTGTGAAATTAATCACAGAAGCAGTGAGCAAAGTATGTGGCGGTGACAGCAGAGATGGTTTCATCAGAACATCTTTGCTTTCTCGCTGACAAATGCCAACATTTGAGAATAAAGTCCAGTTCAGACGAACCAAACCAAATCACAAAAGTAATGATTTTCCACATCCAGCAATAGTTGGTTGGTTGGGAAGGGCGTGAGTGGAACTCAAAGTGCGGCCATCTCCCCTGGTGAGTTCGAGGTCGTTTTCCTTTACACTGAATGTGGAATGCAAACAGGCGAAGAGCTGCACAGCAATAGTTAATTGAACAGTCTGCTTAATCTATTTTTCTGAAATCACGAACACTTCTACGATGTTTTGTTTTTTTCATAATTTTGGGCAATTTTCGTCTTAAAACGACTCCACTGCCCGTTTCCTTTGGAAGTATTTTCGTCCGTCAAACTATTATTTCCCATTAACTGATTTCTAATTACTGTCACAACTAAAGTTTCATGATAATCTGACCAATTTAAGACACTTTTAAAAATTTTCTATAAAAGATTGATTTATGGCTAATTTCTCAAATTTTGGGGGTCATGCGCGACCTGAAGATATTATCCGATTCCAAAACTTCTTTTGCCACTGTGTTTATCTCGACAAGCAGCAACTTTTCCGCATTATTACGTTTCGATTCGAGCAATTTTTGAAAATTCGACCCACCCTAGTGATTAATGTACGTGAAAACCAAAAACTTAGATTGCAAATCGGAATAATGTTTAGTATGAACACGAGCTTCAATTACCAATCGCAGTGGGCAAGTGCAGGGTTGGCGTAACACGGTAAGCATGGTAGGGAACGCCATACTAAAGGGGGGCCGGAGGTGCTTTAAATCCAGAAAAAATTAAGCTCTGAATATTTTTTTTTTTAAAAAAAAGAAAATTGCATTTAATAAACGAAAGAGGTTGGGGGTCAGAAGTTTGAAATCCAGAATTTCTGAAACACAAAATCTGTTCATTTTAGTGTTTTTACATATTTTTAACGCCTCTCAAATAAATGATTCATATTTCTTTTGTAAATAAAATATTAATAAATACCTGATAAATTGAACACTGGTTAAAATTATGTATTTTTAATATAAATATATAGATGCACATACTACCAACCAAATTAGCCAGCCTAGTGGTCAAAATTGGCATTATCGCAATCACGGCGAATAAAGAACAAGTCCCAAAAGCGGAATGCAATGTGAGTAAGCAGTCTGAACATGTCTGACTTTTAATATGGAAATTGATCAAAAAAAGTCAGTCAAATGCTTGTGAATGTATTGCTTTTGATGAATCATCCCGTAATTTAGGCACCTCTGAAACACTATCAATATCCGTTTTAGACACAAGAACACCTGATCTTGACATTCCTTCAAAATGGCCCAAACTGATGTATAAGTTACGAATTATACTTACAGAATCAGGACCTATTCAGAAGAAAGATATTTCGTAGCTTAGAGATGATAGTAGATGCAAGTTTAGTGACACATATTGTAACAGAAAAATGGACAATTACGAACTTGCGCCAAGACCATAGCTGGTATACTCAGTGTCGGCAGATTGCATGTTTTGTTTCTGCTGCAAAATGTTCTTAACAACAACCCCGAGAGAATCGTTCAGCAATTTTGTATCAATCTGCTATGAACAATGGAAGAGTTTATTGAAAGCATTTCATACACATGAAATCGGTCTTACCCATAAGAAGCACATGAAGATGTGGCATGACTTTAATTATAGTCTAGGAAATAAGATGTTTGTTTGTTTGCTTTTTGGTTTTACGGCTCAAAGACTACAGTGGTCATGCTGCGCCGGGACCTACTGTTTTCCGAGGAATCCGAACCTCTTAAGGCCTAGGGAACCAAACCCCGGACTACAGTGAGCAGTGCGATCTTTATGAGATCTCTGAGTAAGCGTTCTTTGCACTGCTGGGAGTCGAACCCGGATTAGCGGCGCACTAGGAGAACGCGTTACCACACTGCGCCACCGCAGGGCTGGAAATAAGATGACGCTTGATTCACATAATCAAAAGTTATATGAACTTGAAAAGAAACATTGGTCAGATGTCATTGAAAGGCTTATAGAAATAATACTTTTTTTTTCACATTTCTTCTTTAACATTAAAGCCTGTCGCAGAAACTGGATAGGAAAGTCGCATTGATGCTTTGCAACCGCTTAGGCATCAAACTTGGGGAAATATACGGCTCTTCATACGAAATATATAGTGACGAAATTATGCCTAAGAAACGCGATATGATGCACAAATGTTATGTACCAAACTGAAGGAGGATTGGTGGCTCCCCGGCCCTAGCTTAGAACTGTCACTGCCTGTTTTAGTTACTTATGAAATTCATAGGCATTATACTGCCAATGTACATAAATGATGTCAAAAATACTTTATAAATTCAATGAAATTTTACCTTTTAACATTAAGAATGCTGACATGCTTCAAAATATGTTAATTAGAGAAATGAGAATTATTTAAACTATAAGTCCTATTTCAATTATACTTTATTAATAAATGCTATACTTGATAAAGTATCTCATAAAAGAAATAAAAACGACAAAAAAAAGCAGAACTGAAGTTAAACATTTCTCAGTCAAATTAAAAGATTGTATGCAAATTATATAAAATAGAAGCTTTATTTTAAGGTACCTATGATTTGTTAATAAGCACTGATAGCACTTACTACATAAATACTGAAACAGGATGTGTGTTGAAGAGAAAGCATGAAGAATAATACAAGAGAAAACTACATGTTACCTCAGTAATTCTTGAAACTAATAAAAATACAAAAATGTAAACATGCAATATAGTGAAAAGCCAAAGAAAGTAGCAAAGAACTTGTTGATTATGCTTCCATCCTAAATCAGAAAAGTGCAGTAGAAAAAGTTTTGTTTTTATAAAAGACATTTGCTAAGAAAATAGTTCAAGTAAGTGTAACTTTAATCAAGTTTGGCATATAATTAGTACATAGATAATTCTGTTATATTAATTTTTGAAATCATGAATACTATACGAATTCATATTGAACTAAACAATGAACTTGAAAGGTAAATATAAAGTGAAAGTAAAGTTAGAATGGGGAAATAGAATACATATAAATAAAAGTACAGTTTAAACATAGTTTGTGACAATCAGTATTTTGATGATTTTTATATGCTTTTGCCTTCTGTGGTTTCTTAGCTACAGGATTTGTATTAGCATTATTAACAGATGCTATGATAATTTTAGAACATGTAAATAATATAAAACAAACAGAAGATCTAATTTAACGTGTATTCTTGATACATGTTCTGTCCCCATAATTCAGAGATATAATTAAATATCATACTTATGCTAAATATATTATATACACTACTATTCATGGAAATCACTAATACTATGAAGGAGAGGTTGGATTAGCTGGAAAATTTCCGGGATGTATGAACCACTGTGAGAGATGCAAATGATTGCAATTGCATATGCAGACATTTCATACAAAATCGATTGAAACACCATTTAATAAGTATAAAAGGACATCACAACGAACTTAATACCAAACATGTCAGTGATACTATACCACACATGATTAGTTATTACTGTTCATGGTAGGCTCATATAATACTGAGTTTTATGTCTTTCTCATCACTTACATGTTTGTAACTTTTGTCATTATTGCCTTGTTGGTTGATTGGTTGTATTTTTATGGCACAAGGACAACAAGGTTCATTCTGTGCACAACAATGTGACTTTTACCTTGTACTGCAAGCCATCCTACAAATATTTCACTATTATAACTAGAGTCTTTCTTTGAGTTCTAATTTTCATGGACAACAATGTATTAATATAGGTTGATCTTAGATTATGGTTCAGGAACTCAAAAATTTCTGGTTGGCGTCCAGCTAGAGTATATGGTCAATTCTTTTCTCTACAGTTTCTTATGAGTGAAAAATGTTCTGGGTTTAATTTAAAAAATGAGGAATGTCAGGAATAAATTCTTATAAAACTTAACTTTCTTTATGATGTTTTCCGTTTTGCTTCTGCTATCTGTCATTATGTATTTTAATGTAATATATCATAATAGTCATAAATCATTTGGTTATTATATAATTAAAAATTATGAACAAAAAAATATTTTACTTTAAATTAAAATGCCCTGAACGTTCAAATAGTATATAGGAGGTATCCATATTTTTATGTTTACATGCAGAAACATGATTAACTATATTGTTAAAAATTATAACTGACAGATGTATCAATTTTTTATAGGCAATATTTTATGAGATGGTAAGATGAATTATTTATTATTTAAAATATTCATCTGAATTATTTATTATTTAAAATATTCATCTTTGATAACTATTTCAAACTTGGATAAATGAGTCCAGAATAAGTAATTTAACATACAACCAGTATCAATCATATATTCTGCTTTTCTCATATACCTTACTGTCACTCTAGATATTATACACATTTGCTATCTTTGATTTTTAGTTTTAAAATAATATGGTTGCCAAACTTTAATCAATGAAAATTAATTTTTAAACATTTATGAGCCCAAAATGAAATTTAAAATTTCCAATAAAATAAACGAAGTCGTAGTATTTCTAAAACTGTTGTATTTAAGCTCAATAAATCTTAGTGACTTTCTAAAATTTGAAATACCTTTAAAACTATTATCCAAAATCAAGACTTTTTCATGCTTTCCAACACTTAATAGTCTTCTTTACTTATATTAAGATGTCATAATAACTAATCACTTTTAAATGTATTCATAAATCTTACTAGAAAGGATGTTGTGATGCCTTTGGATGCCATAAAGGCCATAAAAACCCAGGAAATGATATGCGGTGCCCAATGGCTGACCAAAACATCTGTCTGTTTTTCTCCTATTCCAAAATGTGTGATTTCTTTACTAAAAGGATTTATATAAAGTAATTAAAAGGATACATTATATCAGGGCATAACAAGTTTAGAAATACAGTAAAATACAATTTCTTATTCTTTCTCATAAAGGAAAATAAAATCACAAAAGTGTACGATGGACAATGTAAGGACTGATAGGATTTTTACAAAGAATGGTATGATGGTAAAAATGCAAATACACATATAGTCTACATATACACACATGTCTATATCATATATAAAATCTGAAACTATTTTTTCATTTTACAGTAGTTTATTTAACTATTTTACCCTTAATACTATTTCAATGTCAATTAGATTAGTTCTTTTTAAAACATGCACACACCCATTATAACAACAAATTAATTTCAGCATGATACAATTCCTTTTACTTTATCATATATAGTGTGCTTCAACTGATCTATCAGGGTAGCTGTGTGGCTAAATATTTTCATATCCAATAAAGCCCATACTGTTTCGGATGTAAGCAAAATTGCTACATGGGGATGCAGGGGAGCATAAGCTTAAAAACGAATATAGACCTGTTGCATAAAATTTATTGCTGAGTTTGGGTAGGTAGCATATTGGAAATGAGATGGTGGTATTACTACACAGCAGGCCTGAAGCCAGGATGAAGGGGCAATTGAGGCCAGCCCCCTGCTGGCCACGGCTTAGCTATAGGCCTGTTACCCAGCATTCTAGAAGTACAAGCTCAAAATGAGCACTCCAGTTTCCGCACAGGTTCCCAACAATTGAATTGATATCAGACAATCTAGGAAGTCAATCAAGTATTTAAACTCACTAAAATTCTTTTAAATCAATTCCATGTCGCTCATAAATAGAGCCTGGAATTTCAGGCAAAATGCCATAAACGCCTTATTTTACCTATTTTTACATTTTTTTAATAAAATTCCTTTTTGAACTTTTTTACCATAAATACCTATTTTGGTTGTATTTGTCTTTTGAGTTTGTTTGCTTTATATTTTTATGTATTTTTTAGAATTCCTATACATATATGCAGTAAAATCCTTCTTAACGGATACCCTCAAATGATAGTACTCCATTTTTTGTAACAGATAAATAAAGCTCCTTCCCAACAGGCAAAAACTCATTCACAGTCATATGTTTCGGACCCTTGATTTGCAGTGGGATGGGGGAAATCACACGAGACACAGTGAGATAAAAGCGCTTGATTTCAGAATGGCAAAATGGGAGCTGGAAATGAATGGGTTAGACAGTTTATAGGATATGTCTCTATTGGAATGGGCAGTGTTCAGTTGAAGAGCAATAAAGCACATGATTCACCTGCACGTTTGTTAAACAGTTCACTTGTCATTCAGTTGGTTCAACACGTGGTAGGAAGTGTTAGCCTTCTCTGTAACGTGCACTGATTATCTTCAAGCAACAAACATATTTAAAATGAAAGCTACCATAAGTGAAAAACATGGAAATTTCATAATTAAATTTGGCTCAGATGCTTTTCTGTACTGATGGAATCATTTTATTTTGCAAACTATGTGAAACGTCAATAAACTTCAAGAAAAAGTACTTTATACTTCAGCACTTGGAAACATCTATGCATAAATACACAAAAGGAAAAAAGGGTGGAAAAACATCAAGTCTGGTTTCTACTTGTTTTGAGTTTTTTTCTCGGAAATCGCAATTTGCAATGGATCGATGCAAGATGTTTGTGGATGCCAACATTCTGTAGTGGAAGCATGAGAATATAAGTATGTGCCAACCAAAGTGTTCCGGATTAATCTACCTTAAGGAAAGCTTACCTGGATGAATGCTACTAAGAAGTTCTTGATCATATCTGGAATGAAATTGGAATGAAAAATATATGGATATATATTGATGAAACAACAGATGCAACAAGACGATATGTTGCAAATATTATTGTTGGTAAAATGGACTGACTTGAATAGTAAAAACTACTTTTGCTGACATCAGAACAATTACAAAAGACAAACAGTATTACAATTGCCCAACTATTCACTAATGTATTAATTTTACTTTGGCCAGACGGTATTTAATATCGGAGGTTTTTATTTCTAACGGATGTAGCCCCTTATATGAAAAAAGCTGGAAATGAGCTGAAAGTTTTGGTTCCTCATATGCTGCATCTATATAGGCGTAGGCAGAAAGTTCATAAGGGGGTTATAGGCTTAATGGGGGGTTACAGAGCTACAACTCACATATTCCTATGTTAAATATACAAAATTTCATTGCAATGGGGGTTACAACCCCCATCAACACCCCCTCTGCATATATCAGTGTTCACCTAACATGTCTTGCACATTTATTGCATAGGATTACAGAATGAGTGAGAGGTGTCTATCTTGAAATAGATATTCTAATTTCGAGTGTTAAATATTCATAAAAGCTCCTTTGAGAGTTCAAGCTTTCAAGGAAATAGCACCGGTCATTACGTTACCTCCGCAACTGATTTCACAAGACAAGGAACTTGAATATCAGCAGGCTCATACTACTGCTTACATTTTGACAAAATTGCTGAAATTGTCAACAGTTTTTCGAGTGAAGCAGTAACTATAAAAAGGAGCTGCAGTGCCAAAGTGAAAAATGAATTGACATTCTTTTACACACATTTTGGATAACTTCCAGAATGTACAGAATATCTAGAAAAAACAAATATCCCTTTGTTATAGTCATTAGAAGTTATACGCAATATTTTACAAGATTTTATGTCTGTCTCTGTTAAAACTGGTGAAGTCGTCAAGAAGAAATGTGGAAATGCGATTTCTGCGAATCAAGACCTTGATTCCATTAAGAATATAGGAAAAGTTCTAAGTAGTGATGCTACAATAGAACTGTCCATATCTCCTAACATAGAATGCTGCTTTAGATATGTATCTGTACCCTCAGATGAAGTGGATAGGGCTTTTTCACAATATAAAATGCTGCTAAATGATAGATGTCAAAATTTCACATTTAAAAATTTAAAAAAACATATCATTGCAATATACAATGAGAGAAGATAGGATGTTTAAATAAACTCATCTAACATTGTCTTGTAAGTGAAAATTTTTGCATTTCAAATATTAAGAAATGTGTAGTAATATTTTTTTTCAATATCGCCTACTTCTTTTATTATATTTTTAAGACAGTAGAGGAAATATGTGCATTAGATTTCTGTAGCCAGCCTTTAGAACTTAAATTTATTTAATTGCCCCTTTTCATTGATTTAAATGTCTTTTTCCATATTTTTGTTTATTGATTTAAATGTCTTTTTCCATATTTTTGTTTATTGATTTAAATGTCTTTTTTCATTAAGTGCCTTTTTACTTGTCTTTTTTTGCCATTTTTTAATGGCTAAACTTCCATTTATAAACTCACATTTGTCTTTCGTCATATGAGCCATGGTCTAAAGCCCGACTTACAGAGAACAAGTTTCTTGAGGCCTCTAGAGTATACAGTACATTTACCATAATGCTGTCCTTCCAACTCCCATTCACAAACATTTTTACAGCTATAACACCATGTCCATATGCTTTCATTGTTTAGTTGTTTCCAACAAGCATGTCTACTGGACTCTCATACTTTATGTAAGTGTGAAATCAATCACTTTTATTAGTAACATGCTGTGTAGCTCCAGTATCTATGATCCATGAGTCATCATTTTCTGCCATCAGACACTCGCTAATGAAAACCTCATCATTGCTTGGCTTCCTGTACCAGTTCACAAAGTTACGTTTAAAAGATTTGCAATCCGTTTTCATATGAACTTTCTTCCCGCAATAGAAACATTTGTATTGTTTCTACTGTTTATTTATGATTTTCTCGGATTTTTGAGCACCACTCTTACCTGAGCTTAGAGATTGGCCTTTCCCAATGGCAGCCTTGGCCATCAAGGCAACGAGTTCACTCTTTCTAGAAGATTCCAAAGACTTTCATTGTTCCTCTGCAATCAACAGTCTGTGGAGTTCCGCCAACATTTGGTAATCCTCATGTTGTGCCCACCAAGCCATTTTCAGTGGTTCAAAATCCACAGATAGAATCTCCAACAGTTTGCTCATTATCACAAATTCACTAGGAGCAACATCTAGGTCACTCGTTTACGATACCAGGTGCTGTAACTTTGCTATATGCATAGTCATTGTGTCTGTAGGATCACTCACAAAAGACGAAAACTGCAACAAACATGCATGCTGAGCTTTTTTGTTCTTCCTTTCAAACAATTCATGAAGTTTCACCTATATTTCTCTAGATGTTTTACACATTGATACTAGATCACATATTCTAGAGTCAAACATCTGAGAAAATATTCCATGTACCGTTCAATTACCCTTGTCAAACTTGGCCAAGTCACTGCTATACTTATTCCAGATTTCAACAGAAGCACCATTGATGACCGGCTTCGGTTTCCTAATCTCGGCAGAGTACACTTCGAACGCTCCTTCCTTTTCCATAAGTAAGCCTTCAGCCATCCACTTCCATCTAGACCCATTTTCAGATCCAAGAAGTTTTTCCATTATAAATAATTCCATATTCAACACCAGTATATTCCAAAGTCTATATTTTTCACAAACAGCGTGTTCAGGCCTAATACTTAGCATGGTTGATACCTGCAGGAGTCCATAACCTATTATTATTTTGAAGTTGAACTTTTGCAAAAAACGTTTTAATATAACAATTTACCTTACGCAAGATGAAATAATTATAACTAGCTACAAATATGAAGCACAACTATGAAAAATAATGTGGCAAGACAAGAACTAGAACAGCAACTATCCTTCCCTATGCATGCTGGGCAAACAAACTAGAAAAACGATAACAATACATTCTATAGAATAAAATCAATATACGGTCTGTCCTGTACTGCCATCTATTAGGAGAAAAGGTTAATAAACAGGTATATGAATTACAGTTCATTATTTCGACAGTTTCATAGTTATTGCAATTGAATTTTCCTGTGATCAAAGTCGTTGATATCGCTACCATTACTTATGATGATTCCTGATTTTTGAAGCTCTGATATATATATATATACAGTGAAACCTGTCTAAGACAGAAACTCTAGGACCAGAAAAAATTCGGCAGTATATGCAGGTTTCCGTCTTATGTAGGTTACATGCAAAATAAATACATACATAGTTAAATTCAGTGGTGAGAGATGACTGGATATGCTAATTGTTTTTATTTGTCTCATCTTGCGAACTTTATAACTAAATTTATTTTCCTTTTGATAAAAATATTTATTTTATCACTGCATTTTATTTTTATTAATTTTAATTTTTGCACTATTTTGTGGGTTTAGTAGTTACGATCAATATAATATGAATTTCCACGTTAACTGCACATGCCTATTCCATACAAAAAGTATATTACATAAGCTTAAATTGTAACAATAAAGTATATAATCACCCTCAATCCCCAATTTTCAATCATTCTATTTTATATCTGGATTAAAATGAGAAACGTGCTGACGTATCAAAAATTCTCAACCTTTAATATGCACTCAGAGTATGCAATTCTTTGGTACGTTAACTGTATTACAGAACAATTTTTTATGGTAATTTGCTTACAATTTTGTTTTACAATATACATTTCAATTTTGCATATTGAATTATTCACCATGTTTATTACTTTGTAATTATTTAGTTGAAGACAAAGTTTTGCATGTACTGTAAGTATACTAGGGCACACTGACGGATCTAAGGGGAGCGATGGGGTGATCACCTCCCCTCCCCACTCACAGAGCCGAAATTATATCATGGAAAATTAAATGAAAAGTACCGAACACTTGGCAAAAAAGAAGAATCGGAAACAAATTGCCCCCGTTGAAAGATTTCTGGATCCCCCTTTGCTATGGCATATGTATAACTATAATAATATAATGTGTTTTCTAGATACCAAGAAAATAAATTAATTCATGAACATTTTATCACCCCCTCCCCCCCCTCCCCCCAGGGTGATTGCTTCTTGATGGAAAAAGAAAACAAGGGTCACTCTTCCCAGTTTCATTCTTTGTTAGCTTCCAGAAAGTTCCTTTATTTAAATTTGCGATCTTGAAAAACAAACTAACTCAAAACCTAATGTCTTTGAGAAGTATTTTCCAATGCAAATGGGAACTTAGGGTGCTCCTCTGGATATAGACCTCATAATGGATGACCATTTGTATTACACCTTGCTGTGAGTTTGTCCATGAATTGATAAAGTCGAGATGAATGACATTTCATTTTGGATAACAATCAACGTTTATAAGTAGCAAGATGTGCAAAATGTTGGTTGGGTAAGGGATTCTGTATCTATAAAGTGCAAAATGCCTTTTGTTCGTCATCCCCCACTTTGCTATTTGCATTGTATTACAACCCTCTTTCCTTTTTCTGCTGAGAAAATTTTCTTCCTACTAACGATTTTCCGCTTTATGCAGGTTTTTCTCTTTAACGGGACTAAATAGTGCTTTCCGCTTCCGCGTTAGACAGTTTCTGTGTTAGCTAATGTTAACTACCATTGACTTTTGAAAGGACGTTTCTGCATTGTGAAGGTTCCATTTTAGACAGGTTTCACTATATATTCCACTCATAATCTATATCAACTTTAAGCTTCCAGTTAACAGAATGTGCTTAGGCTTATCTGAATGTTCCTACCCATGTGTGTATAATCATTTTTCTTCTCAGTGTATATATAGTTTTTTTATTTTTCAAAAATGTATCTCATAAAGAACAATCTAAGAAAAATTTATACGCCTTTTAATTTGTGTATTTTTCTTTTTTTACAATTGCATTGTACTGCATAAATGTGTGATATGGTTAAAATTGGTAACAGAAGTAAATTTAATAATTTGCTTACTTATAATAGGTCTCCAGATCTTTATTAACCAAAATCCAATCTAAATTGGTATGATTTTCAAATCCTAAAAGTAACCAAAATATACCATTTAGACAGGGAGAGGGGAAATGTTTGATTATTCATAAAAAATAACACACATGCAGGTTGGTGACAGAATCTGAATAAAAAAATTCACTGACATTTCCCTGATTTCCAGAAAATATGCTTAAAATTTATTATATAAAATGTATATGATTTTAGTTTTTACAAAACACAAACTGTACCTACACCAATCATTTTTAAAGCTGTAAAAGTCATATTATTCACACCTTCTAATTTCAATGAAAAGTAAATAGAGTACATTTATATACTGTCCTTAATTTTTAATTTATTTTAAAACAATGCATAGCATAGATATAAAAATAACATTTCAACCAAAATAAAAATATACTCACTAAAAATATTAACAATTTTATTATATTTGCAAACAATATTCATTTGAATTAGGTAAAACAAGCTCAATGTAAGGAAAATTCCATTTCGAGAAGAAAAAAATTGCAGAGACATGATTAACAAAGTTTAATTAATTTTATTATCCAAGCAAGCAAGCAAAAAGAATCAACAAGAAAACTGTAATATTGGAGCAAAAACAAAATGTTAAGAACTCTTATCTAGTCTTAGAGAAAATGTAACTGTTTTATGAAAAATAATATACAGAAAACTATCATGCAACATGCGCTGCCATATATATGTTGTCCTAAAACGACAAAAGAGTTTATTTCTCAACATTCCCCCTCAAACGATATTTTGTCATCAAGCATGTTCTTGACACCAAGTTCTCCTCGGAGTCTTATAAAATGGACTTTGCCTAGAGGTTTTGTCAAATATCAACCACTTGTATCTCTCCAGGAACATGATGAATATCAAAAACACCACACGAAACTTGTTCCCAAGTAAAATGGTAATGTATATCAATATGTTTAGTATACTTATGGAATTCCATGTTGCAGGCCAAAACGTACTGCACTCATATTATCTATACTCAAAGTTGTTTTGAGATTCTCTCCTGTAATTTCTTTCAACAAACGTTTGACCTAGATGATGGATTTAGCTGCTTCACTTCCAGCAATGTATTCTGTTTGGTAGTCGACAATGACACACATTTTTGTTTACAACTAAACCAGTCCACAGCACCACCTACAAATTTACAGATGACACTAGTAGTTGATTTTCATAATTTTGTGTTGCCTGCAAAATCAGCATCACTAAAAATGTCTAATGCTTTTGAATTTTGTTGAAAGAGAATTCCCATGGAACTAATACCTCTGATATATCTGAAAATTCTTTTAACAGCTTGCTAATCATGCATAGTCAGATTTGACAGTGCCTATGACACAGTACTTTCTGCATAAGCTAAGTCTGGTCATGTTGCTACTGCTAGATATATTAAACTACCAACAGATGACCTCAATAAGATTTCATCACATAATTCGTTATTTGCTTCTTTCATTGTCAGATAGCTTCTTTCCATTGGCATTGAAACAGCATTCGAATTCCAGCATCATCTTTGATATGAAAAACCCATCTATTCAAAATAGTTTTCTTTCCAGCAGGAAGTTCAAACAGGTCCCATGTATCATTTTGAATCAGTGATTTCATTTCGTCGTTCATCGCTGCTTTCCATTGTTTTGATTCTAAAGCTTCATCAACTAACACTGGTTCATCAGAACATGACAACATTGCATAATTGTTAAACCTCGATGGCTTGACCAGTTTTGAACGATCGCGAAGATGATAATCTTTAATTAGATCATCATGAACTTCTTCGAGTTTCCTGATCTTTTCCAGAGAACTGAACGTTCACAGTTCCTATTGCAGCTTGTTACAACTTGAACATGATGTCTCGGCTCACATTAATATTGTTTCATATAAGACTGTAAACATGGTAGCCATATTTGTTGTCACAATAGCCAACCAAGAGTACTTTAGTGCTTTTCTTGTCAAATTTGTGACGTTTAACACTTGGCAGATGTACAAAACACTCTGTTCCAAAGATCTTTAGGTTATCAACACTGGCAACCTTACCAGTCCACAGTTCAAAAGGTGTCTTTTCAGCAACAGAAGTTGGTCCCATGGGATTTAAGAGATATGCTGCCGTATTTACTGTTTCAGCATACAATGATCCTGGTAAATCCTTGGCATGTAGCATTGTTCGAGTAGCTTCGACTAAAGTTTTATTTTCTCGCTCAGCACATCCATTTTACTGTGGAGTATACGGCATTGCAACCCTATGGTGTAAACCAGCATGCACTGCAATTTTAGAGGTGTTAGCATTCACAAAATCATTTCCCCCATCAGTCAGCAGCTCTTCTACAGTGTGTCCAAGAACTTTTGCTCTTGTCACAAACTGTGCAAGCATGTCCTTAACTTGGGATTTTTTTTTTTTTTTAAATATACAGAACGTTCGCAGTAAGTGTTCTTGTTCCTTGCACTTATAGCAAACAAGGTTCTTGATTTTCTTTTTATCATCAGGAGGTCTGCTATAATGTTTTATATTACTTCCATGTTTTCCATCCTTCATTCTGAGATTTAACTCCCACCAGTGCAATTGAATCGCATGGATTTGCACATTCCAACATTCTGATTTCCAGATTTCAAAGTCTTTCTATCAGGTTCTTACTCGTTTGAAATTCTTTTGGAGTTGAATTCCATGCATTTTCAAATTCAAAATACTGTTTTGGCAAAGAGTCCAAAATTTTAAAACGTAGGACGGAATCAGGAATTTTCACGTTATTGTTTTTTAACATTTCATCATTGACCTCAGTCCACAAGCACTGAAACTTTGAAGCATTTTCAGCAATACTGTCATTTGGGTCCTGTTTGTGAGAGAAAAATTGCGTTAGGGCACAAAGCTTCCCCTTTCTACTCAAAAAAATTGTGCAAACTATTCCAAATTTCATTAGCTGTTTGACAAGTTTCAACTAATTTCGCTACTGATTCACTTAAGATATTTCCGATGATGTTAAGAGCCATGCACCTTGTATTCTTGAAGTTCTTCTTTGCTACTTCATATGCATCCTTTTCTACAGCACTAGGAGTTTCACAAGGTGGTGCTTGTTCTACACAGAGTCATGTTATACTGTCCCATACATCATAATATTCAAATTCTGTTCTCACTTGCCGCTACCATGTGATCCAGTTTCTTTCACCTTCAAGCTTAGCATAGTAAATTTATCCATCGTTCGTTTCAGCTTCTAATAAAATATTCTGACGAAAACTTTCAAAACGCAAAACACGCTTCACTTGGAACAACCATAAAATAAAAAACCTTTTTTAACAACCATCTTTCAGACAGTAACCATGTTCTGCTACCACAATGAGGCAAAGAATTTCCGAGACATGATTAACAAAGTTTAATTAATTTTATTAGCCAAGCAAGCAAAAAGAATCAGCAAAAAAACTGTAATATTAGAGTATGAACAAAATGGTTTAACACTCTTATCTAGTCTTAGAGAAACAGTAACCGTTTTATGAAAAATAATATATAGAAAACTATCATGCGACATGCGCTGCCATATATATGTTGTTCTAGAAATGACAGAAGAGTTTGTTTCTTAACAGCAGCCATTAAGTGAAGTGAGTGTTCAGAGATGGCTTACTGTACATATTGATTTGTAGTGTGTGGAGACAGCGCTGGTGTATTTGGTTGTTATGTTATTAGTAACATCATTACAACGTATGTAGATTTTCACACATGTGCCGTGTGGCATACTTGAAGTTTAAAAGTAATAGCAGAGCTTATTTTCTGCCTATTCTTGTTGCAGTTCATATGCAGACTTAACATAATCTTAAACCAGTTCTAATCTAGTTTTAATCTAATCAGTTATGTTTAGTTACTGCTAACTATCGTTTACTGAGCTATTACGATGTTCGATGATGTTCATCGAGATAACATTAATTATTTAATTATGCATTGCCAACTTATAGCATTTCCAGTGTATAATGTATGAAGAAGTCGCAGAATATTTTATGTATGACCTGCATTAGTTTACATTGGATGAAGCTGCTACTAATAAATAGCTGTTAAGTTTACAAACTTGTCTTTATTGTCTCATTTGTGTCATTGCTCAACCAAGGTCATACCCCTTATCACTGGCAAAAAATCACAAAGAACCCCCCCGCCAACATGCGCTATAATGGAATGAGGTTAAACTTTGCAAGTTAAAGTACGTTGTGACCTCTAAGGAAGTTATAAACTACCAACAAGTTATGATTTCAATTTATATTTAATTTTAAACTATTTCCGACAACTTCCATCTTCCATCCCAAATTTACCTGAAAGGTCACTCACACATTCATTTGAGATAAAAAAAATTGTCCTACTCTGGTAGGGAAATGCAGCATTCACATAGCCTACTATACTAGAAGTTTGGCTATTCAAAAAAAAAAGGGCAGTGCCAGCAATATTTTCACAAGATAAGCAATGAAACACCCATAACCATTTTCCTTATTAAAAAATATTTTTCATATTTTGACACTTACACCCCATAATTATTGAAGTCAAATAAATCACGACTATTTCATGGAAAACATCACATTAGAAAGAAATATCAAATTTATTTATTTATTTGTACATTACCCATTTTATTGAAATATAGCTGATGAAAATGTGGTTATTTATTCAAAGGATGCAAAAAAGATTGAAGATGACATCACGACCTTACTTCAAATTTTGATGTCAACTTACAAATGTAAGAATTTTATTCATAAATATAATAATGAATGTACCTTAATGTTGATGAGAACATTTTTTTTCTTTTCAATAATAATACATAGGTCAATGACCTAAAATTTCAAAATTCTAAACTCTGGAAAAAAATATCTGATTTTTGCAACAAAACAAAATCAGTAGCCATCGTTTTTGGATTAATTCAGATTTAGAAATATTAAACAATTTCGTTTTTAAATGTATTCTGTGGTTTAAAAACTACATCAATAATAAAAACAATACCTACAATGGATGCAATGAGATTGAGAATTTTTTACAGTAGCCCTGCATCAGGCGTATTAGCCTTAAGAAATGTTTCCAGTTCTTTTTTTCCTTTGTACACAGATGGTAGTAACAAGCCCTGATTTATGAATGAACAAGTGACCAGAGCACCACATTTTTAAGGGCACAAAATTTTAAAAGGCGTCAGACTATTTCTTTTTTTTTTTTTTTCTTAAATTAAAATTAATCGTAGAATTCTGATCAGCCCTGCTGAAAAGGCTTCTTACCACTTTTGACTTAATTTGAAATTACTAAAAATTTTGTATGGAATGCCTCCTCCAATACCCACCCAAACAATTTTATTAAATAGAATAAATATCTTGATAAAAATATGGTTAATGTATCTTATAATAATATACATAAGGGGATCATAGGTTTTTCTCTCCCCATGATACTTCATGATTTTCAATTGCATTTGAAGGGTTGATCAAGGAAATGAGGATGAGGAGAGAGCTTCTAACTCTAAATCTGAGCCTGGTACGAAATATATACACTGCTATGAACATTAAATGTGCATGGCACTATTGTTTAAAGGCATATGCTCACTTTAAATGAACATTTATAGACCAATAACATAAGTTTAATCTGAATATTTCCAATTCATAGAGCAAAGCCTTACTTTTTATTGGTTCTTTATGCTTAAAAAACACATTCTTTATGCTCAAAGTACACATTCTTTAGGCTCAAAGAACATGGTCATTAAGCTCAAAGAACACGTAAGTTATTATGGTAAAACCAAACATCAAGTTATTGGCAAATTTTTATTTACAAAATGTCTTAAATGTGATGGAATAGAGTTTACAATTTTTCAGTGATTGGAGGAATATTTAAATATGACATTCCATTTACAAATGTAACAGCTGTAGCCATACGTGGCACACCTGCAACAGTGGGTCGCTATCGAGGTTTCATTCCCTTTCTGAAAAAAAATTCAAAGTGTATATACTCACTGTATTTTGCACCAAAACCATTTGGTGGTAAAAACTCTCAGTGATGAATTGCATGATACTCCAAGTGTATGTATTAAATTTATTAATAAAATTAGAGCTTATCTTCCTAAATCAGGCTTGTTTGCCAAACTTCGTAAAAAAACGGTGAAGTATCAAACCAATTACTCTTGCATACTGAAGTAGGATGATTGTCTAGAGGTGCAAGTCTAAAAAAAATTTGTTGAGTTGTTCGACTCAACCCTAGAGTTTCTTATAGATGTTAATTTGCCTTTGAGTGAGGAACTGAAGAGAAATAAGGATCATATTTTCCACTTGGCAGACTTATTTTCAAAATTTAATGATGTACAGACCAGTCCACAAAATAAAGATGTCATGATTATTCAAGCTTGCAAGATTCTTTTAGGCTCCCTAGCAGAATTAGACTTATTTAAATTATCATTGTTACAAAAATATTTTCAGTACTTTTCGAATCTACAGCAATTGGAAGTAAAAGATGAAGACTTAGAAATATACACAGAACATCTTCAAAAGTTAAATGATGGCCTTAAATTGCACCTTGCTGATTTCGAAAATATGCATATTCCATATTAGGTTATCATGCCATTTTCTGCAGATATTAAAAATATATTGAAAATGTCATTTGCAAGATAAACTTACTGAATTGTTAGTTGATATTGAAGCTAAAATTCTTTTTAAAAATATAATTAACTAGATTACTTTTGGACGAATACAAATGTGTAGAAAAATATCCAGAACTTTCTTAGGTGGTATTCCCCTTTTTGCTAACTTTCCCCAGCTTGTACATGGTTGAAGCTGGTTTTAGCCATGTTAAATACATTTTAGCGGGGGAAAAATAGATATAGAATCATGTGGTGATTGAAGGATGAAACTAATTTTAAACCCAACGTTACAAATCTTGTCAGTTACTAATTAATAAATAAAGAAATATTAAGTAAAAATAAAAATGTTTTTGCATTTCAAATATTACCATTGCATGAAGTGCTGTTCAACCACCGATAGTTCTCATTCTTGCTAATCATGGAGTCTACCAAATATGGCAATATCCAAATTATGTCAATTGACGTGTAGCTTAGAAATATTATGCATGAAACTTGCAACATGATTCCAATGCCTAAAAAAAAAAACAATGAAACAGCAGATTGTATTAAGATACCAAAATGCAATAAGTATTAATGAACAAATATAAATTAAAGAATTTTGAAAACATTACAGAAGTAATGAAAAAAAGGGACATTGACAAAAGATTAGGTGTACATCTGATCAAAAGTATAACACACTAATTGGCGGAATTTATAAAAAAATGCTCTAACAAAGCAATAATACAGTTAAACCCTGCTGTAGCGAACATGACTTATAACAAACCCCCATATAAGACAAACCAATTTTTTATTCCTGTCCAATTCCTTATATCCATAATGTTATTGGATATAACAAACTGGTTATAGTGAACTGAATGTTCTGTCCCTTTAGGTTCACTTTAGTGGGGTTCGACTGTATAAGAAACTAAATAATACTTTTGCCGAAATTTTTACTTTTTTGTATTGGCAAACATTATTGAGAAATTTTTCTGTAATCCACCAACAACAAGTATATATTACATGGTTTTCAAATATGCTAATCTTTCACAAGAGCTTCATAATTAATAGTAAATGGGAAAAGATATTGAATTCTAATTATATGGGTTAGACAAGGGTTACAAAAGTGAATTTTTTAAAGTATACATATACTAGGTGTCGCATTTAACTTGACAAACCGAAATATCTTGAAGACTATGCACCAGATCAAATAAAAGTATGAATAAAATTTATTCGCCACAAAGGGGCCTGTCCAATGATGCCAAAATTGACCTTCCCCCTTCCCCTTGCACATGAGAGGGAGAACTTGTAAATTTCACAGGATATTACATAGTTTTTGGAAGTTTTCGAATCCACTAAATTGTATCTGCCTGTCCCTCCGTTCCTCCCTTTACAGTGGTCAAATTAACTACTTTTAATGTTACTCAGGAAGAACAACATGGAAGTAGTAGTTTTCTGTTCCCTTCAGGGTGCTGGATTATAGTGAGTCCCTTTGCCAGTCACCATCGAGATATTTCATTTATTTAATAAAATGCTGAAAATTATGTCTTCTAACTTCAATGCATTTGTTGATCTGTTTTGCTCTCTAAGGCAGTTGCAAAATATAATGTTTTGTGATTACAGCGCTATCTGTCACAAATCGAAAAAAATAATTATAATGAAAGTTATGTTAAAATGGGAATCCCCATTTTTTACTGCAAATTCGGATTTTCGTGGCCCAAGTTTTTTGTGGGGAATCTAAATCTGCAAAAAAAAAAAGGGAGTTCTTGTTCCACACACAGGGGATGGAGAAGGTCAATTTTGGCATCATTAGATAGCCCTCTTCAAGACAAATTTAAATTTAGTTTGTTTTTGTTTTTTATCCAGTGCATAGTTTTCGAGATATTTTGGTTTGTCAAATTAAATGGGACACCTTGTATATTAGTCACACAAAATCACTTACATAATTCGTATACTAAGAGTCAGAAAAAGAAATATTGAAGAAATACATTGAAACAATGATATATAAGATTAT
>QLNU02015360.1:120129573-120144786 GCA_006491805.2 Dysdera silvatica | reverse complement strand
AATAAACAAATCTTAAATTAAACACTTCAATTCAAAAGAGACAATAACCGGAGGTATATGTGGACAAATAAGGGAACTATAAACATTCGAAAAGATTTAAACCACCAGAAAAATAGAAATAAAGCATAAAGAAGACTTATTACACTTACTATGAAAAAGAGGTAGTGCAAGGACAGAAATAAGAAACAGCAATAAAAATAAACATTTAAAACGAACAAGAATACAAGATGTGTCCCAAACAAAGATATATCAGCAGAAAATAAACAAGACAGAGGTACTTCTGTTAAATTCTAGAAGTTTACGAAACAAATTGTACCAAATTCAGATTCTAATACAAGAAAACAATTATCCGGAAATAATAACAATAACTGAAACATGGAAAAACGAAGATAATTTGTACCAAAAAAAAAACTATATTGAATACTTAATAATAAGAAAAAAACTGGAGGTGGAATATCTATATATGGTGCAAAAGATGGTCCTGAGATAACAGTAATGGAACAATTTACCTATATAACAGATGATATTGAAACATTATGTGTAAAAACCAAGGAAAATATATATCCGGCAATATATAGACCGCCTAATAATAATAATATAAATAACTTCTTTATACACCTGGAAAATATTATAGAAAATATACAAAATACAAAATTAAAAATAAATATACTAGGCGACATGAATATAGATATAAACAAAAAAGTATAAATAGTAACAGAATGCTAAACCTAATGGAGAGTAAAGGATTAATGAATATAATAAATGAGCCAACAAGAATAGAAAAAAATACAGAATCCACAATAGATCTCTTCTTTACAAACTCAAATAATACAAGGGCAGAAGTACTAACATCATATTTTACCATTCATAGACCTATAATAATATCAATTAAAGAAAACTATATAAATATATATATATAAAAAAGTAAGAATACAAAGTGATAAGCAGATTAATAACTTAAAAGAAAATCTACAGTTATTAAATTGGAACCAGATATTTGAAACAATACCAGCAAATATGGAAAATAAATATGAATATTTTATTAATATTTTAAAAGATAAATTTAATGAATTTTTTCCAGAAAAGACAATAAAAATAAAACGTAAGATAGAAAACAACTGGTTTAATAATAAAATAAGAAAAAAAAATAAAGGAAATAAATAAAACATATTAAAAATATTTAATAACAAAAAATCAACAATGGATTAAATTTATAAAAATCAGAAATGAGATAAAGAAACTGATAATTAATGAAAAAAGATCATATTGTAATGCAAATTTAAAGAAAAAGATCCAAAAAAGAAATGGAAAATAATAAATAAAATACTGGGTAAAAAATCAAAAGAACAACAACAAAACAAACTAAATTTATTAATCAGTAATAAAAAATATAACAGAATATAAAGAAGTGGCAGATGAAATGAATGGATTTTTTATTAACATCGGAAACCAATTCATGGGCGATCAAAATAATAATCACTCAAACCTACAAATAGAAAGAAATACTAAAACCTTATTTTTAAGTGACATCACATATGAAGAATTGGGGAAATAACTAAATAAATAATAAAAAGGGACCTGGATTAGTTAATGACTTCTAAGACAATAAAAATATGTAAAGATCAACTAATAGAACCATTATTGATAATTTATAATGAAATATTTGAAATAGAAAAAATACCAAAAAGTATGAAAATGTCCAAAATAGTTGCAGTACATAAAAAAGGAAAAAAAAATGATTGTAATAATTATCGACCAATAACTATACTATCAATATTTGAAAAATGATAAGCAATAGATTATTAAACTTTTCAGATAAGTTTAATATAATAGTTTACAATATGCATGGATTTATGAAGAAAAATACAACAGATATATTAATAAAAATGATTACAAAAATACATGATAAATTGGAAAAAAAATGGATACATAATAGCCATATATTTTGATCCCAGTAAGGCCTTTGACTTAATAGATAGAAATTACCAATAAAAACTGAAAAATATGGCCTAAAAGTAAAAATAGGAAACATACTAAAAAGCTATCTAGAGGATAGAAAACAAATTACAATAATAATATAAAATCTGAGGAACTAGAAAATAACAATGGCGTGCCTCAAGGATCAGTATTAGGCCACTACTCTTTATATTAGCATTAAACGACATTCACATAATAAATAAAATTTTTTGACTTAACGCTGATGATATTTGCTGGATAGAAAGTGACAAAAACTTAGACAATCTATATAAGAAAATAAATGATAGATTAAAAATAACGGAGGTTTGGTTTAAAAACAATAATTTTAGTGTAAACATAAACAAAACCAAATATTTATTATTCAAGCGTAAAAACAAAAAAAATGAAATAAAAAAAATAGTCACAAATTATGGTTAGAAAATCAAGAAATAGAACAAAATGGAAATATAAAATTTCTAGTAATAAATATTAAGGATAACCTCAGCTTGAACAAACATACAGATGAAGCAATGAAAAAAATAAAAAGAAGCTCGGGAGTAATACATAGATCAGCAGCAATATTAACACCAGAAATAATGCTAAACTTATATTTTACATTAATAGAATGCCGTATTAACTGTGGTAATGTTGTTTGGGGAAAACTTAATAAAACAAATGAAAATAAAATTATATAAAAAGTAATAAAGAAAATAACATTAAAAACAGGTAATTCGATTTCAGCATACGAAAAAAGAAAAAAAATTATATGCACATCGAATATAGGACATAAAACTACTTAAAATAATATATGAAAGAGTAAAAAACCAAAAATATGAAAATATAATAGAACTCAACAAAAAAATTAACTATAGTTATCGAAATATCAATAAATACATACCAAAAAGAAGTAAAACTAACAAAAGTCAGGAGAATATTAACTACATAGGAATAAAAAAAGTGGAATGAAATTCCAGAAGATATAAAAAACAGCAAAACGATGCATAAATTTACTAAGAAATTAAAAGAATACTATTTACTACAAAATCAATAGCGGTAGGGATTCATATGGAGAAATCTAAATAAAATTCGTGCATAATTGTTCTTATGCAAAAAATATCAATTTATAAAATGATAAATGTGAATGAAGTCTATTGTCTATTATTTAAAAATTGACGTTTAGCATTTTTATTTTTTTTTAAATTTAAATTGAACGAATCTTTACTGATTATGAAATGTATTTTGAGCTGATTAAAAATATAGGTGTCAGACTATAAGCTATATAGAAATAGAGAAGTAGAGACGATACATTATTTAACTTTCCCATGATTATAGCGATTGCTACGAATAAACATCCTTATACTGTATAATTATTATAACTTAGTTGCCAATATATCTTCCAATAACATAAGTTTCTCCTTTTCATGTGATAACCAATCATATATGCTCATGTAGCGCACCTCAGGGAATATAAAACGTCCTATTTACACTATGGATAAAAAAGGAAGGAAGCGAGCAAACTAATTTGCTGTGCAAATCAACATAGAAGCTTTGTTTGGACAAAATAAATAAAATTGTTGTTAGTATTGCATTTATCTCAGTTGTTAACTCACAGAAACATCACAATTGCCAAAATAAACATTGTAGTTGTATGGTTAAAGCTGTGTGGTTCACTTTTCACTGTGGTGTGGCACGGACACGCTACAAATTATTGGTTGTCGCTATGGCAAAACCGTTTCCTTTTTAGTTTTGCTCATGTCTCATTATGGTAGAAAGTTGAAGACTGTGAAGTATTGATCATAGTACTGGTGTTTTTCATATTGGCTATTCAGACTTATGGTAACTGCTAGTCGCTCACGTATCGAACTGATAGTGAGTTAAAACTAGATAAGAAAACGTTGAAATTATTGAAGAGAAATTAGCGTGCTATCTCTTTTAAACAGATGGCCTCCAAGGCCTAAATATAGGTATTGAAACGGAAAAGAATTTTATATTTTGGTTAATTTTTTTCCTATTTAAGAATTTTATTTATTACATATCATTTGCCCCCTTCTAAAACCCTTTTGTGTGGATGATGACCACTTTGGGATAATTATTTTAAATTTATTTTTAAATTTCGTAATTTCATTTATTATTATTCATTTATTATTATATTTATATTAAATTCTATAACTTCATTTATTATAATATTCATTCATTTACTATTATTCATTTATTATTATATTTATATTAAATTTATAACTTTCATTTCTTTCTTAATAGTTTTCTAATATGTTGCAAAATGTATTGATTTTGCTCTATAAGGTCATTAAAAAATAACGTCGAAAGTGCTTAATAAAGCGCTATTCTTACTATGTTATATGTGATTCAATGATGATCCCTTACACTTAATATATTAACTTAAAGACATTTTATACTTAATGACCTAAAAATACCTTACACTTTATATAATGACCTAAAGATATACCTTGTATTTAATATAATGATCTACAGATAGCTTTTATTTATTATAATGAGCTAACGATACCATACGTACTTAATATTATGACCTAAATATAGTGTATGTGCTTAATATAATGACCTAAATATAGTGAACTTACTTAATATAATGACCTAAATGCCCCGTATATATTTTATATAGCAACCTAAAGATGCCTTATACTTAATATAAGAATTCAATGGTGATGTCATGCTTGATATGACAACTAAATTTCTTCAAATAAGGCTTATTATACTTACTCGTATACGTAAAACATTAGGAAAAAAATACTAAAAACGAAAACAAAAGTAGAAATTTGAAAAAATGAACAAATTAGAAATCCAAAAGAAAATAAAGGAAAATTAAACCGGAAAACTAATATTTGTAGCGCATATATACTGCAATATAATAATTTAATTTCTTATCTGATATGATCAAGAGAAAGCTAAATGTGATTTAAATATCGTTTGTGTTCGAATATAAAAAAAACAGTTATTAGTTTGATTTCCATTGTTAAGTTATGAATTGTAATATTATAAACGAAATAAAAATTTCAAAACAACCAACCTTCTGATATCTTTTAGCAACACTTCATATTCATGATTTCAGGAGAATTTCCAATGTTTCAAGAGCAAATGTTTCAAACAAAGTGATTTTCTGCTTTAAATAAAATTTATCTGCTGATCTTTTTATTTTTGTGTCTTTCTTTTACTGTTGTTTTTTTTTAAACTTTTCTTTTCTCTTGCTTCATATTTTTGCAAATGCTGCTCTAATGCAGCAATTTGTGCACCCAAACATGACCGATGGCAAATAGTATATAGCCATTTAAATTATATATACGTTCAAATTTTATTATACTGGTATATCAGGTTTCAGACCACAGTTTCATGATGAATCAATTCCTGGTTTTTTTACTCATAAATACATGCAATGATTTAATAACATTTTAAGCAGTGACATATGTGCGTAACTGAAATAAATAAAACATTTACTGTAGCATTAATATAGTGTTTACTGTAACACCAATAAAACGTTTGCTTTCCCTACCATTAATAGAGCATTTATTGTAGTATTAATATAAAAAGCCATTGCTTTGTTGCGTCAATAAAGCATTTATTGTAGCATTAATATAAAAAACCTTTACTTTGTTGCGTCAATAAAGCTTTCATTATAGCATTAATAAAGCTTTACAATGGTGTTAATGAAGTGTTTACTGTATCATTAACAATGCATTTACTGTAATATTAATAAAACATTTAAACTTTGTCGCTTTCCACTTCATATAAAAAACGTACCATTGTTTTAATTAATAACTAACAGCAGGAGTACGAGAAAAGTTTGGCCCAAGGCTCGTATCAGCGTTCACTATCAGCATTAAATTTAATAATTTTAATGCGCCCTTCAAATTTCAATTCCATTAAATTATAAACGTTTTGAAATTTAATGAAAACAAAGTTTAAAATAATTTCATATAATTGTTTAATTATTTCAAATTTTAGTCGAACAAATTTGTAATTTCTACGCGCCATCCTGCGACTGAAAGGAACAATAAAGGTCATTTTGATTTTTATCTGTCAGTATTAACGACAGTATAATAAAACGATGGTCATAAACGATTTATTACAGTGGCGCACTAAAACATAGATGAGAGGAGCAACGAGGTCGTAAATAAATTAAGTCCACATAAACAGCGCATGGGTCGATTGATTCATGCAAGGCAACGGCATATCAATTGATCTGCCGTTGTTGTAAAGGGTGCGGCATCGTATAAATAGATATTGGTCATAATCAAAAATTTCCGGAATATGGAAAGATTTAAAGTATTTATTTCTAACTTCATTTTTAAATATTTAACTGCTTGCCGCAAAATATTCAACAGTAAGAATATCACTTTTTAAAAATTTTACTTTTCATTAGATAATCAGTTGTTTTTTTTCTCTAACGCCCATCTTTTTTTTGTTATCTGAATATCTTTCGGTGTCCGGTGGTTTAGATTGCCAGATCGTTTTTTGTCTTTTTCGTCGTGGGGGCGCCAAGTTAAGTGACCGACCTTACATCTATTATTCTGACATCCAACCAAGCTTATTTCCGAATCGAACCCAAACTTAGGGGGACACGAAGGCGGTGGATATTATCACTGGAGCACTGGGGCGAAATTGGATAATTAGTGTTTCAAAATAAACATCACTGTAAAAGATTTACGCTGTTTGAGCGCCCTGTCTAGGATTACAGCGCCGCTTTCGGAGGCCACCCTTCCTAATTCCCCTCTGTTCACTCACACACATACATACTGTTAAGGATAATGCGTCCTCCTAGGAAGTAGGCTAACTTATTAATATAAAAAGACGCTCTACCAAGCTCTAAAAATCTCCTCGCTTAGGGGAAGGTGTATGTTGTGAGTGGTGAGATTGAGCTCTCAAAACACGGAAAAAACAAGCAGAAAATGACTGGTACGATTCTAACCGCAGCCCTCGCTTTTTTTTACTAATTAAATAGAGTGAAAATCGAGAGATTTCGATATAAATTTTAAATTTCACGGATATTGAAAATAATATCCACATGATGAAAAACTCTGGCATTTTTTCATAATATTCCAAAAGAAAATAATTAATTTGTAAATAAAACTTTGCGGTCGCGGTTAGATTTCTTTTTTTTACCCCGGCTCATTAATTTTTATACCGCGAACGGAGAGGTACTAATCCACTATAACAGAAAAGCCAGTCATATGCTATTGATATTATATTTTAAATAATTCTTTAACAAACTTATTGCATTGCCAACTTCCTCATTTTATAGTTTTCCCGGACGAGATACGGTTCCATTATCTATTTTTAGCAGTTTTGCACGGAGATACAATCACAGTTTTGGGAATAATTATTGTTTTTCCGTTTTCTCTCAGCAGAGATTTGGAAAAGGAGGAAAAAAAAAAAGGAATGCAATTTTGAAAAACTTTCTATATTACCAGCCACTTTTCTCAAAATTGCGAACGTACTACGTTTTCGGAGAACCGTTCACTTGGCTTGGTAAAATCGGTTGCCCGGACAACTCGTGGGCGGGTCCCGGACCCGACCCCTATTGGTCGATACCTGGCGGCAAAGGGAGTATGATTTTTATTGCTTGTCGCCATTTTTATTGCCCTATTTTTCGCTTACGTTATTCACCCACCTCCCAAAATATATCGATAACTGCGACTTTGCGAAAGCATCGATATTATTCCGTTCCTAGCTGACATTTTTCTTACAAATTGGAAAAATATTTCTGTATACCATATTTTGTCATTTAAACCGTGGTTATTTTTCTCTGGGGGAAAGAAAGAGACGATTGTTTACTAGTTTTGTTTTCATATCTTTTATATAGAAACTTGCATTTTTTGGGATACAGTTATCGTTTGTAAAAGTTGTTAGCGAAATGCGCTTGCGACATCACTGTTAGATTATATTAATTAAAAAAATAAATAAATAAAAAATAAAATGCGAATACGAGGAATATAGTTGAATTGGGCGACGCACTGTGCGCCAAACTTATATTATAATTAATTTCACAAATTTAGGCGCAGTTGATTTATAAATTAGACCAATTTAATTAAACTGCGCCTTAATTTGTGAAATTAATTATTAGCATATATTAAAAACACGATAATATTTGTGATATGTATGTGAAAGTCATATCGATCGGTGCATAACTAAACAGTTTCGTTATACATATAATCTTTATTATATAAATTATAACCACTTACGTAAACACGTGAATATGTAAACAAATCAAGCTTTTAAAAGAATTTGGTCTTTTGCGTAATCATACAGTCTTATAGCGGTACAATGATAACGCGTTTACCCGCCGTATAGGAAGTTCGGGTTTGAGTTCAAATGACATCACATGCTTTTCGTTTTTCCTGCAGATTCACATTGCGTGGTTTGATTTCTTAAGCGGCTCGGGTTCGGATTTCTACTAAAACCGAAGGTTTTGGCAAGACACTATCTGTCCTTGCACCAAAAAACTTACTTAAGGGCATTTTCTTCCTATACAGTGGATAAAAGGATATTCTGCTTCCTTTGTGCTAAATACGGGTCAACACACGGGAGCCCCTATGACACTTCATACCCAATAATTGTAATTATTACTCAGGATTTTTGCAATTATCACTCAAGATTTTTGCAATTATTACTCAGTCAGGATGCTATTCTTGAGGTTATGGTTGCAGAGCTATTGAATGTAAGTCTAGATCCCATAGACCCCGCGAAAAATGGACATTTCACTTCCTATATAGCTGATAAAAGAACATTTTGCTTCCTTTGTGCTAAATACGGGTCAACACATGGGAGCCCCTGTGGCAATTTATACCCAATAATTGTAACTATTACAAAACTTACTTTTTGAAGTAATTAACAAAATTTAAAATTCTGCTTTAGTTTATGTTCACGAAGACCGAATAAAAACTGTCTGCAGGCCGGAGATTGGCACCATCCCTGTTTATATCTTTCATCGATATTCAATCTCGTGACGTTGCTATGATGTAGAAGATTATTAAAATATCAAATATCCGCAAAGGCCCTTCATGGGTTGTGTTTATTTAAAAAGTTTTCTCGATTGAATAGTTGAAACTGTTTTACATGCTCTCATATTTTACAGGAATTGTATTTAGCATTTATTTTTGGCGAAAAGGGATGATTTCCACACACTTTACTGTTTAAATATTTAACTGCTGTTTTATGTCATTTAATAATTGTCTAGCTCAATCGGCTGGTTCAGAGAATTTTTAAAAAAAGGGGTTGTTTTCATGAAAAAGGGAGGAGGTTTTGATAGAAATAAAAATTTCTCTTACGTTTAATTATATTTTACAGATAATAATATTGTTTAAATGGGTGGTAATGCCCAATCCCCTCCTTGTGTACGGCTTTGAAATCAACGATTAACTATCATGAGAATTGACGATTTTTTACATCGGTCCAGAAAGCTGCTCGTATAGGGATATAAATTAAAAAATAAACGAAAAGACGAATGCTCAAATCTAAAATATTTGTATGTTCAAAACGGCTTCTAAGAATTTTTGTCTGGTGTTACATAATAATCACAATAACGACTAAAAAGTAAAGTGTATTCTATGCCCTGTAACTATTTGAGTTTTTCGCTCCCTTCAATTAATTCTAAAACTGATAATTTATTTAGGAATTGTACGTAGGGACTAAATTATAGTTCTACAGCCATATTTCGAAACTTCTTCAATACTGCAATTGCCGCATGCTTCGTTTTCATCCTTTTAAATACCAATTACGTGTAATTAGGATGTATCTATAAGTATAAATTTTCAGCTAGGCGTGCATGAATTTCGTGCTGAAACAAAAATTCATGCGGCCAGAATTAAATTTTTATTGGACTTTGAAGTTTTGCGAACTTCTAAAAGATCGATTGCTGAAATTGCAAAATCGATTGTCCGCTCTTCAGCGATAATCACCTCGAAGTTGATGGAAATTTAATAATAGATATCATGTCAAATGACTTTTTTTTGTAAAGTTTTGTAAATATATGTAAAACTTTTCAAATTAACAGAGATGACTATTTTGCTTACTTGTCAAATTTGAATCGTCGAAAACGCAATAAGGCAATAAAATGAGCTGTTGTAAAAATCGTTAAAATAGTGACTTTATATATTTTGAAAAAGGGTGAATTCAGAAGTTCATGAATATCAGTTCATTATGGAAAAATAAATATCGTGCATCACAATGAATGTAAAGCGACTTTTTTTAGATATACAATCGAATTCGGTTATAACGAGAATCAAGGGACCGCCGCACTTTGTTTCGCTATAATTGTTATTTGTTATAAACATTATTCGATATAACCACTATTTACCAAAAACTGTACCTTTGGATAGCAATTTATAGTTAATATGCATAATTTAGAAATTAGCATACTCAATAAACCATTGATATTTGTAAGATTTTAAAAGTATTTGATATGTAATGCAGAAATTATACTACCCTATTTTGACCATTTTGAAAGTCTTTAATTTCCTAAGACAGCACAATATCACTAGAAATGCGATAATAATATGAATACTACTGAAATCTGAAGTTTATTCTGCGAGTATTTCATAATGAAAGTCTTGTTTTTGAAATAAATAAAACTACTTTGACTATGAGGGTAAAAATGAAATTAGAAAGAAAAACAATAGATAGTTTTCTATATGTATTTTGCGTTAAATTAATTAGCCAAAATCGTTTGTTTATTCTGGCTGTGAATCCGTTTTATCTGAATTTCACTCTGTTTAGAAGTTTAAAGGACAATTTTGGTGGCAAAGTCAAATTTTTTGTTTTTTGCCAGAATGTATGCATTTATTTAAAAATGCGTAAGCTTTATTTAAAGGACGCTGCGTCACACACACTTAATATATATGTCGTATTTTATTAATGGTAGATTATGGACCATTAGCTATTATTGACTACACTCGAATGAATCGAAAGATTCTGCCTCAGGAAGCAATTCTATCAGTGCTTGATCCAGCACTGATAGAATTGCTTCCTAATGTGCATACTGTGAGCAAATTTATGACTCATATTACCCAGTGAACTGTCATTTTGTTCATTATAAAATAACGTGTTGTTACTAAGCCTTATTTAAAACTTACAAAGTATTTATAAATTTTACTGGGACGTTTATGAAACTTCCGTACAAGCCAACGTAGATGGTAAAACTATAGAGCTTACGTATACGTTAAAGAAGCTCATGGATCTTGGGAAATATTTTTTTGGAGCTTAACACTTTAATTTTCATTGCAACATGATAAAACACTCCCCATTTTATCAAAAATTAATGTTTTACTATGTTCGTATATTGTTGCAGGCGTTCGGAAACAAAAAAATACGTTTATCAAAGGCATGCCTATATTTTTATATAGAATATTTAGCATAATTTGACTCTGTAAAATGAAGAAC
Organism: Dysdera silvatica; assembly: GCA_006491805.2. NCBI lineage: Eukaryota > Metazoa > Arthropoda > Arachnida > Araneae > Dysderidae > Dysdera > Dysdera silvatica. The sequence goes on along the minus strand of QLNU02015360.1, from coordinate 120,133,422 downwards.
TATTACTGATATATGCAAATTCAATGTCGGCATTGTTGAGCAGTGTGATATTTAAAAATAAACACCAATGCCATGATAAGTTCAGTAAATCATAAACAAGCTATTTAATTTTTATAAAATAAGTGTGCATGTGTACAGATTGGTGAAAAATGGTGTTGTAATGTAGATATAAGGCCGTGAAAAGTAAAAATTACGACCAATAATTATAACTGTCTCTATTTGTACCGTTAATATCTGTATATAGAAATCCCCTCTGTGCCGAAACCTATGTTTATCGTTTGGCTAGTTACGACAGGAATGCACATTTACCTTCAATGAATCGCTTGAAGACATTTCGTTTGAACAACTTGCCACACTGAAATAGTTTTTTTACAACGCCAGATTGTTATTAATTAAAATATATCTTCATTACTTAAGGAAGAAACTGAAAAAAAAAGTTAATTGATTTTCCAAATAAGACGCAAAGGGAAACTGGTTTGGTTTTTTATGTGACAAAGTTGCCACCACGAATACAATGCAACGTCCAAATTCTGACAGACGAGACTATGCTGTATGAGTGGAAAAGCAAAGGATGAAACAGGTGAATGAACCGTTACTATAGCTTTTGATTTATTTTTAAGTTCGCCAAATTTAATTAAATTAACTGAATAGAAAAAATATCCGACATGGGCTTCTTGAATATTCATTTTACTTTTACTAATTTTTACATTTTTACGTCATTTTTCCCATGGAAGGAGCAGGTTAGAAAAAGAGGAACCTTTATCTAGTGGTGGATTGGTAATGCTCGGAAGTTATGGAGATGATAGAAGTTTGATAACAGAAATTAGTATCTTCTGAAATTTGGGATTTCTCTTCACTTTAAAATGCTGTCCAGTCTTATCTTTATTTTGTTTTCCTTATAAACGCCCGGTGTACGTATGAAACACTAAAATATGGAGAAAACGCCTTTTCTTATCGGTGCTATTCTATTTCTTCTATCGGTGCGAAACTGAAGTCAGAGTGTGGATGTAGAATGACGCAAAAAAATGAGTTAGGAAATAAAAATTTAAAATGTTTTTGGGAAAAAAAAGCAATAGAAGCCATGATTAATTGCTACAAATTCTATATAAAAAATTGTAATTTTCTATTCTAGATACAGAAATATAAATGCTAAATAATATATATATACTTAAAATCATTACGATTACGTTTTTCCAAGTTACTTAGTAGTTATTTATTTTACCACGTAGTCCAGATCTAAACCTTATTAAAACTTTATAAAGAATGATGTTTCTAGTGGTATATGTTCAAGGTAAGAAATACAATCCTGCAAAAGACACAATAACTGCTATTTTAGATTGTTGGTACAAATTAGGTCCTATATCGTTAAAAAAATTTAGCAATTTTATGCCTAATATTGTCTGTGACATTAACGTAGAGTTTTCAAAATTATTGGGGGATTTATTTCAAATTATTGGTGCCTTGGCCCCACGGGCACATATAACTCTCCGCCTATGGTCTTTGACCATATTAATTTGAATGGGCAGTTATAGGGTGTTGAAGTAAAATAAATAATATGTCAGAAATGAATACTGTCCGAATATAAAATGGCAAATTTATCAAAAAATCAAATTTTGAGGATTATTCTTCAAAATTTTTATGTATTTTTTTCATAGATTTTCTTTACTTGCATATTTTTTATATACCAGAAGTTATTTTTACATCCATTTTTCTTTTATCCACGTAAATAAAACAATACATTGTGAAGTGTCTGAAAAATATGCAATGCACTTTATATCTGTTACAAGCGTTGGGAAAAAGACTACAATACTTGTAGTAAATGAACTGTAAGATTTCCCGCATTAAATTAACTATATGGTAAATTTTCACTAATAAGACAATCTGAATATATCACAAAACTTGGTAAAATAACACAATGGGCACAGTTTCTGAACTATATGTTTTAATATAGCTTTAAAACGTTCTCTCGAAGGCTTTTAGCCCTCTTCAAAGAAGGTTACATAATACTGGAACTATTAAGACTGAACTAATAATAAACAAAATTTTCACATACTGTCACACTATCTAAAGTCACGTACAATTGACTAAAACCAAATGAGTTTAATAAAATTATTAAAAATTCACTTAAAGAAAAAAGTAAACAACCAAACACAAACAATAATCTAAAATGGAGAAATCTAGTGTAACTTAATGTGTAGGAAATTAGTCCATGCCGGATGTAATTTGCATTGTCTTATTAATTTCCCCATTCGACTATTTTAATCAGTTTACGCAATCAAATATTTGAAGCGTTTTGCAAGTCATAAAGCTCTTATTTTTGAGCAACATCTGTATATATTAAATTCGACGAACATTTAAATTTGCTTTAAAATTTTAACGATATGAACTATAGTATACCAAATTAAACTAATGTGTGATCAAAATGTATTTAATTCTGTACTTGTTAATTATCCCTGTCTTTGTTAAAAAGGCTAGGTCGAATCATCGCGAATTTTGAATTAGGGAGGGTTGTTTTATTTTGTGTCTGAAATTATCCAGCACGAATAATAAAAGAAAAAATGCATACAACGCATTAAGAAAAAAAAATCGTCACATAACTAAAAGAAATAAAAAAAAAATATTATTTCTTTTTTCAGAGGGTTGAGGATTAGCTCTCGTTTTACGTGTATGTCTATGTGGAGGAGTAAGTTAACGTGATGGGATTCCAAAGAGGAGCAACATAGCATCCGCAGGAAATCCTTCCCTTTATAAGCCTTCCTTTGTTGGGTGGAAAATGTCCCTTATTTATGGCTCTCTGCGATTCTATGTAAAGTATATTGCATGCAACAATTCCTTTTTGCGTTGACTTTTAGAACAACTCACTGTGAAGAAACCAAGAATCACGTAGAACAATAGAACATGTTCATTGCGAGTAAAAGCACTGTCAGTCCCGTGCAATTATGGTTCTGGCGAAACTGGTTTGCGAGTGATAATTCGCTTTCTACCTTTCCCTTGGAAAACTTTTTTCAGTTATGTCCCGTCGAAAGCTGTTTGAGTCATAAATTTTCGTAAAAAGCGCACAAAAATACCCTTGCTGTCATAATCAATAAAATGATTTTTCCCAAAGCCGTTGGGGAATTTTTTCCAAATTGTTTTCGAGAGAATGATTTAGGCGCCCACGGGAGACGCTACATGCTCTACAAGAAAATAAGTACCCGTAAAGATATTCCCATGTGTGTGTGTGTGTGTGTGTGTGTGTGTGTGTGTGTGTGTGTGTGTGTGTGTGTGTGTGTTTACTCAATGATAGATAGCTTTAAAATTTTCTACGCCAAGAACAGCTTCTAGAGAATGAAATCGGACAAGAGAGTTCTTGGATTTTAAAACATGTCCTGGAATTTTTATCTCGTTAGTGAGTAGTTGTTAATTTTTAAAAGGTATGATGAGAAATATAGGAAAAAAGAATGCATTGCATAAATTTTCTCTAATTTAGGTAGGCGTTTTATAACCCTCGTGGACTAACTGTCTGTATCATTCGCCATTTATGGATATGCAAGTTCCATTAATGGCTGACAATGAATTTATGAGGGCTGATTTTCTATGCGTAGACAAATCTCGTAAGAAAGTGTAAGATGAAGCATAAAAGCATATAAAGTAGTGGCATCCGAAAATTTCATGCTAGATCCGTTATAAAAACGTAAATGCTTGTTCAGACTCCCATTGCGTTAAAAAGTGCAAATGAACAAATTACATAGACCGTCAATCATCGGAACTTCGCCTATCGGAACCAGCTTTTAAGATGTTTATCTCGTTTGATATTTATTATAAGATTTTGTTCTTGGAGAGTGAGTTTTTAGTTTTAGAGAGAGTGAG
>QLNU02015360.1:120022287-120112233 GCA_006491805.2 Dysdera silvatica | reverse complement strand
ACTCCTTATTTTTGTGTTCGATGCTGGAAATCATTTTTTTTATGTATCCGTTTTATATATTTATGTATTTTTATTAGTAAAAATACTTTGCTTACAATCGGATTTTTTTCATAAACTTACTTTAATAAAATTCATATTTACATATTTAATTCTGTGATACTATTTTTCGCAGTTATAATTTTTACACGAATTTTAATTTTTAATTGAAGAGTTGTAAAGGTACAAAAAGTTTAGGAGTTAGCTGTAAGTTTTTATGTGAATATAACTTTTATAAAATTTGCGTACTCATTGTCAACCTGTGAAGGGATGAAATTACACCAATAACGCAGTTTTGTTTTATTTAAGGATTGAAAGATTTTTTTCTGAAAACTTTTAACAATTCCATTAAATAAAAAAGAAAACTGCGTTAATTACTCTTATTTTGTCATTATTAGCCTTTGCAGTCATTCACTATTAGCATCTATTACGCCTAATATTTTTTTAAAATATATTTATCTATTGATAAATGTATTTTTAGTATGTAATATTTTATTTTATAACATATAAACATTTTATGTGCATCTCATTTATATGCTTTTGTGTATCACTATCGGAGGTGTCGGAATTGTCTACTGGTACAATTTTGGATGATAATTATCATAAAAACAATAAAAACATAAAAAATTCTACAACGTGAGCATTTTATAAATGAATTGCTTAACAAACAGTTATTTTGACACTGGCGTAAGAGAAATATGAGCGATACACTGGCGCAAGGTTTAAAAACGTGACGTTTCGGGAGCCAACTGCTCCCTTTGTCAAGTGAAGGCAGAATGAGGAGCGAATGAAAATCTTAAGTTTATATACCCGCATGCTGAGAATCCTCTTCTGACGTCATCTGATGCGGAGCAGTTCCAGCTGGGGAAACCCCGCACCCGACGATGTCAGACGAACACCCCCAACTCGAGGTTCTGGTAGAGGTTTTGCGACGTTTATTGCACGACTCCTCAAACCTTAGGTTTCCCATGATTCCAGAAAAAGTCTACTCCCCAGATTCGTCACATTTTGATGTAATATTTTCACCGAATACCAATCTGGTTCGTGACCCTCTCTGAAAACATGTTCAGCTAACTGGCTTGAATCATCTCCCCTGGCTACCACACGCAAATGCCCTTTCCTCTCGTAGGCGTATCGATCTTCCCATCTGTCCAACATACACCTTATCACAGTCTCCACATGATATTTGGTAAATAGCACCAGATTTTTTCTCCTCAGGGACGCGATCCTTAACTTTAAGTAATAGATCACGCAGGGTGTAGACAGGTTTGTAGCAGGTCTTAACATTCACACAACTGAGAATTCGAGACAGTTTTTCTGAGACACCCGCCACATATGGCAAAACCACTGATGTCTTCCTAGTCTCATCTTCTACATTCCTACTTCCACCACTAACGCCACACTGATTACAAGTCATAAATTTATTCAGGTAACCTTTCTTTTTCAACACGATTTTTTCGTTGCATCATAATTCAACACTATGAAGGTAATCATTACGACAGCGCGTAAAGGCTCGTCGGTGCAAGGCTCTAATGACAGATGCTTTGTGTGATGCCGGGTGATGAGAACCAAAGTCAAGATACCTATCAGTATGTGTTGGTTTCCTAAACACCATAGTCAACAGTCGCCCATTTCTCTATTTATCCGAACATCTAAGAAGGGTAATGAACCGCTAACTTCTTCTTCTAACGTAAATTGAATATGAGGGTTCAAGCTGTTCAAATAGAGATGAAAATCAGCAACTGAAGACCTTGGTAGGATAACAAACGTATCATCAACGTATCGCTTCCCCACCTTGACACAGTAAATACACTCATCTAAAGCACTGTTTTCAAATGCCTCCATACACAAATTTGCCACCACACTCGAAGCAGGTGACCCCATCGCCGTACACCTCTTCTGTCGGTAAAATCTACCCTTGAAGCCGAAAACCGTGGAATTCAAGCAGAACTCTAACAGGCCACATATCTCTTCCGGACTAAGGCTAGTTCTTTCTTCCAGGCTTACATCATGCCTCAGTCGCTCCAATGCTGTTGATACCGCAGACAAAAACTTGAAACTTGCGTTCTTTGCAATGTTACGTCCTTCAGTCGTAAAGACAAGGGGTTTCACACGCAAAGCCTTAGGCACCAATTTCTCCGATTTGCAACAATGATTGAAAGTCAGATGTTCATTAAAGCGGACAATTCTACATTCAGCATTTACATCAAAATGTGATTACATCATTTGATCATCAAAATGTGACGAATCTGGGGAGTAGACTTTTTCTGGAATCATGGGAAACCTACGGTTTGAAGAGTCGTGCAATAAACATCGCAAAACCTCTACCAGAACCTTACAGGATTTTTGAAAAACCTCGAGTTGGGGGTGTTCATCTGACATCGTCGGGTGCGGAGAATTTCCCGGCGAGGGTTTCCCCAATTTGGGTTTCCCCAGCTGGAACTGCTCCCCACCAAATGGCGTCAGATGGGGATTCCCAACATGCGGGTATATAAGCTTAGGACTTTCACGAACTCTTCATTCTGCCTTCACTTGACAAAGGGAGCAGTTGGCTCCCGAAACGTCGTGTTTTTTAAACCTTACGCCAGTGTCGAAATAACTGTTTGTTATGGAATCTCCTGGTGAAACTCTGTATTGTTTCGTTAGAAATTCTTACGGGCAGGCTATGTTGAGCCGTGTTAGGAAATACATTAAAGAGAGATGTAGAATTGTCCGCTTTAAAGAACATCTGACTTTCAATCACTGTTGTAAATCGGAGAAATTGGTGCCTAAGGCTTTGCGTGTGAAACCCCTTGTCTTTACGACTGAAGGACGTAACATTGCAAAGAACGCAAGTTTCAAGTTTTTGTCTGCACGGATTGGTCATTGTCATAACATGATTAATCGTACGCGCCTGATGTTGGTATCTTTTGAACCTAGTCTGGAAACTGCTCTCGACTCTGAAACCTTCTCCCGTGTTTTGGTTGAAGCTGAAAGAGAAGAAGCAACTACTCGTTCTAGAGTTCGTGGTGTTCAAAAGGAAAAGCTTGAGAGATTGAGAACGGAGTACAAACGAAACTACTGCAGGAACAGTGGTCGAATGGACTCCCGTTGGGTTCTTAATCTTTCTAAGCGACGCCTAAGTGATTGTGAAACTTCTGTGCTGTCACGTGGTTTAAATTTTGCACCTACACCCTCGTCGATTCCGGTTTCAAAAATCCTTTCGGCTATTGAACCGGCTTTGTGGAACATGGCGGAGGATAGGTGTGCTGAAGTGGCATGGAGGTTTCGAGAGTGTTATTTGAACGTAAGGCACTTGTGGACAATCTTTCTGTTCCTAAGCGGAAAGCCCTGAAGCAGAGACAGTGAAGAGGTTGTGGTCTTACCGGCAGATAAGGGTCGTACTACTGTTGTGATGGATAGGTCGGTTTACGATGATAAAGTAATGTCACTTTTAAATGATGGCGATACCTATTCCGTTGTAGATAAAGACCCTACTGGTTGTATTGAGAGGCAGATGAATGGTTGCCTGCTAAAACTTCACAAAGAGTCGAAACTGGATGAGAAACTTTACTCGCGACTCCGTTGTTCGTCTGGAAGAATACCGCTGTTCTATGGACTCCCAAAAGTCCATAAACACGATATTCCTCTTAGACCTATTGTGAGTTTTTGTAGTTCGCCAACATATGCACTTTCTAAATATCTTGCAGGTATACTATCTCCTCTTGTTGGACCCTCTGGACAGTCGGTGTCTACCTCTGAGGAGTTTATTTCTTCTATCAGAAACGTAAAAATCGCTCCCGATGATGCTATGGTGCCTTTTAGTGTTGTTTCACTTTTCACCTGTATTCCAACAAATTTGGCGGTATCAGCAGCGTTGGAGCGACTGAGGCATGATGGAAGCCTGGAAGAAAGAACTAGCCTTAGTCCGGAAGAGATATATTGCCTGTTCGAGTTCTGCTTGAATTCCACGGTTTTCGGCTTCAAAAGTAAATTTTACCGACAGAATAAAGATACGGCGAGGGGTCGTCTGTTTCGAATGTGCTGGCAAATTTGCACATAGAAGCGTTTGAAAACAGTGCTTTAGATGAGTGAATTTACTGTGTCAAGGTGTGGAAGCAATACGTCGATGATACGTTTGTTATCCTACCAAGGTCTTCAGTTGCTGATTTTCATCTCTATTTGAACAGCTTGAACCCTCATATTCAATTTACGTTAGAGGAAGAAGATAGCTGTTCATTACCCTTCTTAGATGTTCGGATAAATAGAGATGGGCATGGGCGACTGTTGACTACGGTGTTTAGGAAACCAACACATACTGATAGGTATCTTGACTTTTGTTCTCATCACCCGGCATCACACAAAGCATCTGTCATTAGAGCCTTGCACCGACGAGCCTTTACACATTGTTGTAATGATGACCTTCGCAATGTTGAATTACGACGCAACAAAAGAGTGTTGAAAAAGAACGGTTACCCGACTAAATTTATCGCTCGTAACCAATGTGGTGTTAGTGGTGGAAACAGGAATGTAGAGGATGAGACTAGGAAGACATCAGTGGTTTTGCCATATGTGGCGGGTGTCTCAGAAAAGCTGTCTCGAATTCTCAGTTGTGTGAATGTTAAGACCTACTACAAACCTGTCTACACCCTGCGTGATCTATTACTTAAAGTTAAGGATCGCGTCCCTGAGGAGGAAAAATCTGGTGCTATTTACCAAATACCGTGTGGAGACTGTGACAAGGTGTATGTTGGACAGACGGGAAGATCGATACGTCTACGAGGGAAGGAGCATATGCGTGCGGTAGCTAGGGGAGACGATTCAAACCAGTTGGCTGAACATGTCTTCAGGGAGGGTCACGAACCAGATTGGCATTCGATGAAAGTATTACATCAGAATGTGACGAATCTGGGGAGTAGACTTTTTCTGGAATCATGGGAAACCTACGGTTTGAGGAGTCGTGCAATAAACATCGCAAAACCTCTACCAGAACCTTACAGGATTTTTGCAAAACCTCGAGTTGGGGGTGTTCATCTGACGTCGTCGGGTGCGGGGGCTTTCCCGGCGAGGGTTTCCCCAGCTGGAACTGCTCCGCACCAGATGACGTCAGATGGGGATTCCCAACATGCGGGTATATAAGCTTAGGACTTTCACGAACTCTTCATTCTGCCTTCACTTGACAAAGGGAGCAGTTGGCTCCCGAAACGTCGTGTTTTTAAACCTTACGCCAGTGTCAAAATAACTGTTTGTTATGGAATCTCCTGGTGAAGCTCTGTATTGTTTCGTTAATATCAGGGATATGTATTTCATTTTATGAAGAAAAATTTAACATTTCTTTTGCATAGAAACTGTTTAAAACCATGTAGAGTAAAACCTCTCTAAGGCGACCACCGTCTATTCCGTTAAAAAGCGCTGGATCAGAAAGTTGGTCCCTGAATAGAGATAAATATTTAGCATTGAGTCTATGGGGTGAGGAAATCCGTTTTCGGAAAAAGTGGTGTTTAAGGGATGTGATCTCTGAATAGAGGTGGTCTTTAAGAGAGGCTTTACTATATATATAGCTATAAATTAAACACGTCATATCAAATCCTTAATTAAATAATATCAAATTAATGTGGGTGCTGATATTTCTTTATTTCTTTTGCACCTGAGCGGCTAACAACCCAGGAATGGCTCTGATGATAGGCTGTACGTAGGAAAACACGTAAAAAAAGGTTGCTGAGTAATTTATCCCATAGATATATTGTTTCCACAAACGCTTGAAAACTCAAACTCCCTTAAAAAAAGTAGAACGATTCCTCAGAATCCTGATACATTTACTGTCATCGAAGAGGTTTCTTCCTTTTTTATGACATTTCACATGACTTGTCGAGCGGCAAGAATTCCTATCACTGGAATTATACTTTACCTATGTGAGAATTTTTTAACAGGTTTTGGGAACTTGATGGCAGGTAAAGGTTAAGAGGAGGTGAAAGGTCATTCGCTTATCCAACGGACAGAGAAAAATAATGACGCGATTATCCGCCTCCACAGGAGCATCATCTTTTGTGTATGTGTCTGACTGACTTAACGTTGGCTATTCCCGGTTAAGAGACCCAACCACGTTCCAATTGAGAGATTTCTGACAGGAAATAGAAAACACGACTGTCGAACCTGTAGCCTTCAGTCGAACTCGCAGAAGTATAGCTACATAGACGGCATAAGCGCATAAAATATTAAGCCTCACCAAATTTTCCATATTTTTAATGTTACCTAAACCCGCTTAACTGAACATCTACAACTACACAAGCCGCGTGAGAGTGCATGCATTTTTTAAGTCAAATTTTGTTTTATATTGAAGTTCAACCCGATAAGTGCACAAAGTAACGTCTAAGAGACTGCGTTTGTATTTAAACAAAAAAATTCGCAGTGCATCCGTACACCGGAAATATCACCAGCTCACCTATATTGGAATTCCTTGCATCGCATGGCCGGTGAGCCACATAACCCTTTTGTGCTTTCTGCATTCCTTTGAAAGGAGTTGTTGACTAAGAGACATACAGCTCTGTTTTTAGTCGTTTTTAAGTTTATGCCCATAGCAAGTTCAATTACGACAGACAGAAGGAGAAAGCTTACCTATTTAATGAGCTTGACCAAAAGTTGGAAATTTTAAAATGTTTTGAATCAAATACAGGCATTACTATACTTTTAATCTTTATGAATAAAGTGATGGTACTTTATAATTATTAAAATAAAAGTACTGACCATAATTTATAAATTTTGAAATAGGAATACTTAATTTAAAAAGCAAGTCGCACATAGCATTTTAAAGAAGTTTGCTTAAATGCACAAATTGCTTAACTGCACGGAATTTCGCTGTCGCAACTATGTGCCCTTACGCGGTTTCGACTGTTTTCCTGCTAGAATACTGCAAGTGGATTGAATGACGTTGGGATTTTGGGGTTGCGCAACGTTGAACTGATGATATTGCACACTGAAACTTATTTCAGCAAAATGATGTAAAAATTCACTCGTGCTTGATATTATTAACGAAGTACGTCACTGAACAATATAAGAAAAAGAAAAAAAACAAGAAATTTAAAAAAAAAGTTAGTTTCAGAGAGTAGGTAAATTAAAGAGTAAAAAAACAAGACAAGTAAAGCCAAACAAAAGTAAGGGTTGCAACAACTGTTATTTCGACATTGGTTTAAAGTTTACAAGCACAGCGTTTCGACAGTCAACTGCTCCTTTTGTCAAGCGAAGGCACGGGGAAGCGGGGGAGGACAAGGAGACCCATCCCCCAATGTTGGTATTAGGGTTCCATGTCCCCCTCCAATTTCAAACAAAATGCCTTCTACTGGTATATTGTCCCCCCAAATATTTTTATGCTGTCGGTGCCCATGAGTGAAGGCAGAATGAAGAACGATAGTGAAAGTTCCAAGTTGAGGACTTCCCCAGACAAGAACTTAGGCCTTTCACTGTCTCTTTTTGTACTGCCTTAACATGACAAAGGGAGTAGTTGGCTCCCGAAACACTGTGTTCTTACACCTTATATTAATGTCTAAGCAACAGTTGTTATGGAATCTTTTGGTGAAAATTGATGTTGTCTTGTTTTAGAGTATGTTTGAAAACTTCGCTCGAAAAAGAAAACAGCAGGCACTGGTATATGAAGGGAAGGGTTGTTAAGGGTTGTAACCACTCCCATTGCGATAAACTTTTTTATATATGCATATGAATACATGGATCAGTAGCTCTACAACCCCACCCCCCTTATGAACTTTCTGTCTACGCCTATGCCCACAGGTAACACATAGACAAAATAAAATCTGTCCAGTTATTTTGATGTCAGGCAATAACATGTATATAATAACATAATGTCGGAATAACAATTCGTTATTCCGACATTATGGCTCAATTTTGCCTACTTTGTTTATTTAATAATAAAAATTAAAAATTCTGTTTAAAACAGCATTACTAATATGCTAATAGAGTGTACTATGCTACAAGCTATTGATTTCTATTCTCCTTCATTTCTAATCTAATCATTGTAAGCCAGTATAGTTATTATATGAACTTACTATATGCAAATTTCCACATGTATCTCAGGTTGAATAAATTATGATTATTATATTAATATTATATAATATTACTTGCATTTTTATGAAACTGCAATTATGAATTACACGTTTTTACGAACTACTGGGTTGATCTCGAAAAATATTCAATGGAACTTGCGTTAATCCCATTTTGTGGACTTCCGATTTGCAAACCTCTTTTTGGGAGGGGGGCGTGCGAGTTCATAGAATTGGAAGTCCACTGTATTATGATTTTTATTAGAAAATTTAAAGGCTATTGAATTTTATATTACGGGTAATGAAGCAATTTTGTTTATGTAGATCCCAAATAATATGACTAAGCTTCGTCAAATTTGTCCTCATCAGTCTCTAACTCCCATCGATCATCTATACCTGTACTTACGGACGAAACTATTTTCCCACAGTGCATCATTTCGTTATTTCTTCTTCTTCTTGTGATCTATGAGAATGTGCCATTGATGTGTTTTGCTCCTGATTATCTGCATACGTATAACGTTTTAATCAATATACTTGTAGGGTCATATATCAAAGTGAATTTAACCTAGTTAGTCCTTCTAAGTTAAAAGAATTTTTGATGTTTAAACGGAAAATATGGTTTGCTTAGAACCGATATAGTCATTGAACTCGGGTATTTGTTGCTATATTTTTATGGTATATTTAAAATTCTTCGTGTAAAAAATGCTCCTAATGTATATTCATAAACCTCGAACTTGTTTCATAGAAAGCAATTGTGTTCAAAACGGCCAAAAACCTCCAACATTTTGGTTTAAAACAAAACCATACTCTGTTTGACTAAAACAATAGACCTTTGTATTGCAAATCGTAAACCACCCCTTTTCACATCCTTTTCAAAATTATTTTTATTTTTTAGAAGCACATTTCTGAACATGTACAACGTAAAGATTGGCTTCAACATTTGTAATACAATGAATGTCGCAGGAACAAAGGCCTACTACAGGGGTCTGCCAACTTAGCGACGAAACAGAATTCAAAATGTGAAATCAGTTAAAAAATTTCGTTTTATATACATTGTTTGATAAGAACACCATTGCGTCATCCACAACGGATCAGGCTTTATGGATATAACTTTTCTTTCTTTTTTTACTTTTTTTTTATGCTTTTGCAAAGAATACATATGCTGGTGTTCAGGAGGTTGTGGGTCCGGTTCCCACCAGACGCCGAGAAACCGCTCTTTCCTTTGCAAGTAATTTATTATCTAATATTAGCATATCATCAGCTATGATTAGAATTGTTGACTTTAATACATATCAATGGTAGTCTCGCATATGGCTCCTTTAGCTTCTTGCACTTGACGCTTTGGCTTAAAAAGCCGTACAAAGACTGTCCCATTAATTGCGAACTTGTCCATTGTGAGGCTTTATATTCACTCGCAGAGGGGAGTTCGATCGACGTCTGTAGTCCAATGGGTAAGAGCACTTGATTGATTATCAAGAGGTTATGTGGGTTTAGTTCTCACCAGGAGCCGAGAAGTCATTCTTTTCTTTACAAATAATTTATCATCTAATATGTAGCTTCATGCAAGTAAGAATTTTGGCGAAAGGTGTGATAAAGAATTTCAAAAGCCACGTTTTCGTAGTTTTTCTTCAGTTAGTGAAATTAACTTTTGATTATTTAGCTTCAATCTCTTTGCTTTCTTGGAGATACAGTAGTAAAAGGAAAAGTAAGTATGGGTGTCAGAGGTAGAAAAAAAATTATTCCGTTTGATGATAAAAGTAGATTAATACGAATTATGAATGAATTGTATAATAGTTTCCTAAGTAGAGGTAGAAAGCTGGATAGCTATAGATAAGCAGTTTCAAGATTATATCACCATCTCCTTTTAGCACAGGCGTAGAGTTTTCATAATTATTGGGGGCAAGCAGATATTAGTACATTTATATATTACAGTATATGTAAAATTGCAATTTATTTCAAATTATCAGCGGGGCCGGGACCCACGGGCCCATATAACTCTATGCCTATGCCTTTTAATTAGAAAAATAACCCAGAAGTGGTATTTTTGAATGAGGTTGACGCATACCGAAAAAGTTAGTTTTCGTTTCAAACAATCCAGGGCATTCATGCTTTAAGAACGATCTATAAAGAGAATATTGCCGAAAAGACACGCCTAATGTTATTTCTGTATTATATATGTAGCTTCCAAAATTAATCTATAATTCTTAACTTGAAAAAATATCTTATTTTTTAAATTAAAAAAAAATAGTAGTCGGGAGAGTCCCCGTATTATACGTTTTAAATGATACCTTAAATTTTAACTTCATCACCATATGTTGGAATTTCTTTCATTTTTAACATTGTTATGAATGTGCAAATAAATATGTAATTAAATAATCGGAAGGTTGATATGGCAGTCGGCGGGATAATAATATTTGAATTAATAGAAATTAACGTATTTTGGGGAATAATGTTTAATCTAACGTTTGGTTGACATGGCAATCGGCGGATGATAATATTTGAATTAATAGAAATTAACGTATGATGGAATGATGTTTAACTAAACAGTTTGGTGGATTCACTGCGCCTTTTGTCACTGATTGTTTTATTTCAACTCCCTAAACTCGCGTCTTAGCAAAAATTTTTAGACTAGATAAATATAAAAGAATAGTAGATTAAATGTCGAATAATAGTTGAACAACTAAAACGATTAACAGTCGAATAAATATGAATGAATTGATGAGATGTAAAACATGAAAAATAATACGGTGTTCTTCTTTCTCAGTAATGACGCCCTAATTAACAACAATTTCTGTTTAACGACGCTGTTTATCCATCCTTGTAAGTCAAGTTAGCTAGACGAATTATTGTATGTCTATTTCTTTAAGCCCTCAATGTTTTCTCTCATTACAAAAATCATATTATACAATACTTCAATTTTATGGTATTTTTTATTGCACCATTGTACATTTAATAATATGAATAAAAGCATATTTTATAATGTTCCAGTGACAATAAAATAATAAGAAAAGATAGAAGCCATATAAACCAAAATTATATAATATTTTTCCCGTTTGCATGATATACAGTAGCGCTCATAAGTATTTTGATAAACAGTTTTTGTTCAATTATTTTATTTACTCTATGTTTCATTCTATCTGAATACAAAATAAACTAATAGTAAATGAATATATATTTAAAAATGTATAAAACAGCATTTATTTCAAAGCTTGTAATAATAGAAATTATACTTGATCTTAATCTCTTGGGTCATAAGTATTTTGACAAATGTTATTTTTATAGCTCAGTCTTGTTTTGACTGATAACTTAAAAGCAAAAAACACTTCAGTGTTTAATATTTGGTTGGATAGCCACTGGAATCAATAACAGCCGTGCATCTTTTCGGCGTTGTGCCGATTATATATACATTGTGCTCTTGAGGAATATTCCTCCACTCACGATACAGTGCATCGAAAAAGGTATCCTTATTTGTGTAGTTTTGGCGTCTGACACGTTTGTCTAGTTCTGACCACATGTGCTCGATTGGGTTTAAATCTGATCTTTGGCTAGGCCAATTAAACACTCTCCCTTCCTTTTGCTTCAAAAAACTTTTGACATGTTGAGATGTGTGTTTTGGGTCATTGTTATGTTGGGAAATCCAACGAGCGTGAATTTTCCTCCAGGTATGGGGTAGCATATGATTTTTAAGTATATCACAATATTTGAAGCGATCCATGTTTCCATTAACACAAACTAGAGGTCACCCAATGGCGGGAGAAACAACCCCATACCATAACCTTCCTCCACCATGCTTTTTGGTTGGAACTTGATATTTGACAGCGTTTCTTTTGTTTGGAAGGCGCCGAACATACTGAATTCCGTCAGATGAGAAAAGGATAGACTTGTTTTTATTGCTCCAGAGGACATACGACCAGTTCTTAGAAGTCCAGTTTCGATATTTTGGGGAGAAACTAAGTCGAGCCTTTCTATTCTTTTTAGATATAAGAGGCTTCTTGCTTGGTCGGCGACCATCTAAATTTGTTTCATTTAGACGTCTTTTAATGGTGGAAACCTGCACTTTAACTTTATAATTTTCCTGTAAATCATCTTTTATGTCTATAGCAGTTAGACGGGAATTAGCCACAGATTTTCTTCTGAGCATTTTATCAGTTTTGTTGGACATTTTTCATAGTCGTCCGCACATAGGATTATTACATACAGTTCCCCTGTTATTGAAAACTTTATTCCACACACTTACAATTTGTCTGGATAGATTGAAATCACGAGCTACACTTGCTTGTCAGCAAACGTCTCTTAAAACTCAATTACAGTCTTTAAGTCTTTAGAGTATTCATTTCTTTTAGAATGCCGTCACAATTTAAAAATACTAATAGAAGGCTTTTTGCAAAATATAACACATTATTTAATTAAGTATATCTACGAAAACAAATTACTAATTAGCATGTAAAAACACTTTTGAACGAATTTTCTTATTTGAACTGAAAGAAAAGGCAATTACTTACGCAGCGATACTTCGTTGTTATTGTAGAACGTTCAATTCTGCAGTGAATCACGACATATCACTATGCAAGTGAAGGATTCAATATAGATGGCGCTGGCAAACAAAACCTTTTTGTCAAAATATTTATGAAAGCTACTGTATATTCCTAACCGAGTGTATAATTTTTATATTGTTCTAATAATAATTTAATATAGGAATGAATATATCTTAGATAGCCTTACAAAGTCGACCGAGCACTTTATAGTTTGTAAAGACAAATAAGGGCATAATATGTGAATTACCAAAAAAATTGCTTAATTATTGAATTATAAAAATTGTAGTATTATAGTTCTGAGAGGTTAAATTAATGAATTTGTGCACTCACTTATCTCTATTTGAATTTCTATAAGCGTAAGCATTTGCAAGCGTATTATTGTTTTAAAGTCGCTTTAAGTCATCGGTCCCGTTGTCATTCATTAAAAAACCTTGAGGAGTAAAACTCGAATCTATAAACAAGTCGAAACAATGCAAATGATTTTAAATAAGTCAAAGAAACTAGCTACTTTTTAACGTTGCTAATAAATCGTAAAATTTAGACCTTGCTTTCCACTTGTCGGGCAAATTGCCGAGGGAAGGAGCCAACGTTCGTAATCTCCGTTCTTGAAAGTAATTTATTTAGCTGGAAGCAAATTTTCCAATCGTCTAGCAGACAGAATTTGTAAAATTGCTGGCAGGTTAAGTCTTTTTCAAAGGAGCCGTCGTCATTTCCCTAAGAAGGGAGGGGGAGCAGTGTTGCATCAATCGTCCGGCTCCTGAATGGATGTCAAATGACCTATCGATGATTCAAACCTCAAGAACTTAACCCATTTCCCCTTCGTTGTTCAACTCGCGTAACTCCTAATCCGGTCTTCGAAGTACTTCAACCATCCGTCAATAATGAGTTTGAGAACTTCGTCAAAACTGATCGTAATCCAGTGCCGCTAGGGAAATGTGTTCCACTTCGATCTACCTGACGATGACAAAAATACAGACGAAAAGTCACGTGACGTTCTTTTTTTTTTTCGTTCTTTTTTTCTTTTCTTTTCTTTTTAGATTAGATTCTTTCTGCTTCGTGGAGCTTACTTGAAATGTAAATTAGGATCCAAGAAACCGTTAAGCAGTATCACAAATATCAACTCGCATGACCGAATATTGAACGAAACTCCTTATATCGATTCACAATATTCTTTGACCACTGTTACATATTGGAGAAAAGTTCTGTACGCACCCGACTTTTAAAAGCATCGACTTAGTAATGTTTATTTCTTATGTTTTTGCACTATTCTTCAGTAGTTTATTGAATGAATAACTTTGATAAACAGACTTATTGCAATTATTCGATATGCTGTGCTTATATTGCCATGTTTTGCTAAAAGCCCTTTATCAAAAGAAAATTTCATTTTATATTAGTAACATTTTAATCACTATGTAAATCAAATTCACGGAATTTTTTACAATTGTGCATAAATTTTTTTGTTTCGGAGGGAGATCACATTAAGGACGCTATTTATGTTAATTAGCAACACATGTGAAATTCTTATAATAAAAGAGTGTGGCCAATACGCTGAAATATAAAGTAAAATAGAAATGTTTGCAACCCTCCTTTTGCATTTCAAGATAAATTATAATTTTTAAGCTGTCTTATCGGAGAGTGAACCTTCCATCAGAATATCGGTAAAGGTTTCAAAATGGCAAGATTACATGAGAGACAAGAAAGGAAGCCCACATCGTTCACTAATGAAAAATAAACACTATATTCGAATACGGCTAATATTTAATTTTTTGAGGGTGAAAGGAATCCACTTGTTGAATTCTACTCCACTCATCCTCCCGCCTTTTGTGTGGATACCCTTGCTGTCAACATATCCAAAAACCCCAAAATCTATGAAAATGTCATTATTCGAAAACTAATTTAATAATGTAGAATTCTGAATTTGCTTTCCTTTTTATTTACTTGAACATTTTGATATTTTAAATTTTCCTTTATGAAAAGAAATACGCGAAATCATTTGTTTTCAAAATTAACGAAAAGTCTTAAAATGAGAACCGAAATTATTACCCGTGGACATCTGTTCCTATCCAAAAGTCAGTGACCATCAAATCATTGAAATTGCTTTTGTTGGACATCTGTTGAGTACCATCTTGTCTATCTAAGAGAAACTTCCCTTGTTCGCAACAATTTATCATCCATCGACATTTCCGACGCCAGGCAATTTTGCTTTCAGAGGTCGAAATAAATTTGGAGACGATAAAGGAAATTACCCCTTCTAATTATTAAAGATTCTAGAGGTATCCTTACTCGAGGAAATGGGAAGAAAACTAGTAAAAATCGTGAGTGACACGTGGCAAAAAACGGTTTTGCCCTTACTGTAGGTTGTACTCCTTTTTCGACATCCTCTTCTTTTGTCGCCACTTTCTATAATTACTTCACGGGCTATGTCACCTGGAAAAGCACCCTACCGTAACAGTGTATGGTAATCGGTTTAGCTTTGGGAAAGAGAGGGAAAGATCTAAAATTTATTTACCAAGACTTTTCTCACTAAAAATATACGTATGTGTGCGCTTATTTTGCGCTACACAGATGTTACGCTAGACAGATGTCTCATTTTTGAAGATACGTCTTAATATGTAAAAATTTGAAGGCTTGATTTACTGGACCACGACGCATTACTATGCCACCATTTTGAGTACTAAATCTTCATTTTTGGGGTGGGGGGAATGATCGTTTCACAAGGCGGGATGTTTCATCAAATTGCAGATACAGCCCCTTACACAATTTCAGTCGCTTCTTTTCGATGCTTGATTAACTTGATACTGGTGTACTGTTAATTATAAACGAAGTTAAAGAAGGGACTTTGTTTTTTAAAAGTGCATTTGTGTTAAATGATGCACACTTTTTATATACCAGGAAAGTTTTTTAAGAGTGTGCGCATATTTGTATAGCACAGGTTTCCAGACACTTTTTTTTCCATAGTAGACCAATATAGCCTGAATTTAAGAAAGTCTAACGACACCAAGTAATTTTCTATTTTAATCGTAAATGAAATGACATCTTCC
Source organism: Dysdera silvatica (assembly GCA_006491805.2). NCBI lineage: Eukaryota > Metazoa > Arthropoda > Arachnida > Araneae > Dysderidae > Dysdera > Dysdera silvatica. The sequence goes on along the minus strand of QLNU02015360.1, from coordinate 120,096,591 downwards.
TAGCATATAGTCTTTATTTGTACAATTACACGTCTGTTCATATTGTCTAGATGTTCTTAAATGAATATCAGAGATTTCATGGAAGGTTTTACTAATTTCATAAAAAGAGAGAGTGAAAGAAAAGTACACAGATTTTTGATCGTTAGATTTACGTCTCAACGTCTTAATTGCTAAGCTACTAAATATAACGATATGTTGAACTTTTCTCGTATTTGTGTTTATTAAAGGGCACCTCTTTAATTACAGAAGGGAAGGGCTGTAAACAGGGCTGTCCTTAGCTAATGCGGGGCCCGAGGCAAAACATATTTCGGGGGCCCATACATATACGAGTAAGAAAACAAAACAAAAAAAAAATGGAATAATGTATGAGCACTAGATGGCCCGAAATCCGAGAGCCGAAGCAAACAAAATTTTTGGGGAAATTTTTAATATTACAAAAATTAAAAATTTGAGAATTACGCTTCGCGGGGCCCCTAGAAGCGATTGGCTTGGGGCATGGGCCCCACTCGCCCCTGCCTAAGAGTGGCCCTGGCTGTAAAGTAGTTAATTACAAAAATTAATTTCTAGTACTCGATATTTTTTTTATCCAAACTAGAAAGTTTTAGACTCATAAGAGTCCAAAGAGTAAAAAAAAATTACCCGCACACTCGGATTGGACGTACTTAGGTTCATGAGAGTCTCGGTGTGCGTGGGTAAATCTTTTCTCTTCAAACTCTCACGGATGATAAAAGATTCTGGCTTGAATAAAGATCATGGATTATCAGAATTTAATTTTGTTAATTAATGCCTCTCCATAGCCCACCTTCTTAAACTTGCTACAACTACAGTGTTAAGTGAATAAATGACGATAAAGAAGCATTTATTTTCCCAAAAGATTGTATTTTAGAATAGAAATTACTTTCCAATATGGAATTTCAAAAACTCCTTGAAATAGTAGGACAATATAGCTCATACGATAATCTTCAAAAATAAGCATGCCGTAATAAGAGAGAGAGAGAGACGGTCGAGAAAAATGAATTTGTTGATACGTTAGGCCTAATAATTAATTTATTTAGAATTATTATTGATCCCAAATAAAAAAAATTATCTTAACAATAACTTTAAGTAAGACTTTCTTAACCGGTAGTTGCCGCTGGCTGCTTCAGAAGGAAAGAGCGATTTCCATTTCTCACAAAACACTTTCCCCATAGAAATGACCTAAAATCATTATAAATATTTGCGAATATTTGCTGATTATGAATCAGTAAAAGTCTTGAAGATTCGATGTCGGTAAAGCAGTTTTTTTAAGGATTTCAAATTACGATGAAAGTCTAAAGAAGAAATGAATTCTCTACAATTTCTGCAAAGGGGACTATATATGACCTCAATTTTAATTTAAAAAAATCTAGAAACTAGGTTACATCTAATGTGCACAGATTAATGCTTGAAAACTCTAAGGAACGTGTTACAGTTCAATTTATAAGAAATTAGGAGCCTATAGGAGGAACGTGTTTTTTACGATTTCTGTAAAAGAAACTACAGGTGACCTCAATTCAAGTTTTAAGCAAGACACTAGAGATTATGTTACATCTAACATGTATAAAATTATACTTGGAAGGTATAGGAAATATGTTCCAACACAATTAAAAAAAATAGGAGTTTATGGGAGAAACATATTTTCTATGATTTCTGTAAAACAGGTTATAGGTGACCTCAATTCGACTTTGCACAAGAAGCTAGCAAATATGCTGCATCTAACTCATATAAACTAATGCGGGGAAAGCGTTGGGAATACTTTCAAATTCAACTTAAAAAAAATAATATTCTATAGGATAAGCAAGCTTTCTATAATTTCTGAAAATAGCCTCACAAGTGATCCCAATTTTATTTTTTATCAAGAAATTAGAAACTATTCTGCATCAAACGCACTTAGATTAATACATGGTTAGCGTAAGGAACATGTCCAAATATAACTTAAAACATTTTGATTATTTTTTAAGTTGAAGTTCGGCACGTTTTTGACATCTACTGAGCATTAATGGTGTTACGTTAGATATATCATAGCTTCTAATTTCTTGTTCTAAAGCATAATTGGGGTTACCCATGGCATAGGCGTAACTTGGAGGTTGAATATAGCGTAAACTGAGGGGGGGCAAACCCCCAAAATTATATGGGAAAAAGCAAAATTTTGTCTCTTTTCTAAAAAAAACAAAAAAAAACAGGGGGAAAGCACCCCTTGCCCCCGCCAGATTACGTCTATGACTCGTGATGCGCTTTGGTGAAGTTGTAGAAGATTTGTTTCTAATATAGACTGCCATTGCCAGAACGATAACTACTTCCTACAGAAATAATCACCTAGGAACGATCGAAAATTATTAGCACTAATTAAGAGTACTTTGGATGCTATGTATATGATGAATAGGCATAAATTGTGAAGGTGGAAATGTCAGTAGGTAACATTTTCAAGATTCCAAATTGTAGGAGGAACATGTTTTCTACGATTTGAAGTATCGGAAAAGTCATTTCCCATGTCGAATCTTCAAAATCTCCAAAATCGTAATTGGCGTTAAAAGTCCTCATAAATAATGCTGATAATTTTTGATTACTCTCAGTGTGATTTCTATGGGATGCGGTTTTCTCTCTTACAATGAGAGTCTGTAGTAAAATCATGTTTTCCATGATTTCTGCACAGAGAAATGACCTCAATTTTATTCTTGGACACGAAATCAGGAGCTATTCTGTATTTAATACACATAAATTAATGCTCGGAAACTATCAGAAACATGATCAAATTGAACTTCAAAGAATAGGTAAAAACATTTTTTTGAAGTCGAATTTGGTCATGCTCTCGACGGTTCTCGAACGTTACTGTATATACAGCCGGTGAAACAAAAATCCGAACACTCGCTGCCATTTGCGTAATGATTGTGCTACAGAAAATTCGAAAGTGCCAATCCATAGCGAACAATGAAATCCAACAATCCATGTGCATAAAATTTGCATAACGGACGTTCTTCATATTAAAAGTTGCAGCAACTTTGAAAATTTAAACAGCAACAAATAGTTTTTACTAAATATTTCGAATCTGGAAAAAAACCAAAACAAAACAAAAAAAAACCCCTTCTAATATTAAATTTCAATTCATTTGGTTCAAGGGTTTATGAGTTTTGAATATTAGAAATATTCAGCTCGTATTGTTAAAATATTTCATTGGATTTTTATGAATATATATATATATATCCCAAAATATTCATCTTATCTCTCCAATATTTTTTATTGCGTTGAAGTTCAACGGGCCAAATAAACTTGCTGATGTTTTTCATTTTTAAAATAATATCTACTGTAAATTATAAATTATGAAAATCATATTTGATAAAAATATGAATAAAAACATTAATTTTCTGATGGGAATTGAAACCTTACGGTTTTTTTTATAGAATATCTCGAGTTTTATTAGTCAGAATGACGCCAAAATTTTGGATTAGCCCAATTAAATAGTCTGGAATCCGACTACGATATCAAAGTTAGGTGTTGCTATTGGAATTTTCAAAGTTTCTGCAAGTTTAAATATGGAGACGGTCCCTTATGCAAATTTTGTGCACATGAATTGGTAGATTTCATTGTTTACTATCGATTAGCACCTTGAAATTTCTGTAGCATAATTATTACGCGAAAAGCAACGGGTGTCCGGATTTTGTTTCACCGGCTGTACGTTATAATCATTATAGCTGCAAGTTTCTTGTGTAGAAATAGAATTGAGGTCACCTATAGACCCTTTTATAGAAGTTTTAAAAATATCTTTCTTCTTTAAACCCCCATTGTAATTTAAAGTCCCCCCAAAAATTATTTCTCGATACAGTAAAAGCTTAACAGATTCATCAAAATTACTCTTAATTAGAGCTAACAATTTTTTACCACTGCTGGGGAAGATTTTCTATGGGAAGTGAAAATTGCTCTTTGGTGGAATTGCAGCACATCGGCCCATGAGGTATTCATTGCACGGCGCGAACTATTTCGTTAAAAGAATTTTAATAAGTGACGGCGATTGCAAGTGACATCGACGTTTCTAGCGAACCGTTGGGGAGCTTTCATCGACGCAGTCACTGTGGGTGCACCACGCCGTAGCTAGACGCTTTCAACGGGGGAAAGGGCCCTGAATGTTACAGATGCTCAGAAAGGGACAAGGGGGGGCGAATTCTCGAATATTCTGTGATGTATTTTATTAATATATTTAATAACACCAACTATCAAAGCATATTAATATATTTAGCATTAATGAATAAATTTCTTGCTATAAATTTTGCATTTAATTTTACAGGTATACTAAAATTTATAATTTCTCTTATCCTTACTACAGAGTAGTTGAAAACTCAAACCCCTATAAAAAACATGATGTATACAAGATCTACGGTAGAAATATATTTAAACCATTTTCTTAACATCAAAGAACAATTTTAATTGTCGTGTGCAATTTTACACAAAACAAAATATCGAAAATAAAATTCTACGACAATTTATTTTGTGAAAAAATAGATTCCAAGATGGCTGATTACATTTCCAGGGGGGACTTAACCCCTCTATCCCCAATCTAGCTACGGTCCTGGGATGTACTGTTGTTGCGCCGACATCGATGTACTTTTGATGAAACTACTATATGTTTGCGTCATTTACTGGGATTAGAGAGTGGGTTTTCTTACATAATAGGGGTGGCCAGAGTACTCTATAACATGGATTAGGTATCGAAAGTTTATGTTATAATTATTTAAGTGTTACTGTATATGCAGTATATAGTATACTTGATTATTGACATTGACTTATTTGCCTCTTATTTCATTTGTTGATACACTTCTACAGCAGTTCGGCTTTTCTATTTCTTTAAGTGCTATGCATACGTACTTTCAGTGGCGGATTTTCACACAGACGCAGGAAGAGCGCGCCGGGGGCTCACAATTTCAGGGGCCTGAAAATTCCAAGGGCCAAAAAAAAAAACCAAAAAAAAACCCCACAAGTTTTAAATTTTCACGTATTTCTAATAAATACGTTTCATAATTTCTTATTACAAACATTTATTTTTAAAATAAAATACCTTCTTGCCCTGTAATCAAATTTTTCGCCGAAGTATTTATCAATTTTACTTTTATGGCTTGCAGGCTATGTGATGTATCATGATGTCTTCACACAAACGTTTCTGTTGAATTTAAATACAGACAAATGTTGGGAACTGAACGAAAGAGAGTCGCAGTTAATTTCTACATGACTATGTATTACCCCCCCCCTCCCCGAAACAGGGAAAAAGGCTTCCGTTTGCACACATTTCTTGCATTTCCTAAAATTTTGCATAGCTGCTATTTAGCCTGAGGTGAGAGCTCAAACTTTACATTTTACCACCAAATTCGCCATTAACAATCCCTTAATAGACCACATGCGATCTATTCAGGGATTGTTGAATCCCAGTCCCTAGAAACGAGCAAGACAAAACTTTTTCATGGGAATGCCAATCAATTTACCAACGTAATACACTCTTAAAAATTTCCGCGTTAGTTGTTACTAAAACATGGTGAAAATGCAGGCATTTTACCAAAATTTGGTTCACTTGAAAATTCAAAAGTACCACTTATTGGTGAAAGTATGGTATTTTTTAAATAACGATTAAACGCCGAACCAGATTTTCGTTCCACCTCCTAGCCAATCACTTGAGGCGAGAGAAGTCACGTGTGGCAAACAGCTTTATCCGTTGCGATTCTTTACTGATATTCACCAGTTTTTTTTACGTGCCAAGATCTCTTTAATGATCCGGCAAGCTACGATGATTCCAATTCATTAGTTTATGGTGTGTATATCCTTTATTTTTGATAAATTACAATGATTTATATAATAATTTCTGTATATATGAAGTTGATGTTTTTTATCATTAACAGCTAAAATGCTTATGTTTGGCCTAATAAAAATTCGTTATGATTTCGCTTGGTTGCTACCTTTTCGTAATTAATAAAAATTATGTGTACTCTCTGTATATGAAATGGGGTAGATGTGGCTTCAATAGCAGCCGAGATAAATAATGGGGGGCTCCAACACTCCTCGATACGTCTCTGACAGGTTGCATGTTAAAGGCAGATTTTCATTTTGCTATACAGTGTCCGGGAAATTTTGGCCACATTTGGTTCAACCTACAACAGTATATTTGGTTCAAGCTGGAACCATGAATTTGGTTCAATGTTGCCTTATTCGTTATTGAAAGTATATCCATATTTTGGTTCAACCTCCGGCCAAGTATTGGTAACATAGCTGGAGCAAAAATGTGGTGAAACGTAGTTCTTAACAATGGATGAAGCTGGAAAATCACCACATTTTGGTTCAACCCTGAACTATTATTTTTAACAGTGTAGGCATGTGGGCAAAAATTTAACTCAAAGGAACAGGAAAGGCCACAAAGAAAATATTTAGGATGGGCCTCATAATTAGATTGCTCCTGGGGCCTCTCAAATGCTAAAACCGCCACTGCGTCCTGTATAAGTGCTTTAATAAATATATTTTTATTAAATATTGCATTTCACTCATCATACAACATTTGGAAGTTCTTTCACTGCATTCGTAATTGCATGTAATATAAGAACTTCTAAAGGCAACCAAGGTTCCTACACGGGTTATCGGGGTATGGATTGAGCACTAAAGAAAAGTAGGAGGAATTAAGATTTTAGCCACATTTTTATTAAAAGGAAGGAGTTTTAGATAAATTTTATATTTTAATTGCAGTTTTCCGTTTCAGTGCAAGACTGTTTTCTCCCAACGTTTTCTCCATAGTTTTCAGATTTCTGTATAGTGGTCTAGTTTTAAGTATTTGCCCTGTAATTAGCATGAATACGAGAAGAGTTCCACACATTGCTGTATTCAGTAGCTTAGCGGTGAAGGGGTTAGAACGTAAACCTAACTATTGCTGATTCAAGCCATGCCTGAGTGCCTTGGTAGCCCTTTCTTTTCCTTTTAGACTTTTACGAATAAAAAAAAAGGGTTTTAATTTGAATCAAAAATACGAAGTGCCAAAAATTAATTCCTCTCTAACCTCTCTTCTTCAATTAGGGAGTTCCCCTTTAACAAATTAAAAATTACCTATGCACAAAACTAAACATAAGCTTATAAGTAATAGCATTAGCTTCAACACACATACTTTTTGTTTCATTATTATTTTAATAAAACCAATGGCGTGCTTCAGACAGTCATAAACTTCACACACAGTCGCACATTTTTTAATATCCTCAGTAGCAGACGATTTAATGCGAATAATTCATTGTCCAAATTATAATACAAAAATATTAAAGCGACTTTTGCTATGGAGTCTTGCATTATGAATATGCCGTTATTATACACACTCAAAAATAAGAGTAAGGAAACCTTCTGTAATACAACATTATATAATGACAATGCGGTCTTATCCATATATACAGTGCGTTGCATAATGATAGGTCCATCTGAAAAGAACAAAAGATCTGTTGAACTATTGTTTTCAACTTATATTTATAACAAGAGTTACAAAGCTCTTGTAACAACAAATTATATAAAAATAAAAAGGATTGTAAGTGTACTTACAAGAATAAAGTCACAATAATTAAAAACAGGTGTTGCAAAAAGATAAGTCCACCATATGAAACTTATTCATAAAAATTTATTAGTAGTAGATTTTTCCTCCCTTCTTTAGAATCAATTCATAAATTCTTTTTGCATAGAATTAATAACATTCTGCAAGTAATGCACATCGATGGCACGCCACTCAGACAGAATTGCCTCTTCCAGTTCATTGGTAGTATTATATTGTTTCCTATCTGCATATACAGCTCTTGCAAGTGTTCACCATAGATTGCCTGTGGGGTTTAAATCTGGACTGTAAGGTCGCCAGTCAATAATGTGGACACCGTTTTCTATAAACCACTCAGAGGTTGAATTATCTGTATGAATTGGGGCATTATCGTGTTAAAGCATGAAGCATGGCCCTCCGATTTCTGCTGAAAATGGTAGCAAGTGCTCATCAAGTAGGTTTTGATAATCTGTGGCATTCATACGAGTATTTAAGAATGTAATATATGTTTTTCCATACCACCCAAAGCCTGCCCAGATCAGGATAGAACCACTTCCACCTTGTCGTTTCAAAAATATTTGTACTTCTTTGCGCAAGTCGTGCCAATAAAATTGCCAGCCATCTGGCCCATCCAAATTTAATTTCTTTTCGTCGCTGAATATTACCTTTCTTCAGTCTTCTTTCCAATTCATTACATGTTACGCAAATTTCAATCTCTTTTCCTTGTGCTTTTCAGATAACTTTGGGGTAGCTTTCCTTTTTTTGCATCTTAAACAGTGCACCGTCTTCAGGGTCCTAAACAGCATTGACGTTGATATTGGAATGTCCTTTCGACGTGCTAAAGCACCCAATGAAGTTAAACCAGATTGAACCTCCTTAACAATTATCCTTGTTTGGCGAGAGGTCAGTTTAGCAGACTTCCCGGTGGATTTTTTTGTACTGTAAGCATCCTCTAATCGAATAAAATTGTTCACCATATTATGTGATCGTTTCAAACGTTTCGCTATTTCTCTATATTGGACTTTCCGCATTTTTTAGAAGCTTTAATTTTGCCCTTTTAATTTTGGTAAGATAATTTTTGTGACCCATTTCATTTCTATTAATTAACTCGGTACTATGCTAAAAGTAACAGTTAAAAACACATTCTACAGCTCAGTGACGTCGAAAGCACATGTCAGGACGCAAATTTGCATAAATGATATATAATCACGCGGTATTTCAAAAAGAAATCTAAGGTGGACCTATTATTTTGCAACACCTCAATACTAAAAAATTTCGCATTTCTTAAAAAAATCATTTTCTTTTTAGCATATTTCACTGTGTTATTATTACATATCCTAATACGAAATCACTGAAATTTTTTTGGAGATTATTTGCATATTTTTATGAAGAAAAAATTACTTTTATTGGTGGACCTATAATTATGCAACGCACTGTATATATAATTAGAATTTCATATTTAAATAAAAAAGATTACATATAGAAACCCAACGACCCTAACCTGTTATTGCTTCTGTGAAAGTAGGTTCATAACAATACTTTTGATAACTTGAGAGAAAGTCGGGAATAGACGAAAGTTATATTTACTTATTCATCGAAATAAAATAAAAAAACGGATTATTTCATTACGTGTTTGTCAAATAATCTAATTTAATAAAAAAAATGGTTTTTCCGCAGGTGAATTTTTAGAGCATGGAGTGGGAAACAAGAAATATGCGATGACATGAACTTCTCTTGAGCAAACGAAATTAGAACAACAGCTTTCCCAACCCTCCAGCCCGATTATTTAATTTTGTGCTGGCTTTATCATCGGATTTTTTTGCATAAAAGTGCAATCGAGTATTGATTCGATATAATTAAACGAATATTGAATTTTTAAGTTCGTTATTTTTATTTTATTTTTTTTCAAACCCATTCATCGCTGAATTTGAAGGTTCAGAATATGAAAAAAAAAAAAAATAAAATAAAAAATAAAACATGGGAATGGAACCATTGGGTGTGTTCCATGAAAATAATTTGTAAATAAAATTCACGTCTCTTGAATTCGGAAATTATTAGTATTATTATTTTTATTTTATTTTTTGATTTGGATTGAAGTAACCTGTCTCATATTTGTCTACCAACTTCCCATATTCGTGCATTTTTTTATGTAATTTTCAAAGTGACCTAATATTATATTCATGACTTCAATATTTTTTATCAAAAAGAACATAGTAAAACTGGTTTCATTCGCGAAACAATTTCAAGAATAAGGAAAATCGTAGATGACTTTCGCATACAAGTTTAATAACGTTTTAAATTTTAGTTCATGTCTTAATTTCCTTTTCCGTTCATAGACCTCGCATGTTAACACCTCTTTCGGAGGAGAATTTCAATTACATCTTTTATAATTTAAATGCTAGCAAAATTGCATTAAACAATTTACTATAACGTGCATCACTCAATAAATAGAAGGGAATACCCAAGGTACAGTATGATGAAATGATGAAAAAAGTTGTATTGTCAAAAGTTTAATGGACAAATTTTTTGAAAACTATATATATATAACTGGAAGGAGACCCACACGCTGAACGTATGTGACGATGTGTGGAACCGGCCAGGCCAGTAACCTAGTGTCCTACCCCGCCTTCAAGTGGTGCAGGCTGAGCTTTCTATTTATGTGGCAAATTAATATTTGCTGCACGGATAGAAAGGCGGAAGGGGAGGGCTAATTCACCAACCCGTCTAGCCAGCGTGGTGAAATTATGGCTAATTCCTCCATTATGTTGACACACCAGAAACCATGGCCCCTAGTCTCCAGGTGCTGGAGTGCTCCTGATCAAGGCAGCGGTCAGTGTGGCATGAAAGCAGGGGGTGCTAAGAATCACTGGAATGGCCCAGGCTGCCGTTTGTTATTGACCTTGGCTACGTTTAATGGACGATCCCTTGCTTCTGAAGCAAAACTTCAGGAATTGGAAGAGGAACTAGACAAGATCAAATGGGACATTGTAGGACTCAGTGAAGTTAGAAGAAAAGGTGAAGAGTTGGTGGAACTTAAAAGTGGACATTTGTTTTATTATAGAGGAACGGAAACTGGAAGAACAAGTGGTGTTGGCTTCTTAATCAACAAAAGAATTAAAGACTGTCTTCTGGAAGTTGAAAGTACATCAGATCGAGCAGCGAGGCTCGTTGTTCAACTAACCCAGCGATACCAACTTCAAATAGTACAGGTATATGCACCAACATCAAGCCATACCGACGAAGAGGTTGAAGAATTTTATGAAGAAATCAAAGAGTTACACACCAAAGGGAAACAACATATCAAGCTCATCATGGGGGATTTCAATGCAAGAATTGGACAACAGGAACAAGGAGAGACATCGGTTGGTAAATACGGATATGGGGAAAGGAATGAACGTGGCGATCAACTCATCGAATTTGCAGAAGCTGAAAACCTTAGCATCATGAATTCATTTTTTAAGAAGAAACCGCAAAGAAAATGGACATGGAAACACCCAAATGGGGGAACTAGTGAAATTGACTATATCCTGGCAAACAAGAAATCAATTATTGAAGATTGCAGTGTACTGAACAGATTTAATACTGGAAGTGATCATCGAATGGTGAGATGTAAAGTGCACTTAAATACTAAATTAGAACGACAGAAGCTCATTAGGAAACAAGTAAGTAAGAGGGTGGATTTAAAGAAATTAAAAGAAAATACCGAGGCATTCAAGTTGGAATTAAAAAATCGCTTTTCTGCACTGGAAGGACTTATTGATGAAAGTGATATCTCAGAAGCAAATGAAAACATTGTTAAGACAATAGTTGAAACTGCTGGGGAAATTGGTGGTGTAACCTGTAAAAAGCACAATAGCAAATTATCTGAGAAGACGAAACAGCTCATGAAAAGGCGAAGAGATATGAAGGTGGACAATCGAAATACCAGTTCCAGGATTGAGTACATAGAACTTTGTAAAACTCTGCGCAAAAGCATGAAAGAAGACATAAGAAAATTCAATTGTGAGTTAGTAAGGAAGGCCATTGAAAATAACAAGAGCCTTAGGGTTGTTAAAGGAAGTTTGTCTGTTGGGAAGAAACACATCATTGCATTAAAAGGAGAGGATGGCACCGTAACAAGAAATAGGGAAGAAATACTTAGAAGAGTTGAAGAATTCTACAAAAAACTATATGAAAGTAACAGTGGATTAAACGAAGACACTGAAATAGTCGAAGGAACAGCTCCTAAAATCTTAAAAGAAGAAGTTTCATTTGCAATAAAAAGTATGAAGAAAGGAAGAGCCCCTGGCGATGATGGTATTACATTAGATATCCTAAAAGAAGCTGGAGAATATGTAGAAGACATACTTGCAAAATTCTTTACCAAATGTCTTAACAGCGGTAACATACCAAACCAATGGGATTCTGCAACAGTAATTCTTTTGCATAAAAAAGGTGATAAAGAGGATTTGAAAAATTACCGACCAATTAGCTTGTTACCTGCTATTTATAAAATCTTCACAAAAGTGCTAACACATCGCCTGCAGAAAAAATTAGATGCAGCTCAACCAAGAGAACAAGCTGGATTTCGAAGTGGATTCAGTACAGTGGACCATATTCAAGTATTAAGAGAATTAATTGAAAGAACACATGAATATGAACTTCCATTGTGTGTTGCATTTATTGACTATGAGAAGGCCTTTGACTCTATTAAAACATCAGCAGTCATCAACTCTTTAAGATCAACAGACATTGAGGATGTGTACATTGACATGGTGAAACGTGTGTATAAAAATGCAAGTGCAAAATTTCGGTTACATAAAGATACCAAAACTATCAAAATTGGTAAAGGTGTGAGGCAGGGAGATACCATTTCTCCAAAACTTTTTACTTCAGCTTTACAGATGATTTTTCAGCTGATAAATTGGAATAACAAGGGAATAAAAATAAATGGTGAATATTTAAATCATTTGCGGTTTGCTGATGACATTGTTATTTTTTCAACGAACCCATTAGAACTCCAAGACATGGTACAGGAGCTCTCAACTAGAATATAAACCAAAGAGATACAGACATAAAGGCAATTTTCCCTTCAGGATAAAATTGTTTATAGAATAATTTGCAGTACACACGTATAATTAGCTCAAACTAGAGCTTTGACGTTTTAGGCGAAAAAGAGATGACGTCCCCATCCTGGATTCGAACTAGGGTCCCTCCATTGATCCAGTAATATCTTGGCTTCTAGACGAATGAGGACAGGAAACAACGCTCTCTTTCTCCGTATGTAAAGATGTAAGATATTATTACCCTCCGCAGGGATAACACAATTGCCAAATAATGGTCAACACACAAAGCCTCCGGGGCAAGATTTTTGTGAGTTTTCGTGGGGACGGCGTCCCTACGCCGGAGGTTTTGTTTTAGGAGGTTTCTCCAAAAACAAAAAAGCTCTAGTTTGAGCTATTTATACGTGGGTGCTGAAAATTATTGTGTAATAAATTCCCATACGAATATATATTTTTATAATATATGCTATATATTATAATAATAATATTTAATTTTGGCAAGCGAAATCACTTAGCTTGATAAATGGAACAAACAGTATTTCTCGAAACGTCGCGATATTTTTCTTATGCTGTTGGTAACTATGCTGTTGTATTACTTAATGCTGTTGTATTACTTAATGCTGTTGTATTACTTATTCTTACTTTCTCTATTTCTTTCTACTTAAGTTTATTTTTATTGAATATTTATTTCTAATTGATTTTCCTCCTTTCGTTACTTTTATTATTCTTATTTCCAATTTATTTTTCTACTTTACTTATTTTTTCTTTCTATTTTCTTTCCTTTTTTCTTTCGCATTCCGACAAGTGGAAAATTTTACTCATTATAGTTTTCTATGGCGGAAGATTTCAAACTGTACATCGTCACTCCCTAGGTCGCAATGGAAGTTTGATACGATTTATTTTTCACCAACATTTTAATTATTATCCTCGTAATTTCATTTTATTTTCCCCATAACCCTATTTTTTAAAATTTATATATAAAGGCAATTACGTTTTAAAAATCATGCAATTAGTCTTTCACTAGAATTTTAGAATTGTACTTATTCACAAAAAAAAAAAAAAATTTATTAACACTTTAAACTTCATTCTTTACCCATGATGGCGCTAAGTTCCTGGTGAAGCGAGGTGTTAGACCAATGTTTCTCAAACTACAATTAGTTGCTCACGGACCACGTTTAGCTTTCCTTTATTTAACATCGAACTATTGATGACCTCTTTCGAGAGGAAACAGAAAAATATATTGACTAAAATTATGGTGGCAACTCTGAGTAATAATATTAGTCCGTCAGCTTTAAGATAAATAATTTTGCCCAGTGCAAGATAATTAAAATATTTAAAGAGCATCCAGTGTCAGGATTTTATATTCCAATATAGATTTCTTATATTACTTAGATATTTTTAAGTATGCCACTCTTAATAATTTTAATGCCCGCATCGACTTTTACTCATCACAGACGGGCAAATGTTCGAGTCGTGACGTTTAATAGAGTATTTTTCTGAAATTTTCCGAAGATTCTGCAGTCCACTCGATAGTTTGCCACGGATCACCAAGAGTCCGCGAACCACAATTTGAGAAGCACTGCCTTAGGCAGTTACTGAACTCGCCTTACTCTAAAGCCACCTTTAACTCTTACTGTTTAACTTTTGTTCAAATTCGAGAAAACGTATTTTCTGCAGTGGAAAAGTATATTTAAGTCGTTATTACATGTGTCTATAAATAGTGAGTTTAATTCTTAAAAGAAAATTTCAAACTTCGGTCTCGCAGGTTTTTACATGGTTCAAACCTATTTCGGGATTAAACCCTGAACTTGCATGAGCAATCGACGGTGGGCAAAAACGATGAGCATCAGTGCATTAAAAGGCAAGGGGGGGGGGATAAAAAAAAACATGGGGTAAAAAGGAAATGGCATCGTCATCAACAAATGGTCAGCGAACGCTACGGGTCACGGACTTAGTGACCTCAGATTTTTCCAGTTCCCGGCATGGCTCGTGTGTTCTGAAGATGGCCGAATGGTGGCCATCATCCCAGCTAAATTTCCGGCCCCTTCAGATCGTTCCAACTGGCCAGGTACGTTGACTCGTTATAGCCGACCAATCAGAAAGCTTTGCAAGGCTTTCATCAAGAAGTAGTTTTTACTCCTCTGCACTTGATGGACAGAAAGAGGTAGAAATCTGTCGCAGGAATAAGACGGAACGTGGTTGTCATTTAGAGTTGGGCTGAATACCAAATTGATTCTCGTCCGGTGAAGTTCAACATCGGTAAGTACATATCAATGAATTTTTTCTAAATAAGTAAAATCAACCTCTGATAATAAATCAGTAATTCCAGCTATTTCGTTATATAATTTTTTTTTAAAAAAATAAACCCCCAAACATAAAGAAATATTGAAAAAAAAAAAGCACTGGCAAGCAATTCTTATATATCTGTATAATAGCTACTATTCAATATAAAAAATAATTCATCAAAATTATGCTACGTGGATTTGTGCTTATTTATATGGAAGCATGGCATAATTATTGTAATCTTTGTTTTAATCTAAATATTACAGGTGTCCCCTCTTTCCAGAACTGAAAGCCACTGGGGGTTGTCTTACCACATTCAGGACGGTTTTAGCACTAAACTTTTAAAATTCCAAGTTTTTGCAATAAGAAACATATAATGAACAAATTTTTCAGGGTTTTTATTTGGGTCGGGTCCTGTTAGCTCACCCATTCAGATAGCACCGAACCCACTGACTATTGTAGTTTCTTTTCTCCGGGTATTATAACTCAAAACACTTAGGTTCAAGTTTAAACCTTAACCACGAAGTGTCATACTTGAATCAAAATAATCAGTTCCCCTTCATAACCTCCTTAATTACTTGAAGAGACCTTCATATGTATTGGTTTGAATATATTTTATATTGAACGTGTAAAACAATTATTTTTTCAGCATAGCTAAAAAGAAATAATATAAAATCGTGCTTGATACTTTAAATTATAAATAACAACGTTCTCTTAAGTGGCGGTTAATGAAGAGTCGTTTATATAGAATACACACATCACACAGTCAATTGGACTTTTAACTTTAATATGTGAATGCTTTATTTAACGTAGTTGTTCAAACCAAACTTTTAACTAATAGTTTCATATTGTAGCTTAAAATGTATTATAATCAATAATTTATGTTTTACTCTCAGGTACTGCCCCCCCCCCCCCACCCCAAGATTTAAGGACGCCGGGTAAAAAGCGTCTGAAACGTGATATTGCGAAATTTTATGTTATCTCAATAGCGAATAATTCATATCAACACAGGTATTAAACTAACATTTATTCCGCGTTTGTACTAGAGAACGTATGCTCCAATATTGTCGAAGTTTAAAAAGTATTATTTTTGCATTTTCGGATATTGATGTTCCTAGGCACGTGTCTTATTTACTTGGAAATCCACCACTACCTCCATAGGCGTAGGCAGAAAGTTCATAAGGGAGGGTTATAGGCTCAAAGAGGGGTTACAGAGCTACAACTCATATATTCCTATGTTAAATATACAAAATTTCATTTCAATGGGGGTTATAAGTTCCATCAACACCCCTATATAGTGACTACTTCCATGGTTATAAAAACTAACGCAACGAAACGTAAAAATATACTATTCATTTGATTTTATCCAATTAAAAAAAAATTTAGGATATTTCATTTTTTTTCGTGATGAATATTAAACTGTTATATAATTGTATGAAAGTGGAATCCAAATTGGAATAATAAAAAGCAGGCAATTTTGGGATATTGAAAAAGTTAAGAAGAATTTTCTGTTTCTAAATTTTTGATTTTTCAATTCCTTTCAAAATTATGTAAAAGCTTGTTGTACTTGAGGAACACAGGCATACATTTACAGCCATCAGCTTTCCAATATAAATGATGGTTTCTCTAAACAATTTCTATGTATATCTACGTTGGGCTATTCATCAGTATGCTATTCTAATAGGTTCTTTTTATTTTAGCTATTCACACACACAATATTGTTCAACCTCGCTTATATAGTTTCTACCAACTTCTTAGTATCTAATATAAAGTTCCATTTATTTATCGTTAACAAGTTCTTCGCATAAGGTTCTTTCTTTTAATGACATCGTTAACTGAGTTTATTAGGTGTTTTGCTTTTCATATATCTATTCTGCAAGCTTTTGGTTGTTTATTGAAACGAATAACTAACACATTACTTTGTTACTCTTTCAGTTGTATGTTATGTTGCATACATCAAATATAAGGATTAAACTATCGTGTTATTTCGAGATATATATCATATTTATATCATTTGTTTAGTACAATCAACGGTCGCATTGGATAAACATATTTTCATCCTTATAAGGATTCAGCATTTGGTTGTCATACACTGAAGAAAGATTTTGAAATATTACTTTTTTTTCTTAAAATATTTTTTAATATAATCTTACGCGTCATTCTTTAATTATTGAATTTGATTGAGTCTCTGTGAATCGTTAATTGTTTATGTGATTAAGATAAATTTGATGCCTTAATTCATCAATTAAGCCATTTTTAATTTAATGAATAGCATATAACAAACAAATATATAATTAAGTAAATCTATACTCAAGCCATAAGATTTAATCCTAGAACTTGTTTTAAATAAAAACTATAGTTTATATGAAGAGAAAATGACACGCTGATAAAGAGTTTTGTGTTCCTTGTCTTTAACATATTTTATTAAGTAGTTATTATATTTTGTATCCTTTGTATGTATATTATTTAGAATGATTTTCCGAGAACAGGAGTGTAATAAGGGTCATGGTCTGCGAGCTGTTTTAGCGTTTATTTTCCGTAGCCTCAAACTACCCTTTCAATTATAATTAGTTAGTGTTTATTATTTTATTTTAATGAAGCTGTAGGAGGCTATTATTTGTAATGTAAATAGAAAGTGTGAGATTAAAACTGATTAAACCTTGGATTGATGCTATATTTGCAAGCTTTCCTATACGGTAAACCTTTCCAATATGCCAAATAAGTGTCTAAGAAGTAATAGGTCTCTGTAGTAGAAATACAAGAACTACTACATCATTAATATAACGCTGAAACACTCATCATATAAGCCTAATGTCAAATCCTAACAAGAAATAGTAGATTTGCCAATTATAGAGTGGTGGGGGGAGAAGTCGAAAAAAAGTTTCATCGCAATTGAATTTTCCGTACTTAATAGAGTGATATCCACTTTTAATATATGTCTCTCATTGCTTTCAAATTTATTATACAGCACAAGACCCCCCCCCACGTTTGGTAGGCAAACATATCAATTTCTAAATTTGCTCTGATATCAAAAGTTCGTTTATTTGGGTTAAGTGAAAAGGCGGGATCGCCTTTCTAGGACCTCGGCTTCTCATCGGCTAAGATTGATCGTTTATAGCCACGCGTCTCGAATCTTTACCACGCGCTCCCTTGAAGATGAAGAGGCCCATCAAAAACCCTCACCTTTTTTAGTTGCCCCCTTTTCCGTTGGAAGAGGGGGCAGACGCCACCTCTTTGAATCATAGGGACCCGCGACGAACTGGTGCACCTGTAGATTTGGCAAAGTCGGCACCCCTAGAGAGAAACCGGTTCGGTGAGATAATGTGCGGAGGGTGGTGGTGGTGAGAGCTTTAACACACACATGCAATTCGGCAGTCTCTCGCAACGACGACTCCCGAATCATCCAACCGCAGCGGAACCGGTTGCTTTTCCCCCGTACCGGTAAAAAACTTTCACCGAAAGGCACGGGTCAGGTAAACGCCATTCAGCGGCAAAATCTTTGGGCTGCGGACGCCGATCGTGCCCGCTTCTACGCCGTCGACGCCCCTGAACATCCCAAGGATATTGAATTCGATGCCGGGGACTTCATCCAGGTAGGTTTCAGTTAGTTTATCGCTGACACTTTCTTATCTATGCATTTTCAACCGATTTTTTCCTTGGCTGTATTTCATCGCGATAATATTTGCCGAAGCAGACTGGAATACAATTACGCGCGGTCGCTATTATCATACAATATCACATTGTCTGAATACGTATCGAGCAAAATTTTATTGGCCGAAGCAGGAGGAAATGGGTTAGAAAAACAGACAGTGCCAAGTGAAGGTTTTAATGTAGTGGCTGTTCAGTTTATATGGGGTTTGACGAGTCGTTGCAACGTATAGTTCTCTTCCGCTCTGTTCGTAGCAGACGATTTCACTTCCCATAAAAGATGTGACTAATCTTATAGTCTCTTGAAAAGTTTACCGATATCTGAAGTGTCATTTAATTTGTGCAGTTAGTTTTAATATTCCACTTCTTATGAGTGTGTGTGTGTGTGTGGCATTTAGAAATTTCAATTTGCATATTATACCAATTCACACAGAACATTTTATATTGAAAAAGTGGGTAATCAATGTTAAATCAGATTTTCTATTTGACTTTGTGGATATAAAACACGTCGCAAATTTTTTGTTAAGTTTTTTATCTTTTGCATCTGTAAACCCTTTAACCCTTTGCCAAAAAAGTCGACTGAACTCTAAAACTGAGCTCGGAAACACTGCAATTCTTTTTACAATTAATTAATTATATGAGCAATTTTGCAATTAATTATATGAGGGAATAATTCGCTAGCTTGCATTTTATAGCTCTATGCAAGATGTGTCATTTCACATTGATAACGATTTTATAAAACTGAGTAATGGAAATCATTCTCCTCATTGAATTTTTGGTTTTGATTGAGCAAAAGAAAAATTTGAACTATTATTAATGCTGCTTTAAAAAAAAAAAATTGGTCGTTGAAAAACACATCGCGCAATAATCGTACAACACTTTAGGGGTGGAGACTGCAGTTCGTTGAAGCGAAGCACGAGGGGTAATTGACGGGAAACCATAGAGGGGGAACGAGTGGACAGGGAGAGAGAGAGAGAGAGAGAGAGTATTGACCCAGCAATCTTGGTGCCATTTCAATTATCCTCCCATCACGAGATTTAGCTCGGCGATATATATATTCCCCATCGGCCCACCATTCAGAGACTTTGACTTCATGTCCATCAACTGCGTCGAGTGCGAATTGCGCAGATCGGGCGCATGCGAATGCGAGATCGACGTCTCGGACGCATGCGCAGCTTTAATTGCACTGCGGCCCCCTAAATCTGAACTTTTTTACACGTTAAATTCGTCATCGTAATTAATAATCCTGCGTCGCTGGAATTAGTCCGTTTGTCGACATGGATTAATCATTTTAGTGACAGTGAAAATTTTCGGAGTAGGAAGTGGAGAGGGGGTATCTCCGTTTATGACCATTACTATGTTTTTTTGGTTTGTTTTTTTTTCGTTATTTTTAGCAATTTTTTGTGTCGCAGATATATTTGCCCAGTCTAGGGCAAGAGGACAAATTAAATTACATCAATTGAAAATGAATTACATCAATTAAATATTTATATATTAGGCTATAAAACATATTACACTGAGTATGTCGGTAACTCGGGTAAAAATTATAAATCAATATATGAAAGTGGACCAATGGCGGATTTCTACGTAAGCACGCAAGGTGCATTCTTAGGGACGGCAATTTTTTTTGGGGAGGTGGCAGTTACGAACCCCAAAACAAATTATTAGTTATTATATAAAAGTATAAGTTAAAATATGAATTCGAATGATTACGTGAAAAACCACCTCCACATAAAAAGTGATATACATGATTTTTTTCCAAAGAATATCTTTGTTCGTAGGGGAGGAAGGGGGCGGATATACAAGCTGCACCTAGGGGCGGAAATGTTCTAAATCTGCCATTGTGGGGAAGAGCGGATGTTTGGATGTTTTTTTGCAAAATTCAAAGATTTCATTATATGTCGTATAGCAACTTCGAAATAACTCAAGTTTATTATCTAGCTGCTTATTAACGTAAACCCAGTTGGTAAAGTGTTATATCGTTATTTTTGATGTTTCAAATGCTATGTTCTGTATCCTGCTTTCATGAAGTTTTCAGTGTTGCGACGTTAATTTATTATTTTGTACGTTGCTTTTATTTTTCGTTATGAAAGCTTCGCTTAGAGCAGGAACACCTGCCTCTTTGTTGAACGCGAAAGCAAAATTAAAGATAGGCTCTAATGCTTCCGGTCATTATACTCAGATTCGAAGGGGTAGGTAAAGGACCCCCACCTCTTAATATGTAGGATCCCCCTATCTTGAACCCCCTATGCACAACCCGTCTTAACTTCTCTCCCACAGACTGAGACGCCAGACTGCATGCACCATCGAACACAGTTTTGCAAGTTTTCTTTCTTTTTCCTGAGGGCCTGACTTTTCCAGTAGAAAATTTTCCCAATCATTAGAGACTGGGGGAGGGTAGAGAAAAAATTCGCTGCCAAG
Organism: Dysdera silvatica; assembly: GCA_006491805.2. Lineage (NCBI taxonomy): Eukaryota > Metazoa > Arthropoda > Arachnida > Araneae > Dysderidae > Dysdera > Dysdera silvatica. The sequence continues at coordinate 120,075,648 of QLNU02015360.1, read as the reverse complement.
AACCTGTATCTACTTGTATTCAACCGATACAAAAGCGAAATATTTTCTCATGAAAGCTATTAGCCCCAACGTACCGTTGAAGATCATTTTTTTTCCAACGTTCATTCATTGTTCCAGTTTAAAAGTCTCTTATCTCAATTAAACATGGCGATTCGAAATTTAAATAGTATGTTTGTAAAAGCATTTGAACCTATGCGAAGTTTTTTGAACTTCCGGGGAGGGTTCTTTGATTTAATAAGAATATAGATTTGCCAAGTAAAGGTACGTGAAATGATTTAAATATTCCTAAGCCTTTTTTCTTTATCTTTTCGCCTCTTGTCACGTAAACCCTCTTGGGTCATAACAATAGTTTTTAAAAATTTCGTAAATTATTCAAAATAAGTTAAAATTTTAGCTTTATGTTAAGACTAAACGTCAAGTGATTACGTATTCAAATTTGAAGGCAATGATTAAGTTTACTAGGTATTAGATAAATTTAAAAAATAAAATAAAAGCAGAATAGATAATCATTCAAAAATGTGTTCAGTGACGTCTATTTATTTATTTTTTAATTTTCGAAATTTCAATTTGATTTATTCCTTTCCTTTTCTTCTTCATAAAGTTCAACTTAAAAAGAAAAGGTTATTAAATGTGAATCATCAAATGTCAGGAGACGACAATCTCCCACAGGCCAAGAAGACCCACTTTGGAAGGACTCTTCAAATAAGACGAAAAAACGTTTCAAGCACACAACCACTTTATCGTATCGTGAGATAGAAATGATATCGAGTTAAACGACTGAAGACACTCACTTTAAAAGATCTGAACTAGTCCTAGGTATGTCCAATTTAGAGAAATAGTTCACCGGTTCTGTCCTACCGTATAAAGAACTTGAAGAATTAAAGACGAATTTCAAGAGAGCCCGAAATTCCCTTGCAGAAGGTTTGAAAAGAAATTCTGATTTTAGGAATGGACAATACCTTCAAGAATGTGGAACTTACGAAATATTATTTCAAAACGTCTTTTAAACGTTATAAGACTTGAAGAGCTGGTGATGGATGCGAATCGATATTGGATTACTGCCTCATTTCTATCAGTATCTTGTCGTCCTCTGTAAGGAGCACTGGGAAGAGAGAACCACTTCGAAAATTAAATATAATATATTACAATTGCTTTCTAAATCGTATAAATACCAAGGACCAAATTTAGACGACAGTCTTTCGTCAGAGTTTTGACATTTTTATAGACAACAATTTGTGCCGTTTTTGTTTGTTTTCGAACTAAACGCTTCTTAAAGCGTGTAGTTTAATCAAAATCTAAGTTTTTCTTTAAAGCTCTTTTCACGGTTCCTAAAAAGTAGTTCTTTTGAAGTTCTTAAGACAATGAAAAGTTGTCCTACTTTCTTTAAGCTCGTGTTTCAAGTTAACTCCCGTCTTGTTCCAAGATCAAAGGTAGCCACTGACTTAATTCTCTCCTACCCTTTTTCAAAAGTCACCATTCACACTTCGAATCGCCTGGAGTTGGTCATTCCGGTTCCGACAACATATCATCATATAAAAAGACATGACGTATCCGTTTTTGCGCAATAAATAATACCGGATCTTAAACACATAAACAGGATTTGTTGAAGGACGATGCTATTTGTTTGCCATTGTATATTTTGAATCGTGCTAGTCAATTATTATTCACTAACGGTACAGGTTTTAGCCGCTATTGTGTTTTTAAACGAGTTATGTAACTGAGAGTTAACAGTAACTAAATTAAAATTTAAATAAGTTTTAAGTAAAGTAAAGTGGATTCGTTGGCTAGTGTTTGTGTATCGGTATCAAAACACTAACACTTTAACATAAAGTATATTGACGTCGATCACCGTAAAATTAACTACAGGATGCGTGACACCGTCCTCGCACTGTGTTTTTGTTAACAAAATTATATAGGGATATCTGTCAATATCGATACCCACGAGACCGATAAAGATATAGCGTTATAGATAATTTATCTTTATAGACAAGGTTGAACATAATACACTCTATATGTGCTGGGAAAGTATTATCATAGACAGATTATCGTTATAGACAAATTTTCGCTGCATCATAATCATTTTAATATATCTCACTGAAGTCTACCAATGATATGCTTTCAAATAACCTCCATACTTATGGGATATGCTGCTTTTCTGCCGTGTTCAATTTTATAGCATTATATTGGTACACTATTTGTTTGTGTTTAAATAGTATTTATTACGATATTTCCACGAATATGTTTTTGGTCAGAAGTTCGGTTATTTAGATGCATGGGCATTTCTGCGAAATATGAATCAAATGTAAAGTGACTTTTTTTTTTGCCGATGATAAATATTTAATATTAACACGTTCCAATATAAATCTTAAAAATCTATAATTTCTTATTCAAAATCCCCACCCCGATTATTTTCTCTCTCTCTCTCTCCCCCCCCTCCCAATATTGCTTATAATTTAGCTGTCGATAAGGTTTAAGACAATACAATACGTGTTTGATTGTTAAAATATCGGTATTTAATCTGTAGTAAAAATTTGAATATATCTATGGAGAACGTATACACTGTATACACTGGCGTACGCTAGGGTGTTGATGAGGGGTTTGTAACCCCCTTGCGATGAAATTTTGTATATATACATATAAATATTCGGACTTGTGAGCTCTATAACCATCCATTACAAGTCTGTAACTCCCCTTATGGACTTGCTGCGTACACCTAGGGGCTGGCTATGACTATTGGGGGCCCAGGCCCAACTTGCATTTTAGGACCCCCTAACGCGCATATAAAGATTGGATATAAATCTGAAAAACCCTTATTCCCCTTTAAAATTTTAGATTAAATAGGCTTTTCGATCACACTGTCACGCCAACATCGTAGTTGCAATTGGATACCAGCTATGATTTCTCTGAATTCGTTTTGGATTGTAAATCCGAAGAAGGAAAAAAGAATGAATCGTTTTTTTATCAATTTACTGTATTTTACATTAAATAAAATTGTCAAATAAATATTTGGAGGCCCGGCTTTAGCGGGGCAGACTCAGCGAGCCCTTGCCATAATCTGGCCCTGCCTACGCCTATAATTGTATAATATGATTTTCAGAAATGTAAGCATATTTAGAGGGTGAAAATTTGAGTACGCCTATGTGAGGAATCATATAAAAATGTATTAAATTAAAGATGCTCTTTTATATAAAAAAATTGTAATTGTGATCAATTCTGAAATGCAATTATAGCAATGGTAAAAAGAAGTCAGAGAAAATTCAGTTTAGTTAGATAATTATTTTCTGTTTCAGATATTTTTTAAAAGATAGCTTTATTTAAATACTTATGCAAAGGTTAGTAAGCCTCCTGTTAATTATGAATAAGTGGCACACAAGTTTAAAGTATAGAAAATAAGTTAGTTTCTGACTCCATGTTTGAGGATGCTAGAATATTCATAATATCTGACACAGTATTTGCTCTTTTAAAAACATATACTGTATTTTACTAACATTACAGTAACTTCATCTAAAGGAATTTCAAGTGTTTGAGATTCAGTATCCAGCCCCTCCCATCCTCTCGCCCTGAAAATCTTAATTTTCGTAACAATCTTAAATTCCTTAATGAAATTTTACCACTTAAATAACTTAATTGTAAATCCATAGTGTAATAATCATCAAATGGCTGTATAAGGTCCAATCAAGTAAATTCAACATCTCCAATCAAGTAAATAAAAACTACTTATTTCGCCGCTTAAGCTGAAAATCGTTTATACAGAAAGGTTAATTATAAGGCTTCATTGATTTAAAACTTAAAATAGTAAGTAAGCTGTAGCAAGTTTCTTTGTTCAAGCAGTCAATATTGGATATTTATGCATGGAATATTCAATTTAAAATATCAGCTTTCAAATTCGGTTTCTGTCTTTAACGTCCTAGTTGCCAGAAATCAGCTAAATATTTCTATAACGATTTAATGACGATTGATATGCAGTATGTGTAAAATAAATCACTAAAATGTATGCTCTTTCAATTGCAATTGATAAAGTTAGTTATTATGTTTCATGAAAAATGTTCAAGCAATTTAAACTTACAAAGCATGCACATGCATGGTAAAAATTTTCAGAGAAAAACTAAAAAAAAAAAAAAGAAAAGAAAAAAGTGCTATCTATAAAATTGAAAACACAAAATTACTTCCAAAAACCTAATATAATAACTGATATTTCAACATGTATTTGAAATGCATAAATATGTACTTGCTTATTTGTGTTTTAATTTTGCTGCGATTTGGAAAACTGTGAAAATTGAACTCAAAAATAAAGCAACTTTTCGACTTAAGGCCTTGATATGGTGTGTGTGTGGTTTCCTTATACTTTTCCCCTGGTTATGATAATATAACATTTTTAAAGCATAGCTCATTTTAATTTTGGCGAAGCTTTTGTCAAATTTTAGTGTTCTAAATTTTACCTTCGATGAGAAAAAATATTATATGTAATGAGGGCATTTTTTTTAATTATTAATGGCAATATCATATAGAAGGTAGACAAAAAATAAAAGTTACTCTCTTTGCAGTTTTCTAAAGGTCAATTTTTTCCTTAACATTTTTAATGCAACCAAATATCCAATAAATTGTTTCACGTAACATCTCTTAAATCGCGATAGTTATCGTTAACATCATGTGGTTGTTTTGATAAATTTTGCAGATTTTTTAATGGTATCTACTGGAGAATTCAGAAATTAGTTGTGTCTAAAGCTGCCTCACTATTTCAGTTATTAGACTGCGGTAGGAATTTGTAGAGGGAACTTGCTTGTTCTTACATTTAGAATGGGCTTAGGAGAACGCTTTATGAAAATGTGGAAATATTGTTTAAATAAGAAAATCAATCAAACTGATTTCCTTTTACAGTTTACAAATCATATTTATGCAGCATAACAAAACATCCGGGAATTTAGATTAAATTAATTATATTAAATTTCCATTGTTTCAAAATTTTGATTTGCCGTATTTTTTCTCTATAGGTATTTATAATTATTTATTTCTGTGTATTTTCGCAAATTCAACTATGACTTAAAAAACAATTTTTTAACTATCAAGCGATAATATTGGAAATTTTTAAAAGCGTATGTTCTCCAAATAGCATCATTAAGCCTTATGTTTATCGTAATACGACCTCTATATTTCAAATGAGTATAATTTTCGTGATAATTTTATTAAGACTTTTTAAATAATTGTAAAATATAAATTTTACAAAGATAATTAACTTGTTATAAATACGTTACGAGAACGCGTTTTATTTGTAAAACGTATGAAAAATATTTTCATATAAGTTTGCAGAATATTAAAATGCAATATAATGTCGGACACCTATAAAGTGTATTTTCTCAAAATATGGGTTTCATTTAAATATAATAATAAGGTACAATGCTAGTTTCGGTTCTAAAGATAATAGTTAGATAATTTTTCATAGTTTATCAATAAAATAAAACGCGATAATTAAAATTTTCACAGCTCTCATTTTTTACGAATGAATTATTTAAGAGAGTTAACTAAGTCTTATATTTAATCAGCTGTAAATTATTCTTCAAAAACTGCTGTTATATAAGTAAGCAGAGATGCTTTTGCAAAGATATTTTACTTTCTCTCATATTAAAATTAATAACAGTAGAATACACTGTCACGAATTTGCAAATTCTCAAATAAAATTGCTTGTTTTCTTTCTTTCTTTCTTTCTTTATCTTTTCTTCTAAATGTAAGTTACTCAAAATTTCAAACAACTGTCTATTGGTGAAGGAAATCTAAATTAATGAATATCTTTGCTGTCTAATATAAATAATTAAGAATAGTTTGAAAAGACGTGATTATTACTCAATCCCCTTCCCTTTGTACACTGATCCATCTTTTTGAGCTACTACCCAATTTTTTATATGGACAGTATGCATTCGATTATAATGAAGCATACTTTCAACTAATATAATTGAAAGAAATATCAATTGAAGCTGTCTGGTAAAGAAAATAGTTCAGGAGGTAAATTTTTGTTTTACTGAAGACTTTTATTCCTCACAAAAAATATTTGAAATTTAAAAGAATTGAAAATATTTTATACACCTTTCATGCTCATGATATTTAAATATTGTTGACTCCGATTGTGTGTTTATGTTATGAATACTATTTAAGGTATTGTGTTGAAAAATGTCAGAAATATGGGCCTACCCAGGCCTCCACAAATCAATTGGTTATCGGTGCAGTACAGTATTAAGTTTACAAATTTTTAAACAGGGCTCACGTCCGTATTTAAAATCCAAGAAGAGGCGGTTTGATGACAGCCCTATACCTTTTCAGTATGTGTCAAACATATATCAACACATACACCGAACTTCTTCTACCCCCCTCCTCTCCACTCCTGGTACTAATATGTTACAACGTGGTCTTTAAGTTACATCTTAATTTTAAATTAAAAACACAAAACAAAATTCAATCTGAATAATACTTAAAACCTCTCAAGAATTACCGCCATTACAGCAAACATTCAATCAGCTAATGAGAGTATATCAACTCGGTTAATATGTTTTAATGACCCTGCATAGCGTTCCGTTTCCGAGAAAAATATTACCAATGTTAAGAGGAGTCTGAAAGTGTATACATGTTAATTAAAGTTAAAGTTAAAAGATAAGGAATTTTTTTTAGCGAATGTCAACGTTTTCGATTTTTGTATTTTTCAGGGCGAGGATGAAGGACACCAAGCAAGCATCGGAATGTATGTTTTAGTTCCGTTATTGTAAGTATAACTAGTGATCTCTGGATTACTTTCGTATTATTTATGAGAATTTTACTTCTTATGTCATACATTTTTCCTTTTTAATTGCACTTAAAATTGCGCAAACGCCAACGTGAGCATTATTTTTTTTTCAGAGCCAGGGAATATTTGAATGCTTTAGTAGTTAACGCCTTATTTCGGAAGTGTGGTTGATATGGAAAAGTCTCTGCGAACATTAATTACATCTTCGCAGCTCCTTAAGATAGGCGTTGGCTTAAAATATAGTGGGGAAAATTTACCTAAGATGCCTTGATAAAAGGCCAATGCCACTCCCCCGCGATAGGAAAAACCTCCAATCTAGTATATCGTCAGCTGGATTAGGTCCAAGAGTCTTGAAAATTTTGGCTATCTTCATTTAAACTTTTTTGTTTTTTTTAGTATGATTTAAAGAAGAACGCTAAATTAGCTATAATACTAGTCTGATAATTATTTCACATGGAGCTTTGTGTGTATGGCTCAGTTGACAGATTTTGCTATTAAAAGGCTTGGAATGAACTTTTAGAATTCCCAGATTTAATTGTATTCAATATTTACTCCTATTTCCAGAATCAATATAATGTTTTATTTCTGTAAGTGTGTGTGATATTCTGGCTTCATACTTTTTGTTAATGTCGGGTGAGGTTTAAGGAAATCTCCTCGTAAGGTACTTGCGTCTAATGCAATTTATCAATTCTTCGACAACTCTGGAAATAATTTCCGATTTGTTGTTCATGAACTTCCTTTTCATTCGATTATTACCCATCCACTCTTCTACATCGATTAATTTCAAGCAGTTCACAATAAAATCCTTGTTTCGAAATATTCGTATTATTTAGTTTGATATCTTTGAGAAATTAGTTCCTTTAGCAAGTTCGTTTCTAAAAGATCTTGTTGGCATTCTAATGTCACCTATGCTATATAAACAGATGTTCTAACGATATATTAAAAAAATTACATTTGCAGTCTTGATAAATGAATCTTAGACTCGAAGAATACAGTTTTACGAGTATAGTCCTCCTTTGTTTTTGAAAGTTAGTTTTTAAAGTTTTTTCAGATGGGGTTTGTGGTGGTAAAAAGAAGCATTTCGCTGAAATTAAAGGATCTTCTTGAAGCATGAAGTTTATTCCATTACGTGCAGACCGGTTTAGAAAAATGAAGGTAATGTAGGTGGGGGTCCCACAGTTTTTGTACCGAAAACCCTAATGATCTTCAGAGTTTCTAAGGGGCAGATACAAGTGCTTTTTTATTTGGAACCCATTGTTCATTTTTTCCTTCCCTGAGCTGCGCTCACTCAAATCGGTGTGATTTATCCGGTGCCTACACTGGGCTAAATTCTCTTGTCGAGGCAAAGGTCATTTTTATTAACTGCATTTCTGGCACGCAGAATCATCATCATGAGATCTTAACTTCACATTCAGTTGGTTTTCAAACCAGGACGTTCAGTAGTGGGATTGACTTAGTCCAGGAACAATGTCGTCATAAACTATTGTTTCGCTGCTCCACGATAACAAACGAGAATATTTTATTCCTGGTAATAGTGTACGGAAATCCATGTTCTCCAAACTTTACCAGTATGTAAAATGCCATAAGGTCGTGATCAGCTCCTGTTCTCCTTGCAGCAGAAACTAAATTACGTAATGGTTGCCCATGCTGTAGACTTATGCAGCAGGACGAACTGAGATATCAAGAAAGAACAATCATCGTAGCTTAAAATGCTTGTGTTGGAAATTCCGCTGCCAAAATGGTTAACAATACAGTAAAGTATATAGAAGTTTGATGGCAATGTAATTTCTCCATTCGGATTTTGATGCACGGTCATTTTTATGTTTATCCCTCATGGTAGGATATTGACTCTTGCATGCTCTTGAAATGCGGTGCGTATGGGTAATATAGCGTGATCAAATTTAATCCATTAACTCCGGTTCACTGCGAATTTTTTAGAAGTTGGAATGAGGTGAGAGATGAATCTCTAATCAGAAGATCACTTCTTTTCTTACGATTAAAGTTTCTCGGAAAAAAGGTAGTTCGCCAAGTCTGAAATAAGAAAACCGGGACAATCTTCTCTGTAATTTAGGTTCCTTTTCTCTCGTCAGAGCCCCCTTTTGTTTCTGGATTCGGATGGGCTATTTATCGATCTATGAGCAGGGCGTGTCCCTTGGAATCGGTGCGCTGATGACACGCGCAGTGCCTCCCTCATTGGTTATTCATGAATAATTCCTTGCTGTAGACGATAGTATTCTTTTTTCTTTCAAAAGATATTTAGCTGGCGCGATATTGGATTTTCCGAGGGGAAAAAATCCCCGGAATTTACACTAAAAAGAGAAAGCTGGACAAATGGCGAAATTGACGTCCTAAGCAAGTTCTTTCATACACCTGTCAGTTTTCTACTATCTCCTTTTCTTCCAATATAAAAACACGAATTGACAAGAATATTTGTGCCTACTTCTATTCGAAAACATCTTTAACGAAAAGTTGTCTGAATAGCAAATTCCAAGTAATGACGCCCAGCAATTTATCTTTTTTTTTTTTTGAGACAGAGTGATAACAATCATAGATGGCAGAGAAAAATGTCAGAAATATGGGCCTACCTGGACCTCCACAAATCAATTGGTTATCGGTGCAGTACAGTATTAAGTTTACAAACTTCTAAACAGGGCTCACATCCGTATTTAAAATCCAAGAAGAGGCGGTTTGATGACAGCCCTATACCTTTTCAGTATGTGTCAAACATATATCAACACATACACCGAACTTCTTCTACCCCCCTCCTCTCCACTCCTGGTACTAATATGTTACAACGTGGTCTTTAAGTTACATCTTAATTTTAAATTAAAACCACAAAACAAAATTCAATCTGAATAATACTTAAAACTTCTCAAGAATTACGTCATTACAGCAAACGTTCAATCAGCTAATGAGAGTATATCAACTCGGTTAATATGTTTTAATGACCCTGCATAGCGTTCCGTTTCCGAGAAAAATATTCCCAATGTTAAGAGGAATCTGAAAGTGTATACATGTCTTAACTTTGCTAAGGACTGAGAAAAACACTTTTTTGCACTCCTTAAGAAGACCCAGGCTCGCAGATTATACTGGAATATGCTACACTACATTATTTTTACATAAAATCAAATTGAAACAGTAGAGAGAGAAATAGACTACAAGAATATAGTATAAATACAGACTGAAATTATAAACAATGCTGAACAAAAATAACTCAATAAATCGCCCTAAATAAAACCAGAAAACAGTGAATATTATGGCAAAGTGCTGTCAAATAGTTACTGCTACACCCTTTAAACTCATTGAGTTATCTTGAATTCCCAGTAAGCTTGATTACGTATAAACTTGTAGGTAATTAACCTTGGTGATATTTGCAGTATTACTGAAAATATTTACAGCATTCATGGTATTTACAACATGTTGATATCCACAGCATTGAATGTAAAATTAGCATGTTTTAGATTTAAGCCGTCTCATTTTTAGGTATTAAGTCATCCCATCACTGGTAAGTTGTTGTCTTAAGACGCAAATGTGCGTAAAGAAATAAATTGTGATAAGGTTTATATATACTTGTGCCCAAAATTAAGGTTATATTCAATGTTATTTCAATGGGAGAGGTACATATTTTGCTCTTTAACTCTCGATGTGCTTTATTTATAAAAAATCATTTTACAGAAAATTAAAGAGCTATAAACACTTAACAGAATTACAATTTTTTTTTTCAAATATCGCATGAAGGAGAATCCACGCTCAAAAGCGGTAAAAAATTAAAGGCGGAAAACAAAAATCATTAGAAAATGATTACTAATGCTTATGTAAGCAAATTTGTTAGCCTAAATCTGTTTTTTACGAAGTTTTGCTTTCCATCTTCAATTTTTGTACCATTTTATTTTATTATATATATTCAGTAACACCTCTCAACAACAATATTATACGGACCGAGAAAAATTATCTTTGTAGAGGGAGTTATTGTTATAGGGAGGGTTCATTATACAGTAAAACCTCTCTACAACACTATTATACGGACCGAGAAAAATTATCGTTGTAGAGGGATTTATCGTTATATCGGACATCGTTGTAGGGAGGTTTTACTGTATATATACAGTGGAATCTGCCTAAAATGACCACGTTCGGAACTGGACTGCAATGGTCACCATGGACAGGTGGTCACTATATACACACACGACAGACTTCGGTATACCTATTTAGGTTTATATTTATTTAGGTTCTTTCTTTCTTTCTCTGTCCGTCTGTATATTTATTTATTATTAGTTTAATGAACGTGAAACGGTACATAACTTTTATCATTATCTTTGCACAGTGTTTGTACCAAATTACAATTTTTATAATGGATATTTAATTCAAAAAGTATTTTCTGGTCCGCATTTTGTATGAATGTGTGTGCAAGAGAATTATATTTTTAATGTATGTGCAATGCAATGCATGTATTTTTATTCTAGGACTTTGAAGATAATGACACGCATGTAGAATAAACTAGCTTAATATATATACAAAAAAAACCCCCAAAAAAACACATATCCCCCCTCTCTATCATAGTTAATATAAACTGCAGTAGAACCTGCCTAAGGTGACTACCTTTGGGCATAGGCGTAACTTTGGAGTTAAATATAGCGTAAACGGGGGGGGGGGGCAAAAACAAAAAGCACAAAATTGTATGGCGGAAAAGTATGATTTTGCCTCTTTTCTAAGAAAAGTGGGGGGGGGGCACGTGCCCTTTTCCCCTCGCCAAATTGCATCTATGCCTTTGGGACTGGATTGCAATGGTTACCCTAGACAGGTAGTCACTATACGCGACAGACTTTAGTATTGACATGATTAAGGCCCTACCAGTTCTCTCCTATAAAAGATGGTCACTTTACCAGGTTCCTCTGTATTTTTAATCCCTATATTATTCGTTAATTGTTTTGCATAAGCACAACACCGTTCAGTAGTATAGCGACGGCTCCAAAAAGACAATATTTGGTAGCGAAAAGTTTCTAACTTCAGCGTTTTCGCTTAACATTTAATGTAAAACTACTGAGTACGCACAAATCAAAATGAAATTCTAATGTCTTCTTTTCCATGCTCAGAAATTTGAAATTATTCTTTAAACTGCTCTCAGCAGTACTACTTCCTTCATGTTTTGCAATTAAGTTTATTTACCTGAATTTTAAATTACTTCCGCTTATAAAAGGCATTTCAAATATACTCTTTAATAGAAAACTTTGACATTTAAAAACCGTTACATCTTGGTGACGTTAATCACTGTTAGTTATGTGATCCGTCTCTCCTCCACCTTTCTGCGGTTATCTTTTTGCAGCATGTCTGGATTCCTTCTATTCATTGAGAATATTCGCTTGCAGTCATGTTTACGAGTGGCTTCTGCTGAATGTACGATGGCTGGAGAAGATATTTGGATTAAAGTTCTTTGATGATACATTATAGAAGACTGAAGATTATCAAATCTGCGGATTTTCACCCTCATTTAATGGCACTGGAAGAATTCACGGCTTGTATAAATCCGTGAATTCTCCTGTGCTGTAAAAAGAGAGTGATTGTTATCAACGAGGATGGTTATTCTCTTCAGCATACTTACTGAAGCTCCTGTAAGCTACGAATAACACCAGGAAGATTTTGTCACAGACGGAATATCTTTACACACATTGGAAGCTGATTCAACTTTCAAAATGCTAGAAAAGGAAGAAATAAGGAAAAGAGAAGAATTCTTCGCTTGCTTTTTTTTTTTTATCTTCACCTTTATTGTTTCATTAATGCCATTAATGAAGATATTATCTTTCTAAAGGAAGAATCCTCTATTATATTTAACAACTTAGATCACCTTTGGAGTTAGAATTTCTGGAGATTTTTCATATTTGCAAACAATCAAACAGCTTCGTTAATGACCATAGGCGTACTCAGAAAGTTTGTAAGGGGATTACAGGCTTACAATGAGGGGGTTACAAAGCTACAACTCTATATATTCATATGTATATATATACAAAATTCCATCGCAATGGGGGATTTACAATCCCTATCAACCCCTTCCCAGAGTATGCCAATGTTAATGACCATAAAGCTACGCCTTGCTTCAATGCGCCTTGAAAAACCCTATTAAACATCACTTGTTATGTCCCTCCCCTTTTTAATATTTTCCCTCTATTTCTTGGCCTCCAAATATTTTTTGCCAACAGAGGACGCTGTTGTCAAACACCCAACTGTACATAAAATAGCAACACTTTATCTTCATTTGAAGTTCACTCCGAACGAAGAACAATGACGTCTTTCTGAAATGCATCAATATGTTCTAACCAATATAAAAAATACGTACTAAAACATGGATTTTAATAATTTAATATCTGTTACGTAGTTCTTCGTTAATTTTACGCTTAAGAAAAATATGCTTAATGGTTTGAAGTAATCGCAATCTGCGCCCAACTATATTTTTATTGAAGGTTTTTTACGTATGTGTTTCTACGAAGATAATGCTATCTGCTGTTTTTTTATATTGAAATTTCTAAAACTGCCTTAAGCATATATACATTTATTCACGATCGTTATGTAATTAAATACATAGTAAAATTAAACATTTCTTAGCTTGTGAGGTGTTGCTAAAAATATATTATTTATAAAATCATAGTTAATGCTTAAATAAGTATAATCCGCATGACAAAAATAAAATTATTCATACAGTTTTTCTAAACGCGTTTACCAAAGTCCGTTTCTTTTTCAAATTTTATGTGAAATTGCGCACTTCAAAATCAAATGCAACCATTCCGAATTTATGTAAGTCTATTATTGGCTATTTGTCTTCCCTTTTCTGCCAGTCAACGCAATAATTTGCAAATCAGACATTTGATTCCATAACCTGCTAATGTTGTCTTGAAATTTTGTAGCTCCACCTTACATAATTTTCACCAAATTCATCTCTATTTTTGGTCGTTCACCATGAATATTCAGTAATTCCGGGCTCTTTGATATGTAAAACACGGAGAATGGCACTTCAATATTAAACGCCATTTACAATGAAGTAGCCATTGTGAGAAATTTGCACATAACTTTATGAACATATAACGATTATTATGAATGAAAAACAACTTATGAATATATATAACGACTTCTATAACGACCAGTTTGGAAGCTCTAATTCATATATGATCATACTTGAAGGTACGTGAACTGGAATTTAAGAGAATCTGCCTTCGCTTCCTTTTAAAAAAGTTGCTTAACAGTTAATATAAAGATAGACATGACTAAAAAAACAGGTTTATAATAAGTATTTGAGTATTCTGGAAAATACCCTTTACCGTGTAGAAATTATTAATTAGGGTTAATGATATAATAGAATGCTTAGTGAATATTCATGAATAATGATTGTCGATTAAATAATTATAAAATTAAGTACTGGTAAGTGCCATGAACTTTATAGAAGGTAAAGAAAATTAATTTATTTATTAAGCTATACGCTGTCAGATCTGTAATAAAAGGCTTTGTTATGTATCGGCAAGTATTTACAAAATTGTTTTTTGACCAAGTTTTAATAGAATAACAAAATACACGTACTATTTCCATGTAAAAGCATCTCATAGTAAAATAGGCTAGGATTTTTCCTTCCTTTTGCTAAAAACATTTTTTAACCACGAAAATACTCCCTCGTAGATAATGTCTATATTCTTTCTAATCGATCTATTGATGCGTTAGAATACTTTTTCCTTAAAAATCTGTTATTGAAGGACATCAATTTTCGTTTTTAATGATTTTTTCGTTTTTCTTCCAAGTTTATGTAGAATTTACTCAGGTTTTATATTCATCATTACATTTTATTCAGTTTATTTACCCAGGATCGTCATAAAAACCCATTTATTGTCGATTAAAAATTTTTGTTTTTAATGACTGTTTTGCAGGTTTTTTCCAAGCTTGTGTTGAATTTATTCAGGTTTACTAAAGCAGGGTTTCTTTAAGTGAACTGAAAGCGTGGGTTTATCAAGTAATTTGTAAAACTTCGCTAAAATTTTCAAAAAAAATCTGTAAATTTTATAATTTTTCCCATGGCAACCCCGTATGTAAGTTAACTAACCGTAACCAACGTAACCAATAAATAACGCAACTAATACCCCGTAACAATAGAAAATATTACCTACTTTTTTATGCGGATTTAGTACTTATGCAAGCAGTGATAAATGATAACTCTTTGGGTTTCTTTTGAGTAATATTCATAGAGGAGTTCATGAATAATATTCATGGGAGTAATATTTATAGAGGAGTTCGTGAATAATATTTATAGAGGGGGGGTTCGTAAATAATATTTTTAGACGGGGTTCGTGAATATTATTTACAGCGGGATTCGTGAATATTATTTACAGCAGGATTCGTGAATAATATTTATAAAGGGGTTCGTGTACAATATTTATAGAGGTTTTCCGCAGGATAAAAGGCTTGAAACCCACTGTATTCGAAAATGCATATACAGTCGAACTTGGTTATAATATCACTCAAGAGACCACTGGAGTTTGGGCACCATAACCGATGAACACTGGCGCATTCATGAGGGGATGATGGGGTAGTAGCCCTACTTTGTACATATAGATTTGAATATATGGAGTTGTAGCTTAGTAACTTCCTTTTATAAGCTTGTAACCCCCCATATGAACGTTCTTCTTAAGCTAATGCCGATGAATAATTATATACAAACATTCTGCGAGGGAAATTCGAAATTTTTAAGTGATAAGATGGCTGTTGCTACAATCGAGTTCGACTGTATAAAAAGGCGATTTTTGAAAGGGTTGATGGAATACCGACTTCGGCTATGCAATACAGAAAAAAAAAGGAAACTTTTTTTTTTAATTTGGCTAGGAAAATATAAACCTAAAACCATGTTTTTCCGTTTTTTAAATGCGTTTTCGTATTCAATTAATATTTAACATTACAATTACAGCTAATTTCATAATCAGTTCACGAAATATGCATTTTTCATTTTTATGCCATTTACATGGTTGACAATTAATTTATAGAAACTAGCATCAAAGTCTATTAAAGTGTATTATAAAAAAATACAACTTTTGATTGCTTCCTTCTGTCAAAATATGGTTCCCAGAAATCGTTGTTTAACCTAACATGATCGTTATGAATTGGTACTTTGTTAACTCGCTTAGTACCTTTCCTTTTTTAGCATAATAACTATAAAGTTAAATGAATTACGTCATTCAAATACTTTTTTATATAAAAAGAAGCTATTTGGATAGCTGCAGTTACCCCCAGGAGAGTGGAGAATAAAGATATAGTCTAAAAACAAGCCAACCGGTCATTGTCTCTTCACAGAAACTTGCATGACATGTCCTTTTCACCGTATATTGCTCACGCCTTTACATGGTATATATGTATTTAGCGTATGTTCGTCCAATTTCATTACTATTTTCCGATGTTGGCCTTTAGGTTGCGTTCGTGAGAAATACTATTGCCGAGAAGCAAGACAGCCGTTAGTATGCTAATGGATGTTTCCATTTCCTGAAAATGCCATTTTCATTTTAAAGCGCCAGTTTGAGCAAAGTACGATGACCTATTCAACGTATTTTGTTCAAAAATTACTTTTTTTATTGCTCATTACGGTGAAAACTCTCGATTTGTACTGGTTTGTGGTTAGCACGCTCGTCAGGCATTATATACTAAAAGGACAATTTATTATATATACCAAATTGGTAGCGAGCAAATCCACTACTTGATCTCAGAACAACAATAACAATTGGAGATATAGACTGCACGAAGTCTCTTGGAAAAATGATCCAATTGAAGTTCGCTCAAATTCCTCAGTGATCGATTTCGGAATTGAACTTTTATTTCCACCTCGTCTCACGACTGCTCAAGAGGATTTGGGGACCATTTCAGAGTGGTAACTTCAGTTGAATATTCCTTTGATCAAAGTAGGTTACTAATTGGAGCAAATGTGAAGGAGCATTATCCTTTCGAATGACGCCATTCTGCTGTGAAACCCTTTAGTTACAAAAAGGCGCAGGTGGTCGGCGAGTAGGCGCCGGTGTCTGTGGCCCGTGATAGAATTTTTTGGAGGCAAGAGAAGATCCATTAAAGTTCACGTGAATTCACCACGGAATATTTTACTGCCACCTTCAGCCTGCGACACTTCAACCAGAAGGCAGAACTCATGTGGTCTGCGTCATACGCATACATTTTCTTGTGTATACCATACATGTTGTAATTGGAATCTTGATCCATTAGTCCAGGTAACTTGCTTCCAGTCCACCATTTTTCCAATTATGGTATTTTCTTAGCCAATGTAATGGCATTTTTCAGTGCCTCGTATTCAACAAAGGTACTTGATGTGCGCGCTTGTTACCGCCACGACATCGTAAGTTGTACCGATTTTAATTACAGGTTAGTGAAAATGTGTATCCTCATTGAATTTCGACCTTATCCAATTCAATGTCTCAATTCGATCATCCAGTACCACACACGATCATCGGCTTCCTCTTCGTGCATCAATTACTCGCTCACGATTACAGCATTCTCTCTAACTTTTAGTTTTACCGGATTTCACATACCTTTGGCGCACTCGTGCCGTACGGTCAAACACAGCGAATCCCAGAAATTTAGAACAACCAGTTGTTGGAAAGATTAGCTTTCCGCTCTCTCATCATTCCTTGACAGTCAAATATGCGCTCTCGTCAGCCTTTACTCCCCTGACTTTAGTATCAATATTGCTTACTGTGCACGGATCTTAACTTTTCATAACTAGCAGTCACTTTCTCTTCAGCGGCTTATTGACGTTGATATCTGTTCTCCCACTGGGGACTAAGGCTCATATAATAGCTTGTGCTTTCAGTGTATTAGTATATGTGTTAAAACTTTTATCAATGTTGTTGTGCTAATCTATTTACGATTATTGCAAACTATTCAGTAGCGTTAAGAGGATTTTGAGTACAGTAATCATGTTGATAAAATAATTATCATACTTGATACTAGCTGTCATATGCTGCATTATGTATGGGGTGATATTAATAGTAGACACTTGGTGCATCCACAATATCGGTATCATTCCTTAGCGTATGTAGAAATTTCTTAAGGAATATATTACAGGCTTATCATGGAAGGGGTTACAGAATTACAATTCCATATATCCATATGTAAATATACAAAATTGTATGGTAATATGGGTTATGACCCCATCAATCCCACTGCGTACGCTAGTGGGTAAAGTGCATTTATACAAAAATTTCTGAAATTTGTTAAAACGGAACTTCCGAGGCCCCCACCACTATAGTTCCGGTTAAAATGAAGTATGATAATCACATCAAAGACAAATAAATGATCAAATACAAAAAAATAGTCTGGTATTTTGTTATTGAAGGAAAAATTGTAATTATCCATTCTTGTAATAATGCAAGAGGATATCAAAAAGAAAAGAACATCCTCCAAGCCTCTAATGCGGCAGCAGTATTGTTTGCACCACTAAAAGGCATAGCTTTAATGGGGAAAATATTATGCAGCGTTACATAAATTGGGTAGAGGAAAATTTGTTAATGTAAAAAAATTAAGAAGTTCAGTGTATGGAAAAAAAAATGGATAAGAGAGACGTGTATAAAGAAGGGTAAATATTGGTGAAGGCATTCAATCTAAAATAATCTATTCAGTTCCATTTATTTACTGTCAAATTTACCTCAACCATTATTATACAGTATTAAATATCTTAAAAAAAAATTGTTGTAGTGCCGCCCTGGGCGGCCGCCTAGTTTGTCTATATGTTTGCGCCGATCCTGTGTGCAAGCATATCATGATTTAGAAGTCAAGTTAAGCTGTCTATTCCATTTCAGATGCCATGCTGCTAAGCCTTAGGGCGTAAGTCTGCAAACAAAATACAGTTACAAAAATCGACAACTAAATTTACTGATTTAATCTCTCCTTGTGTCTGAACTTCAATATTCGTTGCTGTTGTTGAACATATTTAATATTTGCCTAATTATGAAATTTATTTTGAATAATCTTAGGACAAACAAGCGTATCTACAAATCTATTATTATCGTATGCGCTCCTTATTTTTAATGACACAGTTATATATATATATATAATTCTTTAAATAATGTAGCTCTAAAAAATTATATTCACATGATTATGATATATTTCATTGTGTCTCTAAAAGATCACATTTACATGACTTAAGCATTCTAAACCTACTTACATATTTATTCATTACTCCAAATTTTTTCTATATATTGCTATTTCATGATATTCCTTTTTCCTAGAATTTCAGTTTTTTTGCTTCATATTTGAAGCCATTTTCTTGGTATCCTTGGCATAAAATCAAAAATTGTCAACGTTTGCATATCGTTACTTGGACTATGTACTACACTAAATTTGTTACTTATACACTGCACTAAATTTGTTACTTATGCACGACACTACATTTGTTACTTATGTACTACACTAAATTTGTTACTTATGCACTACACTAAATTTGTTACTTGTGCACCCATTGGCGTACGCAGGGGGTGTTGATGGGGGTTGTAACCCCCCATTGCAATGAAATTTTGTATATTTAACATAGGAATATGTGAGTTGTAGCTCTGTAACCCCCATTGAGCCTATAACCCCCTTACAAACTTTCTACGTACGCCTATGTGTACTACACTAAATTTGTTACTTATGCACTACACTAAATTTGTTACTTATGCACTATACTAAATTTGTTACTTATGCACTACACTAAATTTGTTACTTATGCACTACACTAAATTTGTTACTTATATTACACATATTTTTCCTTATGCGATAAATAAATACAGTGATGACTCATTATACTGCTAACTGACCAGTGACATCCTGGAAGCTTTCCACCTGTACGTACATGTTCTCTTGGGTACTTTAATTTGCAAACCCTTTACACAATTTAAGTATAAAGGTTACTTGTATTTGAAAATTACTTTTCTTCGACGGAAATAATATAAGTAATTTGTTAATAAATATTAGTAAACCGAAATAATTAATCTATTCCTTCATATCAAGCCTATTGATCTCTACTGAACGTACATCGATGTTAATGTATCTGTTTGTGGTCAGTATTTAATATTTTTAAGCAAGCATTAACATTGCAATTAAACCACCAGTCAACCGATTCATCAATTATCAGGTCAATTACTTACCAAATATTATAATCAATTCAAAATTAATAATCATTACCAAGCCTCTTCCCCCTCCTTATTTCTTATCTTCATCTCTTTTTTCTTTAGCCTTACAGAGGAATGATGAGGAAAAGGAAAATGATAAATTGTGGATTTTTTTCTGAACTGCATGCATAAATTTTTTATTCGTGTGTGTTGCTAGATTAAGTGTGAAAAATTTATCATATTTCTTAAATACAATTTAAATAATGTCGTAACTTGCAGAAATTACCTTTTTAAGCTCTTTTCCGTGTTTGACTTTAGCTAATTTTTTTAAACTTTCCTTCTTTCCTGTACACATGCATGTTTATTCATATTTCACATTATTTTTCACATTGCTGAGTTGCAGTATTTTGCACGCGATATATTCACGGAATTATTTAAAAATAATCTTTCCAATACGTTAAATTTTAAATCTAATACGTAACTATTTTGTTACGGGTACAGAAATGTGGAAACTGAAATGTTATTCTGGTTTAATTTTATTCAATCCGACTCGAAGCTCGTTGCATACTTCTCACTCTTTGCGAGTGATGCATAATTAGTGCCAGACGTTGCTATTCCCCAAGAGGAAATCAAACTTGTTCCCTGTGAAAAAATACACTAGGGTTGAGAAATTTCCTTTTAATAAAAATATTTTCTTTGCTATAAATCGATGAAAATAGTTGAAACTAAAAAAAAAAACTCTTTGTAAAGGATCCCCGCCTCCATAAAAAAAACGCAAGTAAATCATAAAAAAATGTATGCCACAAATATTTCACAAATTATAAAAATATACTTGATGTATTTGAAATAAAAAAAAATGTATTTGATGCAAAAATAAAACTTTTAAAATCAAAATTAACGAGAAATGATTAAATTTAAAAAAGACGGTGTTAATAGCCACGTTGTGGATTCTGAATTGACGCTTTGTAATACATGAAAATGTTGATTTCGTATTTAGACCAGACTGTATACACTTTTGCATTTATTGAAGTTATAAAATATTTATAGGTATAATAGATATACACGTATAATTGAATCTACGCACAGTGTTATATACCAGATATTATAGCGGCATTAATGGCTTTTTTTCTTATTTACCATCCAGTCTTCAATAATCATATCTCTACATACTAGTGGCATTTTTATTTTAAATAAACAAAATACAGCAAATTTAAATCAGTATGGAAAAGCAGGAATGTCATGTTTAATAATAATAATTATCATTATTATTTTCATGTATTGTACATTTTGCAAATTTCAATATTACTATTTCACAATTTTACATGAAGGTATATATTTGTAGCTATATTACAATTAATTAATAAGAATTAAATACTTAGAATAGAATGAAAAGTGGCATTTTGAATAAAAGGTATACAAGCATGTTACAATCACATTGAAATACCTTCCCTATTAACCTTTCAATTTAAAATTAGGGTGATTTATAATTATAATAATAATTATAAATCATACAATGAAACCAATAGAATATTATACATTGGCGTAACTAGGGGTAATTAGGCCCCTTAGAAAAAAGTTTAGATCTCCTAAAAAACTGAAAATTTGCACTTGAATGACATGGTGAGCTTTAGGTTGAGGGCAATAGCGACCCCCCAGAACTTGGAATTAGATACACCACTGTGTACATGATATTATATGTATATACGTATAAAGCATTTCATATGCGAAATAAGGATTGCTATGTAATGTGTTTGTGCATGTCAGTACTAAAGTTTCCAATTCTCTAAACTACAAACATAAATAACTACGAATTTTTAAATGATTATTCATAGTTCTTTTTTAAAAGCTATTTAGCAAGAAAGAAATTATGGGTAGTCAATATTTCATGTTGGTGAGGGTGTTTTGAAAGAAATTAAAATTCCTTTGCTTCTCCGAAAACTAAATTTTTAGAATTTCATTAAAGTTGTTTTAATAAATAAGAGTTTTTAATTATTTGCTAGAAATAATGTAGTATACATTAGAATAAGTTTGCTGAATAATTTTGGTAATTTTAATATCCTGCTTTTTATTGAGCCTAGTCATAGGCGCACGCAGAAATTTCATAAGGGGGGGTTACAGAGCTACAACTCACATATTCCTATGTTAAATATACAAATTTTCATTGCAATGGAGGTTTATGACCCCCATTAACACCCCCCCCCTGCTTACACCAGTGAGCCTAGTTCAACTAGAGTAAACACTCGAACGTTTAAGTTCATTTTTAATGTATTCAAATGCGTCTGGTTTTTTCTCTCTCTTTCTCTCCCCGTACAATGGCAGGCTAAGATCTTTAAAAAATCTGAATTTATTTTTTAAGCGCTTATAAATTCAATTTATACCCTTATTTTTTCAAAGGAATTAATTTATCTCTGTTTATTTATTTTGTGTACTAAGTATTTATAATTCTAAATAGTTCTCCCCATTTTTTAAAAATACGTATTAACTCTATGTATATTAGATAATACAATGTATAATAGTTGTCATGTTGTTTAATTTCACTCTTTTTTAGACCTCCATTGAAAACAATCTATTGGTTTAATGACGAAATTAAATACAGTTGTGACCTAAAATGTTTTAAGTGCTTAAATTTGGTCTGCCATGCAAAACAATAATTTTTACATATCATTTACATTTCAATTGTAAGTTTGTGAATTTTTTTCAAGTTACATCACTAAAAGTTTCATTACATTCTGTGCCAATACGGTTTCTGGATAGAAAGTGAATTTTACTAGGAGCTTTTTTCAGACATGGTTCTTAAAATGTCTGAAGAATATTCTTCTATTTTTGTCGTTTTATTTGCCCTTTGTAGCTAGGAAAAATCCTTTGCGAAACACCACCCGCAGTGTAGGAGAGTGAACAACAAACGAAGGAAGTCCGTTCTTTTATCAATAATGGAGCCAATCTGTAATCAATCATTATCTGCGTGACCTCAGCGTATAATTATATCACTGATTATCTTCATCTAAGCAGATGAGGAGGAACTCATGTAATAATTGGACGTCCTCTAAACAATTACCATTGATGAAGAAACTTGGCAAATATCAAGTTTGACTGATGTAGATAATCGTGATGAATTGTTAGTGGCGTCACATCCAAGGTACTTTGTTTGCATTTCTACGCTTAGGGAGCACCATTTTTAAAGTTTTGTTGCAGTGTATTTCTCTATGTAGAAAAGATGTTCAGCAGGCAAATTAAGTTGTTTTGAAGGTAACTAACTCACAAAAAATTTAAATATTTATGTTATTTATGGGGAAAATTTCTCTCGGTTTTACCATAGACCTGAGGCCAATTCATAACTTGGACAAATTTTTGAATATTTATATCCAACAAAAAACGTAAGTAGTCACAATTGAGTTGTTTGATTGTCGAATTTTCCATCCATAGACTGGTTAATAGTATGCCTGAAAAAGACCTGCCCTTTAAAGTGGCCTTCGAGCCACAATGCATTCATAAGCTTGCTTGGATTCGTATTGGAGTGATAACTGGAGAGGTCGTATTATTTCGCCATGGGAATGACAGTACACACTAGATTACAAATTAGATTAAGGATATACCCACATGTACACTGATAAAGTCGTCTCCTAAGAATATTTTTAGGTATATTAGGGAAGAAGAATTGTACGAAAAGTATATAAATCCATGTTATGTGGTTCGCTGTTGGAAAGATCACGCGAGCTAGTAATAACTAGTAATAGCCATAGAGCACAAAAGTCGAAGTTGTGTACTGCTGTAGGGACATCATTAAGTAAAGGTGGATGTGATCCATAGTTAATATTGAAATCGGTGGAGGAGGGGAAATCTTGCTGTGTAAAACTGAAGTCGAGGCTCCTCCTTCGACACTGAGGCCCCTCCTTCCCAGGTTTCTGCCCTTGCGTCACCGACAGCTGCGGCTTTGGATTCTGGTAGGAAACGGCATGGAATAGAAAGATTCCACGGATACGTGGAAAGAGAAGAGTTTACCTGTACGTTAGATTGGGTGAAGGAGAGGGTGGATATTTCGCCGTTGCGCAGGTGGAATCGTCGACAATCGATGGCGATGACCCACCTTCCCGCACTGTCGTCAGCGGCAGGGCAGTTGGCCCGCTGTAACTGAAAAATCGATCGTCGCACTCTTCGAAACCGAGACCTTTCAGCCTGAGGTTGCTGATGCAGCATTCTCCGTCGTCTCCGTCCTCAACAGCAGTCATGAATCGTCGTCCACGACTGAGGAACATCCACATCCTTCCGAAGGACAGGTTAGTTCAAGGTTCTTTTGTATGTCCCATTCAAGCTGTTCTTTAATCTGGGACTTTAAATGGAGTCTTCTCTTTTGCTATTTTTGAATTTGGACACACACATAGCATGCCTAAAATCTGCCTTAATGTTTGAAACGATGCAATATGAATCGCGTTGATAGTAGATAAATATTGTGAGTGAATTTTGTTCGATCACAAAAGAGGCGGTATAGTGTTTACGTATTCCGAGTGACTAGTATTTCTTATGCTTTCTAAAATAGAGAGAAGTCTGCGAAATTTAGGATTGTTAAAAAACGCTTAATAATTTCATTTTTGTAAGAACTGCGCTTCGCTATTAGGTCAGCCGTTCACTAGATGACGCAATAACCATTACATAACAAACGCCCCCCACCTCTACATGGAACGACGATTATATGATTTTAGATTTATTTTAGAAAAAATGAACATTTTTTTTTTCATCTTGGTTTAAATGCAGAAATTTTTTTACGCTTAATTTACTGATAAGAAATATTCTTATTGAAAGTTCTTTGAATAAATTTCCGACTAAACGCATTTAATCTCAATAATATAAACTCATTAGAGGGATTTTCTAAAATAGACTCTTTTAGCAAGGCAGGTAAATTTGAAATATTTTAGCCTAAACCACAAGTTACATACAAGCTTAAAAATTCTCCTGCCCTTCAAATCTTTCATGTAACTCGACTCCCAGCAAATCAGGATAACCTTTTTCTTACTCTAAACTTAAAACGTTCTCGCGTTTAAATACAGAATCGGATCTAAAAGTTGTCATATATATAAAGGTTTCCATTTTTTTTATTAAATATAAAATTCGTAAACAATTGTTTTCCGATGGTACTGAAGGGGCTTTTTGATCTGCTGCGTTACGCTTCGAAGCAATTGCATTCCAAGAAAACTAAGATTCCCCATTGTACCCTAGCATGAAAAACTAAGGTCTATGACTTGGGATTACAAAAACCTCTGGAAACTAAAAATATGCGACTTTTTAAGAATAAACGGGTTTTATTTCTCACGATATGTTTCTTTTCTTTCCATAATCACCTTTTCGGCTCTGGCTTTTTAGTCTGCTCACACAAAGCGGTGAATAACAATCGGCTTGGGAAAAGTGAGTTTTATTATATCAGACTCTTTTCTTGGGATAAAAAAAAAACAACCGTATCCTTTGAATTAAATTATACCAAAGTTTTCTACAATTAATATTTCGAACAATTGGTGCTTTAATTAATAATTCAATATTTCAAATTATTGCTTTATTTTAAAATTTTTCTATAATAATGGCTTCGAATTGTAAAATTAGGAATATGTTATCGCGAAACATGTCCTCCTATAACATAGTCACTGCAACTTAAATACACCCAGGGCCTTTCAGAGAAAATTCGAGGCCAATTAATATTTTAGAGGCCCTTCAATAACACGTCTAACGTATTGAGTTACCAAGTTAAAGCTCCTAATATCGTGAGTCTGGGGGCAGCAGCCTCTCCATCGGGGGTGGGGGGGGGTCTGATAAGCCCTTAATACACCACACCAACTCTCTTATATATATATATAAAACATACTACATTTTGTCATATCTTGTGCAATAAATGTAAACATGGGTAATGCAATTTACTGATATCAAGTGTTGATTTTTGTATCGTATTATAAATGTCAATAGAAAATTGGAAGTTTTTTTTATATTCCAAAATAACCTTGCTGATACTGAGCTGCATCTACTGAGTTAGTTTTGAAGGGAAGTGTGTGGTTTTGAACGATTTTAATGAGCCTCAAAATATTAGGTGTAGAGAAAGAGTTACGTTGTTTTTTAATATTACACAGATTTTTATTTCATGCGTTTATTAAATATTTGGCATAAGACCTTAAAATTCACCATGTTGTACTGCTACTTTTCACATAAGCTTTAGAGATGTTTACAGTACTGGAAGACAGCTTACTAAAACAGAAGGTTAGTTTAGTGTGATAACCAAATATTATTTGATGAAGATCTTGAGCAAGAAAACTAAACTATTATTGTAAATGTTTGTGAAAAAACTCTTTGAAATAGGATGGAACTAAATAGTCGCCCTTTAGCTCTAGTGAGCATTTCAGTCAAGTGTATATTCCATCAAACCAGTTGAAATCAGAGCACTACAGAATTTTTATTCATCTTATAAATTTAACTACATTCGATTTTTTAATTCCATTACACCTTATATAATCTTTTAGCTGCCTAATTGCAATATTCAAATATTGAATTTTATAATTTTAATATTCGATTGCTTCGTTTTACCATATATAATTTCATTATTTCATTAATTCCATCAATTTGTGAAAACTCAAAGACAAAAAAAGAAAGTTTTGAAGTTTCTTCATGTGCATATATACACCCAAGAATATATACATATCTAAAGGGACAGAAAATTTGTTTAATTGTAGTGTGGTGTTATTTTTACAATTAGAACCTTTCACAAAAATCTTCCAATTTTAAAAACATGGGTCTTTCTAGATATTAGAAAAATTATATATCTATGATTTAAATACTAATAGTAAATATTTTATAAGCTCTTGTTTTTCATTAATGAGTATGTTCAGCTCAAAATCTCGTATGAAACGTTCACCATCACAGATTTTTTTCAGCTCAATACGTTTCAGATCGTAGTCTCAAATCTCATATTATGAACATGTTCAGCTCAAAAATTGCATTTAAGGTAAAATTCATCTCAACTTAGTTACAAAGTAATTATATGTTAACCCAGCTTAAAATTATTCCAAAAGTATTATGTGTTTTCAAAAGCAATCTGAGTTTTTAAAAAGCTAACTTTAGACTTAATAATATTAAAAGAATTACTTATGAAATTTCTAAACTGTTGTAACAAGATTTTTCTTTAATTTTAATTATAATAACAGATTTATAATAAGTTTGGATAAAAGATCTTTTCTTATATATAACAATAAATATGGAGATAAAATTATATATATACACGCACGCACGCGCGTACACACACACACACACATACATACATACATACATACATACATACATACATACATACATACATACATACATACATATTATTTTCTTTACATGTTTCACCAAAATATTCAATCATACATTTTTTTTCATATTATAAGTAATATGTTTTAAAAACTACGAAAAAAGTTTATATGCACAAATCATGATATTTTCAAAACTTAGTGTGCGGTCAACTTTAAATATTCATCACCTGCTTATGGTAGCTATATTTATGATACACCATCTACTCATGATGTAGCTGTACTCACAAACGCATGGTGTACTATCTGTATACTAATGGTTTCTTACGGGATACATAATGCTGTGGTCTGTTTTGTATGAACTTCCTTTACTCAACCATTATATTGTCAATAATTGTCTCAATCATGAAATTATTAATGACATGAAATTATTCTCGAAGGTAAATTATAGAATAAAGACTCCTATATTTCCTAATTTATGAGATTATCAAATTAAGTAAGTGCAAAGTTTTAAACTTTGAGACGACAGCAGGCGAGTGGAATAGTAAAGTTTTGCTGCAGCACAATCCATCCCAATGCCAACGGGGATAAATTCCAAAGAGGTACCTATATAATTTTAGAAGTTGATGGAAATAATTATCTAAAAGCAACTTATTGCGAAATCAGACGTTAGTTTTATTAAAAGCATTAATAAAATTTCTTTTTCCTTTATTTCGCGAAATCTTATAGAAAATATAAAGCAATTTTAAAGATCTGGACTATTTTAAATATAAATAATTCATAAATTGATATTCTTTATTAAAACTGATGAAATTATAGTGATAACATCAACAGTTTTTTCCTAGTTACTATGTATTACACATAGATTTTTAGTATTTCATAAACTCCTTTTAGAACCAAACATACATTGCAAACATTTCATATTACAATAACGCAACCGTATCTTTTAAAAAAATGAAATTTTTTCTTAAAGTTTTGCACAAAATTTTTTGGTAATTAATGGTACATTTTTGAAGATCACTAGTATATAATTCAATGCGTTTTAATAGAAGCAAAATAATGTAAAATTTATCAATTCATATCCATTTATTTTTTCCTTAAATTTTATAAGGCGAGATTATCTTTCTTTTTAATTATAGAATTTGTTCGTTCAGAGAAAAATCAGTGGAATGAAATTAAACACACGTAACTACATTTTAAATTTATCAAAGTGAACTAATTGCTTTTAATTCCAACTTTTCACCGACCATTTTTAATTTTAAAGGTTATTATATAGAAATTATTATATCACAGTTTTGGTGAACCTTTCCAACTTGCTTTTCATGTAAAATACATGTAAATAAGATATTAAAACTTGTCCTTGAAATCCTACAAAAACTCTTTATATTTCATATTACGCCATTTCAGTGAATACAAAGAGAATACAGACGTGTATGTAATTAGTTAATGCCGGAAATACGTGAAAGATTCAATAACGGACAGCTGGACTAACAGACTTGCCGCTATGAATGAAAAGCCTACAACGCTGGTACTTAACTCCTGTTTTTGACATATAGCACTCATCCTTCCTTTCATTTAGAACTCGATCTGCCGAGTGTAGTCCAGTGTTATAGGGAGCGTTACATGTTTAGTATAACTTCATACCATAAAAAAATGTGGGACAATTTGCAGCATATATGAGTTCATATTAACATCTCTCTAGATGTAGAACTAGTTAATTTTCCCTTTGTAAATCCCCCCAATTTGCAGTATGGTGAAACTTCACATATGAACTAGGAGGAATCCAAATTTTATCCGTGAAAGGGTGAAATATTACATGATCGTACTACAGAGAGATCAATATGTCCGCACTCTTAGATATGTCCATTACAGAAGTTCCACTGCAGTTGAAAATTTCAAAACACATTGGCATTTTTTAATGATAATAATTCCGAACATTGTCACGTTCTTGCTTTATAAAAATTCTTAAAAGCAAACGAGGACAAATTACCGTTTTTATTAAAAAAAAAATAAAAAAAATGGCGTGATGCAATTGCCTATACGTGATGCCTAAAATCCAACCAATACGTTTACTTTACATCTGCTAAATGTGAAAAAATAATAAACGTTATTAATATGCAAAACGTTTGCACCCCTACTTCCTGGGCGGTTTGTGGAGAAGGAGAGGAGGGGCCCAGCAGGGTATTACTGTGTTCCTATGTAGAGGCTAATATACAAATATCCATCCTCCTCTCCTGTCCCTTATGCCTGACAACCGGGCGTCTGTGCTAGCAGGACATCGTGGCATAACTCATGGGGCTCCAATTTAAGTAGAAGGGTTTTGATTTTGGCTTTGGCAGTTTAGCATCGAGGTCAAACACGATTGTCGCCATGGGAACGTTGATGTCATCTTATCGTCAAACAATGAGGATTCCACACAAATATCACCGTGCATACAGTTTCTGTGTGGTATTTAACATGATGGGACTATTTTTTATGGACTTCAAAAGCACGTCGGGTGGTACGTCATTTTAACAAAGAAAATCGCCATATTGACTAACCTATGAAGTGGGAAAATAAGCATAAATGCGATGTATTTTCTCTTAATAATCAGGCATGTAATTCTTTTATTTTATGGCTTAACTCCAAACCTCTTTAGTATAAATATCTTCACCGGTTGTTTCGTAATTCCCTATCATTTATTGTTTCTTTCCCCCTACCTAATATTTCGCAGCTCAATTCAAACATACTTTCGATGTTTTAATAATTAAAATGCAAGTTTTCATTGGGTGCAATGTATTTGCAACCTGAACTATGAATTCGATAGTAGACTACACAAATTCTGTGGAGACGATGTCTGTGGGACACCGTCTACGACCAATGTTTCGAAACAGATTTGTACAATATGTGTTTCTCTGGAAATACAGGAGTCACTAGTTTGGCCAAACTTTCCATGCTTACTTGCACAAGCAACAACAAGTATACGTGTTTCTCTTAGACGCACGGATGCTAATAGAAAAGTGGAACGAGAACAGTGCCTCGCTCTTTAAAACTTGAATTAGCATTATTTATTGTTGGAAATTAATAATCTTATTTCATGAATGGGATATTTGTTGCTCTCTTGAAAAAAAGCCGACCGGCGCAATGCGGTCTTGCATTGTCAGCCTCAATGACCTATAATGCCAATTTATAATAATATCACATTACTACCTATTGCTCATTTTTCTCTCCAAGAAAGATGGATCGCGGAAAAGATTTTTACTTTTAAAACCATTTACAGATTGTTATTTAAATTAATATGAACGGAAGACATATAGTGTTTAGCTGTTAGAAGTTAAATTACAAAAATATGAGCAACGACATTCTGAATTTATGATCTAAGCTTTGAACATATAAATAACAATATACGTACTAACTGTGATTACCATAGAAATATTTTTATAACTATAATTTCTTATATATAAAACTTACATAAATTCATTTATTGTCATATTTAAATGGACGACTGGAGTAACTTAGTACTCTTTTTTTAGACTGCATACTTGTTTATATGTTTAAGGAAATATTCTTATATTAATTTAATGCCATTGAAATTTTGTAATCAAGAGATTACAGATTCCTTCCTTTCACCTTAAGAATTTTTATTTATTGGCTTCATATCCTGTTTTCCCGTTAAAAGGGCAAATAGTGTTTATTTTAAATTCTACTCCTACAGGTTTTTTTTTATTTAAAATTTCTTTTACGTTTTGTATAAGGTGCTGTCTAGGTAAAGGGGGGATTATATACCCTCCACTCAGTGGCGTAGCTAGATATTTGCCGTATGGCAAAGTGACGAGGCGAATGACTGTCATTGCCCCCACCCCACCCAATGGGGTAACAAAACAAATAAATTTTGTTTTTTAAAGGCTAATTGCCGCCCCCCGAATTGTGGCGCCCGGGGCGACCGCCTCCTTCCCTCCCTTTACCTACGCTATTGCCCCACTTTACCTAGACAATCACATGTCATCAACCTCGAGATTTATGATATATATATATATATATATATATATACAGTAAAACCTCTCTACAACAATATTATACGGACCGAGAAAAATTATCATTGTAGAGGGATTTATCGTTATATCGGATATCGCTGTTGGGAGGTTTTACTGTATATATATATAGTAAATGCAAAAGCACTCGTTCTAGTTCTCACGTGCATTCAATATTAGAAATAAATGTTTTATTTATATCATATACATTCCCTCTGATAAGCCAGATGTTATTTAATTTTGTTTTTAATTTACGAAAGCATATTATATCCCCCCACAACGCTGTTTTCAAATTATATTTAATTTTTAAATTAAAATAATTATTGTACATGACACTTAAAATTTCTTAAGAGAGGCAGCTATTACAGTAAACATCAAATCAGGAATGAGAGCATTTCATATATGCTTTAAGCCATTAAAAACTAACCGCGTATTCGTGAATTAGGTTGCTGCAAATAGTGTGTTCTGTAAAATAGAAAAAGCGTACAAATTTTAATTAACTTTATACCGCGACACACAATCCCTACAAAATTATATTCGTTGTCCCAGGCGTTTCTCAATTCTTTGAAATGGCGAAATGCAAGAGCTCTTTGCTTCGTTTTAATGCACATACATTAACAAAGTAACAAATAAAAAAAAATACATATTGCTCACTCGCAGAGCCAGATTAATTCTTCTCAAAATTAAACGTTGTCTGTAGCATTCAAATAAAATATTAGACGGCGCCCTCATAAACATGGTCTCCACAGAATTTGTGTAGTCCACTATTGAATTTACAGTTCAGGTTTCACATACAGTTTGTCCTAATGCTATGCTGTAGTAATATTCTAGGAAATTCATTTTAGAGGTTCTATTTAGTTACCTTCTTACAATCCTTTATTAGTAACGGTTATCAACAAACTTCAAGTTCGTACTCTGCTTCATTATCATGCTCTTCTTTTTTTTTTCTCACTCGAAATGTCTGGAAGATAGCTCACAATTTCCAGTACAAATAGTGCAGATGTCTAAGAAAAACATTACCTTGGATGTAAAACTCACGTGAAAGCAATTCAGCATTTCAAAACTGGTGAGAATCAGGTTAACGTTGATGTCTTTCTGAACTTGGATGCATCGACAATTAGAGCAATTACTGTTCTAGACATTGTTTATTAAGGTTTTCTTCTGTGCCCTTTTCTGTGCGTCTTGCTCAAATGAATTATTTTATACATGAAATAATATATCAATTAAGGTAGAATTTTTTCTTAGGTTCACGTGATCATTTATGTAATGGTGTAATGACTTCGTATACCGCTGTACTTCTAAGGAACGCATCCTCCATGTTAAGCGAGGGTTGAGTGCATTTTCAAAATTCCAACGTGAGGCAAAGTATTTAAACAAATGCATAATGTTTCTTAAAAGTAAAGAGGACGAGGGACAAATAGCATCCGTGTTTATTCCCGAGTGAATGACGGATAGGCATATTTACGGGTTTTAATTGGCATCTCATATCATTGAACATATGGGCACACGCTGTGTCTTTCAATTAATTTTTTTTTTCCTTTTAACAAAATCATAAACGCTCGTGTATTCCTGTTTTGTAACAAGATAAATTTGGAAATATTCAAAATTTACCACCTCACATAAAGTACAGTACTGAGAGAAATTACGACACTTGGTTTGTGATAACTATCCGAATTTAGGTTCATGGCAATGTTTTCTCATTATGTATTTGGTAATTAAAATATCTATTTATTAAGATGAGCGAAACGTGAGATAAGTAATTAAATTATCGAAATAATACGTATCCTGATATCACTCGGAGTGGAGTATCAAATAAATACTTACATATTCTAATACTTAGTGTGAATCTGAACAGTAACTAAGGGTGTTATTATAATTCATCAAGAAATTAGATATAGATATGCGTCATTGAGGTCATTTCTCTCTTTCATATTTACATCTCCTAGGTTATCAAAAATTATATATTCGTTGGTGATTTCGAATTTATCTCGCTGTATGTGTCTAAACGCCCAAGATTTTAAAAATTCCTCTTCGAAAATGGACTTATGCGACAAATTTAACTTATACAAATATTGTAAGATATTACCTCTTCTCAGGGCTAACACAATTGTTAAATACTGGTCAACACACAAAGCCTCCGGGGTGCGTTTTTGTGATTTTTTTCGTGGAGAATTTTATTATGATAAATAATTTTGACACCCACGTTGAAGCTCAATCTAGAGCTGTTTTTTAGTATAGGAGAAAAAGAGACGTCTTGGCCGTCCTAGAGTCGGACTAGGTTCTCTCCGTTGAGCTCGGAGTTCCTTAAGTTAGTCGTTAAGGCATTCCGGAATCAAAGGAGAGACCCTAGTTCGACTCTAGGACGGAGACGATGTCTCTTTTCCTTCTATACTGAAACAAGGCTCTAGATTGAGCTTCAACGTAGGTATCAAAATTATTTATCATTATATAAATATTCTTGGAAGTATAGAAAAGTGGTTTCTCTTTATGTCATAATGCATGACGTGGCTAAATGCATGAATAAAATAATGTGCTGTATTTCGTACCAAATTTTTAAATCGCTTATGGTATTTTGTTTTTGCTTTTTAGAAATTAAACTTGAATATTCTCTTACGACATATATTTAAAGAAATGTGTGGGGATCGCAAAATATTTTCCATGTCTAATTTTTACCATAAAATTCAAACGTATTTACCACGTTATATTACGTTTTAAAATTTATAATATTGGTTAATGCGTAATAAGTATATATATATATATATATATATACCACACTTGTTGGTTGGTTGCTTGTATTTTATGACGCAAGAGCCACACTTGTTGCATGAAAAGACTTTACCATATCAAGTTTTCTTTTTATAATATGCAAGCTTCATTTTTGGATAAAGTAACAGTATCTTATGTGGGTTTTCACACAGAATGTATATTGGTTTTAGCAGAATTGTACGTCTGTTATACTTTCAAACACAACGAAAAATATTCCAGTCTTACATACAAGTTTTAAAGAAACAGCAGTTTTTTTGCAAATGGAAACTTTTATTTAAAAACGTTTTCTCTTGATTTCAATACATGTCTAATAATACCCAATTTTTTAGTTGTATTAAAGGGGATAGTTTTATGTTTTAAGGGAGGGTAAAAAACTGAAATCCATTGCTAGCGCCAGCAGTCAGAAGAGACAATGAAGTTTGGTAAAAAATAAGCTTTAGAAAACCAGAGAAGTATCGTCCATAGTTTCTTACACTTGATAACGTTGAAGAAAAGCTTAAAAAACATTTTCATCATCACACAAAAGAAATTAATGGTGCTACTATCAAACAACAGTTACTAGAAATTTTACTCGATAGAAGATGTGACTCTTTTGTAAAGATGTTGTCAAGAAGTAATGACGATATCTTTTAATTTCTTACTTATTGATGCTTGCATGTATTATAAAGGAAAGGAGGTAATCTGAAAAAAGCGATAGTCTAAAAGATGACATATTCTTCGTGTGACGGTTAGTTTGATATCATTGCTACAAATATAAGCATTTTTACAATTATGCCTAAGTTTGCTTTTAAAACCTTTTGAAAGCTCATGGTATTTTCTTATATTTATCATCCCAAATTAACCAAATTTCATTGTATGCAAAAATTATGAAATTCTAAGAAAATATAGAAGGTTGCAAGACTTCTCATAAACACATAAAAATTATTGCATTTTCCATTCTTAATTTTAATATTTCGCGATGTCTGCAAAATTTGCATTTTTATTACATTAATACACATAAAAAGAGTATGGGATAAAATGAAATCAATCATAAATTATTTCAATTAGCTTTAAAATTAGAAAGGGACGCTGTTGGTTGACGGAACGCTTCTTTTAAAGTGAAACAAAGAGTTAAAAAGTGTAATAAAAGTGTAATAGCTCGATTAGGGAACATTTATTCAATTAAACTATTATATAAGTTTAAATAATTAAGGTTTTCTGTCGTTTATATATTCCGAGTGTGGGTTCTTGATTTATGGATGTAAAATATTTATATATGTATATATATATTAAAAACACTTTAAGTTGAAACATGGAGAACAATGAAAAACATTGAAAAATACACAAAATAATTTTACTTACATGCTGGACGATATATGAAAATCCAAAGCGTGTTCTTGCACGTTTTTGAAAACCAATAGATGTAAAATTCTGCTAAAACCAATGTATATTCTATGTGAAAACTCACCTAAGATACTGTTTTTAATACTCACATCTTTGTTGGAGTCATGCAGCAGCAACATGCGCAGTTTCACAATGGTGTTATATTTCATATTGCACAGTCTTGTGTTTTTATTATTCAAAAAGCTTTTTTCTATATATTTATTCTATAAATGTGTTTTCAAATATATATATATGTGTGTGTGTGTGTGTGTGTGTGTGTGTGTGTGTCGTAACCCATTTCTACATTTTCGGGAAAAATAATTTATACAATAATTTTTGCTAGCACATGGCAATTAGCACATATAGCAATATTACTACAGTACTATTTTGTTTTTCAATCACCTTGGAATATTTGTTTCTTGCTGAAGTTAAGCAATCAATTCACCTGCAAAACAGAAAAAGAAGATATATTATCATGTCATCACTTCTTTATTTAGCTTAATGTTGGCTCCCTTTTTGCAGTATTTAATGGCCTTCTGCATGTTTCATCTTATTAGTACGTTTTCATTTATTATTATAATCGAATGCAAGTAATTTTTTGCGTCACATCCATAAATTAATGATTATTGTAAGTTGTTTAGTTCCATCAATAGCGCATGAGTAAAAGTCAAAATTAATTCATAATTTTTTTGTGATAATAAAATAATGAAAATTTTGGCTTAACTTAAAATTTACACCACGCATGCTTTAGTTTTGAATAAAATTTCGATTGAAAGAAATTTTATGTAGTTTTATATATGACTTTTCGTTTTACTGTTTTATTTCTTACTTTTAAATCGACAGTTTCACCATTTCTAAAATAGCTACAATATTCGATAAAAAATGTAACAGGTGGCGGAGGATTAATTCCATATATTTCATAAACATCTGATCTCACTCCATTCGTCTCTGATCTCCAGAGACTATTATCTCTGCTTCGTTAAAATCGTCTCAATTCGTAGGATCGGCTACTGAGATTTAGCGTAACTATTGTCGTTACTAATCATTTGCTAGTTGCTCTTGACAGTTTCGTGAATGGTGAAGGTTCAATGCTCGGCTTTTATTCGTCTATTTCATACAAAGGCTACGCATAAACACATACATCGTTCTTCTGGACTTGTTTGTATTTCAGTCACCATGGCAACGATGAAGCTAGGTCGAACACACGAAAAAATGCATTGACATTAAAAGGCCGGGCTGATTCGGAAGCTATGTTTAACGATCGACTACAGCCCCTCTCGTTTGTTTCGGAATTGACCATACGAAATCGTCAGATAAAAGTATGGCTATGTTCTAAAGAATAAAATAAATTTATTACTGCCGAAAGAGAACAACAAGATATCGAGTTAGGCGAATCTGCTATATGCGAAATGCTGGCCTGTATATTAAGAAGGTGCACTCTTAAATACATACGGACTTTGAAACTATATATTTCTACACATTGTGCCATTTTATATCTTTATTTATTATTATTTTGTACTCTTTATTAAAAGCAATAAAAGTACCCGATTCCACAAAACTTCGGCGCGAAGAGAGTTTTAATATGAGAGTAGCATCCCAATTTTTTTTATAGCTTATTCAGTATATAATAAATACTGTAAGCTAACTAATCATTCTGTAAAAGGTTTCGAAAATAGATGGACCTGGGGCGCAAAAGGCCATAAGCGATATTAATTTTTATGAAAAACGTAATTAAAAATATTAGTAATAATACTTGAACTATACAGCAGGCAACCAAAATATTATTGAAGTACTTGGAAACGTTTAAACGATAAATGAAATCTATTTTATTCAAAGTACCTTTGGAAGTTATACTGTAAATACCGAGAAAGTACAGGAACGTTTTTCGAAACCCTTACTGTCTTTTTTAACATTGTAATGTCTGTAAGACATTACATGTCTGGTAAATAAGTCCTGTGGCATAAAAAATGAGAATGAATATTTCGTTGTAATCATTGCTGATAAGAAATGTTTATGAGAATTAATAAACGTTAAACTGATTTCTGTATCTGTAACTGAAATCTTAAATGCAATTCTTCGTCTACAAAAGCTCTATATAAATCATCTGTAGAGAACTCTGTACACAAGCTCCGTATGTACATTTTAAGAAGGAGAAACTGTTTCTGATTCTTCTATTTTCTTTGTAAGAACTTGAAATTTTATACATAATATTCAATTATGAATTTTAGTATATATTTTTAATACTTTAAATGAAATAATGTATTAATTATATTTGTTTTAGAAATTATAAAAATAACATTTTTTCCAGTAATTAATAATAGTAACAGTGTTTACATAGTAATAATAAAAATAATTTTATAATAAATCATTTTTATTAGAACTTTTTATGAATATATTTTTATACAATATTTAACGCTTCGCGCTACATGTTTTAAATAAAAAAAAATTTTACTGTCCATTATGAATATTTATCAATATATGTAACTTCAAGATGAGGAGCTTGTTCATAAATAAGAAAAAGTTCAGTCACAAGTTTTAGCATCACAATAGACATATTTGATTGTCTGTGATTATCTTTTCATATTTTGGTTGAATTTTTAAGAAGTTCCTGAAACAATGACCATCGAATATCATTTTATCGTGAGTTTTTTTCTTGACTCTTTTTTATAAGAAATCTTTTTATACTATTTGGGATAAGTATTCTTAAATTCCTTTCACACAGATTTCAAAAATTTCGAACCTTTTTCTCGATAATGCTATCTGTTTGTAAAAGCATAGGCTAATATATCTTTGGTGTCTGGACAAAAGAGCTAAAGTCAAAAAATTTCAAGAATCCTATTTTAAACTCTTTCTGTAGATTCTGAATCCAATTAAACCGTCGATTTGATTCTATATCGATATTTTGTTGTTTTTTAAATAGGCATCGAAGGCTTAATTAAGCTTTTACACAAAATTTATTAAAAAAAATTACATTATGTTTTCACGAAACCAAACTAGACTTAAGAACTTTAGCTCAAACATTAAAGATACAACGAGGCAAATAAAGCCATCTTAAATACAAATGAAGAAAAATTTCTGCAAATTTGTTTTTTAAACGAGATACAATCATAAATTTCACCAATAACCACAAGCATACGCAAAAAGTTGGTAAAGGAAGGGTTACAGGACTACAGCTCAATGTATGTATGTACTCCACACATGTATGTGTATGCAAAATTGTAGCATATATATATATATATATAGGATATATTTACACTCAATGGGGGTTATGATGCCATCAACTCCTCCCTCCCTACGTACATACGCCCATACCAATAGCATAGCCAGCCGTCTAGACCAGAATTCAGAGAATGGGATTTAAGATATTCAGCTTGTAAGTACTATTTATTTATTTCCTTTTTCTGAGGGTTTTACATTTTCTTTGCATTTGAAGAAAGGCCTTTAAAAAGTGGTGAGCCCACGCGGGAAATATTTTTGTGTCCTAACGGAATCAATTGAACTTACATATAATAATTTTTACTTTAAAAGCCTGATTTTATCATTAGCAAAATACGTTTTCTTTTGAAAAACGATTTGGAATGTTACGTTTTGCTTGGTTTATTTCTCTTGTATATCAAATGGTTGATTTATTTTTTATGAGGCAAAGATAATTCCATGTTAAGTAACATTTTTTATGTTAGTATGTGTTATTACTTAAAAATGATTGCTAACTTTTTAGTAGTTTTGTAATCCACAAAATCATACATTTTATGTTCTAGTATATGTTACATTAATTCAGTGACATAATTCGTTCCTATGATTTTTTTACTATTAATGCGTAATTAGTAATTTTTAAATGAAAATTTTAAAATTAATACTTTAATGTATTCTTATTTTAACAGGAAGCTTCAACAGACCTTGATGTGACTTTTCCTTTGCCCTTGGCACTGGAAGAATTCATAGATGTCCTGCTTAAGTCGTGGGTTCCCTGGTGCCATAGATAAAGGAAAAAAATTCGTTGCTGCATATTTCGGTTTTGGACTGAACTCTTCACTTTAAAATCTCTTAAGTCTCACTTTAAAATCTTTTAAGCCTAATTTTAAAAACTATTAACCCTAACTTTAAAACTTCTTAACCTAACTTAAAACCCTTATTTTTAATTGTTTCGTTTCTTCTAGTTTTACTTTACTCTTTCTTATATATTTTGGTAACTCCCAATCAAATTTTTGTTTTTATTAACCATATTTGTAGAAGGTTTTTTTTAAATAAATGTCGGACGCCATGCTCTAATTCTCTTCATACAATGCATAAACTCTCTTTTCCACAGACTAATTCTTAAAATACTAAAATAATTCCCTTTATACAAACAAATCAGCAACATTCCAAGATGATCACAAAGAAATTGGCGCCAACGAAGGAAGACCAAAGATTTGCCACTATCATGGGTACTCCTCCGTTCTTTGGCACTAGCACATTTTTGTGTTCGAAATTTACAACAAAAATTGTGTTAGTGCCAAATAACATGGGGAGGTCAACATCAATGGCTGGAATTAAAAAAACAGTTCTTTATTCTGTTCACAAGCCCAAATATTGAAAAATGAAAAATCCTTCATTGGGTAAGTAATTCAATATCTTATAGAGAGCACACCTGTAAGTGTAACACCGCCATATACCGAAGTAATATCTATCCATTGCAAAGTGAATGATTCTTCAATATAAGTACATTTAAAACTCATTTATAGTGAAGCTTTATTTGCGCTCACAGAGGGAAGGATGATAGGTCGTCTGTAGCTCTGTTTGAAGAGCCCTTGGCGGGATATCAAGAGGTCGTGAATTCAGTTCCCACCAGGCACATTGAAATCATTCTTTTCTTTGCGAGCAATTTGTCATCTAATGAGTATATTTGTTTTGAATTGTTAAATCCTGTAGCTCAACCGATTGCTATTTTTTTTAATATTGTAGATGACATAAAACATTTAATTAGAATAGTTGAAAAGCATACTACTTGAAAACAATGTAAATTTCTCACTGGATATATTATGATGGAAGTATTGAAATTTTTTTCTTTATTTTATGTAACTATTTTTCAACTTGTCTGAGTGACATCATTGCTAATCGACGACAGGGCCGAATTAACGATTAATCACA
Source organism: Dysdera silvatica (assembly GCA_006491805.2). NCBI lineage: Eukaryota > Metazoa > Arthropoda > Arachnida > Araneae > Dysderidae > Dysdera > Dysdera silvatica. The sequence goes on along the minus strand of QLNU02015360.1, from coordinate 120,035,243 downwards.
AGAAGTGCGTGTTCAGAGCATAAGGGAAGGGGCACCACAGAAACTTTCCATTACCGAATTTACTATGGGCCATATGTAAAATGTAAAACTTCAAATTGTGCCGCTAAACCAGGTTCTATGAAAAGGGGCTCCCATAATTAATTAATTAATTAATTAATTAGACTTTTTAATTGGATATATATGGTGGCACCAAAATCTTCTAAGTGCTTATTGTCCCAAATGGTCTTAACGTGAGCCTAGTCAGCGACGATATCATATAGATTCATAGAAAAGATTTCGAATAAAATGGATATAATATATTTCGCTTATTCAGTTACTTCAAAATAGATATAGCCACTTTTTCTGTAAGACGCCCCATGATAGCATTACCCTTCGCAGGGATAACAAAATTGCCAAATATTGGTTGATAATTAAATTAAAACATTATGTATTTATCTTAATCTAAATTGATAGGAAAATAAAATATTATGTAATTATCTTAATCTAAATTGATAGGAAAATTAAAACATTATGTATTTATCTTAATCTAAATTGATAGGAAAATAAAATATTATGTAATTATCTTAATCTAAATTGATAGGAAAATTAAAATAATATTGAAAATTGCAATTACTACTCCTCACAGTATAAATATAAAGTTATATTTATGTTCTGAATAAGTTGTTAGCTAAGTCGAAAATTGATAAAATACAACCCTTCTTTACGAACACACTGCAGATACGGGCATCCAGTTTTCACCGTCAGATACAAATTCCGGCAACTACTTCGTAGTAATATACTCTCTTTTGCGGTCACTTTCATTTTATGGACTTTTTTCCTGTTCAATAAGCGTCCATTGATGAGATATTTTACGGTAGTAAGAATTTCATAACGGAACACTGTTACAAAGCAAAAGATCGAAATCGATAAATTAAAAGCCGAAGTCGCAAAGACGTTAAAGAAAGCATAGATAAAATAAAATAAGTAAAGCATGTGCGTGGAGGCCAGGCAAAGGGCATATGGGGCACAGAGAATCCGGGGATGGTTCTATATATATGTATAAGTAGCTCGATGGGGCAACTTGGGCCACGACCCTGATGGCCCCGCCTTGGCTACAGGCCTGGTGGAGACTTTCCCTGATGAAGGCCCCAGTTTTTCATATACATGTAATTTAATATTTCATTTATATTTAACTTGAATTTTTATATTTATCTTTTACATGACACTTTTCGTTTATTTTTATGTTTTTTAACTAGTGTGTGTGTGAGAGGTACTACAATTTTTACTACACGTGTTATTATAATTTAAGCGTGAACTCTTCTTTCAAGACTCAAATCTGGTTTGAAAGATTCATTATATTATTACTTGTTAATGTTATAGGAAAACTTGAAACTATTTTATATAAATATAGATCATATTTTCTATTAACCGTTTTATTGTGTGTTATAAGCACTTATGATTACGATGAAGAAAATACTTGATTGCAATAATGCCTTTTTGATTAAAATGGTTTTCAAGCGAACTTCCAAGACGGAGGTGTATTTTTAAACTGACCGACATGTTTTTGTGCATATGTAAATGATTAATATCAACAGGATCGAAGCCTATAAGCTGATTCAATCACAATAAGCAGCTTAGTGTCAAATACAAGCTGCATAGGTATAATCCAAGGGGGAACCTTGTTGTTGTTAAGAATGTGCGTACTGTAGTTGTTGTAAATACAAAGACCTGAATTCGTGTGTTCAACTACGTTTTGTTATTAATTAAAATGTAAAAAAAAAGTGCAGAAATGAAGATATAGAAAATGACATCATTTCTAATCTTCACTTCCTCACTATCGTTTTGGACAAAATAAATATCATTATTTTTGTTCATTGCGAGCTACTTTTGAAAATTGAAACGCAATGAAGAGATGAAAATGTTTCATGAAAGGAGTTACAGTCGAACCTGTTTACAACGAGCATGAATCAGCCTGTACTATTGCTCGTTATATCCGAATTCTCGTTAAAAGAGGCTTACTATTAAAATAAGATTAAAAAACATGGCAGAACAGTGGAAATAAATATAATAATTCACGTGTATCATATATCACGTGTTTGAATATCAGAATTTTGCATATATGTTTTCGCATCATTACTTTAAAAAATCTCTCATTGTCTTAAACCCTCTAAGGCGGAATCTTCGCAAAAACAGGATGTGAGTGGGGGGAGAGAGAATTTTTTTTAAATTCAACCTATTCAAATTAGGGTAAAAATTTACTGGAGTGCTGCATACTGTAACAGATTTTCTCCTGTATATTTCCAATGTTATAACCGAGTCCTAGTTATCATTGAGTTAGACTGTATTTTGTTTATTCCAAATTTTAACTAAATAATGCATGCGTGTAATTTCCCCCAAAGTTTTAAATACAGTCGGGCCTTGTTATACCAAACATAGGTATGTCGAAGTTCGACATTTTTCGAAGTTTTTCTGTGTCCCATGTCCTTTATGATATTCATCAGGCGATATAGAAGATATATCGAATATTTTCGTGGCCCTCTCTCTTTTCAACTTCATTGTAAGCGAGGCCGCCTGTGTTATTATGTTTTGATAATTTATTCGCTTCGAGTCACAGTTTAATTGATTAATTTTGAATATTTAAACGCAAAAAGCATAATCTGTGCTTAATAATTAATTTTGTTCAATGAGAATATTTATAATATGATTGTGATATAATTGTGATATATTATTTCATTCAAATTTAACTAGTTCGTATGCCTTTTGTGTTTGTATATATATATATTGAAATAAGAAAACAGGTTGAGGTGACGCTCAGGATAGACTTGTGTGGAACAACAAACATTGTAATTCGACATTGCTAATTAGCAAAATAAAGCAAGTTTAATAATTTAAAAAAAAATTGCTTTAATTATTTTGATAGTGTGTTTTCGTGTGTGTGTGTGTGTGTGTTTTTTTACTTACTCTTTTTAAATCTTGTTTACAACAATATTTTAATAATTGCCTTAACTGGTCTCGAGGTCTAATGGGTACTATAGTCAGCACCCAATGTACCGTACATAAGTATTCATTCATAATTTTCGCTTTTACCGGAAAGAGAGCCCCGTTACTAGCATCGCTACTGCTCTCTTTCCATTTCCCAAGCAAATCGTTTGTATGGTCTCCTGATGTACATAATAATAAGGAATAAAGTATTATTATTTTTTAATGGGGCTGCATTTTTTCTAAGGAGGAGGCATGAGCTCTCTTAGACATCCTCCTAGTTACGCCAATGATTCTGATCGATTAAGAAGTTTAAATGTTTGGTTGCTTTGTGTATTTTTTATTGAAGGACTAAATAAAAATTTTAAAACCTTTATCGTTTCTCAATCACTTTGCTATTGACAAGCTTCATATTGTACATGTAGTTGAAATTCACACAACAATTGGAATGCCATAAAATGGACTGATACCTTAAAACGCAAAGTTTCTTCAAAATATGATTTCTTATTGTGAACAAGAATTTTTTTAGTTAGATTATACATTTTACAGTCCCAAAGACTAAATGGTTTTTAGTTCTACTTTCTTAATATAAGAATTCAATACCAATATATGTACTTACGTTGACTTTCAGGATAAATTATATAATTTGTAGATTTTGTTACCGAAGATTTTGGAATTGCGCAATACATTTCAACTTGTACAAACATTTTGTACGCAGCAAAGCAATAACACGAGAAGAATATTTAGATTTGTTTCTCTGTTCCATCATCCTACAATACTTCTAGTAACCTATTGCTCACATGTAAGTGACTGAATAATTTTGCTAGTCTAGCCACACTGTCAAATGTTAAACATTATACACTACACCTGCGGTCACCAACCTTTCGGACCTCACGGACCACTAAATTCATAATTTTAAATCCCGCGGACCACATTTCGTGAATTTAGTGCAATATAAAGGTGGAAATTGTCATTCAGAATATGAGAATTTCTTAGAATATTATTTTTGTTTTATTATTAATAAAACATTAAAAATGCAAATAATGTCCAGATTTTGCTGCAGACCACCAAAATTTTCTCGCGGACCACCGGTTGGCGACCGCTGCACTTACGCAACAATTGCAACTAATAACACTAAACAAAATATAACTACCGACATTAAACACTATACGATAACCGCAACTACCGACATTAAACACTACACAACAACCGCAACTACCGACAAAATGACCACTAACGTAACTTTTGTGCTCCGGTAACAGCATACTGGTGTTTCCTGTTTTACCATGATCTTCACTACTTTGAATGGAAACATGCAAAAATAGGTGATTTTGGATACTAGAAACAAAGTCACAAAGGAACTACAAAAAGCTAAAAATAAAAAAACCGGCGCACATTTTTTCAGAAACACGAAATACCACCAAAATGTTTATTTTTAGTCCACCAGTGTAAACAGGGATTTGAGTTAGAAAAAAAAAAAGAGCAACACACTAGGTTAGAAATAAAGGGTTTAAAACGTAGGAGAAAATGTCCAATTCTGGAAATGCGAAAGAATGAAATATAAATATATAGCAAATGTTATGCAATATTGAAATTAAAAGATTATATAAGTTATAAAATAAAAAAGTGGAAAAGCATTAAAATACCAGTTGACAAAAATGTGAAAAACGTGAAAGAAAATTTAAATGATATTCAGTAAATGCATATCCTTTAATACAGATTTCTTAAAATATATATGTATGCGCCAAATACACAAAATACAGTAAGGAAAGCATAAAGACTTTAATAACCAGCTCCTTATTAAGCAATTGTTAAAGGAATTTAATTACTGATGTAAGAGTTCATTAAATTTGTGGCTAAACTTCAAAAAACTATATACTGTTACATTATTTACGTCTTTATCTGCACACACATTTCATTTAATAATTTAATATGGCTCCTTCGCAACTGGATCATTGATCGATGCTTGGGGAAAACTTTTCGGATGTTATAAATGTAGTTAAAACTTCGATACGCGCATGTTTATATATATATATATATCAGTTTTGAATGCATATTTAGATTTTGCTTCCAAAGACAAACCTATTAAGACTGATGGCCGGCTTACTACAATCTGCGACTAAGAATGAAGTTGCAAACATGTAAGCTTATTAGAAATCAAGCAGTTCAGTGGATGTAAAGATATGGGTTTTACGGTGAAATCATGATGATGCTCTAGATATTTGAGTTCTATAACATCTTCTCAATATATTTGCAGTGAATATTAAATTCTTCAGATTACTTTTTTGCAGATGTATTTTCTGTAACTTCTTAAGTTTGTTATGTTTATGTAATTTCTCAAGTTTGTTACAAACCAACGTTATAAAATTCGTAAATTAAAATTAAAAAATAAATAAACACATGCTAATAATATGTACATGATAGACAGAAGGGTGAAATAATATAATATACATTTTCTTCACATTTTCATTACAGATATTATTTATAGTTCCTATAAGGGCAGTAAAATTACTAATGCCTGAAAACTAAGAAACAATAATTGCTATTGCTTTCAAATGCTTACTTCTCCAACTTAAAAAATTTGCGCCCCCATAATCCTATCCGCCGCCTTCGGGCCTACTGTGTTTGGGTTCAACCCCAAGTAAACTTGGGTGAATGCAAATGTATGGTGAGGTGATGTCAGTCGCTCACCATGGGGCCCCTGCTTCAAAACGACTAACAAATAGCTCCCTTTATCTGGTACTTTTAACTATCAGACATCGAAATGGTTGGATAACCAACCATGGTGGGTGTTGGAAAAAAATTAACACGCAAACTGGTTATTTATATTCAAAGGTATTTAAAAAGACTTGAGTTTTTCTGCAGAAGAGATTCGTGTTTGCTTCTCATTTAGTACATTGTATGATCTCCTCTGTATGACTTTCGATGTTTGTGTAAGTATTAAGTGACAGTTCTATTTGAGAACTCAGTGCTGCCACTAATTTACAGATACCGTTCATTTCATTTACCTCCATTTCCGATTTCAATTCATTTATGACCTTATATATAATGAGATTTATATAGAGTCTAACCTCGATTTAACGGTCTTCACGGGATCAATGAAAATGATCGTTAAATCGGGGGAACACATTTATCGGAACCAATGACGCAACTATGGTGCTCTGTAATGGATCCCGGGCTCTTCCTTGGGTTGAAAGTTTACGTGTAAAATACTTTAAAAGTAACAACTATTACATTTAAATAAAAATAACATTTTTTTTTTAAATTTTCGGCCCTTCTAGGAGCAAACATTATGGGTGCGCTATTGATCGGAACTGAAATAAAAAATTATGGAAACAAGAAAATCATAAAAATGCTTACCAGTATTCTGAAGAATACGTGTTAATTTTAATGAACATAAGACACAAGTACGTACGAAACTATTACCACTTCAAAAGGAAATCTTTAATTGACGTTTGTTTTTAGTTTTTCTTGGGAGTTGGCATTTAACATTGCCTTTTCGATTTTTTCAAATCCGTCGAAAAGATCAACATTACCGTCAAAACGCAGTAAACACTGTAAACCAGCATTCGTTTCAATTGAGTAAACTCAATTGAAGTTGATTTTCTGACGACAGTTGATTTTGTAACTGAAATTCTTCTTGCAGCAGCAGGATAATAAAGAAACGTTATCGTTAAACCGAGGAAAATGCAACACTGGACTCACTGCAACTCAATCCGGACCAATAAAAACAAGCATTAAATTGAGAATATCGTTGAATCAAAAGTTATACTGTATATATATATATATATATATAAAATGAGAAAAAATATGTATCTTTTTTATAACCTTTATTCCTCTTCAAACACACTTCTCATTTCTGTTAACATTCTAATTAAATTTCGCGCTTTCCTACTGACTTAAAATCCTTTTACGTACTTCGTTTAATTTCAAACCATTGATTTTTATGAGAAAACGAATCAGAATCTTAAACTTCTTTACTATTGTATATAATGCTATGAAGATTTATAATGTTTCTAAACCCGCATGTCCTGTCTTTTATTTCAGGAGTCTTCAACCCGCGACCCGCTGGCTCATGAAAAAAAAAAAAATTATTTCACACAAAAATAACGCCTCCTACTCCCTCTGAGTTTTAAATCGATGTGTTTTATTTTGTCCCCATTTTCCTATTTGGTAACAAATGTCTTAAAATGCTAGAGAACTAAAGTAACACGCGAACTTCCGTCAACGGTGTTTCACTTTAGTTTTCTTATGTACATGGACATTAGAGATTGATTTGTGCAGTAGTACAACAGTGATTTTAAAACAAAATTCAACTTATGACTCATTGAATTCTATTCTAAATATATCGATAAGAACATCTTCCCAACCATCCGACTGCATGCTCTGAAAATGATGTTGCTGTCTGGGAACACTTACGTCTGCGAATAACTTTTTTTAAGAATGGTAAAATTAAAAGTTAGGACCAGAATAACTGACGTCCACCTTGGAAACACTCTTAGGGTTGCAACGTCAAAAATAAGACCTGATATTGACAGGATTATTGAAAATAAGCAGTGCCAAAAATCTCACTAAAAGGTTTGATTTCGCTTTATATATTAACAACTAAAAGTATTGTAAATGTTTTTTTGCGTCCATACATATTTTATATTGTAATGTATATATATATATATATATATATATATTATTTATCTAAGGGAGCGGATCAGAAAATATTTTTGAGGGCACAAAACCAATGCAGGAACCTAAGAAGAACGGCAAGAAAAGGCGGATTTGGGAGTAACCCCTGCGCCCCCCCCCCTGGATCCGCCCTTTTCAGTCTCAGTATTGCCGGTACAGCATTGCGGCCCTCGAGCGAACAAGAATGAGCAAAATTGGCCTTGGGACTGAAAAGGGTTGCAGACTCCTGCCTTATTTGGTTTCCAAATTTTGGTTTCAGGGGTTGATTCCCTAGGACCTGGATTCCTTAAAAAGCTTTAAATACATGGCCTTTGCCGTCTCCGCGCTGTAAAACACAGACATACAACCATGTCCGCATCCGGAGGGATTTTAGGGACAGGTCCCCACCGAAACAAATTTTGATAGGTTTCTAGCTACGGCCTTGAATACTGTGATAGTATGTATACTATCACAGCATGCTATTAAAGCATCATATATGTGATCAGGGGCGTCTTAAGGGACGGGCAACCCGGGCGACCGCCCGGGGTCCGGTTTGGATGAGGGCGCCATACTGATGTCAAGTTCATTTTTTTTTTTAATTCACCTAATAGTAGAAAATCTGTTTAAAAAGAGACAAGTTTAGAGAAATTTTTAGAGACATCTTTAGAGAAATTCTTTCAGAGACTTTTGGCCACTTTTATAGGGTATATGGCTCACTGTGCATCTGTGAAAATCTTTTGTTTCCGTCGGGGAAGAGGGGGGCCAAAAATCAATCCGTGTCAGGCCGGCCGGGTTCAAAATTAATCTCGAGCCGCCTCTGTATGTGATTGTATGATGATATACAATAAGGTCTCTACCGTCAAGGCGACCAAAATCGGGACTACAGTTGGTAGAAAAGGGCATTTGTTCTACGATGGCATTGGAAATCGAACCCGGGTTAGTGGCATGATAGACAAATGCATCACCATTACGTGGCCGTAAAGCAGTGGACCTACATTTTTCGAGGAATCCGAATCTTTATAGTCAAGGCTACCAAAATCCGAGCTACGGTTTTCAGAAAAGGACATGTATTCTACGATGCCATTGAAAATCGAGCCCGGGTTAATGACGCGATAGACAAATGCGTCACCACTACGTGACTTTGAAGAAGTGGACCTACAGTTTTCCGAGGAATCCGAACCTCTTAAGACCTAGGGAACCAACTCCAGAACTACAATAAGCAGGAGTCCTGCGGTAGTACAGTGATAACGCAACGTGCGGTTATCCCGGATTCGGCTTCCATCTGTACCAAAAAAAGAACGCTTACCGACTAAATGCTCTCCGAAGTCCGAGACTTGGTTCCCTAGGCCTTAAGGGGTTCAGATATCTTGTAAAACTATAGGTCCTAGCGAAGCATGACCCTTGCTGTCCTTGCGCCATAAAGTTCAAACAAAGAAGCAATGACGCCATCACATGGCCTTAAATAAAAAACACCAAACACCACACTACAAAATTGGAGACTACCCATCTGAGAGTATTACTTTGCTATTATGTCCTCTTGCATTATTGTTGTATACAAGGCTGCACATCAACATAATCCGAATTCAGTATGTATTATGGTTTAGGTTCACATTCAGTCAGTAGTTCTAGAGCCCTAGAATTCCAGGCCGACGCATAAGCCACCATTTTCTTGTACACTTCCGGTTTCATTTACCTTGGCGATAAAGGTTTTCCGCTTTGGCGCAATGATCGCTATTTTGGCATAAAAATAATCAAAAATCCGCGATTATCCGACTAATGTAAACATTGGCGCAACTTTCAAAATGTCGCCAATAAATGCAATTTGCAACCACGATCACGTGATACAATGGCAACAAAATGGCGGATATGCGTCAGCTTCCCTTTTTTTAGGAGCCTTAAATAGTCCCTTTTCTTAAATAACTCGAAACCTCGCAGTATAAAATTCGGGAAAACAACGAACCCAAATAATAGTTCTGATTTTTGGGAAAACTGCAAAAAACACAGAATTTTATTTTAACTCAATGCCCCTATTATAGACTTGCCCGCACTCTTACTTTTAACTCTTCATCACTCTCTGACATTTTAAATGACCATGCTGACCATACGCACGTTTTAAAATTTTTAAAAAGTACTGGTTTTTACTACAGTCTTTGATTTTACCATGTTTGGCGCAGTATAGCCCAGATGCTCTTGCGCCATAAAAAAGCCAAACAAACGAACGAAAAAACAGAATTTTTAACCACCACAGTGAATAAAAGCCGTAGTATTGTCACATTCCATTTTATCAGGGAAATAAATTTTCAATGGCAATGATTATTTCTGCTTTACATGCCGCGCATGGACTCAGAGGCGGCTTTAGGGTAAGGCAAAACAGGCGATAGCCTAGGGCTTTGAGTCGTCGGGGGCCTCGCGCAATACTTCATTAGTTGCACTGATTTTCCTAAACTTTGAAAATTTTTATACGAAAATTCAAACATTTTTCCTAGTGAAAAATAATTTTACCAGTAACAATTTCAAATAATGTAAAATTTCTCTATTTAAATGAAAGTAGGGAATTACTACAAAAATTACTTCTCTGCAACGAAAAACCTAATTAATTTATAGCCTACAAATGGGAAGGGAGTCTGACAGTTAAAGTCAAAAGGAAGAAGTAGTGGTTGAAAAGGAGACAATCTTTTAGCGAATAATTTACATACTATCACTAAAGTGATTTTTAGCAGTTGTAACACGTTTGGATTAATTTAATTATCTTTGAATTTGAAAATAACTGCATGGGATGAAAACAAAATGAGTTATAATAAAGATCACCGATTCCATTATGAAGATCTACGTATAAGAGTCATTTATTCGGAGGTCTTATTAAGCCATCGATCATATCCCAAATTACATAACTCTCTATAAATGTATAAAGTAATTAAGATATGGAGTATTTTTGAAAAATTTTAATTATAAATAAGCTTATATCGAACGAGAATAGTGTGATTTGAGCGATAATTTATGCATGAAGCCCAAGTAAGCCTACAAAACCATGTGCGTATATATATATAATAAGTCACAGTGTTCAAATTAAATATTAATATATTCTGCTATCAGTGACGGATTTCTAAGCAGGCACACAAGGCACAGGCCTAGGGTCGGCGTCAAAATACTTAAAAATAAAATATTTCAAACTCGACAACATTGAAAAAATAATGTTTCTTTTAATTATTGCCCTGTTTCCCCAATAGCGATGACATACAAGCGACTACTTTAACTTGCCTGCAAATACAAACTACAGAATCGAAAGACAAAGGGCCCTAAAAATTTTGGGCCCTGGTCATTTGCCCAGCGTACCCATTTATAAATTTAGGCTTAACACGCTTTTTATATATACTAATAGTAAATGAATGAATAATAAAAAATTTGAACTGATAACGAAAAAATTCATGCAAGGATGCATACGTGTATTTTTCTCAAATACGCTAAATACACGCACAATACACTCTATAACAAAAAAAAATCGACGCACCAAGAAGGAGTTGTCCGATTGCGATAAAAATTGGTGGATGTGAAGAACATACATAGAAAAAGAAATCATTAAAATTTCAGAACAATTGAATGATTTATTGCAGAGTTTGACCGTTACAAAGGGAGGAAGTCAATAAGGCGTTGGTCCACCTCTGGCCTGGATGCAAGCTGTCACCCGGCGTGGCATAGACTGATAAAGATCCCGGATGGTGTCCTGCGGAATTTCTTGCCAAATTGTCTCCAACTGTCGGGCTAAATCGTCAACATTCCGGGATGGTTGCAATCGCCTTCCCATAGCGTCCCAAATGTGCTCTATGGGAGAGAGATCAGGAGACCTAGCTTGCCAAGGAAGTGTTGGGCAAGCTTGAAGACAATTCATAGCAACACGTGCCGTGTGCGGCCGGGCATTGTCTTGTTGAAACGTAAGTCCAGGGTGTCGCAAAAGGAACGGTAACACAACCGGTCGTAGAATGTCGTCTACGTACCGCTGTGCTGTAAGTGTGCCAGAAATGACCACCAAAGGGGTCCGGCTATCAAAGGAGATGGCACCCCAGACCATAACGCCCTGTTGTGGGCATGTGTGGCGTGCGATAGTAAGGGCAGGATCCCCACGCTGCCCTGGACGTCTCCAGACACGTCTGCGGTTGTCGTCAGGACACAGTTGGAAACGGGACTCGTCACTAAAGACTATACGTCCCCAGTCAGCGCAGTTCCAAGTTGATCGAGCCCGGCACCACTGTAATCGGACTTGACGGTGTAAAGGCGTGAGAGGTACGCGGCGTAACGGTCGGCGCGAGCGTAAATTCCGCTCTCTCAGTCGTCTGCAGAGGGTCATGTTGGACACATGTGTGCGGGCCACACGTTGGATAGTTGATAACGACGAATCCGATGCTGTGACAATCGCTCTGTCTTCCCGTTCTGTTGTGGCCCTAGGTCGACCGCTGCCGTCCCGACGCTGACATCTGCCGTTGTTGACCCACTCTTGCCAGCACCGTCCAATCGCCGCATCGCTTCGACCCACATGTCCAGCGATTCTTCGATTCGTCCAACCAGCCTCTTTCAATCCGATAGCACGACCTCTTTCAAACTCTGACATATGCTCGTAATGAGCACGAATCTTTCGGCGAGGCATTGTTACAGTCGACGTAAGATATCCGCAGTCAAAATGCAACAGAAATTTTGACCACATATTGAGAATCGCTCCTTATATACACCTGCTGAATGCGCAGTTCCGATGCACTGGAGTTCCCGCTATTCATTCATTGGACACCAAATTTTAATCATTTGCATGTTCGGTCAAAATGTCTTTGCATACGAAATTTCATTACAATCGGACAACTCCTTCTTGGTGCATCGATTTTTTTGTTATAGAGTGTATCAGAGTTTCCAGGAATTCATACTAAAATTATTGTGGATTCAACATGTTTCTCGAATTCACAAAGTCGGAGACTGTAGTAGCAATAATGTCGAGTTGTATCTTATTAGTTTGAATAATTATATGAAAAATCTCCTTTACATATCAAATGTTAAGAGTATGATATGCGTTTTTTTTAAACAAATATTCCTTTCTTTGCCAAGGATGGAGGGGGCGGCAGTACAGGCTGGGCCTAAGGGCAGTAATTTTATAAATCTACCACTGTCCGTTACAAACACTTGAGTCATTGATTAAATATGATCAGTATTTAAATATATGATCAGTATGTAATGCATTTGATTTTCGTTTAGTAATTTGCTTCTCTCCCCCCCCTCCTTATCCCCTCTCAATCAAAATCATTTAGAAAATGCTCTCCAATAGTGTTATAACGAGACCCAGTTATAACGAGCACACATTT
>QLNU02015360.1:120008375-120022187 GCA_006491805.2 Dysdera silvatica | reverse complement strand
TGTTTTTAATGACCAAAAAAAATTGTTGCGGGTCGGATATAGCGAACATTTTATTTTATCTCAAGCTCCTCGTTATATGCGGTTCCTCTTGTATAGGGCCTCGCAAACTCAACGGCCGCCTCTTCATGGACATACAGTTGTCTAAGAAATTCAAACCTTTTTTGCTTAGGGAAACAAACCCTAGACTACGGTGAGCAAAAAAAGCGACACTCGTTCTATGGTCTATTAGAATCGAACCCGATTTAACTGCGCGGAAGAAAAACGCTTTTCCTCTGCGCCACCAAACGGTGTTTGCAACGGCAAATTTTCATAATAAATACACAGATGCACACATTCACACAAACTCGTCTAATATTAATTATAAAATTTGCGGCGTTCAATCGATGGCAAGTTTATCTACTTAAATATATGAATATCATATGATATTTTATACATCAAAGTAGTCGCTAAAACGTATTCTGTATTATTATTTAAGATTGCAGGTACAGTTTAACGATAACTCTAGAAAATTATGATGTATTTAAGTAAAAAAACATGGTTATATCCTATAAGTTAAATATGGACATTTTTAAACAAATACCTCATTATATACTTTATGGTGATTTTAAAACAGATATACATTATCTATCAATATTTGTCCGAACACACTTACGAATCGCGTAATTTTAATTTTTATATGGGGTGCATTTAGAGAATATGGACTTGTTTCGCTGGTCTTCGTTTGTGTTTCCATCAGAATGAATAACTACGTTGACACTGTCGGTAACCAGGGGCTTCATACATTTCGGCAATCCTGCGGAATAGACGAATGTTATTACCAGCATGATAAGCACCTTTCCCCAAGGCTGCATTTGGTATGAGCTGGTATAAAGAAATGCCTGTGAAACGATTGCCTTGGCCCGCCCAGAGTCCTGATCTCAAATCCATGAAACACCTTTTAGGACGAAATGAAAAGACGTTTGAGACAAAAACGTTCAAATTATGTTGCTGAACTCAGTTCGGATTTATGGGAGGCATGGAGACGAATTCGATTTGATGTCACCTGCAAACTATTCGAAATACTTTCTAAGTTAATCCAGTGCAAATGCGGATAAGACAAATATTAGGAACAGCGTTTTGTGTTCAAGTGTTCATGTTTCTAGTGTCGGTACAATTATGGATAGATAATGTATATTCACATTCTATTAGTTCTTTTAATGAGAACGGTAAAAAACGTCCTTGTGAAACCAATTCCTATTGTTTTAAAAAATTCATGTTTTTTGTTTTACTGGTTTTAATTTTTTCTTTGTGTCAGTTCTAAATATCGGCATTTCCTTGGCTTTGCTATCGCGGTGATCAAACAGCTAATGATTAATTATTAAGTTAAGTTTCTGATAAGCTGTTTCCGAAACACAAGTTTGAATAATGAATTTTTGCCCCACCCTGCAAGAGCCATATTCAACGATTCACTAAGAGGATAGCTATCTAGCCGCATTTTAAATATTGATTACGTGTATTGCAAAGGAAACTAGCATTTTATATAAACCTGAAGTGCTATCTTCATCTGAGAAACTAATTTTTCATCGGTACTTCCTTTGTGGTATCATCGATATAGTCTAGTCTGTTTCCAACATAGACTTTAAAAGTTGAAATGTATTAAAATCTGTGAAAAATAGGGATTTAGTAGGATTGCTTAAAGATAAACATTATCGACGTATCGCAGATCTTCCTATTTTCAAATTCTATAAAATACTAGTAGATTGCTTTCATTCAAGATGGCTTTTCCCCTGGCAAATTAGTAGCAAAACAAATCGTCAGATTTATATAATACAGCTGTGTGTTCAACCCAATTTATCAGAACATAGAATATCGCTTCTATTCAAATTATCCCTAACTACTGCTCAATAACTTTCGCGAAGATTTTGAATATTCAACCTTAGAAATTTTTTGTTATCCCCCTGTATCTCTGCTCTCATCTTTTTATGAGCTATCATTCCTTCTTGGAGAATTTACTATCGCGTTTCTTAATTATAGTATCATAAATTTCTCTCATAGATTCAGTGATTATTTTAACGATCTTTTCATCCACTTTCGCGGTATTAACGTTTCCTTAAGTCCTCGGGGAGCAGAATTTTTTTTTTTTTATTTCTAACTAAAATGTATCTTAACTATTCTTCAGTTTTATATGTTTGTTTGTTGTTGAATTTCTACAATTGTAACTTAGTATTAAGACGTACTTTACATATTACCATTCAAAGATCATTTCTTGTGTACCGTTTAGGCCCCACGGTAGCGTAACCTCAGCGCTTTTATCTACCATACAGAAATTTCGAGATCATATAAAATGGTAGCGAATTCTTTCCGTCTTCTACTAATCCATGGTGCTAGAGTTGATTCCTTAGGTGAGAGTTCCACGGAAAACTGTGGATCATGGTGCAGAATAAAATCAGCTGTTTTAACAATATAAAATACAAACGAATCTTCTGTTAAGCCTGTTGAATATACACTGCAATCTTCAGTAGCAACTTCTTTATTCACCACGATGTAAAAGATATCACCCATTACTGCATAGGAGTGTTTCCAATTCCAGTTTCTTTGTAATTTCTTCCTAACTAAACAAACTTACTATTTAAGATGTTCATCCTCTGCAAATCCAATGAACTGATCTCTCCACTCTCTCTCGCTCTCTCACACATACACATACACACACACACACCACATCTCTATTTCTTAACTGATGTTTAACTTTGTTGCTATTATCCTGTTTTTACACTAAACTCCCCCCATGATTATTTTGACACTTCGAGTTTTGGCAAACAAAATAAAAATTGTCATAATGCTTACTATATTTTTTTTTCTTTCAGAAGTTTCATCATTAGTGTAAATGCGAAAGACATAAGAAAGAGAAGACAAGTGAGTGATGAGGGACGCATAGGCGTACGCACAATGTTCATAAGGGGGACATAGGCTCAATGAGGATACAGAGATACAACTTCATATATTTATGTACGAATATATAAAATTTCACGTCAATGGGGGAATTACAATCCCCATCAACATCCCCTGTATATGCTAGTGGAGGGACAAATATGAAAAGGGAAGAAAAATTACTCAGAAATTAAAAAGAAATGAAAGGGGTAAAATAGTAAATAAAAAAATAAACACATAAGAAACCTATATACAGGATCCTATAAAAATCCTATATGTAGTAGACCAATTACGATTTTTTTATACGACACCAAATACTAGCCTTTCAGCTATTAATTTTATACAGCGCAAGAATGATTTGACACATTACAGAAATTATAACAGGGATTGTGTGCATTGTGACTGTGTCCATAACGTATTGTAGACAAATGCGTGAAAGAAGGTGGTTTTATCTCAACTTACCATGTTCACATGAAGTGCATAGGTGTAACTGGACCACACTGAATCTGTGAAGATAATGCTGCAGATAGTTGTGTCCTGCCGTTACTTGCCAGGTGCGACCATGATGGATGAGAGCAAGTTGAAATCGTGCCAATAGCGACCCAACTGATATGGGCACGTGCAGAATGCGACCGGTTCTACTAATTTATTTTTTTTTCAAATAGATTTTCTACATCATTATGCGCACATAGACTAAAAGTTTAAAAAAAATTCATAGAACTCAAGTTATACCCATTTTTGTCTGGCAATACAGCCAGAGAAATAAATATGGGTTCATCCATATAATCGATTATATGTCTTGTTCGAAATACAACATGGCAATACCTTTTCAAGTAGCTGATAATTTGCGCGTCAAGTGATAATAAGCATCTAGTGGGATGCTAATTTCTTTTTCAATAAATGTTTAGTTTTGCAAACGTTTAAAACGTTTAATATGTATTTCATGCAACAAAAAAAATATAAGTGCAGTTTACTGAACAAGCATTTTTTATTGTAAAAATAATATAGAGAATTAAATATTGCTTTTGATGATATTTATTGGTCAACGTTTTGTTTATTGTAGGTATCTCAGAATATATAAGATTTAAATAAATGTTTAATTGTTTTCAAGGAATCATCCAAAATGCCTCGTGCAAAAACGTTGGGTGTGGAAGAGAAGATTAAAATTCAAGGATTGTACATTATCTAATCGCCAAACTGCGAAAAAAATCAATAGGGCATTAAATGCGGTCAAGCAGTTTATAAAATTAGATAATAATTATAACACAAAAAAGAGAAGTGCTCGAGAACCGATATTAGCTGAACGAGACAAATGTCGTATTATCGGAATGCGTCTTCAAAGCAAATGTTCGTATCGGAAATCAGAGTAGAAGTATCGTGGTTAGTTACAATTCGATGAGCGCAGTAGGTTTTGTCTTATTCTGATCACTTGCGATTTTTTAAAAAACAGAACAATCCAGCATTGACCAAAGTGAAGAAAGAAGCATAATTGAACTGGGCGTAATATTCCAAAATTACGATTCAATACGTAATATTCCAAAATTGAAACAAAATTCTTCCAGTGATGAAAAAAAATTTAATCTTGATGACCCCGATGGATTTCAATGTTATTGGTATGACTAGAGAAAAGATCCAGAAATTTGAATGAGCCGAAACTTCGGTCGTGGATCTCTCATGATTCGGGGAGTTTTTGCGGGGTAATTGCCGCTGGCATAGATAACCTCTCATATAGAATCTCAAGACTATATCGACATACATGAAATCTCATTGGTCGAGAATGCTGAAGATTTAATGGGAGGTGATTTAATGTTCCAACAGGGCAATATATCAATGCATTAGGACATATCGTCAACAGGACAATGCGCACATCGAACCTCACCAAAAAGGGGTTTGCCGAGAAGGAAATTGAAATTTTTGAGTGGCCTTCGGTTTATCCAGATATGAATCCGATCAAAAACCTATGGGGTATCCTGGTTCACAAAGCATATGCAAATGGGCGGCAATTCATTACAATCGAAAATCTCAAGGATGTCATTCGCGTTGCTTGGTCGGCAATCAAGATCGATACTTTTCAAAAATCAGTTTCATCGATGCCCCAGTGTCTCAACACTGTGACTGACAAAGGAAGCCTGCGAAGTGCCAGACGCACCTCAAATCGAGACTTATGAAGTATGAGCGATCCATATGAGTAATGAACAAAACCGAAAGAAGGTTTGTGTAAAACTCAATTTCTGATTTTTTAAAGTTTTCATAATTACACTAAAACGCAGCTTTGCGCTTAACTGCAAAGCCGTAAGCTGAAGTCTTCTGTCAGGGGTAATTTTCATTTGGATTGTTTGGCGAAAAATAACAGTAAGTTGTCTGCAGAGCAAGCTCAAACTAAAATATCTCCCTATGCGTATTTTAATACTTCTTTTCATCCCTGCCATGTAACATTCTTCTTAATCAGTTCTTATTATTTCGCACAGAAATAATCCACAAGAATATTTTTTACTTCGCTTCTCCGATGTTAAAAAAAAACAAAAAAAAATTTTAAATTTTTTCACCCTGTGCAATGGCACATTTGCATATGCCTTTTATTAACCCTGAATGAATTTTAACGTAAAAGAAATTCATAACATAAATTTAAAGTACTAAATCTTCTGATTACTCATGAAAATGGTAACTTTCGTAAAAATGCATAAAACATAAATTTGTACCGCAATGCGTACATTTAAAAAAAAGGAAACTTTTTGCATTCATTAAAACCACATTCTTTGTGGTCGACGTAAAATGATTCAGTAGAAACATCAGTGTAATTGCAAGCAAACCAGGGGTATATTAACATGCGCTTATATTTATTGGACTGAATTTGATTATAAACTAATGAATGCATTTTTATTATTTCGTTGCGATAAGTTAATTTTATTAGAATTTCATTTACAGTGACGTAGTTCGTAATTTTTTTTTTTAAAAATTCTGTACTGACGAAAAAAAATAAACATCTAAATGTTGAATGAGAGCTGTTGCGCCTGGAGGAATATGAAGTTTAGTGCAATTATCTGGTAGATCACTATACGTAGGCAGATCAGTCGATCCAGTCCAAGAATCTAAAAAAACGCAAGGGGGGGGGGGGTTTAAAATTGGAATAAGGCAATTTGAATAAGCCATTCTTTCATAATTGTTTTAGTCAGTTTGTCAGATCTTGCTCCTGTTGTATAAACGTTAATGGCATGAAATATTTCAGGTCTTACTTTTGGCCCAAAAGTTTCTTTAGGGTCACTCAAACACATCAACAGTTTGCCTTTCAGTTCCCCCGTCCATTGATAATAAAGGCATAATAATATAGGAATGTGTCATTGAAAACATTGACTGAACTAAAGCTACGGTACTTTTCTCACCTTTGCCAGATAATGTTCTCTGATTTGGTAAAATGTGTTCGAATTCACTCTGATCAGCATTAAATGTTTGACTGCTCCGGCGATGGGCAAATTCATCACGTGATGCTAAAAAAAGTTCAATAGCACTATCTTAAAGAACTTTGTTATTTTCATATTTAGCTACCGTTGTACATTTTGTAGCTTTGCGAGAGGTAATACCATTATATTTGTTTATTTTATCTATGAAATTCCTTGAAATTATTCGTTTTGTAAAATTGAAATCATTTGTTTTTTGATAAGCCCATCTCTCTAAGTCTGTGTCATGAATTGCTATATGGTTACTTTTGGCGTAATGAATTTTTTCTAACACTGCGCGTTTAATTAATTTATGTTTATCGTTTTTGGTACCTAATTGGGCGATATGTTTTTTAAAACGGCCTAGGGCTTTATAGTCTATGCTTTTCGATAACGTTTTCGAATTTGTTTAAGATTGTTTATTTTACAAGAATCGTAAAGATTTACAATATTTTTAATTTCTTGCAAATTGCAAGTCTCTTTACAAGTTTCATTGTTAAAGGTATATTCATTAGATTTTTCATCATCAGAAGCAGTGCTTTCAAACCTATCATCATCAGAATTGCAATCTAAGTTGCTATTGTTTCTATCTTGGTTATTTTGAAAATCTGTTATATCCTCTGTTTGAAATTATTTCTTCAAATTTAGGTAATAATTTCTTAATAATAATTTAATTGTTCATCTGTTATCGCGAATGCAAATATCCCGTACTTTCTAATGGCTAAGTTTAAAATAGATTGCAAAATATTGATAAAATTTTGCATAGTTAAATGCTTATATAATGTATTATTAATTTATAAATTATGGCACTATATTGCCCAGTAGTTAAATAAGAATAATAAAGGTAATTAATTTAATTGTTTCAGAATCGCAGATAATAAATATACGGGCATTTATATTTTGATTTAATATTTCATCCACTAAAGCAAATAGTTGACCACATAGAGGGTAAAATATTCTGCGAAGAAAATTCTCAATTAAATTAGAAATTCTAAAAGCTTAAAATTCGCCAAACAATCTAAAAGAAAATAAAACTACCCCTAACTGAAGACTTCACTTTACGGCTGTGCAGTTAAGCGCTAAGCTGCGTTTTAGTGTAATTATGAAAATTTAAAAAATTCATAAAAATTCAAAAAATGGGTTTTGCAGAAAAATTCTTTCGGTTTTGTTCATTCCTCGTATGGATCTCTCATACTACGTGTGTCTCGATTTGAGGTGCGACGTTCACTTCGAAAGCTTCCTGTGAGTTAAAAGCAGGTGATGCCACATATTTATTTTAAGAAGCATTTCTCTTTTTTACGCGCCGCACAGTGGGGGCCATTGCACCGAAAAGTTGGAAAAAATTAATAACTTTTGAACGCCTCAATATATTTGAGCAAAATCAACTTTATTTGTTATCAAGTCAAGCGTACTGATTTTGCGATAAAAAAATTATGAGCGCCCTTAAAAACTGGGCGCTGGCGCCAGGGTGCTCGACAACTTTCAATTAGAATATACATCATGTTTGATATCATTTTAAAGAGGCTTTTTTTCTGAAAACAATGATGTCGCAATTTTGAAAACAATCCGATTTTATCGAAAGTTACAAGCGATCAAATTATTGAACTTTTGGCTCTTAACGAAATTTTATCAAGACCGGATAACTTATTTTATAACCACTCTGTATAATCTTTTCTTCACAAAATCGCTTGCATATGGTCTAGCTAAGCTACTTGCCAAATTTGGAGACATTTGCAATGTTAGATCAAGCTACAGGTTGACTCTAAATAGGAAGACTTAAATTATGGACACCCTGTATAAAATGGAATATTTCCAAATGGGGCAAATATGGGCAAGGTTTTTTTATGTTTCAGCAAGATCAACTTATAAGGAAATAAATATGTTACAATTACGGACATGATATGGTCTGATATAAACTAAATTTCCCCAAACACACCTTAAATAATCAAAAAAAAATTTTTTTAATACGTCAATATTAAATTGACTTTATAAAATACTATTAATCATAGCATAACAAAAAAAATTAAAAAATGATGTACTAACCTCTGGGTAAGGACGCCATGTTAAAAGTAGGTGAATATCAATAAGTACGAAAGAGTACTTCGAAGGAACACACCATTATCAATTTCGCTTCTTTGCAGGCATAATGCGAAATCGCGCTAGAACAGACAAGTTTACACCACTTTTGTAGGGGTGTCGTCCATTCCCCGACCCCACCCTATGTCATATCTTATGCGTACACTATTCGACTCCCAATTCCAAATGGTTTTTGCCGCATATTGTTAACTTTTTCTTTTTGAGGTTTTTGCCAGCAATTAGCGTATTTGGCCCCACTGTGCGTCGGAAAGAACACTGGCCTCCTTTGGCCTATCAGGGAAAGTGAAAGTTTATCCATTGTCTTTTGTTGTGAGGAAACTGACTTCAATGCCCCCGTCGTCGCGAACGTTTAAAACTTTTGACATAAAGTGTTTGATATTTTTCCCCAAAGGTTTAATGATTACAAAATCGCTCATTTGCAAATTAGGTGAGTTGTTCAAGTCATCATTGGTCTCATCTTCTCCGTCTTTATTCTCCTCGCTTTCATCTCTTGCCAAGTCGTGGAGAGAAAAATCATCTTCTTACATGCTTGCAATATCGGTTCTGCTTACAACGTTCTGTTCTCCTCATCGTTTGATAATCGTCTAATCAATATTTAGTGTTGTATGATATATTTTTGAACTATTTAACCATTTTTTTCGATTGGGCAAAGTCACCCCAAAAGTGCTGCGGGTAGCGGGGTGGCATTGCCCATTGAAATAACCACGCTTCAGTAACCCTTAAAAATTCAAACTCAGCGTATATCTTAAGATTAACATGTTAGAAACAAGTAATATTAAATTTCGAAACATACCGATTTTTGGTTTACATCCCACAAATCAAAGTTTGAAGTTGTGTAAAAAAACTTTTTTAAGGAACAATAAAAAACGAACATGTGGAACCGGTGTAAAAATGAACTCGCGTCTGCCCTGCACTAAATTATCTTCTTAATACCCTAGAGCTATAACAAGGGCCAAAACCGAACATCAACGCCCAAGTGTGACGTCATTGCCAGGGATCAAAACACTTTCTTTTTAAAAAACTGGTAATCTCACCTCGATTGATTGAAGCAAAAGTAAAAAAAATAACACATTTCTCCGTTCGATCGAACGCAGGACTATATTCGTTGACGAAATCCGATTTTCGACGATAAATAATAAATCCTCAGACGTTTTTCTGTTATCACACGGTTTTTTTTTACAGTGGATGGTTTGTTGCATTTACTAGGGTGAAAATAAAATGTTTAATGAAAAAAGGAACACGTTTCCTTTCCCGAGATCGGATTCAGGACCTTAGGTAATGAGGAATGCCAACTTTCGGCGATAATTTCTTAGCTATTTTTCAGTTAATAAACATTGTTCTGCGTTTTCAGCACATTTTCCCTTTATTATACTTTCTTTTATAGATGCATCTTTTCTCTTTATAAATGAAACCCAGACATGCTTTGCCTGCGGTTCTGTCATTAAGGGGGGGGCGACTTGTGATTAAAAGGGGAAACAAGAAACAAAGAAACACGTTCACATTTCCAGGATCGAACTAAAAACACTATATCGTGAAGAAACTCAATTTTTGTCGATAATTTCACGGCTGTTTTCGGTTATTACACTTTCTATTGCCCTTCCATGGCATTTGATTTGAGTTACTAGGGAAAAACCAAATTATTTAACGAAATAGGAAACGCGTTTACATTTGCGGAATCGAATTCAGAAGCATGTTTAATGATGAAACTCGACTTCCGGCGATAACTGATAATTCCCTAGATGTGAGCGCTCATTACAAGCGGGATTCGAACGCGTTACTTCTGCGCTGTCGTACTACTGCTGCTAAAAGGGAAATTCTTCGCAAGAACTTGCATCTCATTGCGAATTTTGTAAAGCGTTTTATGAAACGTTTAGGCTTGAAATGAAATCATGATTTTCCTCACGTCATCACGATTTGGAGTTAAAAGGGTATTGAGCACACAATATCGAAATAAATTAAATGAGAAATAGAGGTTATCGATGCTTGTCTACACAAATCTCTAGTTATAAGGAAAGATTCCGATGAGGCCATGACATCAGAAACAAACCACAGAACATCGTGCACACGTGGGTGTCCGCTATCTTTCAAGTTCTTAAACGCTCACCGCAGACTAACTGATGATATCGAATCAAATTGGAATCAACCTTACAAAGACAACAATGTGCTTGTTCCTGCTTCCTGCATCGCAGTCAGATACTATTCTAAAAAGGATCAACCCTACCTTTTCACCATCTATTGACTGTATGCTATCTGGGAGCATTGTTTCGAAGGTCGATAAGGAATCTATTGTAGTTAGTCGGGTGCGAGACCTGTTTATCGCGAGGACCCCGTTTCCCCTTTTCGATGTAGCCGAATATCGTACGTGCATTCGTTCATTAAGGACATGGGGGGAATATATCTCGGTTATGCTTCAGTAGGGCCTAAGGTTTGTGGTGAGTTGGGCTTTGCGCTGGAAATTTATCGCTGGCATGTGGCGATTGAAATCATATGATGCATGGCCACTCATAAATTATACTTATCCATTCATCATGTTAGTTAAGAGCCTTTTATGCACATTTGCGTTTTGAAATCCGAGAGAGCTGCCTTCCCTCTCACAATTGACATACTTCTTCCAGGTAGACTTCGTCTTAAGCGGAGTTCTCTCTGTAGCGAAGCAAAAGTTGCTGTTTAAGGAAATTTTCATGCTGACATAAAGGAGTTGAATTTTGAGGACATTAGCTATTGATGTTTGCGTTGAATTTAATTTGTGTTAATAACACAAAAGTTAAATTAGATCTTGCATTTTTAAAACGACGCTTCCGGAGGAAGATAATGAAATTAAATTTTCAGCATACAAGTTTTGTGGTTTAAACTAGAGTTCTTTGACTGAAATACTGCAAGTTAAGGTAATATTTCTCCGAAATTGCCTCGCAGTCTATCATAAATAGTTCAACACATGGAGCTTCGACGGTGAGTTTTTACAGTGGGAATTAGAAAGAAGAAAAAAAGCATTGTGTTAAGCTGGGTTCGAACTAGTAACCTTTCATTTGGAATGAATTGGTTCAAAACCCGAACATCTAGTTGGCAAGACGCTTGTGTTTTAACCAAAAGGTCGATAGTTAGAGCCCTGTCTGAGACGCTTTTTTCCCGATCGTCACCATATCCGTTGAGGCTCCTGGTGCTAAACCACTCGTGGTCAATTGTCAACTACTGTCATGACAACTATGCTTCCCCTGGAAAGGGCCATAATACCCTAATTTGCAATACATGAGTCAAAGAGCTCCAGTTTGAACTGCAAAACGAGTGCGCTGAAACTTTAGTTTCACAAAAATTTAACGAAGGAGTGAAAGTCTTCGCAAATAGAAAGACGTTTGGGATTTTTTAAAATTTATTACGTTTGTTCTTGTGCAGTATTTCGAAGTAATCCCATATGGTGTTACAGAACATATAGATGAAATAGATCTATTAGTACATCTATATGGAACGATAAAGAGCGCCGTTCTCTCCAGCAAACCCCTTCTTCATGGAAGATCCGGTAGGTGTTTTGCTAGAGAAAGTACTTCCGGGTAACTCTACCGGAATGTTTCGGAACACATGCCTAAAAAAAATGGCTGCACTTATTATGACTAAAGATGTATTAATTACGTACTGATTTCGACTGATAATTTCTTTTTTTTTTATACCTAGGTAGCGCGAGGGCCACAGCTGGGGGGGGGGGGTAGAAGGCCAATGCCAAGGGCGCAGGCAAAGAAGGGCCTAAGACCAACTGCAATAATTCACAGGGAAGAATATGCCCGTGGCCAGAGGGGCGCAATCTAGATGGTTCTGCCAGAGCCGCAAGACCATCTAGCTACGGTGGTGAATAGCGCCCTAGTTAGTGTCGGATTTACGTGTAAGCCAAATAGCCTCGGGCCTAGGGGCCTCTGAATTTTGGGGGCCCTCATCATGGACCTTAATGGGGCTTGATGCTATTTAAGAGCTACTTCAGTTTTCTTTATTTACGAATATTCGAGTTTGGTTATTGATAAACCTAAATATTATGATAGATAACGAATTTTAAAGAAAAACTCATGATTTATTGCCTGAATATCACGAAACCCGCATTTTTTAAGGGCCTATAAATTCCTTAATCCGGTACTGTCCCCTGTGTCTACAACCACCGCCTTTGGGAGTACCGAGCTGATTTCGATTCCTAGTAAGCTTGCTCATGTGCAAACTAGCGATGTTCTAAATCGTTCAATTACGGAGTCATTGAACAAAACTGTCCGTTTAGGTCAGACGAGCAAAACCTTTCACTGATTCGTTCAAAGAATGATTTAGAACATCTGTAGTTCAGACATATGATGGTTTTAAGGTCACGTTAAGCCGACTGTCTGGATACAAATGACCCGTCGTACCGTCCTGGGACGTAATAATGCGAATGAACTTTGACTTTGTCTTCAAACAGTTTTGTCTGCATGGTGTATATGAACACATTTGAAATTTCCCGATATTTATTCTCTGGGACTTTCGGTTATGATTATATAATCTCCCTTTCTTCTGAATCGATGAGTATTCGCGAATAAGATTAGGATTAAATATATCGATTCCGATTCAGCGAATAAAATTTTACCGAAATTCACTTTCTTACGTCTTAAAAATGCATTTCGTATCATCAGACAGAAATATATAAAAAGGGTTCAACACATCCTTTAAACAGTGAAAATTGTCAGAATTGGATTACACTCTATGAATACTATTTCACGAATAAAAGAAAAAACGAAAACAGTGATGAATTACATATGTTAATAATGATAATTTATATGTTAATAATAATAAATAAATATGTTAATATTATGTTAATAATATGCAATCAGAGGACGCAAATCTTACGATGTTGTCCATTAAAAAATGCTTCGTTTAGAAAGAAATCAGCAGCAATATACCATAAATATCTATCGTTACATTTTCAATAAATGGGTTGCATAGCATTATTAGTTCTCGGACTGTGCAAGCTACTGAAGAACAAAGGGATAATATATGTGTTTGGGGCAATAAGTTTAGTAGGGCATATCACCTGTTGCAACACTGAATATAACCCGCAATTAGGCGGCAATTTAGGCTGTTTTCTAACAATAGTACAATTAATTTATAATGGAGAATGTCATTATTAGATATGTTATGTGTATTGGAGACTCGTTTTTTCCACAAAATATTTTGTAAAAACTGGAATTTTTTTGATAAATATATTATATAGCAAACCACACACACACACACACACACACACACACACACAAATATATATATCAAGTAGCGAAAATAGTCCACCAGAAATTGGCAGCGAATGCTGGCTTTCTGACAGAAAAATGCCCGTACTACAAATATGAGCCAGAGACCGTGCATGAGAACGAAACAG
>QLNU02015360.1:119934459-119998346 GCA_006491805.2 Dysdera silvatica | reverse complement strand
TGCGCTGGAGTTCCCGCTATTCATTCATTGAACACCAAATTTTAATCATTTGCATGTTCAGTCAAAATGTCTTTGCATACGAAATTTCATTACAATCGGACAACTCCTTGGTGCGTCGATTTTTTTGTTATAGAGTGTATATGCGTTCAACCATGAGTTAGAACCGTTTATCATGCTTGGCAATAATGTCGATTCACAGAAACAGACCTTTTGATATTGAGCACACCATTTTTATGAGTGAAAAACTGCATCTGAGAAAACAAAACATTTAACTAAACATATTTCGAATAATTTTGCTTTCTGTAATCAAATACATGATAATCCAAGGTAAGTTTTTCACGCTCTTTACGTATGTATATATGCTTTTTTTTTATGTGAAAATTGAACTCGAGGAAAAGTATAATACATCTTTCTGATATCGAGTCCCGTCCCCACGAGAAAATCCTGGCTGCTCCCCCGTAACATACTACATAAATCATATTTTAAGGTTCAATTGCTTTGATTTCCGATTTTTACAGATTTAATGATGAAGGGAACAGTAATTGGATTTCTTTAGACCGTAGTGTTACCAATTGCGGTTTCTACATTTATAGATTTGGTTATCGTTCTATGACGGATTGAAGAACGATGGAGCGGTGATAGACTCCATAATATCACCGATAGATTATAAGTTATATCAGAAGGGTTTTAGCTCCTGCGTCAACTCACGTGGATTGTTACCCTGGAACCTTATCGAAATTGAGTCAGGGATACCAAGATACAGATGAACTATGTAGACAGCATGTCTCTACGTTAAACAATTTATTTACAATCACATAGCAAAATAACTTAAATTGTTACGATTAAGAATTGACATTATTATTGTAAGACATTATGAATGTCCATCATGGGCAGCGTGACCATCTCGCTAAGAGTCCTACCGAAAGAATGTCTTTTATTGGTGTTCGCCTCATCGTCTCTACACTCGCAATGATCTTATTGGCTGTTCACCCTTTTCATACGCAAATGTTCATTGGTTACCCCTTTAACACTAATTGATGATTTGCTGTTCCACTCAAGGGTTCGTGGTGTCACACTCGGAGGGTCGTAATCATCATGTCCAGTAGGGGTACTTTTAAGTAGGAAATGCTTGTCAAGGAGTTTGATGAAATACGATCAAGTTATCTTTGCGTCGTACCGTGTTGTACACTAAACTCAATCGTCGCCTGCAGCCAATGTCTTTTCCGTCGCCGGGAACAGAGCGAACTGCTGATGAGTCGGTCCATCTGGATTCTGGATGGGAAAAGCGTATGTGCGGGGAAACAAAATGGTGAACATTAAATCATGATTAAACCTTTTGGAAATGTGGGTTGGTGTATCAATGACCGTTGATTCGTGAGTCCCTACATTAAAGCCCCCTGAAGAAAATGATGTGTATACTTCATTTTATAACCATCACCTCAACAGGGTTTATCATGCAATGTGGTGCATCGTTCTGGTTGCACGCTGCTATGCGGGTTTAAATGTTCCGGTTTGCGTTTGTTTATTTTTGTGCTCCCATCCGGGTGTCAACTAGCTTTCCACTCCGCGCTCGTAGTGAAGCGTCAGGCTGTATGCTGAACCTGTCCGGAAAATGTACAGTTCTTTTGCTCCTTCTATGCAGAGAGGTTTGATTGTTGTCCGGTAACTGGTTTGCTGTACCGTCGGCGGCGTCTGTTGTCATGGGAATGTCGATGTCCTTTCTCTTTTCGTCTGTGGTTTCAGTTTTTGTGCCTTGTTCGTCTGCTATGTCCTCTGTTGACATATAACACGGCTTAAGGCGGTTAAATTAAACCTTTTGGAAGTCTGGGCTCATGTATCGATGATTGTTGATTCACGAGTCCCTACAAGACCATGAAAAGTGAGTTTTCTTTTTGTTGATTTTAAATATATTATATAATCTTTATTATATTTTTTTATATCTATATTTACACAC
Organism: Dysdera silvatica; assembly: GCA_006491805.2. NCBI lineage: Eukaryota > Metazoa > Arthropoda > Arachnida > Araneae > Dysderidae > Dysdera > Dysdera silvatica. The sequence continues at coordinate 119,996,392 of QLNU02015360.1, read as the reverse complement.
AATAACACATATATATATACATTGCTGATTGTATGAGTTTTTCACTATTTTTTAATTGAATTTACGATATAATTTTGGCTAATTTTTTTTTTAATAAGTTAGTGCTTTTACTATTTAGGCACGCTCTCTGTTATCGTTAGTAAATAAGGAAGAAAGGCCCGAGTGTGGGGAAGTTTCATTCTGAGATGATCATAGTTTGACTAGGGAAAAAACCATATTTACAAACTGATATAATAATTTGCAATAACGTATAACTATGTTTTCCTGTGGTCTCGGCGAGTATAGAATATATGTCTATATAAAGATAATAAACAATATAATATCGAATATTTTTTCCCGGTCCCAAAGTATTGTTGTAGACAGATTTCACTGTATTAGGCTTTGAATATTCCAATACGGCTCTGGTCGTTCGTATCGCACGTATGACTAAAAGCGAAACGCCGGTGGTAACGGTGCAATTCGGAGTACACCATGAGATATATGGTGTAATTCAAATATGTATTTAAGTATTTGTTTATGTAAAATAAATACCGAAAACTATTATGCATGTTAAAATAACATACGTTTTCTATCGGAGTGTTTCTACATTGTCCCAGAGATAGGTTCGTTATTCTCAGCTTTTCGTTCTAAAAAGGTATCCGTTAATGGAAGTTTTATTTTATATTTGTTAAAGCTAATGTACGAAAATGCCGCCCCCCACCTCTTCCGTGGCACCCACTAGGGACAGCTCCCACCTTTTGGCATGCCACTGGGAAGAACCCCCTCTTCCCTAGTTACCCAAATGAAGGCCCACCTATAAAAAAAATTCTGTAACTGCGCCTGCATACTAGCACATCTTTTACAACTGCGGCATATTAATGTGTCGCCATCTATCGGTAAACACTAAGACTAGAACTTTTAGTTCGAGTTAACACGCACTTCAACTTATCATTTAAATATTATCATAAATTTATATAATTTAAATTTCTATCTCATCGAAATTTTTTTTCGAATACAACAGCTTTTAAAAATCTGCTCTCTTTTTTCATGTTGTTAACCATTCATTTTTAGAGGCATGCCGAAAATTCTAGACCCCTTCATCAACCTACAAAGGATCTTCTTGACCGCAAAGCAATTTACATTACGAGAATCATGGACAATCACTACACCCATGCTATTTTTATTAATCCGGTTTAACTGATCAATTTACGTCAAATCAAATATGATGGTTATATACCGGGTGATCCAAATTAAACAGGAGGTGTTTAGACCTCTCTGTAGAGAAAACTACTCTGTCAATTTCACCCAAATTTCGTACACATGCTCCCCTGAGTATGCGGTTTTGATTTCTGAAAGAAAACATTGAGTTCATATTTCGGCCGCTAGGGAAGGAAATGGCGCTGCGGAGCAGGCAATTTATTAATATTAACAACGAAAAAGTGTTTTAACATGCAATAACCTTTATTGCAATCACATGAAATTAACTACAAATTACAGTATACCGTAGGACAGTAGGTATGACTAAAAAAAGATTTGTGCAATAACTTTATTGCTATCACATGTGGAACCACACTATCATCACAGATACGGCTCGGTATGTCCTCCGTCTCTTTGCTCTAGAAATTGCATTCGATGCACAACACATTCCACGGCAGAACGTAACTCATTCGCTTGGAGGTGGGATACATGTTGCGAAATTCTGTCTTTTAAGACTGCTAAGTTCGGAACATTGCCTTTACAAACGCAGCTCTTTAAATATCCCCACAGCCAATATATTAACTGTTGTTTTCGAGAATATTTATTGTATGGATATTTATCCCATTTCATATTTTAGTTTGAACAGTGCAAGTATTTTTTAGTTATAGTTTACATTAGAACTAAAATGGTATTACTGCTACAACCATAATATTTTTTTAACGTATTCACGTAACTTAAGCTATAATTTTTTTAAATTAAAAATTGCAGAAAATTCTATACTATCCTACAATTCTTATACCAACAAACTTAGTTATTTTTTCTTCATTCCAATAGTAAACGTATCAAACCATTTAGCTATGGTTAGTTGTATTTTTATAGCTTAAGGACATCTGGCGATAGTCAGTTTATATCAATGTTTAAAAATGTGAAACGACTATACACATCCATTTATGTGCAATCTTAACCACCACAAAGTTGCATTAATAGACTAGTAATTGATTTCACCAATGTCTTATGACAAATCAGTGTTCCACTAAAAGATTTAAACTATTTTGATAGGAAAATGAGAAAGAAAAATCCTTTTCCCATTATAGTGGAAAAGACAAAGAATTTTACCTGTGAGTATGATCGATGAATATTGCATATTAAAAACAATGTATGAAAGAATAAATGAAAAATACATAACAATAATAAAAACTGGGAAAAGAACTAGGGAGTTCAGCTTGAGAGGGGGAGGTAGAAATTATATCTACCTAAAAATGAAACAGTAAAAGGATACAATATCGATTAATAGAAGATTAAGAAAATTTACCTTTCTGCCAGAGGAGATAAAGAAAATGAGGAGCTTAAAAATATTCAAGAAACTAGTAAAAGAAAGATTAATAGAATGGACAATATATATCGGTTTGAAGGCTCAAGTAGATTGAGGTTACAGAATTGGTCCTGAGCTGATTATACTAAACGGTATTTTATTTGGGATCCGCTTTCCACGAAATATGTGCACTTGCAGTTAACGTTACAAAATAATATGAAATGATTATTTTGATTATGTTATTTTAATTATCAAATTTTCTTTATTTCTCATTGACTAACATTATGTTGAATTACAGTAAAAGAAAATTTCATCTCAGAAGATGGTTTTGTATACAGAAATGTTTTTTAAAGTGCTAATGTATAAGGTGAAAAATTATATAAATGAAGTGTTCATTTAGAGAAATAAGCAAATTGGTTAAGACTGCAAAAGAGAGAACGTCCAAATCTTTGGGTATATCACCAGCAGTCATCTACTTACACATACTTTCTCTTAACATACAATACTTTTTGTAACTCACAACCCATGGTTCATATTACTCATTTCTGAAAAATTTGCAAACTTCAGTATATATATATATCATATTCAATCATTATCTACTGCTGGATGAAGGTCTCTCTAAATGATTTCCACGCAAGTCTACGTTTTCTAGGTCTTCGGTGGTCTCTTGGAATCCAATTGATTATCCATCATTGATCAGTTCTTCTTGCGATACGCTCAGCCCATCACCATTTCAGCTTTTTTAGTTTAACAATAATGTCCTCTATTCCTGTTTACTCTCTCACCCAAGTGTTTCTTTTTCGATCTCTCCTAGTTATTCCAAGCACGCACCTCTCCATGTTCATTTGTGTTGTCTGTAAATTCCGAATTGCTGCAATTATTAAGACTCCATGTCCCTGATCCATAAGAAAGGACTGGTGATACACACTAGTTGAAGACCTTTCTTTTTAGACACAAAGGTAATTTTCCCTTACAAATAAAACTGTTAATAAATGTTAAATAAACTTTTTTAAAACTGTTTCTTCCGAATGCACTCAAGACAAGTTAAATACATCTGTTGGGTTCTTTCATAATCTTATCTTCATTGAAATCAGTGGACCAAAGTAAATATATGAATCAACAATTTCCAGCTCAATGTTGCCAACTTACATATTTGCTTTCTCTTTGAAATTATTGAACAGGAATTTAGTTTTTTGTAGGTGCAACTTGACTCCAACTTCTCTACTTCTAGTAAAGAGCTCCTGTATCATGTCTTGGAGTTCTGATAGATCCGTTGAAAAAATAACACTGTCATCAGAAAACTGTAGATGATTTAAACATTCATCATTTATCTTTATTTCTTTGTTATTCCAATTTATCAGCTGAAAAATCATATGAAAAGCTGAAGTAAAAAGTTTTAGAGAAATGGTATCTCCCTGCCTCACACCTTTATCAATTTTGATAGTTTTGGTATTTTTATGTAACCGAAATTTTTGCACTTTCATTTTTATACACACGTTTCACCATGTCAATATATACATCCTCGACGTATGTTAATCTTAAAAAGTTGATGACTGCTGATGTTTTAATAGAGTCAAAGGCCTTCTCATAGTGTGTGTGTGTGTATATATATTATGAGAAGGCCTTTGACTTTATTAAAACATCAGCAGTCGTCAACTCTTTAGGATCAACAAACGTCAAGGATGTGTTCATTACACATATATATTATCACATATATAAAATTGCTCTAAAATATTATTCTTATAGAGGATATATTAGGCAATGTAAAGGGTAGCAACAAAAATTATGGGAACCGCAACATAAAACAATTTTCATCCTTTTTTTATTTTGGTAAATAAATAATTGAACTATTACAGATCGCTTATCATTTTACAAAGAATGAGTATAACATCGTTAAACTCCTGGGAGATTTGTTGGTTGGTAACTTTTTTTTAATGGTGCAGGGACAACAATGATCATTCTGGGCCAAACAAGGTGACGTGAGATTTGAATAAGTTCATTTAAGTATGTGAGTATGTTAAGGAACTGTACTTATAACAAGAACTTTAAAAGGCGAATAAGCTAAATTTACATAATTGTTCTGAAATAGTCTAGCGTGTAGTATGACCTTTTATGTACCAATGATCCACAGAACAGAAAAAATTCATTTATTATAAAAAGTAAAGTAAACAAAAGTAAAAACAGCTTCAATTTCATGTGTCTTCATTATTCACATATTTTCAGTTACGTTTAGCATCAAAATATAGAAATAATGCACATTGCCAATGTGATTAAATATAGTAATAAGATCACTTATAAGACAAGAAATAAAATTATTTAAAAAATGTAACAATTTTAATCTGTTTTGCAGTGTTATAAGAACTCTCTAATGCATGATTACTACTATATTTATATTTGCAGAACTTTACATACTGAAGCTTTGTGTTCATCAAATTTTTATAAAGATTTAGAAATGACAATACAAATACAATTTTACAAATGATAGTATCTAATTATTTTCAACAATTGAAACTTAATTTTATCAAACATTCATAAAACAAATTTTAATTTTCCATTTCAAACGAATCTGGATGTCAAATAAGACACAAACTAAATCACATTAAAATAAGTACAAACATAGTCATAATATGTGACATATTAATATGTAAACAACAAAATTATGAAATGTTTTAAAAATTATCCAGCAATTTTAATTCTCAATAGTTACGTTTTCTAATTAAACATTTTAGTTGCTAGATAAATGATTCAATGTGTATGTTTTATAACAGTATAACTGAAGTAGGATAGTCACTTCAATTGTTTGATAACATAATCAGAATTTCCCTTATAGGCATATTACAAAAAGATTACAACCAAGATCCTTTCTTCAAGATGATCACCTTCTGAAGTTTAGATATTAGAAGAAAATGTGTTTCCATTCATGTATTTAAGAATTCTTATACATTTCAGTTTCTTCAGGTCCTTAAAAGATCACATATTTGTGCTAGACACCTTCCATACAGCTACTTTAAACTTGACATTTTTATAGCATTCATTTGCATGAATAGATTTCTATAGGTTCATATACATACAATAATCTTTCTCAATAGCATCATTCAAATTAATGACTATTTGTTTAACAGCGGTATTTTGTAGTTGCGGCAAATGCCTCATAGAATTACACATTTGGATTAAAGTCTTTTTCTGTTTAACATGTTTTCCCCCATCTCTTGGAAGTCAGTAATGGGAAAAATTAATGTGTGTGTGTGAAAATGAGTTTGAGAATTTAAATTTATTGTAGTTGCATATAACTGAATTAGGCCAAAAAAATCATTGTGTATATATATATTAATTTTCACGAATCTTAACCATGTCCAAATAGTCTAAACATTTTTCATGGATTAATAATTCACTATAGCAGAAACGCTTTTAATAAAAATTATACAGAAGATAGTATCATCTACATTCTTATATTTACTCCTAAACAAGCAATTCAACCTAAATATACAAATAATACTTTTACTTCTTTATAATAAAACTAAACCTTAAAATTTTAAGTAACAAAGGAAACGAAAAATGGCATATAACTATTTTATTTTGCATGACATTACACTGGTAATAGACACACACACATAAATATAGTTATATACTATTTTTAATATAAAAAACAACATACTCAAAATATGAAATGAATAGGTTAGAAGCTTGCAGTTCTCAAGTTATGAAATTAGTAGCTTTCCTTGTTAAAAGTGTAAATTGAAGAAAGTTAAAGCATATTTCTCTAACAAGATTCCAAAATATCACCTGCAGCAAGAAAAACAAGAAAGAATCTTAGTAATATTATACATATATAGGCATGCACCAACTAGAGACACTTGATTTGTAGTTCTGATAGCTTAGTGACATAATGCTATTACTTACATCGGTTGTCACCAAGCATTGCTGTTCAGTTTATTTAAAATCACAAGCTCTGTGTTTAAGTAAATATTAAACTATTTATAATTTGTATTTTACCATTTTGGTACAAACAAATTGTAAAATAAACTGTTGTACTTTATAGTATAGTATTAGATTACCTAAATCAAATATTTAACGACTAATATGCTTATTCTATTTCTCAAAAGTGTCTATGACGTTTTAGTTTTAAATGTGTTATTCGTATAAGAGTCATGCCTGTATATGATAATTGCAGTACATTATATACATAAATAAGTAAAAAAAGAGCATTGCCTTGAGTTACAGTTACGGCAATGGTCTAGAGTCCAACATAAAGTGCAAGACATGCCTATATATACATATATATTAGGGAGCAAAACATATTTTTTTTATAGAAAAGTATAAAAAGGGGTAGGTGGTGGATATTAGATTGTTACCATGCTTACACTTTCACTCAGATATTCTTTACTGGTGTAGAAAGATGAGTTTTGATGAATATAAAATACATATGCTTATTTTTTCATTTAGTATTTGTTATCCATACATCAGATTTTACTGAACTTTTTAATGTATATTTTAGTACTAATGTCGTAATATTTATGAACTTTTCTCATAACGAATACCAAATAGTAATCAAAACTTCATGACTAAGTTGCGTAACACTTTTACTTTCCTTTTTTTTTTTAACATATATTCTGAGAATTGCAATTTTTATTGTTTTACTTTTTTAAATTCATTAATGGTACTATTAAGTATATAATAAGACTATAAACATTACTTTTGCTTATTCAGTTTTTAAGGATTATTCAAAATTTTGCTGTCCATCAAAAAATTACAAATTATTAAAAAGTATTTACATAGTTTTTTTCAGAACACATGTTTGAAAACAAAAGAAAATTAAACGTTTGTAAATAGCCAGCATGTTATGCAGTGTGTCCAATAAGTAAGCTTATGCACATCATTTGATCGGCAGTGATGATGTTATTGTGGATGCAAAAACTGTTTTAGCTTTTTCAAAATAAAATCTCTAATTTCTGAGATTAAATGCAAAACTTTTTATGATAGAACTTAGTTTGATTAGAAATTTTGCCAGTTTTCAAAATGTCAGGTATTGGATTATATCACCTCGGAAAACATAAGTTGCTTTTGTTTTTTTTTTTTTTTTTATTGACCAGAGATGAAATTAGACAATACTATCAGTTGTTATGTGTCCCTGACAGAAGATTTCTTTTTCATGTTTCTGCAGTCAAAATGAAATGCAAAAGTTTTGTTTTATGAAGTCACTTTTAACTTCCATCCTTCCGTTTTGACTGTGAAAACATGAAAAAACCATAGATTAATGACATGTAGCAACTTATAATGCCATCTAATTTATCGTTGATGACAAAATACATGTTTATGGCACCTTTCTGTTGATATAATACCTAATGTTTCTGGAAACTGGCCAAAAATTTATTTCAAACCAGAAGTTATATCACATAAAACTTTCACCTTTGATAGTTTTACAGCACAAGGACAGCAAAGTTTCACCTTTGAACTCTCTGGAATGAAATTTGATTTAAAAGAACTGTAAAGGGCATTGGCATCGCTATGACATTACATACTATTCTTCAATTATTGTAACACTTATTTGTAGACACCCTATATATCATCATCATCATCATATTCAACCATTATCTATCCACTGCTGGATGAAGGTCTCTCCAAATGCTTTCCACACAAGTCTATCCTGAGCAATTCGCTTCCACGTCACCCCAACCTGTTTTCTTATTTCATCCACCCATCTAGTTTGAGGACGTTTTCTAGGTCTTCGGTGGTCTCTTGGAATCCAGTTCAGAATTTCTGTTGTCCATCGTTGATCAGTTCTTCTTGCAATATGCACATCCAATCGCCAATTAAGCAACTTTACTTTAACAATGATGTCCTCTACTCTAGTTTGCTCTCTCACCCAAGTGTTCCTTTTTCGATCTCTCCTAGTTATTCCAAGCATGCACCTCTCCATGCTCCTTTGCGTTGTCTGTAACTTTCGTATTGCTCCAACTGTTAGACTCCATGTCTCTGATCCATAAGAGAGGACTGGCAATACACACTGGTTGAAGACCTTTCTTTTTAGACACAAAGGCAATTTCCCCTTCAGGATAAAACTGTTTCTTCCAAATGCACTCCAGCCAAGTTTAATACGTCTGTTGAGTTCTTTCATAATGTTGCCATCCATTGAAATCAGCTGGCCAAGGTAAATATATGAATCAGCAATTTCTAGCTCAGTGTTGTCAACTTGTATTTTTGTTTCCTCTACAAAATTATTGAACATGATCTTAGTTTTTTGTAGGTTCATCTTGAGTCCAACTTCTTCACTTCTAGTTGAGAGCTCTTGTACCATGTCTTGGAGTTCCAATGGGTCCGTTGAAAAAATAACAATGTCATCAGCAAACCGCAGATGATTTAAATATTCACCATTTATTTTTATTCCCTTGTTATTCCAATTTATCAGCTGAAAAATCATCTGTAAAGCAGAAGTAAAAAGTTTTGGAGAAATGGTATCTCCCTGCCTCACACCTTTACCAATTTTGATAGTTTTGGTATCTTTATGTAACCGAAATTTTGCACTTGCATTTTTATACACACGTTTCACCATGTCAATGTACACATCCTCAATGTCTGTTGATCTTAAAGAGTTGATGACTGCTGATGTTTTAATAGAGTCAAAGGCCTTCTCATAGTCAATAAATGCAACACACAATGGAAGTTCATATTCATGTGTTCTTTCAATTAATTCTCTTAATACTTGAATATGGTCCACTGTACTGAATCCACTTCGAAATCCAGCTTGTTCTCTTGGTTGAGCTGCATCTAATTTTTTCTGCAGGCGATGTGTTAGCACTTTTGTGAAGATTTTATAAATAGCAGGTAACAAGCTAATTGGTCGGTAATTTTTCAAATCCTCTTTATCACCTTTTTTATGCAAAAGAATTACTGTTGCAGAATCCCATTGGTTTGGTATGTTACCACTGTTGAGGCATTTGGTAAAGAATTTTGCAAGTATGTCTTCTACATGTTCTCCAGCTTCTTTTAAGATATCTAATGTAATGCCATCATCGCCAGGGGCTCTTCCTTTCTTCATACTTTTTATTGCAAATGAAACTTCTTCTTTTAAGATTTTAGGAGCTATTCCTTCGACTATTTCAATGTCTTCGTTTAATTCACTGTTACTTTCGTATAGATTTTTGTAGAATTCTTCAACTCTTCTAAGTATTTCTTCCCTATTTCTTGTTACGGTGCCATCCTCTCCTTTTAATGCAATGATGTGTTTCTTCCCAACAGATAAACTTCCTTTAACAACCCTAAGGCTCTTGTTATTTTCAATGGCTTTCCTTACTAGCTCACAGTTGAATTTTCTTATGTCTTCTTTCATGCTTTTGCGCAGAGTTTTACAAAGTTCTATGTACTCAATCCTGGAACTGGTATTTTGATTGTCCACCTTCATATCTCTTCGCCTTTTCATGAGCTGTTTCGTCTTCTCAGATAATTTGCTATTCTGCTTTTTACATATTACACCACCAATTTCCCCAGCAGTTTCAATTATTGTCTTAACAATGTTTTCATTTGCTTCTGAGATGTCAACTTCTTCAATAAGTCCTTCCAGTGCAGAAAAGCGATTTTTTAATTCCAACTTGAATGCCTCGGTATTTGCTTTCAGTTTCATTAAATCCACCCTCTTACTTACTTGTTTCCTAATGAGCTTCTGTCTTTCTAATTTAGTATTTAAGCGCACTTTACATCTCACCATTCGATGATCACTTCCAGTATTAAATCTGTTCAGTACGCTGCAATCTTCAATAATTGATTTCTTGTTTGCCAGGATATAGTCAATTTCGCTAGTTCCACCATTGGGGTGTTTCCATGTCCATTTTCTTTGCGGTTTCTTCTTAAAAAATGAATTCATGATGCTAAGGTTTTCAGCTTCTGCAAATTCGATGAGTTGATCGCCACGCTCATTCCTTTCCCCATATCCGCATTTACCAACTGCTGTCTCTTCTTGTTTCTGTTGTCCGATTCTTGCATTGAACTCCCCCATGATAAGCTTGATATGTTGTTAACACCAAAGGGAAACAACTCCTATATATATATATATACCTAGTCTCCAGGTGCTGGAGTGCTCCTGATCAAGGCAGCGGTCAGTGTGGCATGAAAGCAGGGGGTGCTAAGAATCACTGGAATGGCCCAGGCTGCCGTTTGTTATTGACCTTGGCTACGTTTAATGGACGATCCCTTGCTTCTGAAGCAAAACTTCAGGAATTGGAAGAGGAACTAGACAAGATCAAATGGGACATTGTAGGACTCAGTGAAGTTAGAAGAAAAGGTGAAGAGTTGGTGGAACTGAAAAGCGGACATTTGTTTTATTATAGAGGAACGGAAACTGGAAGAACAAGTGGTGTTGGCTTCTTAATCAACAAAAGAATTAAAGACTGTCTTCTGGAAGTTGAAAGTACATCAGATCGAGCAGCGAGGCTTGTTGTTCAACTAACCCAGCGATACCAACTTCAAATAGTACAGGTATATGCACCAACATCAAGCCATACCGACGAAGAGGTTGAAGAATTTTATGAAGAAATCAAAGAGTTACACACCAAAGGGAAACAACATATCAAGCTCATCATGGGGGATTTCAATGCAAGAATTGGACAACAGGAACAAGGAGAGACATCGGTTGGTAAATACGGATATGGGGAAAGGAATGAACGTGGCGATCAACTCATCGAATTTGCAGAAGCTGAAAACCTTAGCATCATGAATTCATTTTTTAAGAAGAAACCGCAAAGAAAATGGACATGGAAACACCCAAATGGGGGAACTAGTGAAATTGACTATATCCTGGCAAACAAGAAATCAATTATTGAAGATTGCAGTGTACTGAACAGATTTAATACTGGAAGTGATCATCGAATGGTGAGATGTAAAGTGCACTTAAATACTAAATTAGAACGACAGAAGCTCATTAGGAAACAAGTAAGTAAGAGGGTGGATCTAATGAAACTGAAAGTAAATACCGAGGCATTCAAGTTGGAATTAAAAAATCGCTTTTCTGCACTGGAAGGACTTATTGATGAAAGTGATATCTCAGAAGCAAATGAAAACATTGTTAAGACAATAGTTGAAACTGCTGGGGAAATTGGTGGTGTAACCTGTAAAAAGCACAATAGCAAATTATCTGAGAAGACGAAACAGCTCATGAAAAGGCGAAGAGATATGAAGGTGGACAATCGAAATACCAGTTCCAGGATTGAGTACATAGAACTTTGTAAAACTCTGCGCAAAAGCATGAAAGAAGACATAAGAAAATTCAACTGTGAGCTAGTAAGGAAAGCCATTGAAAATAACAAGAGCCTTAGGGTTGTTAAAGGAAGTTTATCTGTTGGGAAGAAACACATCATTGCATTAAAAGGAGAGGATGGCACCGTAACAAGAAATAGGGAAGAAATACTTAGAAGAGTTGAAGAATTCTACAAAAAACTATATGAAAGTAACAGTGGATTAAACGAAGACTCTGAGATAGTCGAAGGAACAGCTCCTAAAATCTTAAAAGAAGAAGTTTCATTTGCAATAAAAAATATGAAGAAAGGAAGAGCCCCTGGTGATGATGGTATTACATTAGATATCCTAAAAGAAGCTGGAGAATATGTAGAAGACATACTTGCAAAATTCTTTACCAAATGTCTTAACAGCGGTAACATACCAAACCAATGGGATTCTGCAACAGTAATTCTTTTGCATAAAAAAGGTGATAAAGAGGATTTGAAAAATTACCGACCAATTAGCTTGTTACCTGCTATTTATAAAATCTTCACAAAAGTGCTAACACATCGCCTGCAGAAAAAATTAGATGCAGCTCAACCAAGAGAACAAGCTGGATTTCGAAGTGGATTCAGTACAGTGGACCATATTCAAGTATTAAGAGAATTAATTGAAAGAACACATGAATATGAACTTCCATTGTGTGTTGCATTTATTGACTATGAGAAGGCCTTTGACTCTATTAAAACATCAGCAGTCATCAACTCTTTAAGATCAACAGACATTGAGGATGTGTACATTGACATGGTGAAACGTGTGTATAAAAATGCAAGTGCAAAATTTCGGTTACATAAAGATACCAAAACTATCAAAATTGGTAAAGGTGTGAGGCAGGGAGATACCATTTCTCCAAAACTTTTTACTTCAGCTTTACAGATGATTTTTCAGCAGATAAATTGGAATAACAAGGGAATAAAAATAAATGGTGAATATTTAAATCATTTGCGGTTTGCTGATGACATTGTTATTTTTTCAACGAACCCATCAGAACTCCAAGACATGGTACAGGAGCTCTCAACTAGAAGTAAAGAAGTTGGACTCAAGATGAACCTACAAAAAACTAAGATCATGTTCAATAATTTCGTAGAGGAAACAAAAATACAAGTTGACAACATTGAGCTAGAAATTGCTGATTCATATATTTACCTTGGCCAGCTGATTTCAATGGATGGCAACATTATGAAAGAACTCAACAGACGTATTAAACTTGGCTGGAGTGCATTTGGAAGAAACAGTTTTATCCTGAAGGGGAAATTGCCTTTGTGTCTAAAAAGAAAGGTCTTCAACCAGTGTGTATTGCCAGTCCTCTCTTATGGATCAGAGACATGGAGTCTAACAGTTGGAGCAATACGAAAGTTACAGACAACGCAAAGGAGCATGGAGAGGTGCATGCTTGGAATAACTAGGAGAGATCGAAAAAGAAACACTTGGGTGAGAGAGCAAACTAGAGTAGAGGACATCATTGTTAAAGTAAAAGGGCTGAAATGGCGATGGGCTGGGCATATTGCAAGAAGAACTGATCAACGATGGACAACAGAAATTCTGAACTGGATTCCAAGAGACCACCGAAGACCTAGAAAACGTCCTCAAACTAGATGGGTGGATGAAATAAGAAAACAGGTTGGGGTGACGTGGAAACGAATGGCCCAGGATAGACTTGTGTGGAAAGCATTTGGAGAGACCTTCATCCAGCAGTGGATAGATAATGGTTGAATATGATGATGATGATATATATATATATATATTGCATAATACATTACCTGGATATAGTCTGCTAATTGTAAACATTTGAAGATAAAAAAAATAGCATTCATGAAAAACCAGCAAGCATGTATGCTGAAAATTTTAGAAAACATTTACTAGTTTCATATATTACAATGGAACATTAAAAAAATTGTATCAGTACTTAATGATTATATTCAAAATCTGCTTTATTAGTTTACATTTAACAAAAATAATTTTAATTAAATCATGAGAAAAAAGAACTGTTCGGCTAGGAATATTTATTGTAAGAATTAAATTTTATGCAAGTTTAAGTCATTCTTTATACTGTAGAAAATGTATATCAAATAAATAATGACTATTTTGATAACAGATAATTACCATTTAAACCACAATTTTTTTTCATATCAACATTATAATCTGAAAATTTTATATGTATAACACCTAAACATCCTTATTAAATAATTATCTTTAAATGAAAAATAAAATTTAGTATGCAAATAAAATAATGTTATTTCGTTATTTAGAAATATTATGTTATAGAACGTGTATGTCAAAACCGAAATATATCCCCGTACTTCACTATCCGTGAGTATTTTATTTCAATGTGGAATTTTATTCAGCATTATTTGTGGAGCATTATTCAAAGTTTCTAATTATATACATTTGCAATATCAAAGCAAAACATAAATTCAAGTTATGCAGGGATTTATCTTTTAGAAAGAATACCCATGACTTAAATAAAATACATAGCTAATGTAAGAAATAAACGCAAACAACTGTATAAAAATATCACATTCAGCGATGAGAGCTTAAAGTGAAGATAAAAACCGATTTTTGAAAATTTAAAAATATTGCTACATCTTACAACAAAATTGACCTCAATTTGGTCTTCAAAAAAGAAAATAAACACCACACTCACACATCATGAATCAGAAACTTTTAACAATGCTTGATGGATTTCCATATGCAAAAGCAAAACTCATAAATGGCAAAGCAAAATTTTAACCTTAATAAACGCACTATAATACCGTGTTTCTAAACAACTAAAATTTGTTTCTCAGAACGTAAAAAAAAATTGGATTATTTCAACATTTTGCATGTGGTATGTTATATTTCATAATTAAAAAAAATAAATAAAACTAACTATTTATACCAAAGTTGTAAAATATGTAAATACACAAAAATTAAATATTCCATGATTGTCACAGCATATTATCACAAATATAAAATAAGCCGATTATGATAATCTCAAAAAATTAATGGAGAGGGAAAAGCTATGAAATAAATTCTTTATACAGAAATGTAAACTAAATATCACATACTAAACATCAAAGGCTACAATACCATAATTTTCAATCATTTTTAAAACTGATTACATACATGTAGTAGCAGTGGCATAGCATGAGGGGTGCCCACTTGGGCGAGAGCTCCGGGTGCAAAATTTCAATACTGGACTGGTGGAAGAGGTGTTAACAGGTTTTAGCGGGTGCAATACTTGTCACGGGAGCCGCCAATCCATGTTACATAACTGTGTAGCAGTAATCATGTTCAGAAACAAAATTTCTGACATATTTCTTCATCTATCTACTGAAAGATTTAAATGATTGAGCAAAATAAAAAGCATATGTTAATTGCTTTGATAAACCCCATTTACAACAGGTGGTAATACCTAAGTAATGTAGCTCATATATAAAATACTGCAATAAAGATATTGCATTTTATGGCCATAGATTGTTTGAGGGGTCACTTATTGAAAGTCAAAGATATTGTCATGGACTTTTCATGCTGAAACCTCGTTCTTGAATTTGCAATTTATTAATAAAATCATGTTCTTGCACAACAGTATTAAAAGAAATAACGGACATTTTATAATGTGTTCTGTACCACACACAATCTTCGAAATACTATAGATTTTTATATAAAAAATAACGCCTTACACATTACTGTAAATTCACTTTCCTAAATTTACCAATCATATTAAATTTATTTATACCATGAAATGAAAAACAACAATAGTAAACCAAATAAGTATAAATTCATTATACGTTACTACTAGCTTAAATTAATATATATATAAGGTGTGTCCCACCGAAATAAAGCCACCGTAATTATATGCCGTAACTGGACACGAAACAAACCAATAAGAACGAAACAAATATATTAAGAAAGTCTATATACAAATACATATTTGCAAGGAGTAACTCACTCCCTGCTCCATCTGGGCGGGGGGAAAAATGAACGTGTAAAAAAGAGAGGAAAATGTGTCCCGCCGAAATAAAGCCACCATCCCTATTAGTGTTTTGGGTAACTCTCAATATTCGAGCTGCTACAGGTAAACAGGTTTATGACGTCAGGAAGTTGTCAAATAACTTACCTGTTCTATCCCAGTCGAATGTTGACTTCAGAAGGTTGTATTTTCTATTTCTCCTGCAGTATTGCAATGGGAAAACGAACCCAGCTATCAGAGTTCGAGAAAGGCCAGCTAACAGCTTTTAAGGAACAAAGTCTTTCACACAGACAAATATCTAAGCAAATCAAACGATCTAAAACCGTAATAGACAATTTTGTGAATCAGGGCAATGCGTACAGGTATCAAAAAAGGAGGTGTACAGGCAGAAAAATGACTTCCAGGCAGGAAAGAGATATTGTGCATCGTTTTTCACAAGGTGGTATTTCCCTCAGACAATTGGCCAAAGAGGATAACATCCCTGTGACAAAATCAACCCTGTCACGGATTGTAAAATATACAAAAAACTTCCAATATAAAAAAAGGAAACAGCAGCCCATGTTGAAAGCTATCCACAAGCAAAGGAAAGTAGATTGGGCCAAATATCATCAAACCTGGAAAGACCAGTGGCATCGTGTTATATTCTCAGATGAGAAAAAAATTAATTTGATGGCCCAGACGGCCTTGCACTCTGTTGGCGTGACATGAGGAAAGAAGAGGAAATCTTCTCCAAAAGATAATAAGGTGGAGGCTCATTAATGGTGTGGGGAGGCTTCGGCTATGGTGGTAAACTTAACCTGGCTTTCCCCTTAGGCCGCATAAAGGCTACCGATTACCAAGAAATGCTAGAAATCCAGTTACTGCCATTTGCAGAGAGAATTGGTGGCCCAAGTTGGATTTTCCAGCAGGACAACGCCCCCATTCACGTTGCAAAACCCTCTTGTGAATGTTTTTTGCATAATGGGGTGCATGTCATGGAGTGGCCTGCCCTTTCCCTTGATCTTATTTCCCAAGAAAATGTGTGGGGGTAACCTCAGTAGGGCTGTATATGCCAATGGCAGACAGTTTCAGTCTGTGGCAGAATTGAAGGCTGCCATCATTGAAGTCTGGGATAATATTGATGCCACTGTCCTCCAGGGATTGGTAAATGGTATGCCACATCGTGTTTTCCAAGTCATATATAATCATGGCGGATATATTGGCTATTAACAGTAGTGGCTTTATTTCGGCGGGACACTTTTTCCCCTCTTTTTTTACACGTTCATTTTTTTTCCTGCCCAGGTGGGGCAGGGAGTGAGTTACTCCTTGTAAATATGTATTTGTATATAGACTTTCTTAATATATTTGCTGCGTTCTTATTGGTTTGTTTCGTGTCCAGTTATGGCATACAATCACGGTGGCTTTATTTCGGTGGGACACACCTTATATATATTTAAATCATGAAATATTTGATAAATAAAATACTGAATCGCTCTATGAAGAATATAAATTTATAAGTTGAATTTATATAAAAATCTAGAGAATTAACTAATAAACGCCTACAAATAAAAAATAAGCATGTGCATGAATACTCTTTATTCAACATGATATTATTACTTTATGAATCTACATAATCCAATCTCTATTAATTGCTGTGTTCTTCATCACCCCTGTGGTACAGAGATGCACCAACGCGTTTTGTACTTTACTATTTTGTTATCCGACTTTGCGCAAGCTTCTTGTCTCTAATTATTTAAAACGAAAATGTCATTTTAGGTGTATAAATGTCCTTGAAAATAATGAGAATACATTTCTACACATTAATCATTAATATATGTGTATGTATATATATATATCATCATCAACAACCATTTTCAATCCACAGCAGGATGGAGGTCTCTCTGTTTTCACACATACACGTAGTACGGTGAAAGAAATACAAAGGAAATGGCCTTAAGCGCAGAATGTTGGCCAAACGGGTTGGCAAACTGGACCTACAGTTTAACGAAGAATCCGAACTTCGGTCACCACAGCCAAAGTTCTGCACTAAGACACTGCCTCCTAAATTTACCCTCGAAATTTAGGAGGCAGTGGATAAGATGGGACTCATTGCGACACCCCTCTACGGAGTGACCACTACCGATGACGCTTTTTAGCAGCAATCTGTTGAGGACCGGTATCCTTGACAGAGGACGGCTGTGAGACACACACATATATATATGAAAATCAAAACTTCACATTACTATATAAATGAAAATATTCTACAGCAAAACTTGTTTTCTTACCATCATAAAAGATTATGTCTATATTACATATCTATTATGATTCTTTGTATACAATTATTTCAATTACATCGCTTTTTCAGTATTTAGTAAATGTAAATTATTTTTTGTGAGTTTTACAGTGCAAGGACAGCAAGGGTCATGCTATACTAGGGCCTACAGTTTTCCGAGGAATTCAAACTTCTTACGGCTTAGGGAATCAACCCCTAAACCATAGTGGGCAGTTAGCTGGCAAGCATTTTTTTATTTTATATATATATATATATACATATCATTATTCTTTATATATCTTTTATTTTATTTTTTAATTTGATGCATCTCTCTAAGTATCATTAGTGATAAAGAACGCAGTGCAATTAAATAGAGATAGGATTATGTTAAATAGAGACTGGATTATATTATTTTTATTCTGCATTTCTGGCACCATTGGGAGTCAAACTCAGGATAATGGCATGCTAGATGAATGCATTATCACTGCACCACTGCATGGCATTACATGTAAATTTTAAGCATGTTTAGTTCTGGATACAAAAACTAAGTAAATCTGTCTATAACAGGGGTTACATAATTTTGCTATACAGAAAGTCTCTTAAGATGTCTTACTTTACATTAATGAATGCAGCAGAGCCTGGATTATCCGAACTTTTCCTAACTGAAATTTCTCACTGCACATCTTTTTTTTTTTTCTTTTTGAAGTAGACATCCTTTTAATATTTTTTGCAAAAATGCACACATCGTTTTCTAGTATACGAGGGTTGTTCAAAAAGTTCTCGGCCTAACAAAGGAAACACAAGATTTTTGAGAATTTTTTTTCTACGTAGTCACCTTATAATTCAATACATTTAGACCAACAACTCTGCAACTTCTTAATACCATCAGTAAAATGTGATTTGCCCAGCTCTATAAAATAAGCAATTGTCTCAGCTTGGACCTCATCATTTGAAGTGAATCTTCATCCAGGAGCTATTTCTTCAGATTTGTGAAGAGGAAGTAAAAGCCAGGAGCCAAATCTGGCAAATGTGGAAGCATTTTGAAGCATAGGTCATATAGTTTTACAGCAGCAACCCAAGACGTGTGTGCAAGTGCATTATCGTGATCATCAGCACCGACGGCATAAAAATATTCAGGAGAGGGGGACAATACACCAGTAGAAGGCATTTTGTTTGAAATTGGAGGGGGATATGGAATCCGAATGCCAACATTGGGGAAGGGAATGGGTCCTCCCTGTCCCCCCCCCCGCTAATGGCACCTGTGATCGTGATGAAAGAGCACTTACTTTTTGGCCAGATGTGGACATTTATTCTGAATAGCAGTGTTCAATTAGTCCACTAGTGAAATGCAATACCCCCAAGTAGTCTATGAGCACAACAATAATCCAAGAAAACCGTAGTCATGGTTGTACCTACAGATGGAATCGTTTTTGCTTCCTTTGGCACACTTTTATTTGCTGTTATAAAATATTGAAGAAACTGAGTGGAATAGCATTGAAATAAGTCAAAACTCTTTGAAAGTGTTCATTTGAATGCGTTTTGCATCGACTGTTAACAAATGCAGCATCTATGGAACAGAAAGCTTTTCCATATCTAAAACATTGTGTAAAATGTAGTGAACATGGTATATAGAGATGTTTGCAATGTCAACAAGCTTGCATACCTTCAGTCAACAATCATTTAATATGGAATTGTGGATTTTTGTAATGATATTGTCGGTCATAGCGGTTTTTGGGCATCTCCAGCATTCATCATCTCAAATGGATGTATAACCACATTTACATTCAGCAACCCACTCTTTTTTACTGTCGAAAGTAAAGGGAAAGAATCCTTTAAAGTGGAGTCTAATTCCTTTTGTATGTCTATTGGGGTTAAACTTTTAAAAACAAAGTACTTTATAATAGCTGAAACTGCAATTTTATCCATTTTTTAAAAAATGACAAAACTTGTTTGTCGTACGCTATCACCACAAACAAGCAACTAAACACATGCATTCAAAACTTCGCAGCATTCCATCTAAAAGATCATACTTGACAAGTATTAGTGATTTGATCATACTGATGCAATCTATGTGTCAGGTCGAGAATTTTTCGAACAACCCTCATACTCTGGTCTTAAGAAAGAAACAAACACAAATGCTAGGCTAGAACATAATAAAAACAAAATGTGCAAAAGAAAAGTTGGGTGGTGTTAGTCTGTCCCTTTATGTCATCTATGACCACATGTGACCTTGCAGTGTGGAAGTGAAAATTTTAAGGTCAGAAGAGCTTTAATGGTATATTTTGATAGACATACCACATGTGCATAGTTCTGGTATGGTTCTGTTGTACACTGACTGACACATAACATGGCTGTGACTGACTATAACATAGCTGACACCTAAATGTAGTCTTAGTTATCTTTTCTGGAAATTTGTCTTTCTTAATTGAAGTGCCTGTTATGTGGCGTTAGCACATTTAATAACTGCTATGTCATTGGGTTTAACTATTCTACCATAATAGCTAAACCCAGTCATCTGGTCCTGGTGCGGGAAGGGAGAAATAGGTGAGTAAACCACAACATAAGAGAAAACGTGATGTCAACAATAGTGTAATACAATTTAGTATAATAAAATTTGTAGTATAATACAATTTTATTGCATTTTAGTATAATAAAATGTGTAGTATAATACAATTTTATTGCATTTTAGTATAATAAAATGTGTAGTATAATACAATTGAAAAATTGCGATGTCTACAATAGTATATAATACGTTTTTGGATAAATGTTGTAGCTTTTTTTTAACCTTTACACTGAAAGTTGAATTTCCATATCCGAAATCAGGCCTGCCCCCTTTATTTCTGATAATCAGGGTTCTATTGTATAATCATTAATACACTATTTCTGAAACTTTTCTGTCATGTAATGCAGTTGAACCTCGTTAAGACGAACATGCTTAAGACGAATTACTTTTAATACGAACCGTTTTCTGAAGTTCCGTCAGATTGTATAGCATACTGTACTTTTTGGGTAAGACTATTACTGTTAATACAAACAGATTTTCTGTTCCCCCTCGGTATTTATCTTAACAAGGTTTGACTGTACTTGTTTAAATAATAAATTTATTATACTTTTAAAATTACAAATTACACAAAAAGTTAAAGTAGTACAATATTCAAATATTTGTTAAAATAAAGGGTTAGTTGAGTTAATAGTACATCACATATAATCTACTTTTTTGGAAAGCCTTTTAAAATATCAATATAATAATGATAATAGGATCTTTATTTTCCACACTTGTTTGTTTGCTTGGATTTTTATGGCACAAGAGTATCTGGGCTATACTGCATCAATTTTTCCACACTTACATACAATACTGTATTGTACACAAAGCCGCAGGTACACAGAAAATGCCATACACTGGCATAAACTGCTGTAGACCTGTATTTAAATCTGCCAGGGTTATTAATCATCAAAGTTAAATGAACAATATAAATGTCAATATATCAGTTATAGGTTAGTATCAGGACAATATCAAATATAATTTAAATGTACTAGAATATTAAAATAATATCAATGAATATTATCAATAACTATGTAGAAAAAAATAATAGATGATAACAATGTCAACACATCAGTTACAAGTTAGTATCTAGAACAATATCAATTACTTCCAAAATATCATATGATAACTACGCCACAAATACATTATAATTTTAGCTATTAGAAATTAGCTATGAATAAGCATCGATGTCCAGGTTAATAATAAAAAATTCTCCTCTTTCTGAACGAAATTATTTTTAATCATAATATAACATACTATTGTTACTATGAAGTCCTTTAACTCTCAGTTTATTTCTAATACTTATTCACACACACCCGGGCAATTTTCATATATTTACAATGATGACAGACTATGATCTCACGTGTTGGAGTATTACAGCATTCACTGATGGTTTGCATTTTGAGTGCAATAAGCACTCAAAATGCAAACAATCAGCCAAATTTTGATGATTGCCTATAGATTTTGTACTCAATATACATTTTTGTATTTATAATACTTTAACACATCACTGTAATTAATTCTAAAGTTTGTACTCAATTTTTCATTGAATGTATTAATTAAAAATTCCAATTGTAATATACATGCACTCCTACTATATAACACGTAGATATATACAGAAAATAATACATAAAACAAAGATTAAAAACTGCATATTATAGCAGAACAAAAACAAACATGATGCTTTATAAATAATTTTAAGCATTTCTGAAATTGAGTTTTATATATTTGCTTGTGTTTTACAGCACAAGGAACAGCTAAAGACATGTTGCACTGGGATCTACAATTTTTCCAGCAATCTGAACATCTATTGCCTAGGAACCCCAGACTATGTTGAATATAAAAAAAATGGAAAACATTCTACAGTATCATTGGAATCAAATGTGGGTCAGATGAACACATTACCTTGATGCCACTGCAAGGACAGGTTGATTAAATTTTATAAGAATTGTGTGAAATGTTAAATAAATGCACTAAATATAAAGTTTGCTTTAAAAAGTGTTTGCAATGAAAAAAAAATTGAACATGACAAAATCTCAAAATAATACTGTGTTGTACTTCATCAGGATTATCGTATTGCATACTAGACAGAATATTTAATTTCTGGACATTTCTCTAAGTTGAACAAATGCCAGTGTAGCATTATTCAAATTTTTTAATAGAAAATTTGCACATATGAGTAACATACTTCTATTAGTGTTACAATCCACACAAATTTTATGAGCTAAAAGATTCGATTGAATCTATTTTTATAAAATGAATTTATGTTAGGGGGCTCTAAGTTGATAAACTTTTCATTCAGTGTTTTCAGCATAATGCTTACCTTTGTTTTCAAATGAACTATGGTCCTAAAAGAGAAATCAATGCAAATGATAGATATTGGACATATACAAAGATATGCAAAATGCTTTGTATATATTGGACTATTTTCAGAAAGAAGTTAATATCCTAATTAATACATACATGTACAGGGCTACTATAAAAGATTAATTCATTATCAAAACGCTATATATTCAAAAGTATTACACGTACAAATATGAGTGACGTGTGAAAATAATCGCAAACTCACCAAGTTTGTATTGTGTACATCAGTTGGCAGCACAAGTTCAGTATCTTTCAGTATCTCCCAAAATGATGGATAACCTAAGGATGACCTCGCTTTGTTCCCTTGGCCGCCCAGGTCACCTGAATTAACGCATTGTGACTTCTTCCTTTGGGGGTGCATTAAGAATCTTGTTTATGTACCCCCCACTACCAAAAACATTAGAAGAGCTCAGGGAATGGATTAATGCTGCAGTGATGACAACTGACAGGATGACGCTACAAAGTGTGTAGAATGAGTTCAACTATTGTCTGGACATGTGTCGTGTGACCCAGGGGTGCACATAGAACATTTGAAGGGTGTGCTGAAAACTTGGTGAGTTTGTGGTTATTTTCATATATCATTCATATTTGTAGATGTAATACATTTGAATATACAGCGTTTTCAAAATGAATGGATCCTTTATAGTAGCCCTGTATTTGTGACGTTTTTAACCATCAATATAGTAGTTTTGTAATATGTAATTAAATATGTTTTCGGATAACATATTGTAGTTTCGTTGCACTCTTATATTAAGAATTAAATTTACAGATTATCTAAAATCAAGCCTGTCTCCTACATTTCGGATAACTGGGTTCAACCCTTCCTCTCCTTTGCAGGAACATATGATCTCAATATTTAAAACAGATAACATATAAAAGGAACAAATGTATCTTTATAAGTGAATAATGCAAATGAAATATAGTATGACCCACTTATAAAAAGCCCACATTTAGCATATTTCCAGATTTAGTGAAGAAAATATGGATTTTGCTTGGTATAATGATTAAGCGCAATACAATTTAATAGTCTTTTGCAAACAAAGTTTTTGCTGATCCCAGATTTAACGAATAAAATGTGGCAAGGTTTTTTAAACAAAATGCAGAATTTTTTTAAAAAGAATCTGAATTTGAAATCTAAAAAAAAAAAAAAAGTTATAGGATGTGTGTAATAATAATTCCAGGATGTCTTTTTAATTGAGATGAACATGATAAAGCAAACTTTTGCACACTTGAAACCGGAAAATATTTTAGAACTTTCAGCTCTTTCAGAGTGCATGGAAGGAAGTAAAAAAATTTTTTTTTCAATTTTTGAGGCAATGGATTATACTGGAAATTATGTATTTAATATGCACACTAAATATTGTACACCAAAATTTTGATGGAACATAGATACTGCAAATGAAGAAAACAACTATAGCCTGTTTTTTAATCATCTCTAAATATAGCTTATTCTACTGAAATTCAAATAGCAATATAAATACAATAGATTATTCATTAAAGTTTCAGAAAATTCAAAACTGAATATTATTGTCTGCATGTAGCATGGACATATATTTGCCCAAAGATATTTATTTTCAAAGTTTAAAATTTTCCAAATTCCAAAACAGATTTTGTGAGTGCCCAGACATAGCAAGCACTTTCGTTGCTTCCAAGCTCCTCATTATATATTGGTTCTACTGTACACACAATTGAGCTTATAGCATAATTATTGCCTTTTGTAAATGTTTAACATTTGCTAAGGCAGTAATCATACAAAAAGGAATGAATATTTAAACTGGATGAATCACACATGACAGAAAAAACACCAATGGTGATGATTTGATTATCATATCAAATTTGACACAAAGAATAAAAGAAAATTTGATAATTCATTTTATAGAAATTTAATGTGATTAAGTAAAATCATTTCTCAAAATCGCAAATTGAATAAATGCTCACTCCTAATACCAAACAGTTAAATAAATATTCTTTTGCAATTCATGTTATTTCTTTTTATATAGTATCTAAATTCTGGTGAGCTTGTAATTTATTCAGTCTCTTTATTCTTTGTACAGTTTGACTTTGTTATTCTCCTTTATGCATCAAAACTTTGCTTCGAAATCCTATTATGTTTAATTTTAGAAATTTTCCTTGATTTTTCTATAAAGTATAAAGAAACTGTTGTGAAATTTCAAAAATAGATTTATTATAAATATTTTTTACTTTAGACAAATTTTTTTATTAACTTTAAAAGATGCATCATACTAATTTTCTGACATATAAAATATCTTTCACTATTATAATTAAGGGTAAAAGTGAAAAAAACCTACAATTATCTAATTTTCCTGGAAAAGAAAAATAATTATCTTAATATATTTTATGAACGCTTCCATTGCTTTAGCATTTAAAAATGGAACTCAGCACAAAATAATAATAAATAAAATAAACATTTTTAATTAAAGTTACAGCTTTCTTCATTTGTATGACATCAATATATAACTTAGTAGTGAGTTTTAGCACCCATTGGATTTCTATCGAAGTGCAAAATATTCAAATGCAGGATTTAAAAGTTAAACTTAGTAATTGATCAAAATCCTAATTAGGAAAATTTAGGTGTCTCTAATTAGATACATCCTAACCTTTTATTATATAAAATATTGCATTATGTTGTTTAGAAAAGAGAATTTTATTATTGTTTTTTATGTAGATTTGTTTTTTAATTTGTGACTTTATCATGCTATTATTTACTACAGTCATTGAAGACATTTTTTATTGTAAAATCATATCTTGAAAAAGTTTTAATACGAATATGTTAATAAAAAGACATATATGCATAAAGTTGCAGAGCATCTCGTACAGAAAATAAGAAGATAATATTTTTCAGTGATACATTCTGTTAAAATTGATTTGAAATTTATATCTAGAATATTAAAAACAATTCAGAGAAAAAAATAATATAATAAACAAATCAAATTTGATAAGACTTTCCTTTATGCATATGAAATTGGCAAGGAGCAGTGATCAAAAATCTATTTTAAAGCATGACCAATGGACAAGTCCCCCCCCCCACACACAACACATACATACACTTTTTTAAAGTACAATTCTTAATAGACAATTTGACCGACAAAAGATTATTCAATGTACTTTCAAATCTATAATTTTTTTTAACTATTCCTGAGGGGGTTTTTATTTTTTATTTATTTTAAGATTGTTAATGTGAACAACATAGTGCAATGATATTATTTGACATGTGTAAAAACGTACTGTGGGAGCCAACTGCAGCCGTTATATGACGGCAGATGGGAGCAGTTAGCTCTCAAACAGTAATTTTAAACCAAAATAATTTTATCAAAATAAAGTTGTTTTGAATGGCCTAACGAAACTTTATATTACTGTTTAAAGCATGGTGCTGATAAAATAGTACACAATCAAAATTTAAAAAAAAAAAGTATTCTAATAGGAGCAAACTACCATATATTGACAAGTTTATAAGTAACTTACTAAAAATTTGTATTATAAAGTTATAGTTTCACATAAAACTAATCCAAAAGTTAGTAAGATTTTTATAATAAAAAAAATAATAATAATGTAAATTGATTATTAAATAAATTAAAGCTAGTGATGTATGAAACAATTTCCGTTGGATATGACAAACATTTTTTAAAACAGAACTACGATAATATAATTTAGAATAACTCAAATACACTACTTGCATGCATTTTTTTAATTATTTTGAAACCATAGTTTTCAAAAAATTAAATTTAATGAAATTATATACATATATAGGGTTCCAACATACTGTTATTTATGAGACTCTAATTTGCCCACAATTTTTTAATTAGTGATGAAACTAAAATTTAGACTTTAAAAAATATCAGCTCTAATGTATAAAAATATAAAAAGCACTTCTGTTTCGGAGGCTTCAAGTTTTAGAATTTAAGAATTTTTGGAATTTCCAAAGCAGCACAATATTTGTTATTTCATTGTGTAGCATGTAAGAACCATAAAACTTCTAAGTGTATGTTTTAGGCTGAAAAAGACGATAACAGAACTTCTACCAAATTCATGAGAATTTACAGAAAAAAAAATAAAAAAAAATAAATAAATGAACTTTATTACAAGTTTTAATAGCCCCATACAAGTACTAAAAGACTACATATGGGGAATTGGTTTTTTGAATGTAGGGCTGTACCAGACCTTCAATTTTCTGAAGAATTGAAAACCTCTAAAGGCCCAGGGAACCAAACCCTGAACTACATGACAGTTGGTCGGGTAAACATTTTTTATTTTGGCACTATTAGAGTCTGACGGGTTATGGATACTAGGCAAAACGTACATTGCAGGACCTTGCATATACAGAATCACTGACATTATGGAGTACATAACATATTACATGGAATAGGCATATGATGAAAAAAAAATAGCAAATTCCCTCATATTGCAAATTCCCTTTATCACATCAATGCATATGAGTGATTAAAGTTCATTTACAGCTTTCTTGTTTCTTTTGTTCTATTTTTTATGTATTATTGCTAACTTCGAAGTGAATATTTTTTTCATGTTCTGCTTAAAAAATACAGTATATGGTTTTCTGTTCTTCACATACTGATACATCAGATAAAAAAATGCTGTCAGTGGAAGTTTTCAAAATTTGTGTGTTTTTCATAATCTGAGAGCACAAATACTTTTTTTTCCTGCAACATCTGAAGCAAATATTTTTCAAAATCTAAATTTTGATCGATTCACGTCTTTAAAAATTATTGTTGCTAGAGCCTGTAAGTAGCAGTTTCTTCTGGACATACGTATATTAAAGACAAAATAATATCTTTAGATAATAATAGTTTGCAATTATTTATTCCTGAAATTATAATAATTGCACAGCTGTTAAGTAATATTAATATATAGATTGCTGTAATTATTTGTTTTTTTTAAATTTAATGTTCTTTAAAAATACCTGTCAGTGTGAACACTGTTTTAAATACACACTTTTTCAACTTCAACATATTGTCATAGCATATCAAATAAAATGATCAATATTCAACGAAAATTCAAATTTATAAACCACACAACACTAACATAAATAACTCATTTCTTAATAATCTTTTTACTAAAAATATTATTCATTACATATATATAATAATTATTGTCTAAATGATAACTAAATGCTTAGCATCCAACCTTTTCAAATTCAAATTCTTTGACAGCTCTTGTGTTTTATAGCACAAAGAAAAAGTTAAAATCTCCTGTACTAAACCTCAGTTTTAAGAGGATCCAAACTTCTACTGCCTAGGGAAATACACACTAGACATGTGGCAGAAAATCACGCACATCTCATGTTCCATTAGAATTGAAAACCAGGTTAATAGTGTGATAAATAAACAAGTTAACACTATGCCACTATAGGAAAATTATTTTCTTAGGTAACATCTATGATATGGAAAAGTTAGTGTAAACCAGTATAGTTCAAGGGGTCAGGAGAGCACTACTAACCTAACCACTAAGAGACAGTAGATGATTAAAGGAATGGTAAAGTGAACAATGAGATCAGCATAAAAAATTTAACTGATTCACAATTATTTTGCTGGACATTCCAGATTAAGAATAATAAATAAATTATATGGTTCAAATAATATATGATTTGCCATTGGGACAGTTGACAGAAATATATGTGGTGTCTACCCAAATTCTGTTTCAAACTTCCCTGACTTTTCCAGACCAAATCTTAAATTGATTTCAGGTTACTGATACAGCAAACCAACACATTGGAAATTTATGTAATCAAAACAAGTTTAAGACCATAAATCCACTAACACAAACCCCAAAGCCATTTATAACTCAATTACAGTGAATTTACAAATACAAAAAAAAAAACTTATATTAAAAAATGCATTTCTGCTAAAATTTAAGTAATTAAATATTTACAGCAACATTTCCATTTGGCCCTTTTGAGTTTATTTATAGTTTAACTATATAATCACAAAAGCTAATCTTCATCTTTTATTCCGTTTAAAAGTGTTTATGACTATATGTAAGGGAAAGGAGAAGGTATATGATCAAAATCCCTTACAGATTAGATAATTTAGCTAAAAATCTTTTTTTTAGGTTTTAGTTGTATGTTCGGCTAATACTTGGTAGCATAAGATGTTTGGGCTGAGAAATATATGACCTTAATAATTTTATATAAATTATATTAGTTTTGGTGCAAAATGGTAATTTTTGGAAAAATTTCAGTGAAAGAGTATGTAAGTTTTCAAAATTTTAGTATGAATGCAGTAAAAGTACAGTTCAGGAATTATTTTAATAAGCTATTTATGCAACCATGGATTAAAAATTTCCCCCGACATTGGGCCTTTAACTTTAAGAATTTCCTCAAGTTTTCCAGTCAGGAAAAAAATTGTCTGACTTGATCAGGTTTTTCACATTAGTACATACCTGATAGAGATTACATTGCGCTTCAAACTAAATATATCAAGAATTTTGGATGTAAAAGAAATTCACCCCCAACACTCACACCACACACAACAACGATAGATGTCACTACTATTAAACACAGTGATCAAGGAATTCTGGATTCCTAACCTCTAGGAGTAATATGATTTCAGTACAGTTGGTCCACATGCTTAGCCAAAAGTATAAGTTAGCTAATCTTTATATAATAACTCTCACTCAGTCAAATCAGTCATCAAATTATCAAAAACATACAGCTTTATAAGTACAAACACATTCAATGGAAAACAGGAAAGTATTAAAACTTGCATGCATAACTGTATTGTAGTCAGGTTGTGGACAGTAACCTAAACTACAAACAGATGGCCTGAATGCCTGTGACCCATATGGATCAGTTCGATATAGTGGTCCTTGTAAACAGTGAACCAAACAAAGCCCTAAGTATTATGATATTTTGTTTAGCGAAAGGCCATAAAACCTAAAGAGATTATCGTTTAATGAGTCATACACAAGTATGAATGAACTGAGAATTTTAAGAATGGCATCCTAGTGTGGGGGATCCTCTCACAGTTCAACAGTCACTGAAAACAAAATTTGTAGTACGGAGAGTGTGAGATACAGGATTGGCACATTACAATACGAGGAAGTGGCATCATTAGTGGAAATTAGCACTGAATCAGCTCATTATATGATTTATGATAAGTTAATTTCTGAGAGTGTGTGCAAGATGGTACCTCAAGTGATTGACACACGAAATGAATGATGTTTGATACCATTGGCATACGCAGGGGGTGTTGATGGGGTTTGTAATCCCTATTGCAATGAAATTGTAATTTAACATAGCAATATTGAGTGCAGCTTATATAACCCCCACTGAGCCTATATCCCCCTTATTGTCTGCATATGCTATGGTTGGTACTCGCTGGAAATTTTACGTCAATGTGAGACAGATGGTGACTACATTTCTGCAAAGTTTCATCGTGGGGATGCGAATTGGGTATATATCTGTAGCCAGAAGGAAGTGCCAAGCATGGAGTGCACCGAACTTGTCCCCCAGACTAAGAGCTGCAGAGCAGTGATCTGAATGCAAATTATGTCAACTCCATTCTGAAATGACAAGGGCCATCCTAGAACTAACCCAGAGGAAGCACTGGGACAAATGCCACCTATCAACCTTTTTAAGTAGATCGAAGCCAACTATTCATGAGAAACGGCAAGGTTGTTGACAGCAGGAGTGCATCTCCTCCACAACAATCATAAGCCAATATTATAGAATAATAGTGTCGATTATTAAAAACTGGAGTTTGTGTGTGTTGTGTGAGTGCATCCACACCTCTCTTAATATCCAACCTAGCACACCAGGTTTCTATGTGGTCAATCACCTGAAGGATGCCATAAAATGAAGTGGATAAGTCTGGGATGACACTGAAGTGCATGATTATGCTCGACACCCACCAAAAGATTATTTTCCTGCCGTACACACTGGTCAAGCACTGATGCAGTGAATTAAACATAGAAGAGGGATTATGCTAAAAGAAATAATGCAATGTCAGTGTTGCAATAAATCTGCAAACTAATATTTGATTTTCCATTGACTGCTCCTTGTATATAGATATTGATTTATGTAAATTATTATGCTTTAAAATCCAACGTGTTAGTTATATCGACGCTTTGAATGATTTTTAATTAAATAAAATAGAGGTAGCAGCATAAGTTTTGAAACACATGGAATCACAGTAAGTTCATGCAATAGAGAGCTTTGCCTGAAAAGTATGAACACTGATTACAACACCACAACTCATAGCCAGTGTAACTAAAAAATGTTAAACATTAATATTTGCATTAAAGAATTTTTTTTCTTTTTTCATTGAAACAAAAGTAAAATAAAAACTACGTCTTCATTTGAAAAATCAGATAATCACTCCATAATACTTCACTAAACAAATATAGTCTATCAAAGTAATTTTTAGGTAAAAATTTAATTCAACCTTGATTTGAGAAAGCTAAAATATTATTTAATTTACTAATAATAAAATGTGTCATCCATGAAAATCGAACGAAGTTGACTAAAATGTGCACAATTTAATATAACAAAAATGCCACACGAAAGATTATAGTCAACATAAGAATAAGAATACACTATACTTATAGAAGTAGACTAATCTGCAAAGTATATGTTTTTAATGATTTATTAAAATGTATCCTTTCATGGAGAAGTCATTATCAACAGCAAAATAGAATACAGCTTGCGATTATATAACATACATACTTACTTCACAGAAGGAATGAGGTAGTCAATAACATAAATTCAGCATTCACATCAATTCTATTAACGGCTAATCAAAACTTATTAATACTTGGATGTTTTTTATGAACTGAATATCACATTGTGAGCTACAATTAAAATAACACATGATCAAATCATTTAAAACAGATGGAAAAAGTAAATATTAGGAAAACCCGGAAAAAAGGCAACCGTATAAGTACACTTAATGACAAAGAATATAGCATTCATATCATGACTAAATATTTTTTATAATGGAATGTGATAAAAATAAGCAAAATGTTATATAAATTGCAATTCATGATCATTATTGACAAAATTATTTGCAGAATATAATTACAGCTGAAATAAAAACCGTTGATAGTGGGAGTAATTATTTATGAAATGTAAAATAACCAAAAGCCAATAAGTCATGAAAAATTGCATTCTTCCAAATGGCAAAATCAAGAAATATACCAATACTGAAGCCAAACGCTTAACGATAGGAACTGAACATTGTAAAAAAAAAAAAAAGGAGAAGAAGAGAGGAGAGGGGGGGATAGAATAATTTTCACTACAGACATAACATAAATACAAAAATTACAAAAACTGTCCAAAATTTAAATTTAACACAAATTCTATAAAATCAGAATATTTAAAATAAACTAGATGTTTTGATACAGATTTTTGACATTTCCAGGACATGAAATTTTATTTGAGTCAACATCTTTTTCATTTCACTTTTTCAATTACTTAGAAGAAAGAATGTGGCTGTCAATACACAGTTAATTATTCAATTTTGTTATGAAGTAAGTTTAGTACACAAATACCTAGCTAATTGTTGAAAAGAAACAAAGTCTGATTTTATTTGTTATTTATAAAACAATATAAAGTTTTGAACAAAAAATAAAATAAAAATTATTAGAAGTTGTTCTTTATAAGTTTTGATGAAAATAAAAGGAAATTTTATGAATGTCCAAACTATGTTAAATTGCTTAAATGTCTAAATATTATTAGTTAAAAACCATTCTCCATATAATAGTATGACAGTGAAAAGACATTCAAGATTATTTTACTGATACAAAATCAGTATTTCAACCATAAATTTGAAAATATTACAATCTCCTGTGAAAGGTTGGTCATTTTAATATTCAGATGATGACAGACCTATAACCTAAGCTTTTATCTTATCTTTCTACAAATTATCACTTTGATAAAGTACTGAAAAAATAGTTAAAATATACTAAGATACAGGATAATTCAGAAGAGATGTCACTGCAATTATTTTTTAAATGTTAGTCATCAAAAAAATATTTCAGAGGGAAAAAAAAGCGTTCAAATTATGTAAAGATGTTGAATACGTTGTTTACTTTACAAGGGGTTCGATGTGTATAAAAACATGGAATTTAATTTTTTATATGGGTACTATACCAAAAATTTTCAATCAGAAAAATATTTCCCTATATCTAATTAACCAAATTAAAAAGATTTCATGTTTCTACATAGAATAACTATAAAGTTATTAAAATTTAAATTTCATCATCGATCTTTTTCAGATCTTTTTCCTTTGACTAATTAGATATAGGGCAATATTTTTCTAATTAGGAATTTTTTGATAGAGGGGCCCATATAAAAAACACAATTCCATTTATATATAAATATAGTGTACCCTTATAAAATAAGTATTCAATTTCCTTACACAATTCTATCTTTTTTCCCTCCAGAAGTTTCCTAAAACTAACATTAAAACGATAATTTGTGGTAACATCTATTCTGAATTGCTCTGTATATATACAGTCATATAGACTTCAAAATTTCAATTTTGTATACTGTTTAAATTCTGAGATGATAATATTAATACAGCTTGAGCAGTTACTGTCTTAGACAGATTTACAGCTAGTTAATTTAACATTATAGCAGTATGTGTTTAGTGCATTTACCAAAAAAGAAAAAAAAAGTTTATCATACAAGGTTATCAAGCAGTTTATAAATTATATTTTATTACTTGTTCCCTTCATATTTATTTATTAATTTATGGCAGTTATATACACAACATTAATATCAACATTTAAATAGTGTCATTCAAATAATGCAATAAAATATAAAAGTCAACAGAAATACAAACCGGGTGTATGCAGCTATCACACTGGCAAAAACTGGAAGAAACATTTATACTCTATAATTAATAACAGATCACCATTAAACTTTATTTGACTAACGTTTAACAAGTGCAGGCAATTTTTATAAAACGGAATTTGTTCCAAGACAAATTTATTTAAATTGGAATGCAATAACAAAAGTTACTTTAGCAGAGTTAACATTTTTGCAGAAACTTGTTTTTTACACAAAATTTATCAATATATCGAATGAAGAACCCACCCAGCACT
Source organism: Dysdera silvatica (assembly GCA_006491805.2). NCBI lineage: Eukaryota > Metazoa > Arthropoda > Arachnida > Araneae > Dysderidae > Dysdera > Dysdera silvatica. Next base: position 119,962,449 of record QLNU02015360.1, on the reverse strand, counting down.
TAATTTTTCTATAACAGCTTTATTTACACACTTCTAGCCAATGGGTTAGTGTAAGCATCGTCTATAGGTGACCTTTGAAATGAAATTTTTTATTATATTAAAAAAACATATCCAGATAATATCTGTAGTGCAAACTATACTTCAATGAGATGATTTTTCCTTTTTTTTATGAATTTTTAGAGTTTATACAGACTTTTGGTTGATTCTATATGAGGTAGCTATTTTATTTCCTCAGTCTCAAACAACTGAGTATACTTAAAGTGCCTTAGTGAGCTGTATTCTACCCTCCCTCTTCTCAAATTTATAGGATTGTGGAAGTGCCCAAGAAGAACTGTGTTTATTTATGTTAGAAGTTTCTGTGAACACATGAGAATGAAACATTGCTCTGAAGCATGTGTTATCAGGAGAAATGATCACACATTAAATTGACTCATTTTAGTTAACTCACTGTATAGCTTGACTTTAAATAATATTTTTTATCAGTTAGTATATCAATTCTTCCATAATAAACATTTTTTTGTAAATATTATTAAAAGCCATTATGTCCATAATGTTTATGCTTAAGCAACTTTAGTCAGAAATTTCAAATTTCCTTAAGAATTTAATCTTCGTAACTTATGTTTTCAATCTCCTTTCACCTAGACATTTTTTATCACCTACAATATTCATTATTTTGAAATTTTTTCATGCTTTTAATACAAAATTTTCAATAAAAACTCATGTTTTTAGCTCTACTTCAAACTATTTTACCAAAGAAAACACTATCATACCTGCACTTATCAAATAAACCAAATAAAGATGAATGGTGCTCTATTGGAATAGTTAAAGTATCACATCAATTCTTTATTATTGTTAACACTGCAACAAATCATGTTTAAATTTTTCCTGTTAATTTTTATGTGCCCACTGCATATGACAATTTATGAAACAAGCTTAAAATCAGGCCGGAATTAACCATTTTTCATTCTAATAGGGTTCAATAAAAACTGTTTGATCAAAAACAGTCGATGAGCCCTAAAATTCCGAATAATTGTTTGCACCAATGTTTGTGGGGTTGCCGAAGTTACCACTATAGTCACAATAATAACCATCTATGTGTGCCATGCAACCTAAAAATAATGAAATAAATTTTAATAACAAAACAGATTAATACCTTGATAAATAAAATAGATCACAAGCGGCCCACATTATAAATTCCTTAGAGAGTGAAATAAAATAGACTTGACACAACTCATGATTCAATACCTTTGAAAATTTACATTCATTGTGGTTGTATTATAGTTTTATACACAAGCTTACAATATCTGAAAGAAAGGATCTAACAAAATATATATGTGTGCATGTATATGTATATACACACATTACTTCATCCTCAATAATCTGCCAAATAGCAGTAGCTTAAATAGAGTAGATGCATACAATGAAGATTAGGTAAGCATGTTCAAACAGTATATCACTATGCTGAAAGAATCTCTTACAGCTACTGAATTTCTCACAGTTGAAAATGTGTACAATAAAATTATTCACAAGCATCAAAACAATATTTAGGATAATGTGTGTAAATAGATTTTGTAACAAATCGTTGAGGACAACCCCTATTACTGTGAGACAAAATATAAAATCTGTGATTAACATAAAGTGCATATAAAAATATGCTTTATTTAGGAAAATTTGCTTCAGCAATTGATCGTATGTTCATTAGTAGCTCAGAATGGTGCAACTAAAGATAAAAGCCAAATTATCCAAAACATTCAGGAATTTCCCAACAAACTACGATGAAAAATTAAAATTGCATTTAAAAGAAATTGCATAGCAAATTTTTATACTAATGAAACAGAAACTTGTTACAAGTTGGCACAGAAATGACACAATTCGAAGAATAACTAATATACAAAAATTAGTAAAACTCACCCTTAATTGGAATACAAAAGACAAAAGATAAAACAAGAGAAGCATAAAATATATATAACGAAAACTAAGATAAAGTAAAGCAAGAAAAAAAAATGGAGAGCTCAAATTGATGGGAAGATAATTAAAGGTAAAGGAAAAAAAAAAAGAGAAACGAAGGAAAAGCAAAATATATAAGTAAAAATAAAGGTAATACTTGGGATTACTAAAAACTTTCACATTCCAGGAATTATTGTTCCATTTATTAAAAATGCAGTGACTTAACTTGAAAACAAGGGAATGCATCAGTTCATCTAATTGTGGACAATAGCTAAATAGTGGGAAAGAGTTTATCTAAGAAGCAAATTAATGGAACCCCTTGCTCAAACTCTCTGTTGGTATAATTCTGAACAATAAGAGACTGTTTAATAAGGAAAACAGTAATCCATTTATGTTACTTCTTATAGATTTTATTTCTGAATTATTTCTACTTTTTAATTAATATTTGAACTTCCTTAGTGTTTTTGTACCCTTAACTTACATCCTTATATTTATTTCGTTTATTTCAATTGCCCTTAATTTTATTATACATCATTACAAATAAATTTGACACCCACGTATTAATAGTTCAAACTAGAGCTATTTTTTTCTTGGGGGAATTCCACGAAAAACTCAAAAAAATCTCGCCCCAGTGGTTTTGTGTGTTGAATAATATTTGGCAATTGTGTTATCCCTGTGAAGGGTAATAATATCTTACAACTTAATATACGGAGAAAAAAGCGTTTGTTCTTGTTCTCATTCGTCTAGTAGGTCAAGACACCGCGAGCTCAAAGCGGGGACCCTGGTTCGAATCCAGGATGAGGACGGCGTCTCTTTTTCTCCTAAACAAAAATAGCTCTAGTTTGAGCTACTAATACGTGGGTGTCAAATTTATTTGTAATAAAAAATCCCCCACGAAAAACTCACAAAAATCTCGCCCGGGTGACTTCGTGTGTTGACCAATATTTGGCAATTGTGTTATCCCTGTGAAGGGTAATAATATCTTACATTATACATCATATTTATATTTCCTCCTTTTTGTTATTTTCTTGTTTTATACCATGCTTTGACAAGTGACAAATTGTAATAATCATATAGTAGAGAAATATTTTCAGAATTAAAAAGTATCATTATATATACAAAATAATCTTTTAATACAATGGCTAGATTAAAAAGAACGATAAAAAGACCCTTAGGGACATATTTTATTGTTGATTTGGAATTGAAAATGCATTAGATTTATGAGTTTTTGAAGAATTTTTCTGTCTAATCCCTTATACAGTGCATCCATGAGTTACAGGCACAGTTACAGAATGTCAAGTCACAAAACATTTCTGGGCCATACAATTTAGTCCAAGGTTGGGGTTATATTTCATTTACGCAACTTTTTGCACAAACACGGCATGAATTAAATATAAATCACATGGTATTCAATGCATGTTAAGCTTTATTTTCATGTTTTATCTCAAATTATTCAAAAATTATAAGCTTGTAAACAAAACTGTCTATTTTCTTCAATTTTTTGCTTTATTTATATCAACATAGTTTTCAAAAATTATAAACACGAAAAATTCGATTTAATTAATCATGATAGCTTTATTCAAAATTACTAATGTGAAACATAAAAAATTAAATAATGTATGAACACAGTGATATTTACCTAAATTTTCCCTATTTCTACAACACATTTCATAAACATTTCGTAATATGTAAAATAGTAAACATTATTTTCATAAACACAAATTTGAATAATTGGTAAGATATTTTGCTAAACTGTCTTTTAAACAAAAATAAAAAAGTTCCAAATCAGTAGGACTTGCTTATTCTATAGCTAGTTTAGTGCAGTAAATGGTGTACCACAGAAATAAAACACTACTAAAAAATGTTAAAAACAATAAAGAAAGAAAAATTAAGTTGAGGCCATTACCTGTGCTTCAGGGAGCTCCTACATAATTATTTATCAGCAATTTGCTTTGGTTTTGTTCCTATTTTTTAAAGATCAGTATCTCAATAAGACAAAATTTTATGCTTTTCTCACTAAATTCTGAATTACTTTAAATCTGCTTATGATAGAGAACAATACACTTTGGAAGAGTTTCAACAACTATGATGGAAAATGCGGTTATTACATTTTTTAATAGCCACAACAACGATATAAAAAATGTCGCCATTTGCAAAAGTGTTATATGTATAATCAGATTAAAATATTAGTCATTTGTTTTACGAAAATTTATATTAACTTTATGCATTTCTAAAGATAAAATGCAATTAATGCTTACATGATAGTAGAAGACTTATTTCATGTTTAAAATTCATTTAAGTAACTTTTTTGTTATTTTTGCTACCACTAGGTGGCAGCATAGCTGCCAGATAACTTAAGTAGTTATTTATTTCCAGTAGTTAATTTATATCATGTTTTGCTTTTACTTAAAAAAAAAGAATTGTTAGAATTGTCTGTTGTATAGCAAGTTAGCCAGTATAGATATCTCCTCATAATCACTCAAGCATAAGCAAGCACAGCCTGTCTAGTAAGCAGGGTTTTCGTTGATTAGGTCTCTGGTTGAAATAAAGTTTGTTGACATAATTTTTGCTTTTTTTCTGTAAATCTCAAGGTAAGGATATTACTATATAACTCAGTAAACTTGACCAACTAAGACCCCTTCACTAAAACTATGAAATTTCTAAGTAGTGGGTTTTCCGAAATCTGGGTTCCCTCCCCCACTCCTACTGTTATATTTTCCATTCTGGACAAACTGTGAACAAGTTTTCCAAAAATCTCAAGTTTAAAAAGAGAAAGGGATACTCCAAACATTACTCATAATGAATTGTTGCTGGCACATTAGAAAGCTTGGGTAATCCATTTTTGTTTGCTGGTTTAACAGTGTTTAGCCTATTATACGTATATTCATTCCCTAGAACTTTGTATTTTTATTTTGGTTATAATTGAATCTATTTTATTTAAACCCAAGTAAGCCTTGAAAATTGTTCTGAACAAAATGTAAATAATATAAATCCACATATAAATACAATAATATAAGGAAATGTTAAAATTCATTCATACGAAGCATATATAGATACAGTAGAACCCATAAATAATGAGGAGCTCGGGACAAAAATGCTTGTTATATCCAGTCCTTGTTAAACCCATTTTGGAATTTTAAATTTTAAACTTTAGAAATGAAATCTGCATGGATAGCATGTGTACGCAATATGCATGCAATAATATGAATTCTCTGAAAATTCGACGAATAATATATTATATAACCCAATGAAAGATTTATGAATTTGCCGCCCCTAGACAGACTTTATAGCCAGCCCTTTCCTCCCTTGCAAAAAGAAGGAGGAATACTTTGAAAAAAAAATTACTCTTATCGTACTTTTCGCTTTTTATATGGAAAGATAATTATTCATAATTTATTTTTGAGTTCTCAGCTGCCATCCCAATGTATGTGCCTTGTGTGCCTATGTAGGAATCAGCCACTGACACAAAGACTTGAATTTCAGTGTGTGAAAGAATGAGCATTAAGAGAAGCATATGTCTTGAGATATAAAACTTTAAGCCACTGGATGCAAACCTATACGTGTTGGACTGTGGTAATTCACATGTTTACTTTCAGTTCTCTAATGGAAGTTACTTAACATTTTGTGCAAAGGCAGAACCAATTATTTGAACAATCGTAAAAACTGTTCTGGGCATGGGGCATCTTTCTATCTCTTCTTAATGCCATGAAAGAAATTCTATTCAAACTTCAGTGCGATATGCAGACTAAGGTTGTTTTTTCTTACATGCAGCTGATTAGCCATTTTTCACAGTTCAATCCAAGGAGCGTAAAAATATTGCTCGCTAAAAGCATTTAAATTTATTGCACTTTAACATGATATCAAACAAATTCCATGTTTTCCTTGCTAAATCCAGGAACTTGTTATATGCGGGCTCGTTATGAGTGGGTCCTACTGTATATCTATTAAATCTAGATTTTTCAACAACATGCCTAACTGAACATGCCATAAGTTTACATTTGAGCCAAAAACATTTACTGTGACTCTGGTCTTAAATGACAAAGAACTTTTTCAAAGTTTATATAGAATGACTGCCTATTTTCATTGACATTTCCATCTACTTCTTGGACAACCTATTTATTTTCCTGTGATGATTGTTTAGGAGGAAACTTGAAAATATTTCTGTGGGTATTTGGCATTCTTTCTCCAGTTTATCTTATGATTAACTACTTCATTGTGCAATGCAGCAATATTCTCTCACATACCTACATTACTAATTTTATAAAATACTGTGCATTCTTTAACTGACTTACAGTATTATTAATAATATGTATACTCAGTAATAGTATCCATCACATTTTCTAATAATGAATACAATAAGCATGCTAAACTTGGGCATAGAATTTTGTATTATAGAATCAGTGATATATATGTACATATCAGTATCCCCTTGCTATAAGATTATATATCTCATTTGCCTATGCCCTTGTAGAATACTTCAAAGCAAACCATATAATCATACTGATTTATATAAAAAAAATGCAACTTAAATGTTTTATATTAAAATGTATATACACTATCTACCAATAATTGTCTGGACATGTCTATAAATTACATAATTTACATATTTAATGATCACTACTAAGTAAACGACCAGTATATAGGTAGCAGAATATAGTGAATGAGTGTAGAAGCCAAATAGAGGTATATACATGATATGTTTATACATGCTGTTAGTAAGGATGAGCACTGATGGTTGATATTTTACTTTCAACGTTCGATGTTTACACCATCGATGATGAATGACCGATGTTTTGAGACTATCGATATTTTTACCATAATATCAATTTCTTTAATAATACAAAGTACAAGGTGATCGAAAACTCGTGTACATCAGTAGAAATTAATTTTTTAGAATACTTTAACACTACAACCACGGCTGCAGTCAAATCGACCACTTGTGAAGTTTAAACTCAAATATCTTTTAAACCTTTCGTGTTTGAAAGCTAGAAATTCTTGACTTTTCCTAAAATATGTTCCTAATAGCATATATAAAGTTTTAAAAAAATACATTACAGAGAACCGTAGTTATAAGCATATATACCTAGAACCGTGGAAGTGGTCAATTTGACCATGTGTCGTTTTCGTGTAAATAATTAATATAATAGCATTAATAATAATATATTATAATAATTAATATAATTAGTATAATATAATTTTAATAATCAATTAACAAGAATAATATGATGTATAAAGTAATAATAATAAATATTATATATATATATATAATTAATTAATAATGTATCATAATTATGCGAACATCGTGGAATTATTTAGGGGTTGGTTTTTTTTCCTGATTGAATTTCAATATGTGACACGAAATAACCTGGCTTCATTATAAGTCAATCCATTAATCAGTTTATTTACATGCATGAATGAATTAGATACATTAGAAAAGTTATTAATCAATTATATTAACATTATTAATTATTACCATAAAAAATACAGGGTACCAGGGAGGAAATTACATAAAAAGGTTAAACACTGGTAAAATAGCAATGAAAAAGATCACCCAAGCTTTCGGACGCATCAGCAGCAGTCCTTCATCAGGAGTAATGACGATGTTATGTTTCTGTCTCTTTTTATACTTGAAATTTCTGGAAAAACCCTTCATCAGAGTAGTCCCGCAGAATGGAACAACCCAGTGAGATGATGAATGGAAAACCCAGGAAACCCAGATTTCCATGATTCTATTGGAGGCCTCCCATTGGTTCTCATTGGGTTTTTCCATTCTGCGGGACTACTCTGATGAAGGGTTTTCCAGAAATTTCAAGTATAAAAAAGAGACAGAAACATAACATCGTCATTACTCCTGATGAAGGACTGCTGCTGATGCGTCCGAAAGCTTGAGTGATCTTTTTCATTGCTATTTTACCAGTGTTTAACCTTTTGTATGTGAATTAATTATTATCATTATTAATCAATTATTAACATTAATTATTACCGTTATTAATCAAATGTAAACATTATTCTATCAATTCATGAAATCGAAAGGAACGTAATATAAAACAGATGACCCTGAAAAATACTTGCCTTCTGCAGGACCAATGTGCGAAATAATTGCAACAGACCAGAAATGTTAGTTGTACACAATGTCAAATAACAACCTTGAAAAATTGTACATAGCTTTTGTTTGCTTAAAATTTTTGCCATTAATTTTAATTTCTGTCCCGGTTTACGTAACTAAAAATTGATAACAGTTTAAATTTTACTTCTACATTTTTTTTTTCCTTTTTTGCAATTTTATGATCATAAATTTAAAAGTCCTTTCATTTTTCATGATATAATCCCGGCTCAAGTGGGGACGACACCTCTTTGTATCTGCAACTGACGTTAGATTATTTTTAGTTGACATTATGATTTTTAAAGAATAATTTTTGAAAGAAAATATGTACAAAAAATTTGTCAATTGCCAAAATTAACCCACTATTGAAAACACAAATGAATATTATTGGGATTTAACCTAAATATGTTAGTATTGTTGAAACAAAACAAATTATATTTATTTATATTTTTTAAAGAATATCTGGTTGGCTGTCAAATGACCACAGATGGGTTCTAGGTATAATGAAAAGCCGGTTCTAGTGTTAACGAATGCTATATATGGCATATGGTTATATATACATACACAAAATAAAATTATTGGAATGAAGTATAGAATATCGCCTTAATGACTACATAAGATTCATTTTACCTAATTATAATACGTTCAGAGTGGACACCTTCATTACAAATACAAACACATGCTCTTTTTACCAGATTTGATGCCACTCTCCATAGAACCAAAACGAAAATTTCAACAGTCGCTGCTATAATGTTAATTTTAAAGTTCTTTGAGTGTCTTTGGATTACTTTTATAAACAGTACCTTTAAGATAATCCCAGAGGAAATAGTCTGGAAGTGATAAATCAAGTGACCTGAAATCTAGAAACCTTTAGAAATGAGTCGATCACCAATCTTATCAGGATTTTTCAATTCACGGACAAAATACACATGGTACGGATAAAATTGTAACAATTTTTCAGCTTTCTGCACAGTAGGCAACATAGCCTGTACGTCAGCCAGTTTGTCACCGCTCAAATTGGAGGGCTTTCTCGTCTTATGTCTGTAACAGAACGAAAATGCTGTACTAACTTCGGAATTGTTTATTAGTCAGGCACTTTTGAGGACTGGTAGTTGTTCTTAAACTCTTGGCTTATATACTCATGAGACTTTGTGGAAAAAAACATTATTGCTCTAAAATAAAAATTCTTTTTTTTGGGGGAGAGGGGGGATTCTTGATGAAAAGAGAGCTCTAAATGCTAATGTATGCGTTCAATGCATTAAACGAAGCTTTTATTATGCTTCTAATGGTATAGTGGTGCCATCCAAACATAAAAAATATAAGTATTCTACTTTCTCTTTAATTTATATATTTTTAAAATTTGATGTGTGCGAGTTTTTGATCATCATATGTTTTTACAATTTAAAATCCTAGTCTTAATAAAATCATCCTGAATTACTAAATAATAATCGATTTCGGATCAGTTTACAGTTTAATTGACTGCAGTGTTGGACATCAGGAACAAAGAAAAGTGGTTTCCTATTGTCATGAGCTCTTCTCCAGAAAACATGCCCATCGAGGATGGTAAGTATCCTCTGCCCATAAACATTAGGTAGGAAGACTTATGCTAGAATCACTCCAAGAGCATATGGCATACGTCTGCAACATTATCTGTAACTAATATATGGGATCCAGACAATCAATACAAATCTTTCTTTATTAGTTATTATTGCACCTAGGGAAAAGTGTATGAAACACACAAAGCAAAACTGACCATACCCAAACACAAATTGAGAAAAGCCAGCTTTTACATTCCCTGATTGTCAGCACACATACAAAAGCTGTACAGTGAAACTTATGAATAATGGTAAACATATTCAATGAGATATGGACATGTGGGACCTGGACCACCCCCAAACAACTAATATTTAAAATAAATTGTAATTTTGCATACACACACATTTGATATCCTGAAAAAAAAATAGTTCAAAAAGTCAGCACAAGGAAGAAATAGTGTTTTATGCTGTAATCAGGACCAAGTGTTTTGGCTTTATGAACACTCTAGTGTTATAATTGGACTATTCTCCTTTGAAGAGCACTCTGTGGTAGAACCCATCACATGCTCTGTAACTGCCATTCACTACAAATCCATGTTAAGAAATTTTGTGGGACCCCAATCTTGCATGACATCTTAGGCAGCACGATTTTTATGCATGATGGGGCTCCACCTCACATTGGTAGATGCAGTGGTGGATTTCTAAGTAGGCACACAAGGCACAGGCCTAGGGGCGACACTTCTCGTGGGGCGGCATCAAAGAGCTTAAAAATAAAATTTTCCAAACTGCGCAATGTTGAAAATAATGTTTCTTTTTAATTATTGCCTTGTTCCCCAACAGCGATGATATAGGAGACCTTAACTTGCTTGCAAATACAAACTACAGAATTGAAAGACAAAGGGATATGACCATATTATTTACATTACAATATCAGATACTTCCCACCAGAAGTGGATGTATCTGGTATCAACATGTGAAAATTGCCATTAGTTGTTAATGCTAATTTTCTGACTTCAAGAAAAGCCAGAACGGAAATGTTTTGCAGGCGTCATTAAAGGTAAACAAAGCAATGGTCGAAGTTGGCAATGGGCGTTTTTTGCAATATGAGCCACATTTGATATCTATCACAATTACTGTGCGGTTTCGGGCTCTTATTCATTTTGGTAACACCCCTCTTTTATTACAATTTTATATTTATGATTATATTTGCTTCTTTTTTTTCTTTTACCAACCAGATCAAATCAGAGGTTCCAGGAATTCATATTAAAATTATTGTGGATTCAAAAAATGTCTCGAATTCACGAAGTTGGCGAATATGGTAGCAATAATTTTGAGTTGTATCTTATTAGTTTGAATAATTATATGAAAAATAGCCGTTACATACGAAACGCTAAGAGTATGATATACTTTCTTTTTTACAAATATTCCTTTCTTTGTAAAGGAGGGAGGGGGCGGCAGTACAGGCTGTGCCTAAGGGCGGCAATTTTATAAATCCGCCACTGGGTAGATGTATGAAATGGTTACATAGGTAACATTTTATGGACGACAGGATTATTGGACAACACTTTCCTTCTTCTTTATTTAGGGTAGTAATACCTTACATCCTAATATACGGAGAAAAATGCGTTTGTTCTTGTCCTCATTCGTCTAGTAGGTCAAGACACCGCGGGCTAAACGGAGGGACCCTGGTTCGAATCCAGGATGGGGAAAGCGTCTCTTTTTCTCCAAAACAAATAAGCTCTAGTTTGAGCTAATTAATACGTGGGTGGCAAAAATTATTGTATAACTTTCCCATGTCCTGGCTCCTAGGTCACCAGACCTCAACCCATGTGACTTTTTGCTATAGGGTTATCTCGAAATTACATTTTTTCATAATGACATTAGAAATTTGCCATAGCTGAAAACTGTGATTCGCCGACATACTCATAACATTCCAGTTGATATGCTCAATGCTACTGTAGACAACGTGATATTGCACTGTTAAAGTGCAATATCACGTTGTTTCTGAAACCAGGTTAACTGGTTTCAGAAAATGGTGGACAGCATATTGAACATGCAATGCCATGACTGTTATTTGGAAAATATATTATAATATCAATACCAGGAATAAACGTTGATTTTCACCTGGTGGTGACTTTTTGAACTATTCATTTTATTTATTTATTTGTTTTTTCTTTTTGAATAATATCAAATCCTATGACCTCCTTTACAACATTTCCAAGTTTAGTAACTTTTGGTCCAGAGTTTTCATTTCATAGGGTTTTCAAAGTGAAACTTTAATTATAATTACCCTATATACAGGGTGTCCCAAAAAACCTTGACCGCCCCTCTAATTCCTTAAATATCGATCCTAGACATATGTACTAAATTGGAAAGCGGCGTAAAAAAAAGGTGCAGAATTTTATGAAATTGATTAAAATTGCAGAGGATTATTTTTCAAAGAAATGCAAAATTTAAATTTTTGTACAGTCCCTGTACACAAAAATGTCCAATAAGTGAAATGTGCCCCATACTCCAATAGGTCAATATACAAAATTTCAGCATTCTAGGGGAAAAAAGAACCAGAGATATGAAGACCCAAAATAACGGGATTTAGCAGAATGAATTTTCCCTCTTCACGGCATGTACCTATTGCTGCTCCCTTCAAAAAGCGTTGTTAGTTATTTTGGACTTTGATATCTCTGGTTATTTTCCCACTAGAATGCTGAAATTTTGTATATTGACCCATTGGAGTATAGGGAACATTTTCCTCATTGGACATTTTTGTGTACAGGGACCGACCAAAAATTTAAAGTTTGTATTTTTTCAAAAAATAATTCTCTGCGATTTTAATCGATTTCATAAAATTCAACCCCTTTTCTTATGCCACTTTGCAATTTAACACATATGTCTAGGATCAATATTTAAGAAATTAGAAGGACCATCAAGGTTTTTGAGACACCCTGTTTATATAAAATATGTAATTGCAACCCCCACCCCAATAATTTTAAAAACTCTATGTTTATGAATCTAAATTGCAATTACTCTGAATTGATCGCTCTAAAAACTTTGCTAACGGAATATATATATATACATATACAGGATTAGCGAAATTAAAGTTCCTCAATTTAGAGGGATATGGATCACGTTCTAAGGCTCCAAATGGAATGAAATTTGGAAAATAGAGACTTCAAACGATGCGCTCGCCATTTATATATATATAAAAAAAGTACAAAAATTGCCACCAGGTGGCACTGTAGTAATGCAAATCACTAGGAATGTCCAATGTTCAAATGCTCAACATGAATTCCATTGTTGTCAAGAAAGTGTTCCATTCTAAAAACTGCATTTTCAACAGCAGAATGCAATACGTCTTCTGAAATTAACAAAACATGACGTCTAATACTGCCTTTTAGTTCCAACAAAGTTTGACATCTTTCTCAATACACTTGGTCTTTCAAAAAACCCATAGCCAAAAGTCACATGGGGTGAGGTCAGGTGACCAAGGTGGCCAAATTGTCTTGAAAAAATGGCTAATAACCCGTTCATCCGTAAAACGCTGCCTTAACAAGTTTTGAACACTGATATGAGGCGGTACACCATCTTGCATGAAGATGGTTTCCTGAAGACACCCACACTGTTGAACTGTGGTATGACATAATTTTTCAGTATGTCACAGTACCTCTCTGTCAGGTTATGGTAGAGGTGTGGAGTCCAGTAGGTGTAACCTCTTCAAAAAAAATATGGCCCAATGATAAAATTAATGGTAAGTGCATACCAAACAGTCACTTTTAGCAAATGCAATGGGATTTCTTATGAAACTTGAGAGTTTTCTTTTACCCAAATCTGACAGTTGTGAGTATTCACTTGCCCATTTAAACAGAAGTGGGCTTCGTCACCCCAAAGAATGTTCCATGGCCAATTAACAGTAACTGAAATGCATGCCAAGAACTGAAGTGCAAATGTAAGACAACTTTCTGAGTCACTGCACTGTAGCTGTTGCATACGCTTTATCTTGTGTGGATAACATTGTAATATCTGATGCAACACTGCCCTTACAGTGGAATAAAGCATCTCCACTGCATGAGAAACAGCTGGCACTTACGATACCACATGGAGATTGGTTTGCCAAATCCATAACAGCCATAGCCACATCTTCAGCGCCAGTTGAATTTACTTATTTTCGACCTCTACCTGGTAAAACCCCATAGCCAAATGTGCCAAATGTTATTAAAAGCTTAGTTTTTATAAATTTTTTTAAAATACTCTGAATGATCTGTCGTGTACTTTTATAATTTTATCCGTTAAATACAATTACCCTCTTTATTCGAATTGAGTTCAAAAATTATTATCTTCATATACAGTGCGAATAAAAAATATCAAACTTCACCTAAAAAGTGCGATTTTTGGACTTTGAATATTAATAAAAAAATTTTATATGCTATTCACAAAAAACTGATTTCATATTCTTAATAAGGAGCTTGGGTACTATCGTTTGTGATAAGTCTTGTTTCAAAGTACGAGCTTCCACAAAAGTGGTTCCCTTGTAAGTAATATGAGTTTACCCACTGGTATATGCAAGTGGGGAAATTGATGGGGCTCATAACAGCCCTATTGCGATACAACTTTTTTATTCATGCATGTGTGCATACGTACGTACACACATACACGTATGCATTCACACACACACACACAAACATATGGAGTTGTAGATCTGTAACTCCCCCCACCTCCCTTATGAGCGTTCTGTGTACACTAATGGGTTTAGCTTTCCTCATTAATCATTAAACACATTCATTTTTTTTTTTAAGTTAAACAGGTATGATTTTTAAATTGAAACAGCGCTGATTTTTGGTTATGAACATCAACACTTAGATCACTATTTCTCAACTAACTGTTTTTAATGAGAAAAAGTAGTTAAATAGCTTTTATGCTTTTAAAATTAAATCAATGATGGTTTTAGTTTACAAGCATTTCTGGTTTTTTTAAAACCTCAATGTTTAGAGATCTACATTTTTCTAAGCTTAACAGTTCTTAGACGTTGACGTCAATGTTAAACATCCATGTTTTACTATCAATGCTCATCCCTAGCCATTAACAATTGACTGGATCATACAAAACAAATGGTTTGCGATGTGGTAGCCAAATGGAGGCATTATAGTATTACCAACATGGGAAAGCATCAGTCAGACTTTGGAAATAATAGACAGAGACCAACACGAGTTAGAGTGGGTAATACCAAAAAGCAGGCTTTAATCAACACAGATGATTCATGAAGAGTTCTACAACAGCACAAATACCACTGAGCACATTAATACAGTTAAAAAAAAAACTCTATGCAGTGGGTTTTCGTAGCAGAGTGGCACCATGCAAGCCAAGCACCATAGAACAAAACTTGGTGGCATGTTTAACATGGTTTTGTTTGAATTTTATAGCACAAGGAGAGCTAAGGTCATGCTGTGCTAAGACCTACAATTTTTCCTGGCATGCAAATATCTATATACCTGTTGACTAGGGGACCAAACTCTAGTCTATGGTGGGCAGAAAAAAAGGCATGTGTTCTAAAGTATTATTTTCTTTTTTAGTCTATTTATTTATCAAGTTACAAACCACAAATATATATATACCAGCGAGCAAGTACAAAATACAAAGATATAAAATATCGAATAGACAATGAATATGATATCAATACCAACAATATAATCACAGGTATCTTGACCAGGAGGTCGGGGGAAAAAAACAAAGTCGGCTTGACATGCTTTGATCCTCTAAAAACATATAATTAAACCATTTGGAATCGAACCCAAATTAACAGCACAATGGATAAATGTGTTACCGCTATGCTACTGTAGGGCTGTCAAACATGGTGCAAAGGGCGCATAAACTGGAAAATTGAACATTGGAAAATGTTATTGTGAAATGACAAATATAGGTTAATATGATTCAAATCAGATGATAGGGCATGGCGGTAGCCAGCAGAGCACCTGGTACCACAATATATAGAATTCCCACTTACATTGGAGGAAAAAATGCCCTGACCTTTTCAGCAAAATTCCCTGACCAATCAAAAAATTTCCAACTACATTTTGGTTGTGGGGGAAAAGGATTCACGCTTGTGGGAGGTTTAGTTATTCAAAATAGAAATTAAGGAAGTTTCCCTGATTTTTCTACGTTTTCACAAAAAAAAGTGTTTTTCCCTGACTTTTTCTTGACCTTTAGGGACAATTTCAAATTCTCTGATAAATCCAGGTACTCCAGGTTGTGTGGGAACCTTGTATGTAGTATCCGCTATCAAGTTTGGTGGTGGTCGTGAAATCCTTGTATAGGGTACATTCAGATGGTATGGAGTTGGAACACTCGTCGTTGTCCCTATCATGAGAATGGATAATTACATTGACACTTTTGATAATCAGATGCTTCCTACATTGTGGCAATTCTGTGGTACAGATGACTGTTATTACTAAGACAATATGTATCCTGCCACGAAGCTGCGGCTGTTATGGACTAGTGTGAAGAGATGGGTATGAAACAACTTCCCTAGCAAGCTCAGAGTCCTGATCTCAACCACATTAAAACCTTTGGAACAAAATGGAATAGCAAATGAAGTTGAGACCAATACATTCAATTTCTGTTGTTCAACTCAGTGCAGCTTTTAGGGACGAATGGAGACAAGTTTCACTTGTCGTCACCTGCAAATTGGTTAAAAACCTTCCTAAGGAAGTATTAATGGTAAGCCAGCCCAAAACCGAACACATAAGATATTAGGATCAGTGTTCTGTTTTCACATACTTATACTTCTAGTGTCTGGATAATTATTGGTAAATATTGTACATTCATGAAAAAAAATTCTGAATTTTAAAATACAAAGTCTAAGCTATGCAACCAAATTAAACTAAAATTATATTACCATAGCGGTTATTATGTCCATCTGCAATTCGATGATTTCCAATACCTCCATTAAAAGAAACATTTCCTCTATTTCCTCTAAAACTTTTAGGTCCAATGTCAGATACAGGCGCAGAATTTAAAAAAAGTTCAATATACCTATGTCCTATAAAAAAAAAGTTGCAGAATATTTAAAAATATATATATAACTGAAAGTTGGTTCCTAAATCAGTGATAAAAATGCAGGCCAAAAACAGAAATGGGAGCAACTTTAGAAACATGGATCCCTTGGCTATTTCGATGCTTTTGTTCCAAATCTGGCTTCTTGTTATTTTAGTTTTTCTGGCAATAATGAAACTTTTCCCTTTGAAAGCATTTGTCCCTGTTTTTCATGATCTGGAAAGTGTTGCCTATTTTGCACCATTTCTTCAAAGTGAAGTGCATAGCATATGAAAGTTTCTGTGCTATGTTGTGCTTGAGTTGCAGCAATTGTTCATTTGAAAAGACGAATATGTAATAAAAAATATATTTTTTATAATTTGGGGCTGAAAAGTAAAAAAATTGTGATTTATTACTGCATGTGACAAAAACTGTGTAAGTCACAATATAAGTGTCTAAAGCAATGTTTCTCAAACTTCAATTACTCATAGTCCACTTTAAGTATTCCTTTATTCAGCATGTACAGCTAAGAGGATGGGAGTGAGCTTCCTTGTGAGAAAACTAAAAGAATATATATTCATGTTTGTAAAAATTGCAACACCATGAAGGAATCACTTGATTGAGCTGAAACTTTCAGGAAATACAGATTGGAGTATGCTATTCAAATGATTAGAATTTCAGAGTCATCGCTTATGCGTGGGCTGAGCAGCGCCTCTCTGAACCGCTGTTTTAACCATATAAATAAAGAGCTACAACAGGATGTCAAAAATAGAATATGGGCATCTGTCAGTGTTAAACGCTTCATGAGAGGACACCATGTTTCTACAATGACAGAGGATGCCATATAAGCAAGTTAAGGAATTTAAACGGGGACAAATGATGAGCTATCGTGAAAGGCTTTTTCTTATCGTGCAGTAACTGCTTGTATGGAACACAATGCCATGGGAGTAATGGACGTGTAGAAACGGTAGGCTGAAGAGAACCGGACAAGTCATAAATCCGGCAGTGGACAACGAAATGTTACATCAGCACGAGATGCTAGACAAGATCTCATCCATATGTCAGTGACGGACCATACAGTTGCATCTTAACAGTTGACAGAATGCTGGAGCACTGCCACAGGTATGTCACTGGCTGTTCCAACAATTTGTCGACATCTGCTGCATCATAGACTGTGTACAAGAATTTCTTTGAACAGGATTTCCCTGATACAAAACCATCAACGCCTGCGGCTACAATGGACTCATCAACATAGACAGTGGAATGCCGATTGGAAACAAGTCATCTTTTCCGATGAATCCCACTTAAAACTTGGAGTACAGTGATGGTCACATCTACATCAGATGCTATAATGGTGAACTCCACTTTCAAGAGTAATTATCCAGCATCACACTGGACGAATGCCAAGTGTAATAATGGTCTGGTATGCTATTAGGTGTCATGAAGGATCTCAGTTGTTAAGAATTTCTGTTAACTTTAACAGACACCGGTGCATCAGAGAAGTGCTAAAGCTCAAAGTTATACTCTTTCTTCTATGCATTTCTATTGAAATATAAAGCAAACACGTTCTGGCAACACAGTTGAACTTAACCGGTGATGGACCTTAATCATACCCTTTTGTAGTTGTAGTGTGTACCATGCTTTGCTAGCTTGTAACTGCAGAGTGTGAATAAGATTCATATGTAAATCAATTCTATGTACCAGTCTTAAATACTATTAAATAAATCGCTAACTAGTATCAGTTAATCGATAACTTTATCAGCTAAAATTATCAGGTCATGGGCCTTTCATGCTGAAACTGCATGATTTGAATTGCATACTGACTATTAGCCTTAGTGACACTGAGGAACACTAAGTGAGATTTTATTTACGAACTGTATCAATTATTTGTAAAGATGGATTTTAAGACACATAATGAAAAACTGGAAGGTACGAAAAATTGGTCGAAATGGAAAAAGCAAGTGACACTGCTATTGCATCATCACGATATTCTAGATTACATCAGTGGAGAAAGTGTATCGCCATACAGTCCTGAAGAAGTTTCAACCACTGATTCAGAGGTACGTCGTTTATATAACGTTAAATATAAAGCGTTCATGAAAAATGACGTTTTGGTGAAACAAATCCTGGTTGGTAGAGTGGATGATGCAAATATGGAACTAATGGCCATGTGTGATACAGCAAAATCCATGTGGAAGAAAATGGTATCGATCTACGAACAAAGTTTGGGTCAACAGGTCAATAAATTGATGGAACAATTTTTCAACAGCAAAAAGAATCCCACAGAAGATATAGTGACCCATATTTCAAGATCGCAAAGAAATTTTCGCCAGTTAAATGATGAGCTAAATAGACTTGCCAAAATAGAACTGCCAGATTTGCTTTTGATAAGTAGAATTACGTTCAATCTATCATCAGCATATTTTGAATTCAAAAGTGTGTGGAAGTCTGTTCACATAGGAGAATGAACCATCAATAAGCTAACCGAGCGACTTGAGCTTATTGAGATGAGGCTTCCAACAAAAACAAACACCGAGTCTGCAGCCCTGTTGGCTAAATCTTATACAAAAAAGACAGTGAAGCAAAAACAAGAGCGGAAATGTTTCAAGTGCAACAAGCCTGGACATTTTGCCAAAAATTGCTTTAAGAAAGGAGGCAGTGCAAAGCAAGAAAATGATGATGCTTTTATGTGCATGAATAGAGTAACTGAAAAGGAACTTTGGTTGGCGAACAGTGGTGTGTCAGAACACATAACAAACAATAAGGTGTACTTTGCATCATACAAGTCCTTTGTCACACCCAAGGAAGTGAAAATAGAGAACAGGGACATTGTTCTAGCGTATGGTCAAGGAACTTTAATTGTTGAAATGCTTCTGGATTCAAAATGGGAAAGGAACCATCTGATTAATGTATGGTGCGTCCCTGATGTGAACAGGAACCTGTTCTCAATAAGTAAAGCAATAGACAAGGGTTTCGTCTTTGGGGCGGACCACAGTGGCTGTTTCTTCACAAAAGGTGGTTCTATACGTATGAGAGGACAAAGAACCGACCAAGGTCTCCATGCACTGGAGATGAGAGTCAAGATACCTGATGCAGCTGCTGCCACTTATCTTGCCTCCAAAGAAGAAACTGTGCAACTATGGCATGAAAGACTGTGTCATCAAAATGTGCATCATGTAAAAGAAGTGCTTGAAAAGTTCCAGATCCATTCTAAAGAAAGTGAAGAAACATGTGAGGACTGTTTATTAGGGAAGCAATGCAGAGTTAACTTCAGAGCTAGAAAGAGCAGATCAGATTCAGCTGGATAGTTGATTCATGCTGATACATGTGGTCCAATGCAACAGAAATCTATCGGAGGTGCCAGATACTTCGTTTGTTTCAAGGATGACTTCACAAGATTTCGCAGAACTTTCTATCTGCAGAGGAAGAGTGAAGTGTAAGATTGCCTTAAAATATTTATTAATGAGGTGAGCACTGTTGGGCACCATATTAAAGAATTCCGAAGTGATGGTGGAACTGAATTTCGAAATGAGAATGTGCAACACATTCTTGAGTCTAAGGGAATAACGCATCACACTTCTATGCCCTATACCTCAAAACAGAATAGAGCAGCTGAAAGGGAGAACCGCACTATAGTCTAAAGTGCCAGGTGTCTCATTCACTCCAAGAATCTCCCAACAAAACTTTGGGCAGAAGCTGTTAATACAGCTTCATATATACTAAACTGAACTGGGCCCTCTCTAGTGAAAGGTAAGAGTCCTTTGGAGCTCTGGTTCAATAAACATGTCAAAAATACTGACTATTTACACGTGTTTGGTATGGGATGTTTTGTATATGTGCCAAAACAAAAATGACGAAAATTTGATAAGAAAAGTGTAAAGGGACACTTTGTAGGCTATTGGGGCAAAAAAAATGGCCACCATATGTGGACACCAGTTGACAACAAAGTTGTTTTAAGTCGAGATGTTATTTTCAGAGAAAAGGGACAAAGTCTTTTTTCGGAAGTGCCTACTATGTCAACATTGGGACCAGAAGTAGTGATTCCAAGTAAGAAAGAAAACACGGCATAACTCCAAATGTGTCGACGGATGAACCAAAAGTGAATGTTGAAGAAAACAACAGCCAAAATGAAGTTGTCCATCCCCTTGAAGATGAAGACAGCATGGAATTAACCCAAAGAAAAAGAGTAATGAGAATTCTACCATATTTATATGCCTATGTATTGTTGGCAGAGCACAGTATACCACAGTCTTATGCCGCAACCATGTCATCAAATGAAGCCGATCAATGGAATATGGCAATGGATAAGGAAATGGCCTCACTCAAAGAAAATCAGACAGGGGATCTTGTTGAGATGCCTGGAAACAAGAAAGTAATCACGAACTGATGGGTCTTGAGAATAAAGACAAAAGGTGATGGAACCGTCGATCGCTTTAAAACTAGATTAGTTGCCAAAGGTTATGTACAAAAACCAGGAATCAACTATGACGAGACTTTCAGTCTAGTTGCTCGATTTGACACAATTAGAATGCTACTTAGTGTAGCTTAATGTGAAAACCTAGGGCTTCTGCAATTTGATGTCAAGACTGCATTTCTATATGGAAAACTGCAAGAAGAGGTCTTCATGAGACAACTTGAAGGCTACGACGATAAAGCGGAAAAGTATGTAAACTTAATAACTGTCTTTATGGCCTAAAACAAGCACCACGGGATTGGAAAAAGCGTTTTGTTGATTTTATAAAAGGACAAAACATGCATTGCAGTACAGCAGATCCATGTCTATTTTTTCTAGTATGAAATGAAAAGAAGTTGTTAATACTGATGTATGCTGATGATGGTATTGTCGCTGGAACTAATCAGAGTGAAGTAACAGCATTTGTTAAAAAGCTTCAGGCAGAGTTTAAGGTTACAGTTAGCTCATTGAATTGCTTCCTGGGAATGAACATAAAGAAATTAAGTGATAGCTCCATTTTTGTTGAGCAAAGTAAATATGTAATGAAAATCCTAGAATGGTTCAACATGGAAGAATCAAATGCTGTGGCTGTCCCATGTGAAAAAAACTGTTCATAATGAGAATGCTCATGAAGTTTCTTATCGTGAAGCTGTAGGTAGCCTCATGTATTTAGTAACAGCAACACGTCCAGACATTGCGTATGCACTGAGTATTATATCCTAGACATTAGATGCTCCACAGATGTAAAACTGGACAGCAGTTAAAAGGATCTTCAAATACCTGAAAGGAACCTCAGAATATGGATTGCTTTATTCTGGAAACCATACAAAGGGAGGATTAACAGTCTTTACTGATGCAGACTATGCAGGTGATGTTAAAACCAGACGCTCAAGAACTGGAATAATCAGCAAATTTGTTGGTGGAATTGTCTCCTAGGGAAGCCAGAAGCAGAAAAGCGTTGTTCTTTGACACAACAGAAGCTGAATACATTGCAGCTAGTGAGGGAGCCAAAGAGACTATTTGGCTCAGCCAACTGATGGAAGAAATAACACAGCTGAAGAATGTGCCAACACTGCTTATCGACAATGCCAGTGTGATCAAGTTGGCAAAGAATCCGGAGTTTCACAAGTGGTCCAAACACATAGACATCAGATACCACTTCATGAGGGAAAAATACCAAGAGGGGTTGATCAACTTAGAGCATGTTGAAAGTGAAAACCAGCTAGATGATACCATGACCAAGCCTGTGGCTCATGTGCGCTTTGAGAAACTTCGAACTGGGTTAGGACTTAGTGCTATAAAATACGAACAATAAACACTGAGTTTGCTTTGAGGTGGGGGGAGTGTTGAAATATAAAGCAAACACGTTCTGGCCACAGTTGAACTCAACCGGTGACGGACCTTAACCATAACCTTTTGTAATTGTAGTGTGTACCACACCTTGCTAGCTTGTAACTGCAGTGTGCGAATAAGATTCACGTGTAAATAAATTCCATGTACCAGTCTTAAATATCATTAAATAAATCGCTAACTAGTATCAGTTAATCGATAACTTTATCAGCTAAAATTATCAATTTCTGAAACTGTATTTGAACAGAAAAATGCCAGTCCATATGTTGCTAGGAATGTTCAAGACTTCCTTTCAGAACAACATATACAGCTTCTTCCTTGACTAACCTCTTCACTGGATATGTCGCCTATTGAATATGTCTAGGATTTTGACGGTTGGCATCTTACTCATGACACTCGTTCCATACAGCTGAACTTTGGATTTGGATAGAAGCAATGTGGAATGCTTTTCCTCAGATAGAAATTCAAAATCTGTTTAATTCGATGCCATGTTGTGTGCAAGCATTTTTGTAGCGCCTGGTGGCTTCACCAAATACTGATTATTGACATATAATCTTATATTTTTGCTTTGTAAATTGAATCATTTATTTGTATGAATACACGTTTGTGGAATGAATTTCATTTAATTCTGATGATTCCTCTGTAAGTGGGGTCGTGTTAATGTTACCACCACCATGTGCCTACAGGCACAACCTCTCGTCAATGGGGCGTTTGTTCTGGGTTTCTCCCTTTTGTATTCCAATGTGTGAGACAGCTTACAAACTTTACTAAAGCATGGACACAGGCACTACTGTGTGTGTGTGTATGGTGTGTGTGTGAGTAATGATCTACTTTATTCATTCTAAAATCTATGTGATATAAACAGTATAAGAAACATTGTATCGCCCAGATTAGGGCAGAATCATAGAAGATCGCGAAGATACATATCTGTTGCAAACAATAATGGCTGGTAATAATAATAATGGTGGAAAGAATGTCCAGAGCCTGACACTAGTTCTAGAGGAATGTGTGACGTTACGTCACATCCTTCATGGTGTTGCAATTTTTATAAATAGGAGTATATTATCTGAAATTAAAGATACCAACTCTAGTTAATAATATTAGACCCTATTGACTACTATCAGTTGCAAACCAAATAATTGTATTTTGTACGTCATTATTTAAACATCATAAGCATCCAGGGTATCAGGTTTCTCCAATCTAATATAGATTTCTTAAATGACTTAGATAAGAGAAAGAATATAAATTTTAGAAATTTTGCCAGCATCGATTTTTTACTCCATACAAACAGGCACTTTTTGCAGCTGTGATATTAAATATATTATTTCACTATTTTTATTCTGAAATTTTCTGAAGATCCTGCAAACCACTAGATGGGCTGTCACAGACCAAACTTTAAGAAACACTGGTTTAGAGTGCAAATTGGAAATGAAATTGATTAAAAGGATGGATACAGATTATGTAAGTTATTACTTATTTTCTTTTTAATTATTGAAGAGAGTATTAGTGGATAAAAAAATTGGATTTCAAAACCCTTTGTTAAGACTGATGATTTTTCTTTTTTTTTTTTGGAAGCCATAAAAATTACATTTCTTCCATAAACCTCTAACGCTGCACTTTAATGCAGGCATTCATTTTTTCCACATTTGGATGTATTTTATTAATTTAATGTTTTGGGTGTGTTAATTAATGTTTTAATAACTGTGATTAATAAATTAACCACTCAAGCTGTTGCAAGCCCCAATCTCTATTTAAAGGTCCCTGTTCTTGCTGGAAGCCCCTGAGTAGCAGCAAGAGTCTCCTTCTAGAGGGACCATGCATGTTATTCCCACAGCCACTTAATCAGAAAAAAACACTGAAAAAAATGCACTTTGTGACTTTTGCCTTGTTAAGTTTTGCAGACAGTTTTCCCAAAATGATCACAATTTTCTTTAACAGTTAAAAACATTATTTTCAACTTAACTCTATTTTTAATTTTTTCAACATGGTACATGTGCAAAATATATATGCATACACCATGTTGGAAAAATTAAAAAATTGCCCAGAGACCCATTTCTAAAGTGCTACCTTAAACTGAATTATAAAAAGTAAGTTGTTTATATACAAAGATGTCAAAATTAAAGCATTCCTACTTATATAACTCTGAAGTGAGTTCTAACACTCACATTGAAATGAAAAAAATAGATAACAGATAATTCAAGGATGCAACTGCTGTTCATTAAAAAATTAGATACAAAATTTGCCACTTTCTACTGCTGTGGCAATAAAATTCACTGAAATAGTGCTACAATTAGTCAATGTGTCCTTTATTGTGATCAACAAACAGTTTCTATTTGAAGAACAGCATTTTCTACCTCAGAATGTAACATGTCAATTGGAATAGCCAAAATATCATATTCAATGCTAACAGACATAGATCTGATAGTTTGACATTCTTCCCAATTGCATGTGGTCTTTCAAAAACCCTCATAACCAGAAGTTGCAAAGGGTGAGGTCCAATGATTTGAAATAAAGGCTGATGACTCGTTTGTCTATAAAGTGCCACTTAACAATCTTTGGGCACTATGGTACATGTTGGATCATGTGTTATCTGGCATGAATAAAATATCCTGAAGGCACTTGCATTATTGCAACCCTGGTATTGTGAAATTTGCCATTTCATAATACAGCTATACAGTGATGGAACAAGTATGGGGCCCAGTAGACAATACTACTTAAAAAAATACAGCCTAATGAAGGAAGTAGTTGTAAATCAACACCACACTGTCACTTTTGAAGAATGCAACAGAAGCTCTTGAATAACGAGAGTTTTCTGTTGTCCAAATATGCTAGCTGTATATATTCATTTGTCCATTTAAGCAGAAGTGTACTTCATTATTCTAAAGGATTTTCCGTAGACAAGTGACATCGACTGTCATCCATGTCAGGAACTGGTTGGTTGGTTCTATTTTTATGGTGAAAGGACAGCAAGGATCATTCTGCACTAAATAAGGTGTCAACAGGAACTGAAATGTAACTGTGACATGAATGTATCACCATGCTTTAGCTGCTGTAGTATGTGCATCTTGTAAAGATAGTACTGCAGTACTGAAATACCGGATGCAATACATGAGCAACCTTAGAGTGGAATATGGTATGATCAATTCATGGGCAACAGCTAGAACATTTATGCTACTACATGAAGATTATTTGATAAACCCACAACAATCGTAACTGCATCTTTAACACGAGAGGAGGCTACTCATTTTCAGCCTTTACCTAATTAAATGCCAAGATGCACTGTCACTTCAAATTTTTCAATCATTTTGTGAACAAAACAAGCAGCCATAGGTTCAATACCTGTCCAAATTTCCTTCACCATGAGCCTTTGAAAACACTCCAGAGACCACTAAGCAGGGATACCATAATTTTAACAACTCTATACGTTACTTATAGTAAAAAATACACAGATTATAAAAAGGTAAATTTTCTCTCTTCTATACACTTAATATATTTTTATGAACAACTAAATTTATAACAATATCCGTAGATGGAAATTAATAAAAGAATAAAAAAATGAAATTTAATAATTTGAGTACTGTCATGAAAAAAAAATTTTACAATAAAAAAGCAAATAAACTAACATCTTACAAATATAAATTTTTTTTATCTACAATGCATTTATTCAACATAAGGGTTCTCAATGAGAAGCTGCGTTTTATTAATTACATCATTCACACACACACACACACAACAGCGCGTAATGGTGGAGAGTGATGAGAACACTTGATTTGACAGTGCACTGGATTTATTGTTAAAAGTATCACAAGTGAGTGGTAATCTTGGCAAAGATTTAAAAAACGATATCTTAAGTGCAGTGAGCAAACTCACGAAGCTACAAAATGAGTATAAAAATAAAGTTAAATCACTAAACTCGAAAATAAATGAGTTGGAGGAAAGTAGAAGACAAAATGGCGACATACAGAAAGATGATGCCGGACAAGTCCATTCGAGGCACCAGCAATACTTCAACGTGCTAGCTTCATCTCCGGCCGTAGGAATAACCACCACAAAACAGCTACGGGATCTGCGGTCTCTAGCCAAGGCCACCATCGTGCGGTGCGCAAAGCTGTTGTAAGCTCATTGAAATGTCAAACAAGCGAAGAAATAAAGAAATTAATTAAAGAAAGGGTGGATCCTTGCAAACTGAAAGTGGGAGTAGATAGCACGAACATTACTGGTAAAGATAACGTCCTTATTATTTGTAATGAGAACAATGATATTAAAAACTTATGTGAAGCCATAAGTGAGAAATGTAGTGAGGATCTTGTGATTACTGAGAGAAAGAAATTTCTACTGCACATTATAATATATAATATACCTGATGAGGTTAACATCGATAACACTGAAAGAATTATAAAATCGCAAAACACTGAAGTTATAGAATAGAATGACAAAATAGAAGCAAAGTTTATATTTACTGGGAGGAAAAATAACAGAAATTTAATAGTAAAGATCTCTCCGGATATCAGGAAGAAAATAATTGAGTGCGGAGTGAAAATGAAGCTTACATGGAGTATTTGTAACTGTGTAGATTATATTTCAGTCCTGAGATGTTACAAATGCAATAAATTTAATCACAACACAAAAAATTATCAGGCAGAAACGGTATACTCGTTATGTTCACATGATCATTATATGAAAGAATGCCTGAAGCCAATGGAAACAAAATGCAGTAATTGCATAAACCATAACAGGTTTTCAAAAGACGGGCAAAAATTCAATGTCACCCATGTCCCAATGGATCGTCAGTGCCCTACATATAAATTAAAAATAGAGAGGATAATGGAAAATATTGACTATGGCCTTTAATATTCCTTTTTGTTTTTTTAAATGTTTTCAAATTAATCTTCAACATTCGCTTTGGGCTATCCACAATATCTGAGAACTTATTGACAGTAAACATACTAACATTCTTTTCATACAAGAACCATACTGCATAAACAATAATATTACTGGTTTTCCGAAGCGATTTCGAATTTTTCGAGCTGGCCAAGATAGGGCTAGAGCAGCCATTTCAGTTATGAACAAGGATATAGATGTCCTCCTCCTTTCTCAGATTTCTAATGAGGATATGGTTTTTATTAATATTTATTTTCACAGGTTTCAACTCCTTTCTGC
This sequence comes from Dysdera silvatica, assembly GCA_006491805.2. Lineage (NCBI taxonomy): Eukaryota > Metazoa > Arthropoda > Arachnida > Araneae > Dysderidae > Dysdera > Dysdera silvatica. Next base: position 119,934,878 of record QLNU02015360.1, on the reverse strand, counting down.
AAGCATCTACTTAGATTTTAACAATAATATTGATGATGATCTATTAAAGCTTGATTCGTTTTCGCAGATCAATTCTAATAAACACTGCCTTTTAACGTTTGATAGCAATTCATGCTCAAAAAGCTAGTTCGATAGCATTACCAATTCTGTCTGTACCAACTTGTCTGCAAAATCATTTTGGATAGCAAACAATAATGTTGATATTCTGACTTTTCTAACACAAAAGTTTTATCGACTTAACTGTTTCATCTTATTATCTGCTTCCATTATTAAAAGATTGGAGAATTGAGGACGAAGAAAACTGCTCTGACCATAGAATTATAGGTTTTAGCACTTGCACAACTCAGATTAAAAATACCCCTGATGTTAGAAAAACAAAAGGATTCCGATTTAACGCAAAGACAGCGAAATGGGAGATT
>QLNU02015360.1:119914820-119928248 GCA_006491805.2 Dysdera silvatica | reverse complement strand
CCAAAGTGGTAACTGCCTTAACAGAAATGCACTAATTAATTCATAATTAAAACCTAAATCAATTTATAAATTTCTTTAAAAAGTGGTATTTGCAGCAGCAAATAAAAAATCAGAGAATAAAAACCTCACGTAAGCATGGGATGGGTCAGCTATTTGCGTTTTTTTGCTTATATGTAGGAAAATATAAAACAGCTTAAACGTATGCTTAAATTTAAATAATACTGGAGCGACCTTTAAACGGTGGTAGGAGGAAATACGCTAACAAAATTCCTACCCTCTTTGCGAAGGAGTAGTTGGTGAGACAAAGATCACACATTTTTAAAATTTTTAATTATATTTTAAGAATTTTTTATGAAATTATGATTATACATATTACATGTAAATGTAAAAATATTGGAAGTAAACTTTTATACAGATTTAAGGGATGTAGCATCCACCCTTAATGGGACAGTTGGCACTGCTTTCTGTTTTCACAAAGATCTTTTATATTTGGTTTGACTGATGAAAGCTGCAGTTTTATTTTAGGCTTAACATTCAGTCTATTACGATATTTAGTTTTTGTTGCAACATAAGCTGAAAACCCTAATTTGCATAATAGGTTGTCACAAATGGCAGTAATAATGAAATCGCATTTTGGGACAATTCTAGGTATTCACATTCTACACCGCACAAGAATTCTTCAAGTGATTTTTCAGCAAATACAGTATTGAGGTTAGAATCTGAAGTCAAATCAATTAACAATCCATACTGTTGGAATGTCAGGCATTTTGTTATTTTGCTGACAAATGAATTTTTAACCCACTCATCACTTTTTAATTGTTCTCCTTGCTCCTCTGGGAAATAATCCATAACTGAACGAAGCAAGTCTTTCAGATGTTCGTCGATTTCATCAAAAATATGATCAGGAAGCTCATTTTCGTCCATGTCATCGTCACAGAGGTGTTTTAATGTCGGGGAACAATCGACGTTGCGGTCTTTGATAGGTTGTGCCCAAAACTTCAGCTTCGTCTTAAATATTGTGATTTTGTCATTGGCAACAAACACTATTATGTGCTTTCCTTGGAGACCAAGATTAACATCATTGATTTTTGAAAATATGTCGGCTAAGTACGCCAGCTTATATAGAAATTCTTTTTCGGTTAGCCTATTTTTCAACCCAATCAAATTGTGATCAGTGAAAAAAAAACAGTCACTTCCTCTTTCAATTCAAACAATGACATGCCTCTAGGAAGCCACCTAACTTCAATATGGAGAAGCGGAGCATTTGTGGGAGCTACCCATATCGCTGCACATTGCTTGAAACAATTATATGTTGAGAGGCTGTGATTTAATGGAATTTATTATTTTCACTGTTTCACAAAGGTCAAATTTCAGAGTCATTGGTGTTTTTTTTTTCACTGCCAATGCCTGCCAGTGTGAAATGCAATGATTACTTGTATATATAGTGGCAAATTCTTTGATTCATGTAACAGCACCAGCAGTTATTCCTACCAAAGATTCAGCACCATCCATGCAAATATTGACGCAATTTTTCCACGGTATTTTATTTTTTGCAAAGAAATCATCCAGTATTTTAAATATTTCAGCCCCTGTGGTATTACTTAGTAGGAACTCATACAAAAGAAGGTCTTCCTTAACTGATATCTTTTGTTTGTACCGGACGAGCACAAGTAACACTGCCAGTCCAGCAACATCGATGGATTCATCCATTTGAAGGGACGTCAATTCAGTCTTTATGTTCATAGCCATAACTTTAATTCGCTGATTTACAGTATCGTTTGACAGAGGCACTGAGGAAACCAGTTTCGATGATTTTTCATCTAACATGAATTTTACGATATCAATTATACAGGGCTTGATAAAAGTTTTGGAAATTGTGTGAGCTTCTCCTGCCAGTTAGTTCTACATGGTAGCTTACAATGTATGCTGCTTCAGTCACTTTTTCGTTAACAGTTCTGGAATGCAAATGCATGCATTTTTGTTGTCCCAATAATTCATCGCATCTTCTTTTGAAGAAATACGTATTTTTATCTTTGTAGTCAAGATGCACATTTTTAATGTGCCAGTGCAGTTTAGCAGGGAGCATGGAGCTATTTGGAATAACCTTGCAACAGATGATATACTGAGGGCAATTATTGTTGTCCATGAATCCAATGACAGGCAGTTTTCGTCATGTTTGTGCTTCTTCACGTTCACTATCATACTCGTGTCGTTTTTCTTGATTCTTCACAAGCGTCTTTTACGCATCGCTTTTATCGTATCCGACGTAGTGAGATCTGAAAAGTGCAAGTTCTAATTGCCATGCCTTTTCAAAGAAATTATAATTTTTTTGCTTGGCAAGTTTTGTTTCAAGTTGAGATATGCTAAACATCAGGAAAAAAATTGGCCCAGCAAAATAATTATGATTCCTTTGGAAAAGCATTTCAATTAGAATTTGACACTTTTTTTTAAATTTTACTACTTTTCTGACTGAATAATTTTATTTTTTGAACTTGACGCATTTTCTAACCAGCATAAACCCAGTCCCAATTAAGCTAGTTAAGCGGGATTCTACTGTAAATATATTTAAGCAAGTCTATAATAAAAATCTATAAAATTCTTTATACCAGCAGCAGCTTTAGCCTGTGGTCTCAGAATTAAATCCTAGTGGTATCAAACTTAATTCCTGGAAATTTTTTTTTAAAAAAAGGGTACTAGAGTTTTGCAAATGAGTCCATATAACTTTTTAGATTTTGATTAGTCATTCACTTGTGACCAACCTTCGTGAATGTTGGGTGCCACTGTCAGATGGCAGGTAAAAAACTTCAAAATAGCCAGCAAATTTTGTGACTCTATTGTTACCAGTAAATAGCATGTAAATTTTCCTGTAAATATGTATACTTTCCTTAAATTTATTTTTATTGAGTAAAAAATTAAAAATGGCTGGTAAAAAATAGCGCTATGCTAGCCAAAGTAGCTGGTCAGGGACATCATTTAGGAAGGGCAAAGGGGGCATTTGCTTCTTCAAATTTTTAAATTATTATGTTTTGCATGTAATTTTCTGAATTTTGACTTTTTTTATTGGTTTTTGATACTTTTGCACCTCCCCACTAGAAATTTTTAAAATGTTCTGAAATGATGCCCCTGTAGCTGACTAAATTGGATTAAGGTTGGCTATGTGAATTACCTTCACAAAAAGTGAATGGTGCTACCCCCACAATAACCGGTCGCCCAGGCATTGAAAATTCATCATTAAAAAATACTCATATCGAAACATTTTCCAAAACTCTGAGAAAGAATTCATAACACGATGATATCATTCACACCCCAGTTCCCACAGGATCTCTCGTAAAAATTTACTTGTATTCATTTACACTCTAGGCTTGACGGGAAATTCCCCAGACAAGCTGGCCTCTGTACCATGGGTCCAGCAAACCTCCTCCAGCTCCAAGTGTGGGGGCCTTGATGTTCTGTTTAATAACAAGTGCTAATTTTTTAATCTTAAAAATACACTTACTTTTGATTGGCATTAGAAGGCCCAGGTACTGATGCTGAGTCTTCAGAAGCTTTCTTAAATGACCGCAACGTCAACCACTTATCCATAGTTAATAAATCAGTATAACGAAGTTATAAAATGTACCCCTTTGTAATATATGTGACACCAAACTAAATTTGTGAAGACAGAAATATGCAGTAACCGCAAAAACTAAACTGCGTAATATCACTTAACAGCTCCATCAGCTTACATAAATCCAATAAAAATACTCAAATTCTTCAGTAGCAACAAAAGAGTTTTTCAAGCTTTCGCAAATAAAGTAGGTACGCTAGAATTGACTGTTGCCATAAAGAAGACGCAGACTTCTTCTTTGCCGCCTGAGCGTAGAAAGGACAAAACAATAGCCCCCTTTACATACACACTTTTGATCATGCAATTCCCAAGACAAGAGAGGTAAAACTGGACAAAACTCGCCATGTTATGACTGTATGTCACAATTTTCTGTTCCTGTGTGTACATTAGAGATGAAATAGGCTCTTGGGATGAGCCGTTCCATCTCCAAATGTACACACAGGAACATAGCTGGACTCTATATTTCACATCATTTTCGGGCTTGGGTGGGCCCAGGCTCATAAAACAGATGCAACTGAAGTCAAAAACTGACTTTTCTATATTTGAAATTTAGGGCTTGAGTGGGCTCTGGCTTCGAAAATTGAGTCTGAACTCATCTCTTGTATACACAGATGGCACTGCTAATAGTCTGGATTGTGGTGCAGTTTACCCTAAAAATGCATCACATCTAAGGAAGATTTTACAAAAAATTACACATAAAAAATACCTTTCAATTCAGAATACCGACAAATTTCCAGATCTTTTTTAAAACACCTCATTTTGGAACTAATAAACTAGATTAATAAATTTAATTAAGAAGCCAGGATTTTCTCCAATTCCTGAATATTTTGATGCCAATGTTCTTCGCAGAGCCTCAAAATATTACCCGCAGAGCCTGAGGATTATGCACAGTTTAAGAACCACTGATGTAAAGCGTAATTACGCTGTACAGCCAAACCAGCCCCTTTGCGGACATGGGGATATGGACAAATCTGCCATATTTGGTGTCCCCAACAGCCCCTCTTATTTTGTCAGTAGAGTTCAGGACTACCCTGTGCGTGTGTGTGTGTGTGTGTGTGTATATATATATATATATATATCATTGACATAACACATAGTTTTGGAGCTTCTTTAAATTAAAGATAAAACGTATATACAGCATTTTTCAAAGTTACACACATTTTCCTATTGAAATAAAGGTCGACTTTTCTCTAGGATATGAACAGATGCGACTTTAATGTACAAATACACATAATACACACAGTTAAAAACTAATTAGACGTTATGTTTATCGTTACATTATATTTTTCATGCACAGTATGTCATGTGTTTCTACTAAATATGTGTTTTTTAACATGGCACTGAACAGGTAAGACATAACCACCATAAAATGAAAAACGAAATTTATATATATTGCAATGGAAAGTAAACTAAATATACTGAAACAGTAATATTTGCAGCCAATCATTTCATACCTGCTTCAAGAAATTTAGAGGGGTTTGAAAAAATAAAAAAAAATCATTTGTTAGGATTTTTATGGCGCAACAGCATCTGGGCTATACTAAACCAACTCCTTTAAAATGAATAACACAATCAAAGGACAGAAAAAAAAAGAAGTTAAGCAGGCTTTTGTAGCTATTAGTTGAAATCCAAACATAAAAACAAAATCTTAGAAATTTTCTTCTTTATAAAAGTGCCACTATCTATATCATCTTTTAAAACAAAAATGACTGGAATAAAACAGAAAAAAAATAGTGAATACTTAAATAGACCAGAAGAAACTAAATGCACTATAAGGAACTTATGACTAATTTTTAATTGTATTACGATATTATATGTAATGCAAATTGCTATCTAACTACAGTCAAAAAACATTGAAAAACATTAAGCAAAATGTCAGGAAAATAAAACTTATTTAGGTTTTACATCATGTTTTGATAAATGAATTTAAACTACTTCTCCAAAAGAATTTAATATTAAAACTATAACTACAACAAACTGTGTGCAACATACGCATATTTGCTTTATCTTTAGTCATGGCTTTTATTGCCTCTTCATGGGAAACAAAGAAAACGTCAGCTTCTCCAGAAGGTCTTCCATTTCTGTCATTTTTCAGACTTATTCGCACAGGAGTAACATTGATAGGTCTAAAAAACTAAAGAGTAAATGAAAGTTATGAAAAGAATTTTAAAAATTAGAAAATGTGTTACTTGAATTTTAAGATTCAAAGTTGTGTGTTTATATATGTTACCATAAATGTGAGAAACCAGTTATTATTATACAATGACTAGTCAAAGTAGAGAATCCCTGGATCCCTTAGTGAAAGTGGAAAATGAGCTTAAAAGGAGAAACTTTTGTCGAGAAAGCTACTTTTCAGTGTGGAATTTTAGAATTTTAATATTAGGAACTGTATGTATAAATGCATTAGAGAGCCATTTTTTGGTCATCTGTAGTTACATTTATTTCCACATAGTTGTATTATATATTTACATTCAAATATAATTCAATGTATTGTTTCATATCATTGTTCACATCATTATCATTGTATCGATTATAATATTCAATATCATTGCAATGATCGTGGAAACCTTAGTACATTGTCATTATAGCTTCCTGTTACATTGAATATAGCAAACTCAGTTCCTTATTGCGGTCCCAACATTTATTTCATAGGCAGATTTAGGGGAGGGGCCCAGGCCCCCCTTCCTCTAGTCAATTGTAATTTTATATCATTATCCTCTCTTTTGCCATTTATCAATTGAATTTTCAAAAGAATAATAATAATGTAAATAAATGAAATAAAAATATTTGCATAGTCAAAAATAAAAAGTTTTTTGCGAAGTAAATTTGAGCGATTGTTAGAAAATGGATGAATTCAATCCTTTCAAAAAAATTCAGTTTTCAGTGGGCGGGTAGATTTTGAGAGGGCAGGGAAACACAAAGAGATTTATTTCCTAAGCTATACAGTGTTCAACATAGCAACGAGGCCACCTTATGGGAATTGGAGGGGTGACACCCCGTTCGTGGAACCGGTCCTTTTGGCGATGTTCGTCCCACTGGGGGGAACGTCCCCAAAAGAAACGTTTTCACTAAGGAGCCGCTAATGAGGGGAGATATTTTGTCTGTGTAACACGCACTTGTTAACGCTATTCTGGGATTATAGCACAATAATCGTTTCCCAAGGCAGTAAACAAATTTTGAAATCGACACCACATCGTCTGAGAGAAAAATCCGATGAAACTTATAGGTCATAACAATAAAACCAGTTCCTGACTGAACAATGTCAATAAAGTCACTCAATTCTATACATATAATAGACCCTTGCATTTGTAAGTAGTAGGTACCTATTTTGTGCGCTCTGTACTTATGATGAAAAAAATATATTTATGTATATACAAAATTTTTAAATAAAGGTAATGTGAAATTATTATAGACAAAGAGTGATGCATATAATATTATATAATTAAACTAAACAGATATAAAATAGATGCCTTAAAAATGAAAAGGCAAACTTCATTGCAAGCGTTTCTTCAGAGGAAAAAAGTTAAATCGAGTGATCAAATAGATTCTAATGATCTTTCAACTGAAGATTCAAACAAGGAATTACCACAGGAAAACTGCCAGAAATTGAGTACTTTACAAGCAAATAGCTCACTAGCTGAGGTATGTTCTTTCAATTTTGCTTTTGTTATAAAAGTAGGCTATATGTATACACGGGCGGACTAGACCACCCGCCCCCGGGCTGATGCGCCCTCGTGGGCGATAGAACTCGAGCCCTCCGAAAATCCATGGTATGCGCCCTTTGAGAAGACCGAGTCCGTCCCTAGTTCGACTGTATGTATTTTTACAAATATTTTTAAGCAGTTTAAAAATTGCATTGAGCACCCTAATACGTACCATCATTTTTGTAATTTAATTTTTATATAAATGTGATTTTTTTTTAATTTTTAAAAATTAGTCATGAACGACAATTTTTAAATTGTCAAATGTCAAAAAATCAAAATTTTCAGTAAACTGTTATCGTGATTAATCTGTAAATATTTCCATTGTGGAAAGATTGAAAATGTTTGTGGTTTTCAATAACTGCTTTTAATTAATTAAAAATTGCGATGAAATGAAAATTATGTAGCTAAATTTTTTGAGAAGCGTTGTATGGTTAACATCATGCTTTATAATTTGGAAACATGTTACTCTCAAAACAGAAATGTAATTTTTTGCTTTAATTTCCCATTTAATCATTTAAATTTTGGTGGGTATCAAACAAAAAAAAAAAAAAAAAGTTACAATGTTTTTTCGAAAATAGAATTTTTTGTAAAATCAAGTAACTCTCACATAATAAGGGAGTTTATAAATTAATATTAACCTATATAATATTAAATTAATATTTGTATTATATATCGCTAATAATAAGGGATATGACCACGGGCGACGTTACTGGGGTAAAGGGGGATCTATATTATATAAATATATTATATAGTTAATGTAACTAATTAATTAAAATAATTAATATAATATATATATATTCGGACATGATGATACGGAGGAAGAGAAATTGGGCCCCCCTTTTTAAAAGTCTGTATCCGCCCATGGTTCCTTTGTATACTATACGGATCATGGTGGTTCTATCAATATTAGGAATACATTAAAGAATTGTTAGTAGTTTCAAGTAGCCTTATGTCTATCTTAGCGCCTGGCTATTCACTAGCTATTTACAGGTAAAACCCCAGCTAAATAGGTATAACCCTATCTTGTTTATTGATATTGATCACACTTAATCCGTAACCGTCTGATTAATACTACTTAATATTTAGCATATTAGTAACAGTCGAAGTAAGCCTTCTCTATATTAGTATATCATTTTATACTACAGTCATTTAATGATTAGTGTGAACAAGTCATTCGTGATAGACTTAATTATAAACTAAAACTGAAAATTTAGATGTTAAATTACTTTTCAAGATTCTAACACAAGAAAGCATACCCATTACCAAAACTGAATAAATAAGAACAAAAAAAAATACATAGACTATTTAAATAGTTAAAAATATGTAGTTGCTAACCAAAAATCCACTTAAAAAAGCAACATTTACCTCACAAATATCCACATTTGTAGCACGGAAAGGTAATCCTCGCATTCGAACACAGTGATTTGTGGCATTATATGTATCAGGAAATCTGTTGTTACTTACAGCACAATTGTATGGATCATCTAAAAATATCATACAATATATAAACAAAAGATAGTTACATGAAGAAATGATTTATTTTTTAATTGTAACTTTCCCAAAATTATAGGAATAGAAAATAAATCCATAAAAGAATTATTAATTGTATTATTAACATGTACTCTTTACAAACATTACAACACTTTTACAAACTTTCTCTCTGTACAAACTGTCTTTTACTTGATTTTTTCCAAATGATTATTCAATATTTTCCATTATCTAACTGTTTTTACTATTATATACTGTTTAATATTTTGTTTAGTATTATTATTTTAATACCCGTTTGGAGTAAAAAAGACCTCCAAAAATATTTTTTTTAAATTTACTTATAACAATTCTGCCTACAAGAAGTTTCATTTACCAAGCATAAGTTCTACAAAATAAAGCCCAAATGCTCAGACACAACATATACCAGTTATGTGCAAGATTTAAAATAATGAGTTATCTCATACATATGAAGCTATCCATACCTACCTAGACATTAGTTTGAACTTAAAAGTGTGCCATTATAAATTTAACCACTACTTCAGTAAAAAAAATCTAAAATAGAGAGTATGTACATATCTTCCATAGAAATCATCATTAAACATTGGAGTTTATGTTCTGTCTAGACTATTCATAGTTTGGTTCGAAAGTTTGAAAACAAAGGGTATATGTGTGAGAGAATTCAATCTGGATAGCTTGTAACTGCAATGGAAGTCAGAACTGAAGTCCACTAAACCATGAAGGAGGAGGTGGGCACAAGCTTGAGAGGGGCTTTGCATATTCTGAACATCCCCAATAGTACAGTGATACACAATACACGGATCATATAAAGCAAATACTACAACGTTCAAAAAGTTCCAAAACTTTTGGAATATTTACGAAATGTGAGCGAATTACATCATTTCCTGCTGAGTAAGCAAAATGATATTATGTGACCAAGCAGCCAGAACCAGTTCTATCCAAACCCAACATGTATGGCATATGTACATAGTTCACGATTAAAGGTATTGGAGGTTTTCGCTGTGAGAAAAATATGTCTATTTTTGAACAGCGTTCAGGTGTCAGATTTTGTGTTCTGCTAAAAAAATCATTCAGTGAGACTTAAAATGATTAAGTCTGCATATAGTGAGGCAGTCCTTTTCTGCTAGATGAAGAATTTGCTTAACGGGCGACAGTTCTCAAGTTCCGAAGAAGTGCAACAAGTAATGACGAAGGCACTGGAGGATGTGACAAAAACCGGATTGAATATACATTTACATTTTTGATTGAACACTGGTAAAAACACATAGTTGCACAGGGTATATTTATCTACTTAATTCGTAACTGGTGAGGTGGGGTAGGAAAAACCCCAGTAGTCGTTTAATCAACTACCAGATGATGCTAATTGTTCACTGCATCTTCACCCTCTTGGCACCTTCCAAGAAGTGTGTTGGCTACTTACCAAGAGAGTAACTGTAATATTAGTGAATCATTTCTGGAAGATACAGTGTGTTTGTCACAGTGTGGGGTTTATCAAACCTTTTCTCACCAGTTACATTATTTATTGTGTCAGACTTTTTTCAGTTTGACTTTTTCATTTGCTTTTAATATGGCATTATCATTCAAGGATTATAAGTAACCTGATGACCCAAATTTTGGGAAATGGGTCACGAACACATTAGATGATGTAGAGAGTATTTTTAGTGAAAATAATGAGATAATTAGCGATCACAACTTTAAATCCGAAGTGTCCGATAATGAGAGTGATGAAAACGAATCTCAAATGGCAGAGCCCCAGTATTTGGTAAGAGAGGGATGTGATGATGAGAAAAATTAAATGGATAATTTAGAAAATGAACCATTATCCACAAAGAGAAAGTGCCTAAAAAACTTTTATGGGAGAAATATATTAAAATGGTCTGCATGTGAACCTGTTCTCACTTCCTGCATCAGACCGCACAATATAATTTTGCATCTTCAAAGAACTGTCAAAACAGACTAGAAACTTCTGCTCTCACCTCCCAACTTAGAAACTTATCTTCACTGAAGAAATTCTTAGTGAAATAATCTTACACACAAATGAAAAGTTAACCCCAAGTCAGAAGCGAACTGTTAGAAGAAAGTCGCCACAAATTCAAAGAAATGGATAGGCATGGATGTTCCGAAGAAGAAGAATAAAGTCATAATCTTGGTGTCTTCCATGCATCATGAAAAGAGTACAGATCAAGAAACAGGGAAATCTGAAATAATCCCTTTCTGTAACACCACGAAAGCATGTGTGGATGCTCTCAATGAAAAATGCATAGTATTCGCAACTAGTCAGCAAACCAGGAAATGGCCTCTTGTGCTTTTGTACACACTTCTGAATATTAGTCTGGTGAAAACATATGTTATCTTTTCATCGTTCTTGGGCAACCAACAGCAAAGCAAAAGAGAATTTATCAAGAACTTTTTAAGAGAGCTGACGGAGCCACAAATGAACATGTGGATTAATCAATTTTTCTGCAATATACATGGATATATTCATTAACTTTCATATAATTACAAAAAAATATTGCCTGAAGCAGGGCCGGCATAGCATGGTAAGATTGGCAGGGGGGAGCAACACCAAAAGGGGTGCCAGAGGCAACAAGCCAGAAAAATTAAGCTCGAAAAATTTAAAAAAGAAAAAAATATTGCATTGATAAACAAAAAAGGTTGGATGTCAGAAGTTTGAAATGCAGCATTTTTGCAACAAAAAATCTGCTCCTTTTAGTGTTTTCACAGATAAGTGATTCATATTTCTTTTGCAAATAAAATAAATTATTAATAAATATCTGATAAATTGAACACAGGTTAAAATTATGTCTTTTTTATATAAATATGTAGATGCACATACTACTAACCAAACTAGCCAGCCTAACGGTCAAAATTGGCATTATCACGATCACTGTGAACCAACAACAAGCCCCAAAAAGGGAAGGCAGAGTGAGTAAGTAGTGCCTAGATTTTCTGCTCCTAAATGCTTCTTAATCTGACAACACTACAGTACCATTCCGATTCATTAGCTTGTTTTGTGACTCCCGAGTTTTGTAAATGGCTCTTTTAGGAGCTAAAATTTGTTTTATTATCCTCACTCATTAATCTTAAAACACGATAAAATAAAGCTTTCTTGTCTGTGTTTGTGTTTTATCTGAAAACGTGTGATTTGACTCTTCTGTATTCGGAAAGAGAACGTTAATAGGTAAGCCTAATCTCGTGACGACTCCAAACCATGCGCCTAAGGGCATTGAATGCAATACTTGAACCAAAAAATGCCTGCCGTTTTTAAGCTGAAATTTGAATTCAGATATTGTGTTTTCTTTTTAATTATATTATAGTAAATACTCTTTTATCTTTTGCAATGGAAACAAAAACAAAAAAGCTCTCTGGTTGTCAAAACAGAAAAAAACGAAGCCCTTACAAAGCAAGCTGGAGCACTTTATAATTATACTAAAAAATCAGTCTACAAATGAAGATTCTGGTAAAGAATTTGCGACTCCTGAGCCAGAAAAAAATTAATCCAGTTCTTCTGCATGTCCCTCTTACAATAAAGAAAATCATTCCACTAAGTCTGCAATCATTTTTTCTGATAAAGAAAATCGATCAAGCACTTTAGAATGTTTGACTTTTAATATCGAAATTTCCTGAAAAAGTCAGTCAAATGCTTGTAAATGTATTGCTTTTAATAAATCACCCCATAAGTTAGATGCCACTGAAACGCTACCAATATCTATCTGTTTTAGATGCAAGAACACCTGATCTTGACGATCCTTCAAAATGGCTCAAACTGACGGATAAGTTAAGAATTATGCTGACAGAATCAGGACTTGTTCGGAAGAAAGATATTTCATATCCTAGACATGATAGTGGAAGCAACTTCAGTGGCACGTAATATAACAGAAAAATGGAAAATAGCGAACTTGTACCAAGATCATATCTAGCATACTGATTATCGGCAGACTGCATGTTTTGTTTCTGCTGCAAAATGTTCTTAACAACAACCCCGAGAGAATTGCTCAGCAATTTTGTATCAATCTGCTATAAACAATGGAGGAGTTTATTGAAAGCATTTCATACACATGAAGTGAATCTCACCCATATGAAGCGCATGGAGATGTGGCACGACTTTAAGTATAGTCTAGGAAATAAGATGACGCTTGATTCACATAATCAAAAGTTATATGAACTTGAAAAGAAACATTGGTCAGATGTCATTGAAAGGCTTATAGAAATAATACTTTTTTTTTCAAATTTCTTCTTTGACATTAAAGCCTCTTGCAGAAACTCGATGGGAAAGTCGCATTGATGCTTTTCAACTTCTCAGGTACCAAACTTGGGAAATATACGAAGCTTTGTACGAAACACATAGTGGTGAAAATTACGACAAAGAAACGCGATATGATGCACAAATTTATGTACCAAACTGACTTCCTTGCTCTTTTATCCAAGTGACATGATTTATTGAATCACATTAATCCCCTCAGTAAGATTCTACAAAATGCTGGTGAGAATATTGCTGTTGCTTTAACAGCCATCGAATACTTGAAATCATTTGTTTCGCAATACCGCACCAACTCTAGCTTTGAATTGCTGTTTCAATGTGCTAGAAAACTTTGTCAAGATCTGGAAGGA
>QLNU02015360.1:119893024-119914720 GCA_006491805.2 Dysdera silvatica | reverse complement strand
GACTACAGTGAGCAGTGCGATCTTTTTATGAGATCTCTGAGTAAGCGTTCTTTTTGCACTGCTGGGAGTCGAACCCGGATTAGCCGCGCAATAGGAGAACGCGTTACCACACTGCGCCACCGCAGGGCCTCTCTTGTAAATGAGGCTTCATCCATGAAGAGGACATGTGTTGGAAAATCCGGCTGCATTGCACTCTACTGCAGAAACCATTTGCAAAATTGCACACATTGAGGATAATCCTCTGCTATCATAAATTGATGTTTATGTACATGAAAGGAGTGTGACTGATTCTGATGCAAAACTCTATATATGGTGCTTTGGCTCACACCTCTGCTACATGCAATACGTCTGGTGCTTGTGCTGGGCGTTTCTCCAACCTCTCGTATAATTTCTTCTTCCAGTTGTACAGTTCTTGAATATCTCCTCCGACCGGTCTCATGCCTGCTAACATGGAATGATCCAGTTTCACAGAGTTGCCTGTGCAAACGTGAAAAAACTCTATGATCCGGGTACTCGCCCAGTAGGGAAATGTTCACAATATAACCTTTGAGCTGTACTTGCATTCATATTGCTAGCCCCATACACCAGATGCATATCTGCCTTTTCAGAATTTGTGAATGGCTCCATCGTGTACGACATCCGCGTTAAGAATGATTAGTTTAAGCAAAGAAGTAAATTCTGCATGTGCCCAATAGCGCCCTCTAGTAGTAAACATACACATTTTGTTAGATTTGCCGCCTCTACTGCCACTGTTCAAAAAATGCCTGGTATCACCCCTACATCATGCTTCCCCTGTATGCATAGCTGTATACAGGAGAAGGGTCGTTGAAAACTGATTTCATTGTACATGCAGTACATTTTTATTATTAGTCTAGAATTTTACGACCTCGTTGAGAATTATGCATGTAAGGACGGCCATAAACTGATTTCTCAGTACGTGCACAATTTTTAGCGACTTTGGGCATGTCCCGGCTCGCCCCCACACACACTAAGGCCGCCCCTGCCTAAGATATCTCTTTTTCCAAGATGTACTGCACTTTACGCTTTACAATTCCAGTGAATTTAACAGATTTTAGAAAGTCGCCAAATAGAGAGAGCACAAGGTCCGTTGGCATTAAATAATTTTAGAAATTCTTGAAATGGCGCATTGTCGCCATATGTGTAAACCTTGAAGGCAGTGGACCTAAACACTAAATTCACTATAATTCCCGAACGGCTAATTTTAAGAAAAGAAATCACTGAACAAAAATTGTTTGTTTTGATGTCTTTCGCCTGCTGCACATACTTAGCAGTTCACAATTGTTTTTCAGTGTGATAAAAAATGCAGTTTTATGCTTATTTTCACTAAATCGCAACACAAATCAGGATCAGAAAAGGGAATTCTTGATTTGTTTGTCTCTGCTGTGTTATTAGGTGAATCACTTAAATTCTGTATTGAAAAAATATTTTAATTGATGTAATTGGTTACATAGCAATGAGCTGGACGTAAACAATAAATTGGCTCTGCAGCCATACCCATTCCGTTTCGAACATGGGGATATCGGCCAATATGGTTCATTTCCGGTTCCCTACCACCCCTTAAAATTTTTTTCTCTAGTTAAGAATCACCCTGTATATGACTGTTTGATATTGTGCCTATACATCAAATTGGACATATTTTTGATTCAAAGTCATGTCATAGTGTTTTGTTATCTGATTACACAGGGTGTTTTAGCATAAATGCTACGGCAATTATCTGTTTAAGCAGTAGTCACAGAAATAACTTCTGAGTGAAAAAGTTTTTAAGTTATGTAAGAATATTAAATATATTATTTATTTTATAGTGGATGGTATATGTATAGAATCATGGAATCTAACTTTTCATAATATATAATTACACAGTGGAAACTCGATTATTTTCACTTAATACCGTATAAAGAACAATTTTTTTTACTTCATACTGGCGATTCTTGAATAAAAAAACAAATTAATCCTTTTTCGTGTAAGTATAAAGAATGATATTTTTTTTCAACACTGTTTTCTAGTTTCGTAAGGTATTCAAATGTTTAATCTGCAACATCAGCTTTTGACTGATAATATTATATATAATATAATAGAATTTTTCTACTTCCATCATCCCCCACATACACACAGGCTAGAAATAAAGAAAATTTAAAAAATTTACATGTTTTTTTTTCAAAAAACAGATGAACACACTTCTCAAAACAAAATCATGCCATTTTTGGTACTCTTTGAATATGTGAAGTATGATTTTTCCTGTATTTTTTGCACGAAATCCTTAATAATTTTGTCTACATTATCTGAAAAATAGTACACATTAAGCAATGTCTTTAACATTAAATTTTCATACACCTCAGCTGGGAAAAGAGAATTTATCAGCACTAACGAGAAATCAGCCCTAAGTAGGTACTACACCAACGAAGAATCTGATGTATTTGATTAGTATATTGCATTTTAATATACAGGGTGGTCCTAAACTATATGTCAAAAATGTAAAGGCAGGTAGAGGGGACCTAAATAAGCAGATTTCGTATAGGAATGTGTGTGCGGTAATGACACATTAAAGCGCTAGCTTGTAAAGCAGTATGAATCACAGGAAACTGAAAAGACAAGTAAAGACAAAAGAAAACAAAAATTTATTAATAGTTTACAAGAGGTGCCCGAAAGAGCGGCCACCAACAGCGATACAAGATTCACAGCGACGGCGCATGGATCGGCGTACATTAGAAAAGACGTCAGGCATGTCGATCACATGTCCAGCAGCAACAGAGAAGCGGGCAACAAGATCTTCTTCAGATGTGACGGGACTCTCGTACACCAGGCTTTTAATATGACCCCAGAAGAAAAAATCCAAGCAGGTTAAATCTTAAATCAAGCAGTTTAAAACACTTTGATGGCTCACACCCAACGCACGTCCTACAGCTCTCGAGCTTGTCGAAGGATTATCCTCGACTGTGTTCAGTATTCTTTCTTCCACTGCAGGAGTTCTGCGATATCTTCCAAAGCCAGTTCCACGCCTGGAAGCATAAAATGATCCATTCGTGCGTAACTCCCGATGCAGACGCTCGAATGTTCGACGATCCGGCTGATTCCTATCCGGGAATCGCTCCCTGTACATCCTTTGAGCAGCTAATCCATTTCCTTGTGCAGCCCCATACATGAAATGCATGTCGGCCAGCTCCGCATTGGTGAAACGATGCATGCTGCTCGAGATCCGTGCGGGAAATGATGAATCCAGCTAGCGAAGCGCTTTTATACGCCGCAGTCATCAGCGCTCTCTACCGGCTCAAGGCGGCATTACCACACACACACAATCCTATACGAAATCTGCTTATTTAGGTCCCCTCTACCTGCCTTTACATTTTTGACATATAGTTTAGGACCACCCTGTATATTAAAAAAGAATGTTTCTCAAAAGTTTTTTACATAACAAAATTACTTCCTTGTATGTTAAAAACTATACACAATAAAGTATATTTTCATCATAATTGTATATAAAAAATGTAAGGTTAGAATAAACTGTTTCCTATACTGCTGCATAAAGAAAATGCGACACAACATTTCACACAAATCAAAAAGTACATTCCGAAAAAAAAAATCTTAATTTCAAATAGTTACACATACTCAATAACTACCAATATGACAATTACAATAAATTTACATATATCATGCAATATCTTCATGGTGTTGCGTTTTCTGTGGAGCAGTATATTTCACAATACAGTAATGTCGTAACAGGTATTCAAAAACACATTTTTATGCATAGCCTTACCCATGTGAGGAGCGAAACCATTAAAATCATCATAGCCACCATAGCTATTTCCAAAATCACTGTATCCATCATAACCTAAAATATTAAATATATATACATATTCTATTTGTGATGGGAAAAACAGCACAACTGATATCTACACAATGATGACTGAATATAAAAGCATGAGTAAAATTATTAGTAAAGAAGAATCAAACTTGAAATATTTCAGTTTTGAAACAATTTTATAGCTCCTCAAATTTATATTTTTAAAAAAATCTGCTATAATGCATTATCATGGTTTTTCAAACCTGTAAGAAAAAATTTCAAAATTGATTCATTTTTACTTTATACTGCATGTATAATCTTTTTTAAATAAATGAAATGCAAAAAACGTAAGCCGTAGATACTTTTATCTGCATTTAAAATCTTGAAATATGGAAGGAAATGAGGTCAGTACCTCGATAAAATCGTGATGTCCTTGTCATACCAAAGCGCATGCCCATATTACCAAATCTTTCTCCTCTATCATATGGACAATGTCTATTGGGCATTATTCCACGTACTTTTGGTCCCATCATACCAAATGCAACTTTAATTTCTTGCAGACTACTTTTAAATATTTCAATATACCTAAAATTAAATGCCCCAAAGGGTAAAGAAAAACAAAACTGACATTAGTAAAACTAAATGGCTGTTGTCACAATATAAAATGCCTTAAATTAATACCCAAAGCAAATAATTGGGAAAAAAAGCATTTACTAACTAAATGATTGTAAATATGAGGGCTACAAATTAATTTACCTTAAATAACTGTAAAATTCCATTTAATTATAATTTTATGAAAATTTACACAATGGCATTAGTTAACGAAAAATAATGTGGGGCAGTGTTGATACAGATTAAATCATACTTCCACAGCCAAAGTGGCACAATTCAAAAATATTCAATTTTTGGATTACACATTCATTTTGTGGAAAATGTCATATTTCCAACAGAAGAAGTTCCGTGGATATACTTCAAAAATTGATTGCTGGGTAGCACATCATATGTAACTATAGAAGGGCTTAACTAACTTTCTTTTGTATTTTCCCTGTAGAATTCAAATTTTTCTAGTGCTGTCACTTTTATTATGGGAAAATGGCAAAAAATCACAACACAATGACTGCTCATTCTTACACATACAGATACTTATTCAGTCTAAAATAAAAAAATATGAATTATTTAATTACATTGAAACTAAACGATGGATATGAGTGGGGGTACT
This sequence comes from Dysdera silvatica, assembly GCA_006491805.2. Lineage (NCBI taxonomy): Eukaryota > Metazoa > Arthropoda > Arachnida > Araneae > Dysderidae > Dysdera > Dysdera silvatica. Next base: position 119,909,702 of record QLNU02015360.1, on the reverse strand, counting down.
TCTTGTGGGTAAAAAAAATGAGTTATATCTTATAAACAAATTTAATCCTTGATTTATAAAAAAAAAGCAGTAGTTTGATCATAAGAAAATTATGCATGAACACTAACTAGCATTGCAGTATTTTCAATAAACTTAGAATAATGGTGAGTTTTCATTTTGGTCATTTCTATGGAATGTGAGATTAACTCTGTTTGCCAATATTTTGCAAAAATAAAACTTATACAGTTCAGTTGAAAAATTTGTTTTTATTTCATATTTATTCATCTTTAGTATTATATATATTCTTTTAATTTTACGAAATCACAGTAACATATACAAAATGAAGTTAATGTACACAAAGGAAGTATAATTGATGTTAAAAAAAAGAGTAAAACGTTCACAATAACTTTATAAATTGTCCAACATGATCTAAGTGTAATTAATATTTAATAATTTGTCTCACAATTTTTTAAAATGATAAAAATTGCATTGGAATATGATACATTCATTAGATACATATATTACTCCTTTCTGCAATTCATACTAATGACCACTTTCATAACTGATTACCAATTTCACTGAGTATTTTCTCGCTATCTGACCAATCAATTATATATTTAGCTGAATTGTAAAAATTCACAATTTTTTTCCACAACTTCCAGAAGCGGGTAGTGTACTCATCACAAAAAGTACATTTGTTTTTTCTCTCTGATATAACATGAGGGATATATAAACAGGTTTGGCAATCTTACTGCAATATAGTTCATCTCAAATGTCCTTAAATGAGTAAAGAATCTTCCTTTTTGCGCGATTTACTCTGCCAATACAGCTTATCCCTGTACTCATAATTTTTTCTTTTTTGTTGATTTTAAAAGTAAAGAAATTGCCAATAGTGACGTTTCTTCCAGTGTTGTAGTCAAAATCCAGCAAGTGATAAGCTTTTTACTGTTGAATCTGTTGGGCTTTTTAGTCATATACTGGATAAATCAGCATCTTGCTTTTTATCCTAGCTTTTCAACACAGTAAACAGTTTTCATTAAAAATATTCCAGACAATCAAAATAAGTGCAAATTGATCAGTTGGTGGTCACTGGGATCTAGTTGACTTTCTGAGTAATAGTTTTAGTGAAGAATATTAGACCCCTAAGTTTGAGACCATAAACTCAAAACAGGGAGTTATTTAGTAGCCAAAATGTCTAACTTGTCACAAACGCCAATCTGGATTTCCTGATTCGTGATATACCCTGGTTTCTGTGCACTGTTGCATATAACGCAATATTTTTCATAGATAAACAGTCTACACATGTACTACATGAATTCAAATTAATTATTTTCTTCATTGCATACAAAGTTAGTCCATCTTTTTCTCATTAAGACATTTTGCTGGAAACAGTTTCATGAGGCAATTAGCGAAAGATTTTTTTTCCACATGGTACGATCACAGGCGTACGCAGAAAATTCGTAAGGGGAGGGTGTTACAGAGCTACAACTCACATATTCCTATGTTAAATATACAAAATTTCATTGCAATGGGGGGTTACAACCCCCAAAACCACCCCCTGACTATGCCTATGAGTACCATCATTTGCTATTTCTTCATCTTTTTGCAGATTTCCATCATACTAAAAGTTTCTTCTCTTCCTTGCCTTCTTCCAACATCATGATGGCTCCCTCAACTTCGAATAGTTCCAACATCTTCGTCTGGTTCCACCTACTGTAATTTCTTCTCTGGAATCATTATAAGATACCTGTAATGATTTTTTTTTTATTTATTTCTCTCAGAATCAGATGCCGAAATGTTTATTTTCTGTTGTGTGAATAACAGAATGACATCCAATGAATTAGACTGACTTGATGCAGCAGGACCAATCCTATCTTCATGGGCAAACTAGAATTTCTATATGAAAACCCTTATCTGAATCTATTTCTGAACCGGAATTATTGTCAGCAATCGATTGTAGAATTTTCAGCACCTTTTATTTCATTAGATATTTTCTAACAACACTTCTTTCTATACATGACATGACTGCTCTAAGACAAAATAAATTGTTTAGAGAATTTGAACAATTTAAAGCAGAATGAAGTATGCTTTTTGTCAAATATGTCATTTAAAAGCAATGCTTTCCAACACAGAGAAACTGTAAGAAGGACGTTTCTGTACTTCTCCCTATTTACACTCCATTCTGGGAATCACTTGACCATACTTACTAAACATGGCTTTTCAGAAAATTAAAAACAGCGCCAAGTAAACGACTATAAAAATATAATTTTCTTGGAACGTTCAAAACAACCAAAAGCCATAATTATAGGTATGTATACATTTATTACGACAAAAATAATTTAAAAAGAACAAAAAAAAATTACATAATCATTATGTATATTTAGAAAGAGTAAAAAATACCAAAATGATCAAAATAAAAATAAAAAAATATGAATATACTAATTAAATTCCTTTGAGGTCAAAATGACCACTTCCGTAATTCTAGTGTTAAAATATATATTGGTTGGTTATTACTTAATTTTTTCACCTCTTGATCAGAGGTGCCATTGATGTGTTATAGTGCATAAAATATGCGGAATAGAAGGAAAGGACTCAATATTAGAAAAATACTGCATACCACAGACCCGTTATTTAATAAGGAAAAAAGTGTTTGTTTTGGGGTTTTTTTCGGGGGGGGAACTTCATTTTCCAAAAAATACTCATATTTTTAAACATGGCGAGTCTTTGGAACCTAATATTATGAGCACCCCTGCTAGGTTATATTAAAATTGTTACCCTATGGTTATTTTTATAGATGCGTAAGCTTTTGCTATATTCATGCACTAATTTTTTTTATAAATCTGTGTATTTCAATTTAAATCTCAAAATCCTAATTAAATATTAATATATATTGAATTTAACCAAAACTAGCAGTATTTTTTGCAATGCAGATTGTTACAATTTGCTTGATTGGGGCAACAAAGCTCACATTTCAAAATTGTTTAGATCCTTTGAAAGACAGGGTCAGTGATTTATCATTATCACCTACTATTATCACCTTTTCTTAAAATATACTCAAGAATAATGAGTCGAAAGAATAGTACTTAACATACTATACCAACAAAAGAACTGTAAATAGATAATTATCAAATAACAAGATTAAATTGCATGTGAGAATACTTTCCATATATCATTAAATAATGCTATTTTAATGAAATTTCATATGTAGACAAAACAATTTTTTGAAAAATGTTTTTACACCTCGACAGCTAAGTTTTTTTCCCCCAATCTTTGCAATCTAGATAGCCTTTACCAGTGATAAAGACAAAGCATTTCCCATCACATCGATTGATATGGTCTGTCCAGCCAGTAGAGGTAGAGGATAACAACTCTCAGATACATTTTTAAGTCTAAAGCTTCACATTCAATATAATTTACACAGCGTTAAAGCAGGTTAATTTATATTGTCATATCCCAAGACTACAAGATAGATAACCTGAGAAGGAACTAACAGTTTAACATACCCTCTGAATCGATACATTTACACACAACCAAACTTATTGAGAATTGAATCATTCCCAGTGAATTCAAAGGTTATAGTCATAATCACTGAGCCTACTGTACAATATATCAGGCAGAGATTTAAGATAATACAAAGGAGCTCCACAATAGAAGTAATATGTTTGTCAATATGAAAAAAGTAATTATTCTCCATTTTTTATTTCAGCCACAGATTTCTCTCACTTTTTATTTTGTTAAAAACAGGTAAAACAAATAGCTTTAAAATACACATAAGAACGAATTTTAAATTTTACAATGTATAATCAAACTAGTGTATTTAACATTACTTACATTTTTTAGAAAAGGTATTTCCCCCCCCTTATATTTAGAAAATGAACACAAAATGTCTCAATAATAAAGAAATTCAAACATGTGCACCAGCAACCTCTTTTTAAAGTTTTTATTTTTAAAATAAAGTGAAGATACCAATATATAGAAATTATATAGAAAGTGTTTGAAAAAACAAAAAGTAAAGTTGAAATGGGAGACAGACAAAAATAATTTAAAATTTATGACCACAAAACAACTTACATCAACACTGCACCAACACATTAAGGGAAATAACCACCACATAATCTGTCAACCAAATAACTCTAATACAGATTTTTTTAATAATATGAAAATAATTGCACAAACACATATTTAAACCATTATTGCACATTATAAATTCAAACAGATTATAATTATGATTTTAAAAAGCAATATGCATTGCCTCATATAATAAAGAAAACACAATCACTTTCAATAACTTCTATCACATATCATTATTTCCCTTTTATAAGTAAATTTAATGTGCCTTTATTTGTATATATTTGTATTTACATGTTTTATGCTCCATAGATGAACTGGGACAAGATCGACAACTTAACGGTATAACTAGTAAAATTTGACACTGGTCGGAATATACGAAATACAAATGAAGAAGGTAAAAGATATTTACCATCTGCAAAAATATTCGCAACGTTTCGAGAACTACTGTTCCCTTCATCAAGCGAAAGCTTTTCTTCCAAAGCATCACTTTCGCCTGATGAAGGGAACAGTAGTTCTCGAAACGTTGCGAATATTTTTGCAGATGGTAAATGTCTTTTACCTTCTTCATTTGTATTTCGTATATTCCGACCAGTGTCAAATTTTACTAGTTATGGTAAGCCCTGGTCAATCTTTGTACGTTGTTGTCAATTTAACGGTACCTTCAAATAACGATACATTTACACACAATCATATTTACTGAGTCAAACCCAGTCCTGTTGGCTTGAAAGCAGCATATATAATCACTGGGGATGTAGTTATATATATATATATATATGTGTGAATACCTGAAAAATAGAATAGTATTCTACATATGGTAGAAGAAAATCCCAAGATCAGTTAAAAAATTATAGTAAAATTTTCTCTATATACACTACTCAATATATGCACTGCTGGCCATTAAAATTACTACACCATAAAGGCGGCATGCATAAAATGAGAAATTTGCATGAACGGTAAACATGCTGGAATATGCAAATGATTAGCATTTCAATGCATGCTCCCAAAGAAGGTAGGAGCAATGCCACCAGGGTAGTGTTGGGCCCCAAAAGGGTGATGGATAGACCCATGTGGGGATGCCAATGACCAGGGGGGGGACATAAAACACAATTTTGTCTTACTAAACCTTAAGTAATAGAATCTAAAATTTTGCATTTTAAAATAGCTTTAAATATGGATAGAGGTGAACAAAATAATGGTTCTAATAATTTTACATCCAAGCCGGCGAGAGACGCCATGATAAGAAGGCACACCGGGATATGCCGAGAGTCCTGGTGGGCCAGCATGCTCCTGGATATTACCGATAGTCTGTATAAAAGGGAAGCTCTCTCTCTCTTGTAAAGAGGGTTTCTAATACAGAAATCGCATTCACACATTTGTTGCTTATGTAAAGGGTTTTGTTATGCCTGATATAAAAAGGAAGAAGGCCTAGCAGCATGTGTCAGATTTTGATCATGGTGGAATTATAGCATACCAGGACTACAGTTTATCGTTTCGTGCTGTTGCTGCTCACATTAGTCGAGATCCCATGACTGTCTCGAGAATATGGAATTGATAGGTCCAGGAAGGCCATACAGAATGCTATGCGGAATCTTAGTGGCCACCAGCCACTAACACCTGAGAGAACAGACACACTATCCAAACTGCGTTAAGGGATCGTACAGCTGCATCATATACGCTGAGTCAGGAACTTGGATCATTTTCAGGACAAGTGTCTGCATGGACAGTGCAACAACATCTGAAGCATCACAGATTGTCAACACAGCAACCATTGCTGTGGCTTCCCTTGATGCTGAAGCAGAGACAGGGATACCTACAATGGTGTGTTCAATAACAAACATGGATGCAGGAGACGCATCATGTTGTCTTTTCAAATGAATCTTGGTTCTGTGTACAGCATCATGATGGCCATATCCATGTGTGGAGGTACCGAGGGGAACAAATATTATCCGCTTGCACTCATCATATGGTCCCAATAAGTGGAGTGATGGTATGGGGTGCCATTGGGTACATATCTCTATGTTCACTTCACGTAGCTGGTAATTTGGACAGCCAGCATTACATTTCTGGTGTGATGTGGCTGCGCCCTACCTTCGAGGCCTCTGTCACACTACCTTTCAATAAGACAGCGCACGAACACATGTTGCCTATACTGTCCTGACTTTTCCCGATACAGATGGTGTTCGAATGTTGTCCTGACTAGCATGTTCTCTTGATCGCTCACTAATCAAGAACATTTGGTGAACGGTTGCTGAGAGAGTGGAATGTATAATAGATGAACTCTGGCATAAAATTGAAGCCGCATGGGTTGCTGTACCCATACCTGCCATCTAAACTCTGTTCAACTCCATGCCTAGCTGAATTAGAGCAGTTATTGGTGCCAGAGGCAGCTTCTCTGGGTGCTGATTTCTGCATGCTCTATACCTTAAAATTACTCGTAACTTTAATCATGTCTTCCTCCTATTATACTGTATGTGTTCAATAAATATGATTCTATTTGCTTTCCTTTCTGATGTAGCAATTTTGATGGCCAGCAGTGTACATATGGGTATACGTACAAAACTTTTGGCAGCAGCTTGCAATAAATGAGTAATGTAGTTGAATAAAAAAAATTAGTTTTACATTTCAGTTGTTTGTGGGTGGGGGTGGGGAGTCATCTAAGACTGAACTGTTCGTGTAGCTTATTATTGATTATAACTTTTAAGTTATAAGGAAGAAGTGAATATATGTGCAATCAAATACCTAAATATATCACAACAAAAATAAAAACTACAAAAAAACACAGATGAGTTATCACATTATAAAATTTAATAGTATTAAAGACAAGTGTTAATGTTTTTTTAAATGTTTTTTAACTTCACAAAAATACATTTAAAATTTTCCTTGGAAGTGGAAATATTATTCTGAAACAATTGCTGAATTTTTGTTGTCATTGTTGGTAGGTAATTTATTTTATGCCTCAACACACTATAATTATGGTGTTATTTAACAAGGGAATTGTTTTAAATGCTACTCGCATCATAAATCGAAACCCATATCAATAGAAAGATTTTTATGAGTAATAACAGGAACCAAAGGAATTTCTGTGCAGAGATGAATTCCTGAATATTTGAGATTTTAAAATTAATATTGAAATGTAGCTTTTTTAAGAACATGTAAGTTATGCAGTGAAGTCAAACATAAAGAACAACGATCATGTTTCTTTTGGCACGCTTTTCTAAAGCTGTTTACATAAGTACATTATATATTTTAAAAAAACTTCATAAAAATTTATTCTGTTCTATATAAAAATTGTTGATAAAAAAATTTAATCAAGTAAATCTGACTACAATATTAACATTTGTAAATCTATTTCACATTTTAAAAAATCCAAAATATAATCAAGCATCAAATAATAAGGTTTAATAAATACCTTCAACATTTTGACCCTCAAATAAATAAATAAATACAAATAATTAAACGTAATAAGTATTGAAAATGCATGTAAACTAAAAATAATCAATAATTCAACACTAAACTAGTAAATTTTGTCATTATTAAATATGAATGAGTATAAAGCCTGTAGGAAAGCCGGAGCCAGCAGGGGCATGGCCCAAGTTACAACATCAAGCTATTTATATATAGAACACTCCTTGGTTGCCCTGTGCCCCATATGCCCTTTGCTTTGTCCCAGTTGCCCCTTCATCCTGGCTACAGACCTGATGAGTATCTTTGTCATGGAAAATAAAAATTTGTTAAAATGTGAATGAGTGCCCTACTCATAAAAATACAAATGCAGCGAAATATGAAGGAATGTTCTAATCATAAAATTATAATTTATACATAAATATTCAAAACATAAATTTTTATTGCAATGTACGCATATTAGAAATCAAAAAGCTGTACAGTTAGTTCATAAAGTTCCATTCTTTCCCATGAACTTGAAATGATACACATGAAGTAGTATTATATGGTTTTATACATATATATATAGGGGAAAATGTCAGTGTAGTTGCAAGCTGACCAAGTGCATTGTAGTACAGATTTATATATTTTTCCCATTTAAATTGATTATAAACTAGGGAATGCATTTTTAGCATTTGATTGTGTTCAGTTAGAAAATTGTATTGTGAGTATTGAAATTTCATTTACAATAACATAGTTTATAATTTTTTTAATAAAAATTTTTAAAAAAAAACCTAAAGGCTGTATGATAGCTATGGTACCCGCAGGAATCTGAAGTTTGACACAATTAGTTGTTAAGTCACTGCAAGTAGACAGATCAATTGACCTAGTCCAAAAATCAGAAAGAATACACAAAGGCAGATTTAGAGTGGAAACAAGGCAATCCACTCTTCCATAGTTTCTTCGATCATTCTGCCGGATATTGAGCATTTAACTTGTTAGTAGGACAAAAAATTTTGGGCCAGATATTTGGTCCGAAAGTACCTGAGGGTCCATGTAAGCATATTAATAGTTTTCCATTTAATTATCTATCCATTGATAACATGAGCATTATTGTATATGAGTGTGTAACTAAAGGTGCTGATTGAACTAGTGCTGGAGTAGATTTTTCGCCTTTATAATTTAATGTTTGTTCACTCGGTATATAACATGAAAAACTACTTCGATTAGTATTAAATATTTGACTGCTTTGACAATGTGAAAACATATCAAGTAAAGATAAAATTAATTTTATTGAACTTTTTTTCTAAATACTGTTGTATATTTGGTAATTTCTCAAGCAAGAAGACTATTTAGTTTTTTATTTTGACTATAAAGCTTTTGAAACTTCGCATATTGTAAAATTTAAATCATTTGCCTTACTATGTGCCCATTTTCTTAAATCTATGTCATGGAAGGCTATGTGTTTCGACCTGGCATTTTTAAATTTATTGAGTACTGCATGTTTAATTAATTTATAATTCTTTTTTGGTACCTGACTTAGCTATATAATTTTTAAACCAGCTTATTATTTTAGAACCAGAAACTTCACTATAAATTTTTTTTTAATCTATTATTTTTGATTGAATCATAATAGCCGACAATACTTTTAATTTCTTGCAAATTGCATACTTCCCTGCAGCTTGCATCAAATGAATTATAATTTTCATCTAAATGGACTATTATTTCTGATGTTTTTAAAAATCTAATGTTTCTTCCAATATAAATACTTAACTAATATAAATAATGTTTATTCCAATACAATAACTGGATTATTTAAAATTAGTTCCAAAAATTTAGATAATTTTTTTTGTGGTGGCAGTGCACACATATTTAATATGTTTATAGCTGATACACAACTTGAACAGTCTACACACTGGAGAGCAATTGAATTAGAGACAGCTGGCATTATGCAAATTTGGCACCGTGGGTAGGTCTGTAAATGGAAAGGAAATTGCATAAGCAGTGATCTGACAATATAGGGAATGAGACTCATGGTATTAGTAATAGTTGAATGCAATCTGGATAACACAAATGATCCAAGTGCATTTAACCATGAGCAAATTGTCGGAGCATGACGAAGGGGTCACTTCATCTCAGAAGTCATACAGGCATTAGGATTCTCACAAGCCACGGTGTCAAGGATGTACCGTGAATATGTCTATTCTGATAAAACCATCCATGCCACGACCAACTACAATAGACAACAGTGCATAAATGAGTGAAGTTGTCGTCAGCTAGCTTGTATTGTAACAGCGGATAGACAGGCCGCAGTGAAATAGATTGCTTGATAATTTAATACTGGTGCACAACAACATGTAAGCAGATATACCATCCAGAACCACAAAACCATCTTCTCACTATGGGGTACAGAAGCCATCATCCTATGAGAATACCTCCACTGGATGCATATCACCAGGTGTAAAGATTACCATGGGCATTGGAACATCAGCACTGGACCCTAGAAATGTAGAAAAATATTGCTTAGACTGTTGTCAAGATTCACGTTGGTAAATGTTGATGGCAGGGTATGAGTATGGTGCAAACCACATAAAGAGAGTGACCCATCTTGCCAGCAGAGTACTCTACAAGCTGGTGAAGGCATTCTTGTCTAAGGACTGTTTATGTAGACTGAAATGTGTAACATCGTCCCCCACAAATCAATGTTACCAGGATATCCTTGATGACCATATGCTTCCATTTGTTTGTCTTCAACATCCCCACTGGAGACCTCTTTCTGAAACAAAATAATGCACCATGTCATTGCTCCTGAATTGTATCCAAATGGTTGGATGAGAACTCCACAGACATGAACTTGCTGCCCTGGATCGCATCAAGTACATCTGGGATGCCATAGAGAGATGTCCGAGCCTCCGAACTGCCATCCATCAAATCTTCGTGAACTATGAGAGTTTCTTCAGGGGTTGTAGATCTATATGGCTTCTCAATGCTTCCAGTGTCTTGTCGAGTCCATGCTGAGATATATTGCCACCATCAACAGGGCAAGAGCTGGCACTACACAATACTAGACAGGTATCTCTAATTCAACTGCTCTTCAGTGTATATACAATGGACAAATAATTGTGAATATGTACATCCAGTGAAACAAAAATCTAAACACCAGTTTGCCATTCGCATAATAATTATGATACAGAAAACTCAAATATGTCAATCGATAGGGAACAATGAAAGCTACCAATCCATATGCATAAAATTTGCATAAGGGACCGTCTTTATATTAAAACTTGCAGCAACTCTGAAAATTCCAATGGCAACAACCAATTTTGATTAATTATTTCGAATCTGCAACTAAAAAAAAAAACACTTTAATACTAAATTTGAACTCATTTGGTTTAAGAGTTTATGAGTTTTGAATATTAGAAATATTGAGCTAAAAGTGTTAAAATATTTCATAGTATTTTTATGAATATTTCCCGAAATATATTCATTACATCTCTTCAATATTTTTTATTGCGTTAAAGTTCAACAAACCAAACAAAATTTATGCTGCTTTTCATTTTTAAAATAATATCTAATATGAATTATAAATTATGAAAATCATATTCGATAAGAATATGAATGAAAATATTGATTTTCTGACGGGAATTAAAAGCTTACACTTTTTACCTACTATACAAAACTTTCAGCGCAAATTCATTAATATTTTTTTATTCTCAATATTAGTTAAAGTGATGGTTTAACCGTTTACCTGCCAATGTTCCAATAATGGAATACGAGTTTGATGGAATATTGTACACATAAATAATAGTTGGGATACTCCACTTTCTTGCGTGTATATAAATGCCTTCGTGGAATATTTTTGATCTCAACTTTTAAATTCTCAACATATTATATTTTTTAAATATTTAGAACTTTGCTCTTTTTTGCATTTTGCTTCTGTTTCAAATTTAATTTGTTAAAAATCCAATTTGACAGAGAATTATAAAGTATTTTATATGCATATAAAAATGTTCTAATATATAATACTATAATACTGATAATTCTTTATAGTTAAATATAACAATGATAGATAAGTTCGAAACTACATGTTACATTTTTTGGAACATTGGCGTTTCAAGGGTTCTTGATGAAAAGAGTAACCATTATGCAGACAGATGTTTTGTCTCTCCTATGCCATCACCTTTTGTTTACAGTGAAATTATCAACGACACCCCATGTGAGTATACATAAGTAACTAGGAAAATAAAGGAAGTAGGTAGAGAGTATCAAGGTCATGGAATGATTTTCTATTTCCCCTAATTTACAGTGCACTAGTTCACTTCGCCTGAATCGCAATCACAACAATTTGAACCATTTATTTTCGTGAGCTAGAAAGGGAAGGCATATGTTTTTAATTTACTGACAAATTTTTCAGAATGTCAGAATGGCGAAAAGATTTCTGAAAATAGAAGCCGCCGTGGTATGTTTAGAAACACTTTCGGATTCAGATTTATCTGATGTTGATGTGTGTCAGCCACTTCCTGATGAATCAGGGGATATTACTGATGAAGAGGATATTGTAAAAGATTCCTTAGAACCCATTTTTCCAGGTGAAGTGCGTAGAATGGTAATTTGCAATAACAAAAATGACAGTTGCCAAGATAATATATTATGTGATACAGGAATCAATTCTTCAAATAATGAAATCGGAGAAGCAAGCAAAAACGCAAGGTGAACACTACAGAATTAACGTGGATTGCTGATAAAGGTAAAAAATGTAAGAGAAAACAAAAACTAATGTTTGCATGGAAAAGAGAAGCAAATTTTAAAGAACCAATTCAATCAAAAGTAGCCAAAATGATTTTGCAGACATTTCCAAATCTAGTGGATATGCCACCAATCGATTTATTTTTCAAAATTTTGACTAATGACTACATGGAATGCCTGACACTGATGACAAAGCTTTATGCACTGCAAAAAGGAGAATCAACTGATATCATAAAAGAAGATATTTTGCAATTTTTTGGTCTACTTCTTGTAAATAGATAATATTCCGCCCCACTGAGGACAAGTACTGGAGTACTGCAGAACATGTATTTGTTCCTGTTGTTCCAACTATCATGCCCTGCAATCACTTTAGAAAGATTAAGAAAATTTTTCATTTGATGGATAATAGCCAATTAAGAAAAGAAGACAAACTTGGAAAAGTAGCACCTATTTACGAAGAGTTATCTAAAACCTGCAGCAATTTGGAATCCAGCATCAAAAATTAAGCATTGGTGAATCAATGGTACCTTACTATGGTCATTATATGTGCAAAAAGTTTATTAGAGGAAAACCTATTAGATTTGGATTTAAGATATGGATGTTGTGTTCATCAAACGGATATCCATATGCTATGGAAATTTACGCTGGAAAAAAAAAGAAGCCTCACCAGTTGTGCAATTGGGAACAAGAGTTGTGAACGAATTATTATTTTTTTACGCCATATGATTTAACTTCCCAGCTGTCAAAACAGGGAATATGGGCAATGGGGACAATTCATGAATTTCACAATTGGCCACTGTCCATTGAAATCTAAGGGAAAACTAGCTAAAGAAGGCACAGGAAAATTTGACTGTTGCTCTGACGGATCGGTGTATATATGCAACTGGAATGATAATGTGGTAGTTACAGTAACATCAAACTGTTACACACATAAGTCCATATGAACTGTTAAAAGATATTCAAATGCGAACAAATGAAAAATTTATATTTGCCAACTTCACATTATCAGGAAATACAATGAAGGTATGGGAGATGTTGACATTTTAAATAAACTTTTAAGCAGTCACAGACCACAACTGCGAAGCAAGAAATGGTGGTGGAATCTATTCAGCAATGCTTTAAACAAGGGAGTTGTCGCAAGTTGGATTTTACACTCCGAGTTACATGAAATAAAAATTTCTCATTTAGACTTCCGAGGGCAAGTAACAATGAGTCTTCTGCAACAGAAGGACCATCTAACTATCCACCCTGGACTTCGTTTTCATGTACCAAACGAGTCAAGAATACCCGATGGTCATTATATTGTATCTACAAAACAAGGGTGACATGCTGTATGCAAAAAAAATACAACGAAAAAATGTTTTGAGTGCAGCAAACGAATTCATCAAAGTCGTTTTCGGTCATACCATGGAAAACAGAAATTAATCTGTTCATACAATTTGTCCTCCGAATGTCTAAAATCAGGTATGACATTTAATTATTATGTTATAATGATATAGTTATTACCTCAAATAAAAGAAATTGGGCAATAAAAAATATTAAAGAATGTTTAAGTGAAAAACAAACTGCATTTTTGATGTTGAAAAATATATGTAGAGAAACTTAATGTAATTATGTAGAATATGTATGCTTGGATACTGGAAAAAGATACTTTCTTTCTTCGTAAAAATTAGTTCGGCCTCATTACATATGGCGTTCTTCTCAACCAGAAACCATTCATACTTGGTTATCACACCACATTTTTGGAAAGGTCCTCATATCAGCAATTACTGTCCACAACATTTTTTAATCATGTTCCAATTTAACTGTCTAGCACCCTACACATTTGCAAAACTCTTCTCTTTATCTTGAATACTGTGCATAGGTGAATATTCTCAGAACACAACTCACAAGGACAAATGAAATCTCCCCACTCATAAAACATTTTATCATTTTTCCATTGAAATTTTATTTCTTTCACGATAATGCCCAGATGAACAATTGTATTACAATTGTATTATTCAAAGAATAGAAAAATCATTTCAATTCAATCAAAACTTTTTTTTTAATTTTATTTTTAAATATTAAACTGCACTGGCATCAAAACACAGAAAAAAATTTGTCGGGCAGTCATCCACTGAATTTCGTGGGCAGAGTGTTATTAATATTTCTTAGTAATCTGAGACAGCACACTCTTGTAGCTATTTCATAGACTTTCAATCGACTTCCAAAAGATACCATGTCAAATTTTGTCGCCAAGGTCAGCATTTTTAATGACATTTTCAGATTGAGACTTTCATTTAAATATATATATATATCAGGGGTGAATATTTCAGATGTGCCAGGTGTGCGGCACATGCCCACAGAACAGAGTTGTATCAATTTTGCCCGAACCCAAAAAAAAAAACCTCTTAATAAAACCCAAAAACAAAAACCACTTCCCCAATACTGAATAAAAAATTATTACAAGTATGTGCAAATTCATTTAGGGCATGCTGACAGTATCCCAAACTATATCACCACAACTTTTCATAATGCGCAAATTTATAGGGAATCTTTGAACTTGATAAAACAGTTGATAAAAGTCAGCTGAATTCTATACGTCCTTCAATCGGATGATACAAATTTATCCCCCCTACGCTGTAGAATTATGGCTTCACTTAGCATAAAGTTTGGAATTGGAACGTTACAAGGAAATTGCATTGAAAAGAATGCATCAAACTATTCAACCATTATATTATTTCACAAATACAATGGACCCTAAATATAGAGGGAAGAGATTGTCTACTTTCCAAAAAGACGCAGTAGAAAACTGGTTAATCTAAAAATACCCATATATGTTTATTTGCCACATACAATTACAGCATACAATTGAGGAATATTACCCTCCAATGTTTTCTGGGCATGTGAAGATGTTCCCAAATGCAAAGTGGTGGAACATTATGATAATAAGAACAGAAAAAGGAAACGATCTCTCGAGTGACTTTTGCAAATTCAATTCAAACTTACTGTCATGTCCTGCACAGTCTGTAGCTATAAAGCGAATTTTTTAAACATTTGAAATAGTATGGTCAACGCTCCATAACCACCTGATATCTTATCATTGTAGTTTTCTATTAATAATATAAAAATAAGCTCAATAATAACTGATTATTTTTATGCTTCTATAGTAAGCATATAACATTTCAATAAAATAGGGATGTATAGTATTCAACACCAAGGTTGTCCTAATTTTGTGCGACTGAAAAAAAAAGTGGGTTTTTTAAAAAAAAATGCACTTCCCCAGTATTGAGTAAATGGATTTTTAATCACTAGGACCCAGATGTTGATGACATTTGCATTCTTTGGCATTTTTTTTCTGTTTTTAGGGCATTTTATGCGATTTTTCCTTGTTTTAGGTCATTTTTTGTCAATTTTTTCATAAAAATTAAATTTTCATAAGAATTATACCTATAAATAGTACCCAAAATATAATGTGTAATTTTAAAAAATTTTTGATTGTTTACCAATTATTTCTAACTATGAACTTAAACTATTTAAAATCCCTCTCTCTCTGGTGTTTTATTCTTTTTTTTATTAAACCCCAATAATCGCCAGCCATTTTTCTATATATCAATTTTTGTATTAAACAAATGCTTCAGATTTAAACAAAATAAAATTAATATTTACAAGGTACAGAATGATATGTGAAAGGAGTTAATGAATAAACACAACAAAAGCACAATACATTTTAAACTAAAATAATAAAAACAAGCCCAAAATATGGAGAGACACCCACGAGGGTAGCCTGAAGTGCCCACCTGTGCCCAATTTTTTCCTTGTGTTTCCCCATCGCTTTTTCAGCTATTTCCCTTGAAGAAAACTGCACGAAAGCTTCCCCAGTGCTCCGCCCCAGGTAGTCGGTAGGTATGGAAATACCGTTGGGAACAATCTCCAACCCTTTAATTGAAATCCAACCCAGTTCATATTAACAAAATATACTGAACTTTAGCTTTTGCAAACTAAAAAATAATGAAAATTGATAGAAAATACATATAAAAAATAAATAAGCAAAAAAAATTGCTAAAACACAAGAACCACAAATATGCAATTTCCATTTCATTTTAATAAAATCAATTAAAAATGAAAACACTTTCATACTGTGTTACAAGTGAATGCAAATTATCTATAAACTAAACACAATGCTACATATTTCAAATGCCATACATGAAGCATTCACAAAAGAACTTATAAAAGAAACATACACACTCGTATTTTATACATAATCTCCATATTATCATATAATTATTTGTAAATAAGTTTCAAAATAATAAATCACGCATTTCAAATAGTCAGCATTTCCTTTTACTTATGAATTAACATGTTTTTTTGCATGTTTCTTCATGAATTTGGTTTTATGTTTCCAACAGTATATATGAAAATTTTATGTACGAAATTCAAAACTATTTGTAAACATAAACATTTTTCGTTTTGTTAATGAGTATGAATTAGTTTTATCAACAATAATTTCTCCATATCTGAC
>QLNU02015360.1:119868929-119892924 GCA_006491805.2 Dysdera silvatica | reverse complement strand
CTTGACAGTGTCTGCATTTGTCGCTTTCTATGTCTTTTCTCTGGATGAATTTCTGATTGTTCCTTGTTGCGATCACTTGGTCTTGGATGGCTAGCATGAATCCTTCTGTCTCTGGCTGGAGAGTGCCTTTGGCCAGCCAAGAATTTGATGCCTTTTTGTCAACGTGTGGTTGTTGCAGGTCATTGTAGTGCCTGCCATGTAATGGTTTTCCGGCCCAAGTTCTCAGTTTCTGTTCGTTGGCTGTTTCGAGGACACGCTCTTCGGTACTACACAGGTTTAGTGGCGTGTAATTTGCATCTGCTTGTATTATGGCTTGGATGAGTGGCGATCGGGGACTCTTCAACTGGAAGTATTGCCTCATGCTCTGGATCTGCTTGTCATGTAAGTCTTTGAGGTCCGCTTGTCCGCGTCCTCCTTCTTCCCGGGGTAGTGTTTGCCGTTCAATTGCCGTTGCAGGGTGTAGTTGTCCGGCTCTTCTCTGGATGGTTCTCATTTTCCGCTGGAGTTGTTCTAGTTCAGTGTTGGACCATTTGATGATCCCGAAGGAGTAGGTGAGCACTGGTACCGCATATGCGTTAATTGCTTGCGTGGTGTTCTTCCCGCTCAGTTTCGTCTTCACAATGCTTCTAAGTCTTTCTTGGAATGCTTGCGTGAGCTGGACTTTGACTTTCTTGTGCTCCTGCTGCCGTTTTTGCATTATCCCTAGGTATTTGTAGGTTTCGCCCTCGTCCAAGGTCTTCAGTAGTCTCCCGTCTTCGAGTTCGATGCCTGGTAAATCTTCTTTGCTATTCTTCTGTATTTTGCACTTAGTCAATTCCATTCCTTATGTCCTTTTGGATTATATATATATATATATATATATATATTCTTTATATCATATAATCCAATTTCAAATCGACTTCCGCTTGTATCATTGCCAAGAGTGAACAAAGACTTCTTAATAAAGCCTATCCTCGATTCACAAAAACAGACCCATTCAATGCGCCTGGCTACAAAATTAACTAACTTTAGTTTGAGTATGAAATTGATAAACTTTAGATTGATTAATTAATAAAAAATAAACACCACATGAGCAATAGCATATTTTAATATATGAATAGTATGTATACAATAGCTTCAGCAAATGTAAAATTTTGAAGAGCTGTGTTCAGCATTTCTCACAGTTGAGTATAGCATTTTTGATCACAGTATGATATACGAAGATCAATGTATCACATCATTTTAAAAATTGTATCAAACATCTTAATTTTCACAAATCAAAATTATCATTTCTCTTTCTCATATTTTCAACCAAAAAAAAGGTTGGGCTTCGTAAAATACCACGTTAACACTGCGTAGATGAAGTAGTTGCAAAGAAATGCTAGGTTTTCAATTTTATATATCAGAAAAGGAAACAGGAGAATATGTACCACACGTTCTAAGCCATCTGGTACATCACGAAAAATGAAAGAAAAGATAGCACGCATTATGATAGATAGTGCACATTATGAACATATATAGCTGGTGTGTGTAAAGTGAGCCTAAAATACCACAAGCACATACAGTATCATATAAAGAATTTCACAGAACACTCCAAGTCAGCCAACAAAAAAAATATTACATTTTTTTTCATTGGTGTAACTTGTCTCGAGGTAAGGAGGACAGGGGGCTATTGTCTCAATGCTCCACACACATAGATTTCATTTGAAATTGTCATTTTTCTGGGAAAGGGCTAAACTAGCTACGCTTATACACGTTTCCCAAAATACATTCAAAACGTGTGAAATATAAATAATATATAATAAATACAGTTTATAAACATGGCACACAAATTTTAATTAAAATTCTGATAATTAACAGGAGAGTAACCACAGCTTATTATTGTGGTTAAGTAATTTGGAGTTTTACATTTCAAAAGATGTTTAGTAAGTCTGAGTAAAAGAAGACTAATGACTCAATGGGACCTTCAAAGCACGACCAATTGTATTCAGATATTGAGTCTGACCATGAGGCAAGGGAAAAATGCTTCTATCTGTATATAAATCATGCAAATTTCATACAAGTTACTGAATTTCGTCTGTATTATCCCAAATTATAGACGAAGTTCCCATACATTGGCGAAAAAAATCTGGCAACTTTTCTGACTAATCGTAAACAATACTTTGAATTAAACTTTTGTTTCGGGGGAAAATAGCTGCATGTTTGTGCAAGATTTTAGCTATATCAAACTGGTTAGGAAGGTTTTCCTGACTTTTACTGGTTTGACCAAAAACATCTTTTTCCCTGACTTTTCGATATGATTTCAAGTTCCCTGATACTTCAAGATCCTCTAGGTGCATGGACACCCTGCATATAATAATAAATCATGTCTTCTCACAATCCAACCAAACCTTGTTAATGCGGACACTCGCAGTGATAAAATAACGTTAGAGATCAAATTAAATGAAATTAGCCATGTAATCCAACACTGGATAATTGGAATTATACGAACTGTGTCATATCCGGATGACTGTAATTATATATACAAACTGCGTCATATCTGGATAAATGGACGTGACAATGTTACAAAGGGCGAATAAGCAGGCAGGTCAGTTGATCTTTCAGACGAAGAATCGAGATCAAGTTAATTGAAATTATCCGCATAATCAGTGACTGGATAATTGGAATTATCCAGACAGATTGAGTCCTGTCAAGATAAATGGGCGTGACAAAGTTATAAAGAGCAAATAGACGTGAGATAACCATAAGATCAGTTGATCTTACAGATGAATGATCAAGATCATATTGAGATGATCGAGGTAAGTGGAATTTCACTGAAAATCATTCCAAGGAATATACAATGCAAAGAAAAATTATGATTATTAGGAGATGGGGGGGGTTCGAGGTCGTCCGCGGTAAGCACACGAATTTGATTTTCAGCGACATTCACGCCAGCTGTCTAATTTGAAGTGATCAGAGCGCATGCCTGGAGTAAATGCTACTTTATGCTAGTCACGTAATCAGCAGCCTTCCACGATATCGTATTTCAAGGTGTCGCATGTAACACGTTTTTGAAATAAACAATTTTAACGTTCTCAATAAAATCTTCATCGTTCTCAATACGTTTCTTCATCCAAATTATCATAAACTAGATCATATAAATGTCATAACCCAATTACATTGTATGCGATGATGAAAACGCAAATAAATAAAAATATCTTCTCTGATATTCATCGATGTACAATTTATGCTTTCCCAATTTTTCCATTATCTTCTATGAATGAAAGTTTTAGGGACAAGTTAGGCATGGCCAGGAAGAGGCCCAATAACTTTTAGAATAGGAAAGTTGATTAAAATTTAGAGAAAGTGAAGGCTGAATTTTAATTTAAAGAACAGAATTTTATTACTAAAACTTGTGTTTCCCGTTTTCCAAACGGAAATATTTCTTTCCTTTAAATAATTTATTTTGAAATTTATAGTGAAAAATAAATTTCAAGTTGAAAATTTCACGAGAAAATTAAAGGAAAAACAGGCGACAGCAAAAGTTGTTGAGATACTAAGAAGTACGATATTTCCTCTTACTCGCTGAACTACGAAGCTCTATAAATATTTTTAAAACTTAATTTTTCCCTAAACTTAATTTCAAGATTGTCGTTTCGTGAAAAATATGTGGAAAAACTATTTATATTTACCGACTGTATCTTTTAAGGTTTCATACTTCAATTACTTGAGAAATTTTAATATTTAATTAATAATAATTTAAAAAAATCAGAAAACTTTTGCAAACAAAAATAAAACAATCAAAGGAACCAATCGGCAAAAAACATAATTATGTACATATATATATGTTTGCTTAGCGAAAATAATTATTGAATTCTCATTATTCTTCATGTCACTAATATGTATTTCACGTCACAATTATTATGCTGTTAGAAATTTGAAATTTTCGAAAAAAAGAGATTAATAATTGTTAAGAATTAAAACATAAATGCTCTGTTTTATAGATGTATTGTATTTCTTTTGGATTTCGTTTTTCACAAATTTTAGATTTTTCATTTTTTTATCAAATTATCCACTTCTGATTGAAATAACTTATTTGTACAGAAAAATATTTCTTAATACTAATGAAATATTAAATACAAATTATAATTTTTCGTAATTAAAAATAATTCTTTTTATTTTCGCTAAACCGACATATATCCACCTCTAGATTACTTGGGATAATCCGGACTGTATTATAGAAATTTTCACACATATTTATGTCAGTAATATGTCAAATTATTTAACGACCGAATAATTGAACGGGTATGATCATCCATGATCGTCCATCGTTCATCGATCATGAAGGATCATGCTGGATTAACGACTGAATAACTGAAAGAATATGATCGTTCATCATAGATGAGGAAAAATACTCATTCAATCGTTCAAAGAACGACTTGATACACCCGTAAGTAATATGTCAGGGAAAGAGTTGCCGTATATTATGATATTCTTCATAATTAAGCCATATTGTATACAAAATTTTACTTGGAAAAGTACAGATAAACATGTAACATCCCCGTCCTTGTAGCACCTTGCTTATTTATTCAAACATCCAGTTTCGTATACGCTTAAATTACGACTATTAATCAATCATTTCATTCATGCTCCGAGGAGCATAGTTTTGGAAACACTTGTTTAATGGTTCATCTATGAAGGGTCGGCACAATGCGATTATTTGAAAAATGACGGAATTTTGTGGCGGAAAAACGCGAGTTGGCCCCGAGCCGTATAATATCTAGCGCTGGACCTGCATCTAGTGAAAAAGGAAAGAAATGAACGAAATTCTCCCTGTTTTTTTTTGTACATACAATTATAACAAAAAAGGTATTGAGCACAATCAATAAACGTAGGGTCAACCGAATGAGCTACACGTGTAATAAAATCACAATCCATTTTGTTAGTTTTCAATTTTATGAAATTGATTATTTTTGAATATATGCATTTTTAGGAAAGTTAAGTTTTTTGTGGCATTTGTAGCACATTACAAATTCAAATTCCAAAAATAAAATTGAATTATCACAGTATATTATTATATCCCACCACCTCGGCTACCTCTCTCTCTCTCCCTCTTTCTCTCTCACCTTCTTATATTTCATAGGCCATATGGGAACATAGAAATCTTAAGAAAGTTCTTCATCGGCCTTCGTTTTCTGAAAATCTATTGATTTCTCGCCATGTGTTTTCTTCTTTTGTACATTCCTCTCTTATAGTTTTCCTCCCTGTGTTTTTCTAGAGGCTAGAGTTTGTTTGCAAACATTATTAGGTGTCGTTTTGAATACCGCACTAGTCAGTTGCATTTCTTTATTTTATTAATTTGACACGGGTTTTGTCCGCAACTATTCCGAAGTACATTCTGTAGTATATTCCGTAGTATATTCTGTAGTATATTTCGTAGTATATTCTGTAGTATATATTCTGTAGTATATATTCCGTAGTATATTCCCTGGTATACCAGGTAATCCTTCGGCCAGTGTACCCACAGTATAGTGCGAAGCTAGTTCCAGTGCATTCTCTGAATATATCGTCGTTGGAGATCGACTATTCAACCGCGGAGAAGGGCACCTCTTTGCACAAGATATCTTCTCCTTTTCCAAGCAACTGGCATAAAGGAATCCATCGAAAATAATGGAATACAGACAATATATAGACGATTCTCAAACTGTAACGCTAAACTTATACTAAACAAAAAACTCTAGGTATGAAAAACACATAAAATTGACATCGAATAACATTGTAATTGGTGATACTGATGAAATGCGAAATTATATTCTCTCAAGAGGAAAGCCTGCAACTGAAAGAAACAAGAATTAAATGAAAAAATGAATTTTAGCCACATATTTGTGTCTTATCTAACGTTGGAAGGCCCATAAGGGGAAAATATTCTATTACTTGGATAAAAGAAAAAATAGATTTTAGTTCCTGTCTTAACAAGCATATGTTGATTTATTTTCCATGAAGCACCAGCCATCGTCAACAATCCCATGACCCTGCGATATCAGAGAAACGGCCCACTCTTCAACGAAGCTATCTGTTTGCCCGAAATAAAGTGAAATACATTTAATCGTCTAAAACATACATCTCCACGGCAACTCTCACAGTCCAATACATTCACTCGTTTCATAAAGCTATGTAGTAGATTTAGTAATACGTTGATTGACAGATAAGCTCGCTTCAAATTTCCATGCAAATATGGTTTGCTGAAATTACCCTCTTGAAATACTAGAATTCTTGGCTATCTACATGACAGAAATGTGTGTCAATCTCTTTCAGCTATCAAACCCCTTTTGAATTAACTTGAATATACCCTTAGTGACATGACGCTGTAACTGTCGTCGAGTCAAATTTACCCTCAAAGCTATGACGTCGAGGGAATTGAAAAATCAGTTTCTGCTTGACAGTGACGTCAACAAATGCCGTTAAATCTTTCCCTGACGTTGCCATTAAACATGCGGAGTTATATGTGTACTACTAAACGTGAGAGCGTCACATAACATTTAATTTCAGTTTTACATAAAATAATACGAGATTAAGGGTAATACGCGTATTTAACGAAGTATTTTCTTAAATAGTTAAGGAGGAATTAATCAGTACGAATGATTGTAGCTCTACACATTTTATAAGTCGTACAAGATCGAATTTTTGCCTCATAAAAGATGGAGGGAAAAATTCCTGAATTTTGTGGTCTTCTCAATAGCTGCTTATATCGTATTAAGTTGTTGTAACTGCATTCGCGTTTTAAATAAACTTCATTAAATCTCCTTTAATATACCTTTTTTCTATAAACTTTTATAAATTATGCTTAAATTGGGAGCAATTGTGCATATTTTGTGAGCTCTTTGAAAGCCAGTACGTTATTTATTATTTTAGTCGAATGACTATTATTTGTTTATGTCTAAAATTGTCCATTTTGTAAGAATATTTTCCACTGCCAGAATTTTGAAAGGCACGATCTTCGATGACCTCTTGACTGAACTTCAAAGGCTTTTAATCACATAGCCATAACGATGCGACATTCACGCCAGCTGTCTAATTTGAAGTGTTCAGAGCGCATGCCTGGAGTAAATGCTACTTTATGCTAGTCACGTGATCAGCAGCCTTCCAAGATATCGTATTTCGAGGTGTCACATGTAACACGTTTTTGAAATAAACAATTTTAACGTTCTCAATAAAATCTTCATCGTTCTCAATACGTTTCTTCATCCAAATTATCATAAACTAGATCATATAAATGTTATAACCCAATTACATGGTATGCGATGATGAAAACGCAAATAAATAAAAATATCTTCTCTGATATTTATCGACGAACAATTTATACTTTCCCAATTTTCCATTCTCTTCTATGAATGAATGTTTTAGGGACAAGTTAGGCATGGCCAGGAAGAGGGCCAATAACTTTTAGAATAGGAAAGTTGATTAAAAAATATAGAAAGTGAAGGCTGAATTTTAATTTAAAAAACAGAATTTTATTACTAAAACTTGTGTTTCCCGTTTTCCAAACGGAAATATTTCTTTCCTTTAAATAATTTATTTTGAAATTTATAGTGAAAAATAAATTTCAAGTTGAAAATTTCACGAGAAAATTTTGTGAAAAAAAAGCAGTTTTATTGGCAAAAATAATTGAGATATGGAATATGCAAAATGATATTTCTTCTTACTTTCTGTGCTACGAAGCTATATATATATATTTTAAAATTTAATTTTTTCTTAAAGATTAATTTCAAAGTTGTCGTTTTTCGTCAAAAAATATGTGGAAAACTGTTCTTATTTTATGGACTGTATCTTTTGGGTTCATGTTTCAGTTACTTGAGAAATTTTAATATTTAATCAATAATAATTAAAAAAATCAGAAAAACTTTGTAAACAAAAATAAAACAATCAAAGGAACCAATCGGCAAAAAACATAATTATGTACATATATATATGTTTGCTTAGCGAAAATAATTATTGAATTCTCATTATTCTTCATGTCACTAATATGTATTTCACGTCACAATTATTATGCTGTTAGAAATTCGAAATTTTCGAATAAAAAGAGATTAATAATCGTTAAAAATTAAAATATAAATGCGCTGTTTTATAGATTTACTGGATTTCTTTTGGATTTCGTTTTTCACAAATTTTACCTTTTTCAAGTTTTTATCAAATTTTCCACTTCTGATTGAAATAACTTATTCGTACAGAAAAATATTTCTTAATACTAATTAAATATTAAATACAAATTATAATTTCACGTAATGAAAAATAATTCTTTTTATTTTCGCTAAACCGACATATATCCACCTCTAGATTACTTGGGATAATCCGGACTGTATTATAGAAATTTTCACACATATTTATGTCAGTAATATGTCAAATTATTTAACGACCGAATAATTGAACGGGTATGATCATCCATGATCGTCCATCGTTCATCGACTATGAAGGATCATGTTCGATTAACGACTGAATAACTGAAAGAATATGATCGTTCACCATAGATGAGGAAAAATACTCATTCAATCGTTCAAAGAACGACTTGATACACCCGTAAGTAATATGTCAGGAAAACAGTTGAGGTATATTATGATATTCTTCATAATTAAGCCATATTGTAAGCAAAATTTTACTTGGAAAAGTACAGATAAACATGTAATATCCATGTCCTTGTAGCACTTTGCTTATTTATTTAAACATCCAGTTTCCTATTTGCTTAAATTACGACTATTAATTAATCATGTAATCCATTCTCCGAGGAGCATAGTTTTGGAAACACTTGTTTAATGGTTCATCTATGAAGGGTCGGCACAATGCGATCATTTGAAAAATGACGAAATTTTGTGGCGGAAAAACGCGAGTTGGCCCCGAGCCGTATATTATCTAGCGCTGGACCTGCATCTAGTGAAAAAGGAAAGAAATGAACGAAATTCTCCCTGTTTTCTTTATTGTAGATAGAATTATAACAACAACGGCACTAAGCACAAATAATAAACGTAGAGTCAACGGAATACAGCTACACGTGTAATAAAATCACAATCCATTTTGTTAGTTTTCAGTTTTATGAAATTGATTATTTTTGAATATATGCATTTTTAGGAAAGTTAAGGCTTTTGCGGCATTTGTAGCACATTACAAATTCAAATTCCAAAAATAAAATTGAATTATCACAGTATATTATTATATCCCACCACCTCGGTTACCTGTCTCTCTTCCTCTTTCTCTCTCATCTTCTTATATTTCATAGGCCATATGGGAACATAGAAATCTTAAGAAAGTTCTTCATCGGCCTTCGTTTTCTGAAAATCTATTGATTTGTCGCCATGTGTTTTCTTCTTTTGTACATTCCTCTCTTATAGTTTTCCTCCCTGTGTTCTTCTAGAGGCTAGAGTTCGTTTGCAAACATTATTAGGTGCCGTTTTGAACATCGCACTAGTCAGTTGCATTTCTTTATTTTATTAATATGACATGGGTTTTGTCCGTAACTATTCCGAAGTACATTCTGTAGTATATTCCGTAGTATATTCTGTAGTATATATTTCGTAGTATATTCTGTAGTATATATTCCGTAGTATATTCTGTAGTATATAATCCGGTATATATATTCTGTAGTATATTCTGTCGTATATTCCGTAGTATATTCTGTCGTATATTCCGTAGTATATCAGGCAGTTCTTTGGGCAGTGTACCCATAGTATAGTGCGAAGCTAGTGGAAGTGATTTCTCCGAATATCGTCGTTCTGGATAATGACTATTTCAGTTAGACGACGCAATTTTGCGTTCCCAGCATATGCTTCGTGCAATTACATTGCGATTACCATCTTCTCCTGATTTGCTATGTTTTTTATCCGTCTTCTGGAAGCCATTAGCGGAAGATATTAATGTATGCTAAAATAAATAATAAAAATAAAGAAGAATGGTGTGAAGTTCACGATGCATTGCATGAAGGCATACGTAATTAATTTCATGAAACGAAAGAAGAGAAGGAAAGGGAGAAGGATTGCATAATAACCTTAAAATTAATTATATTAATTAATGAAAATCAGGCTTGCGTGTCTGTTTGCACAAAAACTGCTTAATGGAGATTTCCAATGTTGAAATACTTTTTTATAATTCATTCCTTACCAACTAAACTAAATTACTTGAAATTAACCTATGTTTCGAGTGCTAATTATGTGGTAATTATAGAGTTATTGCGTCATAAAATAAGTCACTGATACTGTAGTAAAACCCATATCTCAGAAAGCAAAGGGCGATAAACAAAATATTATGTAAAACTCAACGAAGTAAATTTTGATTAATTGATAGAATTCAATAGGCAATAAAAAAAGACATAGTGCAGATAGAAAGATGAAAGAAAGTTTAATTACAGGAAGAAAACATTAACAAAAATATTCATTTAAGGGAAAGTAAAAACAAGATTAGTTGTATTGAAATAAAACAAAGGAAAAATGTGAACAAAGAGTGAAGATGATAAAATAAAGGGGACAAATGGAGAAAAATAAAAATAAAGGTAAAAAGGAGAAAAAATTTTATTAATTGAATAAAGATATGCAAGTTTTTAGATTTACTGTTGCTTTTATGAAAAATAGTTCGGTTAATAAACCCTGAACATTTTTTATCAACATAAATTGGCTTCGTTTGATAACTGCCTGGTCAATCATTGCATAGTGCTATTGTACATAAAATATACCATAAAATTAAGGAAAGTATAAATATTATGTACCAGTATTTAAGAATTGAAATTTAAAATGAAAAATTCTTGAATTCCAAATCGATACGCGCACATTTGTTTTCACTACTCTTCTATACGATTGTCATCTTCAGTAACTTCGTTCAGTTACGTATTGCTCTGGCACATGGACGCGGCCTTTTTTGGACGAGTCATTTGGACAGGGTTCCGATCCCCTTTAAATAAATATCCATCTATGGCAGGGTTGTCCAACTTTTTTGGGCAGTGGGCCACTTAAAAATTTTCACGGATCTCGCGGGCTGGCGAATTTCGTAAAAAAAAAAGTCCACTCCAAGTTTCTTTCGGTTATTCATTTGTTCAATTGCGATATGGAATGGGGCAAATCTGTGCTACCCCGCAGATGTTCCTTATTTCTGAAAAAGAAAATCTAAAATTTTTGTTTGGAGATTTTTTTCATTCCAGGCAGTTGTCAACGGGCCGGTACAACACTGTTGGCGGGCCGTATGTTGGACAACCCTAATCTATAGTAATCCTCTCGCATCCTAAACATAATCTATAATCACAGAAAACGATCGCGCGCTCCAAGCGGGTTTCTTTTCTAAATTCTCAAAAAATACTATTTTTAGACAAATAAGTGCTAAATTCGGAATTTCTACCAAGTTTGTGAATGATATAACTTCGTATTTTCTTTTATTTAAAAATGTTGTAGTCCAACATCCCTAGACTGCTTTAAGTGATCCGTACCGATACCTTAACGTAACTCGTCCGAACTATGCATATCCTAACCTTTATCTCTGAGAAATGGAGTCCCAAGACGTGCAGAACGATCGAACTCATTCCACCGTAGAGACAATAATAAGAGAAGAGCTGCAACCCTCTCGGTGTTATTTTTAACGCTGAAGGAAGAGAAAGACAAAATAGATAAATGGGGAAAACTAAAACAGTGTGTAAAGTCACATGTGGATGCAACTACTAGCACAGGTTTACCGTCGAAGAGTTTTTCATTTGCATAATTTACCATATTAATTAAATTTGCCAAGTTTTAAGTACGTGCTAAATGTGACGCATATAAAGGCAATATTAACAAAAAGCTTAATAAATAATCCACCACATCGTCTTTTTAATTTAAAAAAAGTTAATTAAGATCCTCACTAATTAAGCAATTGAATAGCTGATAACTCTCAAGAGAAAAAAATATGTTATTTTTAATAAAGAACAAATTACCATTAAGTGCCTTTTTCCCTTTCGAAGCTTGCACGATGGTTTATTTGAAACGGGTAGGGGTGAATCCAGAAAGTATTCTCGGGGAGGGAGTGCAAAACTTGAAAAGCAATATAAACTAGAGATGAGACGGGCTAAGCTAGGGCTCGATAATTTATATTGTTTTCGGGCTCTGGCGAACCCAGGCTCATCAGATGGATGCAACTGAAGCCGAAAACTGATTCTTCTATAACGAACTTCTCCAAAGAATACAATTATGTGATTCGTTTTCGAGGATTGTAGAAATACGTGTATATGGAAATTCAAAGGAAATTAAGTGGTGTAGTTTAGCAAATTTTTTAAAACTTAAATCGTACGTCAAGAGCTTAAAGTTACGTTTGAAGTTTCGGCTCGGGCCTCGAAAAGTAAGCCCGAACTCATCCCTAATGTAGACCCATGAGCGCCCATATGAGTAATTCTGGGGGGGGGCTAAGGAAAAATATTACTTTTGAAAGTAAATGCATAGCAGAATTAGGCAAATCAAATTTTTGAATGGCTAGGGGGGGCTAGCCCCCCCCCCCGGATCTGCTCTTGGAAACGGTGAGAAGGCATAACGTAGCCCTTGAAACACGATGCGTTTTCACAGAACCAAGTTGACAGAGAAAGAACAGAGTCCAATGGGTGAAGGCCATTAGAAGGCCAAAGCTAAAATGCACTCAGCGAAGGACTGCTCAAAGAGTTACTTGAATGTAAACGAGTACCTTAAACAAGATCGTGAATGTTTTGAAAAAAAGTCCTACTTTTTTATTTTCTCTCGTGTGATCCAATTCTTAGATCACAGGCCAAAAAAAAAATTAAACGCTGTCAAAATTACCGAAATTTATATCATGCAAAGGATAAAAATCTTTTAATACCATAGCAATAGCTTTATGACACTTCAGTGGAAAACAGCTCAATTCGTGTGTGTCTTGAAAAGCGTGTGTGTACATATTTCAATTTTAACCACACACACACATGCCCTCATTGACTATAACACAAAATCAAAACTGATATTTTTCTTCACGGTTTTGACAAAAGAAAGTGGATTTTCAAACCTAACACCACCCCTCAAAATAAAACACGATATAATTTTATAGTATCCGTCAATGGCATAGGAAAGTGGCGCTCAAGCCCCATCTCCCCCCCCCCATATTTTTGAATTGCTACGCTACTGGTAGGTCTGGGCGATGTTGCATTTTTTGACATTGTGATATATCGTCAGTCTAACATCGCGATACATCACGATGTTAACTATGGACGCGGTAAGCAGAAGGAAACGTACCTCCCTAACAAAAATAACATAGATTCATACAGAAAAATGAGAACAGGTTGGTGTTCTAAAAAATATTAAGCATTCATGTTATTTTACCATTCATAAAATATTGTTAATGCGGAAAAATATAAGCAAAATGTACCCACAGTCAAATATCCGTTTCTTTGCCCTGCACTTCCATGTAACAATATTTTTTTTTTAAACATATAAAATATTTTATTACTTGGAATTTTTTAATAATCTTTGATTAGATCCAGTATTACGGTACCACCACCAGCAGTTTGGGTGATAACATACTGGGATTGGCTTCCCTTCTGTCTGGGTTACTAGTAACCTTCGCAATGGCTTCTCTCTGGATACTGTATGTTGTTATAAATGCACAGTAGATATTTACATAGGCGTATGGTTATATGGGCCAGTGGGACCCTAGCCCTTCAATGATTTGAAATAAATTACAGTTTCAAATATATATATATTGCAACGTATAAATGTTCATAATATGTGCTTAGCACGTCCTCCTCAATAATTTTGAAAACTCCATGTTGATGGATACTTACATCTACGAAATTATAATCAGGAAAATGGGGGGCTACGAACCTCACTCTACACGGCCCTGACATGAGGCATTTCAAGTGCCCTCACGTACGCTCTCTGAATACGGAATATCGTAATCGTATCTCCAATAGCAGCCTAGATAAAGGATGGGGGCTCCGGCCACCAGAAACGGATCTAACATGCGGCATTTCAAGTGCCCTCACAATCTCTGACTACGTAATATCGTAATCCTAGCCTCAATAGAAGTCTAGAAAAAGGATGGGGGGCCCCGGACCCCTTTCCCGATACGACCTGGTCGGTGCATTTCGAGTTTCTAATTTGTCGAAATACAACGTTTCCTCAATTCTTATATCATCTCCTAAGGCAGGGGTCTTCAACCGGCCGCATGCGGCCCTCCGACATGTTTTATGTGTCCCGCTGACTCACGAAAAAATACAAATTATTTCACACAAAAATAACGTCCCTGCTCCCTTGGAGTCTGAGGTCTATATATTTTATTCTGTTGTCATTTTCACATTTCATAAAAAATATCTTAAAACACTATAGGACTAAAGTAACACGAGGTTTCCCTCAATCATGTTTTACTTTAGTTTTCTAGCGTATATGGGCACTAGGTGTAGTTTTATCGATTTGCAGTGCAACAGTGATTTAAAAAAAATTCAAGTTAGGACTCATCAAATTCTATTTTAAATATGCTGATATGAACATCTTCCCCACTATCTGACTGCATGCTCTGAAAATATTACTATTCTGAAGCATTTACAACTGCGCATAAGCTAACATAGAAAGTTGACAGTGGGGTTACAGACTTACAATTGTGGGGGTTACAGAGCTACAACTCTATATGTATATACACAAAATTTTATCGAAGTGGGAATTACAATCCCTGTCAACAGGCCCCACCCCCCGCGTACACAAATGCGTCCGCAAACAGCTGTTTTTAAAAATGAGGTTCGTAAAAATCAAAAGTTTGGACCAAAATAACTGACGTCTATCTTAGAAACACTCTTAGGCATAGGAGTACGCAGAAACTTCATAAGGGGAGGGTTATAGGCTCAATGGGGGGTTACAGAGCTACAACTTAAATTTTTCTATGTTAAATATACAAAATTTCATTGCAATGAGAGGGTTACAAGCCCCATCAACATCTCCCTGCGTACGCAGGGTTGCAATATCAAAAATGAGACCTGATATTAACAGGATTATTGAAAATAAGCAGTGGCAAAAATCTCGCTAAAAGGTTTGATTTCGCTTTACATATTAATAACTAAAAGTATTGTAAATGTTTTTTGCTTCCATACATATTT
Organism: Dysdera silvatica; assembly: GCA_006491805.2. NCBI lineage: Eukaryota > Metazoa > Arthropoda > Arachnida > Araneae > Dysderidae > Dysdera > Dysdera silvatica. The sequence continues at coordinate 119,877,878 of QLNU02015360.1, read as the reverse complement.
TACATTGTAATATATATATATATGCAGTGAAACCTGTCTCAGGCGGAAACTCAGGGGACCGGAAAAAATTCCGTAGTATGCAGGTTTCCGCCTTATGGAGGTTACATGCAAAACAAATACATACATAGTTAAATTCAGTGGTAAGAGATGACTGCATATGCTTTTTTTTTTCTTTGTCTTATCTTGCGAACTTTAAGACTATATTTATTTTCCTTTTGATAAAAATATTTATTTTATCACTGCATTTTATTTTTATTAATTTTAATTTTTGCACTATTTTGTGGTTTTAGTAGTTACGATCAATATGGTGCAAAATTTCATTCTAACTATACATGCTTATTCTATACAAAAAGTCTATTATGTAAGCTTAAATTGTAACGATAAAGTACCTCCCTTGTAAAGAAATGGCACTTCACCCAAGAAAAAAAATTAGATGTAGAGCAGGAATGCTTTTGATTATCTTACGTTGTTCTTAAATACCGTTGAACCTCGAGTTTCGACACAATTCTTATTATAGAACTTGCGTCATAACCTAATACGGTTACGTGCCATTTGCAGACAGGCGGAAATAGACTATATTGAAAGGTTTTCAATCCTTTCATCGATTTTTACACACATTTTCTTCCTTTTTGTGAGCGGTTCTCCTACTTTTTTCATTTTTAAAAACTATGATTCTTTCATTTTCTTTCAGATTCGGTTTTTAGAATTTACACTACTAAATGAATGTTGGGTTTTTTTCTTGCCGGTGACCTTATTTGATTTTGAGTTCCACACTTCCACGGCTTCATTACTTAGAAATTTACAAATTCTAGCCAAAATTCTCTTTGTAGTGGTTTTGGTTGCTCTGTCTGCAAATGCTACTACCGCAAGTGACACGCCACACCTAATTCCACCCCATAAAAGCACTTCCTTTTCTTTCGAGGTCTCTAGAATAAACTGATATTGCCTAAACATCCACCTACGATTTCCGACTTCGCAAAGACAGCAAAGTAACTCCCACACGTCAATGAATAGCTAAGTAAATTGAGATCTGGTCGTCTATAGAAATATTAAAAAGAAGTTATGCCAAAACATGAGACTCAGAACTAAACATTTACGACCCCACCCCGCTGAAATAAGCACTGCTCAAAAACAAAGCGTCCTTTAACTACAATGGAACTTTTGTTAATTTTGCGATTATATGGTTTTTGCGTTCTGTCGAGTCCGATAATTTAACATGACCTCTGAATCACAACGATAACTTAATAGTTTTATATAAGCGTAACAACTGCTTCCTTATAAAGGGTGCTTATTTCTCATTACTACCACACTACGAACATTCGGAAATATTTTAAAAATTCATATATTGATCAACATAAAACATTTTTCAAATAGTGAGAATTCAGGAAGTTATTCCCAAGGTATGAAAATTAGACGTTTAAAATGATAAACATGCAAACACTACTACTGAATTACTAATGTGGGCGTGAGAACAACGCAAAGCTATCTTCAAAGTCAAGACATTTTTTGTTAAGATTTCTGTTGTCCAGCAACATTACAAGAAGCTTATACAATAATTTTGCCACTACGTATATTTAGCTCGAACTAGATTAGTTTTGAAGAAAAAGAAGCGCCGTCCTCATCCTGGATTCGAACCAGGGTCCCCGCGTTGAGCGTCCAGGATGAGGACGGCGCTTCTTTTTCTCCAACTATAAATAAAAAGCTCTAGTTTGAGCTACATAAACGTGGGTGGCAAAAATTATTGTATAATAAATTCCCCCACGAAAAACTCACAAAAATCTCGCCCCGGAGGCTTTTCTGTGTTGACCATTATTTGGCAATTGTGTTATCCCTGTGAAGGGTAATAATATCTTACATCCTCATATACGGAGAAAAATGCGTTTGTTCTTGTCCTCGTTCGTCTAGTAGGTCAAGACACCGCGGGGACCCTGGTTCGAATCCAGGATGGGGAAAGCGTCTCTTTTTCTCCAAAATTACATAAGCTCTAGTTTGAGCTGTAATTAAAACGTGGGTGGCAAAAATTATTGTATAATAAATTCCCCCACGAAAACTCACAAAATTCTCGCCCCGGAGGCTTTCTTGTGTTGACCATATTTGGCAATTGTGTTATCCCTGCGGAGGGTAATAATATCTTACGTTATAAGCAGCATAATACAAACAATATTATTACATAAATGATGTGTACAATCCGTTGCATCATGCAAAGCTCTGCTTTTAAAAACGGCAATCCGACTTTTAAAATATAACGTATACAACGAAATACGAAAAATATGCTATTCCGTTTGTTTATTTGCATATCCTACATCCCAAAACTGCACAATGGGTCATCTAGGATCAGTGGCGTAGGCAGAAAGTTCATAAGGGGGTTATAGGCTTAATGGGAGGGGTTACAGAGCTACAACTCATATATTCCTATGTTAAATATACAAAATTTCATTGCGATGGGGGTTACAACCCCCAAAACCTCTCCATGGCTAGGCCTCTGTCTAGGATAGGAACGGCGGTTTAACGTGACCTCGAGCACAGACATCTATTTAATATGTAGTAATCATTAAATTCCTTATTAGCTTTGAATGTTTTAAAAACTTTACATTTCAAGATATTTTACTTGAAAACATCGAACTCGCACATTAACACAGAACAAAAAAGTAAAAAAGGTTATTTACAGGACGGCTAATGGCCTTATCGTATACGGTAGTCAGCTGATGCTGAATTCACATGCTACAGCCCGCATGACCTCGCGTTGAAGCAGATAAGGTTGGACTTCCAGACTTTCGTTACTACAAATGTAGATGAGGCAAAAAATAACTTTACGGATTGGGCAATTTTTTACACGTAGGGGGAAAAAACCGAAGGCTAAATTTTAGAGCGTAATCGAAATGGAGTTTACTATTAATATAAAACGGACACTTCGTCCGTTACTAAGTTTCCCATTACTGACAGAAAATCATTTGAAATTTTTCGAAACCTATGAAGTTTGGGGAGAGGGGTAGGTAAGACTCGCCAATTACCAACCACTAGGTAGTTGAGACATAAAGACACGCTACAAATTTAATGAATAACGTAAGTGCCGATGTTAAATAAATTAGGGTTGGGTTTTTTGTTTTTTTAGAGAGAGAGAGGTCTTTCTCTAACCGTTAACTTACTGGAATGTTTAAGCGTCTAAATTTGACACTAATTTTTGAAAAATCGCACTGGGATTTTTTTAAATACCAAATTAACAAAAATTAGTTTAAGATTTTATTTCAATTGAAAGGTACACTCATTGTATATAATTCGAAACTTAAATTTTGATTGCTGAGTAATAATGAAAAATATTCTAATTTTTATTTCAGCATTTTCCAATTAATAAACTAATATTTACAGGGCGACTCAAATTTTGCTTATTCAGGAGCCTTGCAGTGGGACAACCAGCAGACGAAATGTCGCCAAATTTGGCGAGTTTATATTTCAGACAATGGGGAAAGGACTTTAGTAATAAGGAAATAAAAATAATTCCAAAATTCGCAACTAGGGAAGCGAGATTGTTAATAGGTAAGACAGTAGAAACCACTTACAATGGGCCTGTATATAGCGAATTTCCGAATTTAACAAAGGGAATGAATTTTGTTTGGTATAATGTTAAAGTGCACAATATTTAATTGCTTCTAGCGAGCAAAACTATTGCACTTCCCTGGAATAAACGAGGAAAAATGATAAATCAGTTTGATGCAGAGCTGGCGTTTCACTTGCGGACGTAACACGTGCGGACAGGGTAACCAAAAACCACGGTAAGGAGAATTTTGGCGAGAATTTGTAAATTTCTTAGTAACAATGCCGTGGAAGGAGGAGACTCAAAATTAAATAAGATCACTGGGGGACCTAACATTCATTTATTTAGTAGTATAAATTCTAAAACCGAATTTGAAAGAATCGCATTTTTGAAACTGAAAGAATTAGGAGAGAGCAAGAAGGAAGAAAATGTGTGTAAAAATTGAAAATATTATTTAAAAAAAAAAGTGTTACAAAATTTGAAGAACTTAGAGACCAATGCAGATAGAAACCAAGGGATCTATTTTTGAATCACTCGATACGATCTCGCTTGCGTAATTTGTATAATTTTGCATGGTTCTAATAAAATCAACACGATAAATTCAAAAAATGGAGCTCCTGTGTGTTCATTAAAAAAAAAAAATTATAATTTCCAACTTTCTTATAACCCTGATATTTGCAATATTTTTTAAAATTTAGAGAGTCCTCAATTTCATATTCCCATTTACAAAGAGTTCGTCCAAACGAAGTATGCTTATTATATAGGATCGCAATTGCGAGATGCAAAGATATTTCCTAATCGCGCACCACCTACAGCGGGGGAGGGGGGGGGGAATCGCCAAATTCAGCAATGTCTGCGTCTGACACAATGAATCCTTCCAATCTACGCTATTTCTGACTGTCTGCAAACGCTAGGTCTGCAAATAGCAGGTAACCGATGTAGAAAGGAAACAGGCTGCTTATTGAATAAACATTTGATGATAATTTCATTCCCGGCATTAAGCACAAACAGAAAGAAGCCCCATGCCCAAAACAGCTTTTGCATTCGTATAAAAGCTGTTTTGGGTATCTTTTACATTCGTATAAACAAGTGGTTCTGCCTTCGCATGATACGTCGTTAATCAACTTCCGTTAGATACATGAAAGTAAATGGATGAACTCCAATAGCCCAACACGTGTAGAGGTTCGTCAAGCAACTTAAGTTCGTTCGCGGAAAATTGACCGATGGTACCGTTAGAATTCACGGGAGCTGACGTCACAAACGGGCTAGTTCATTACAGCAGAGGGGAGGACATCATTTCAGAACTGGGTTTTTTTTTTCAAAGTTTGAAATTTTAAATTCCAAAACAAATTTAGCGAAGACCAGCTATAACGAGTATTTTCGTTGATCCCAAGCTCCTCGTTATATACCAGGGTTCATACTCCATTGCAGCAACAACAATAATAAATAAAAAAAGACCTTTTTAAGGACCTATCGTAATAAAAAATTAAAACTGTTTCCTGAAAGGGAAAACTTATGTGCAGTTTTTAGCAGATGTTTATTGACAGTTTTAACATGTGCATTAAAAATAATTACTGATGTAAAGTAAAAATCACATAATAAAAATTACCATCTTAAAAGCAGTAATCATTACTGAAAAATCTCATTTTCTTACAAAGACGCATATGAAATGTAAGGTAAAATGGTAAAAATCTGTTGGTTTTTTTTAATTGAGTTAGTGCCATGAACAGAAAGCTTTATGTTCATTTTATCTTGTCATAAACAGTGTCAGTTTAACTTTATTAATTCTCTGCCCAAACACAATTTTGAAGGGGTAACTGCAAACATCTCCATGGCAGTCAATTATTTCAACAACAGATATATCTCAAAACTAAGGTTTTTGACTTATACCACTTTACCTCGCAATGGCTTTTTTTTTATATATATACATATACATACATAAAGAATTAAAGACTGTCTTCTGGAAGTTGAAAGTACATCAGATCGAGCAGCGAGGCTCGTTGTTCAACTAACCCAGCGATACCAACTTCAAATAGTACAGGTATATGCACCAACATCAAGCCATACCGACGAAGAGGTTGAAGAATTTTATGAAGAAATCAAACAGCTACATACCAAGGGGAAACAACATATCAAGCTCATCATGGGGGATTTCAATGCAAGAATTGGACAACAGGAACAAGGAGAGACATCGGTTGGTAAATACGGATATGGGGAAAGGAATGAACGTGGCGATCAACTCATCGAATTTGCAGAAGCTGAAAACCTTAGCATCATGAATTCATTTTTTAAGAAGAAACCGCAAAGAAAATGGACATGGAAACACCCAAATGGGGGAACTAGTGAAATTGACTATATCCTGGCAAACAAGAAATCAATTATTGAAGATTGCAGTGTACTGAACAGATTTAATACTGGAAGTGATCATCGAATGGTGAGATGTAAAGTGCACTTAAATACTAAATTAGAACGACAGAAGCTCATTAGGAAACAAGTAAGTAAGAGGGTGGATTTAAAGAAATTAAAAGAAAATACCGAGGCATTCAAGTTGGAATTAAAAAATCGCTTTTCTGCACTGGAAGGACTTATTGATGAAAGTGATATCTCAGAAGTTTTAAACGAAGACGCTGAAATAGTCGAAGGAACAGCTCCTAAAATCTTAAAAGAAGAAGTTTCATTTGCAATAAAAAGTATGAAGAAAGGAAGAGCCCCTGGTGATGATGGTATTACATTAGATATCCTAAAAGAAGCTGGAGAATATGTAGAAGACATACTTGCAAAATTCTTTACCAAATGTCTTAACAGCGGTAACATACCAAACCAATGGGATTCTGCAACAGTAATTCTTTTGCATAAAAAAGGTGATAAAGAGGATTTGAAAAATTACCGACCAATTAGCTTGTTACCTGCTATTTATAAAATCTTCACAAAAGTGCTAACACATCGCCTGCAGAAAAAATTAGATGCAGCTCAACCAAGAGAACAAGCTGGATTTCGAAGTGGATTCAGTACAGTGGACCATATTCAAGTATTAAGAGAATTAATTGAAAGAACACATGAATATGAACTTCCATTGTGTGTTGCATTTATTGACTATGAGAAGGCCTTTGACTCTATTAAAACATCAGCAGTCATCAACTCTTTAAGATCAACAGACATTGAGGATGTGTACATTGACATGGTGAAACGTGTGTATAAAAATGCAAGTGCAAAATTTCGGTTACATAAAGATACCAAAACTATCAAACTTGGCAAAGGGGTGAGGCAGGGAGATACCATTTCTCCAAAACTTTTTACTTCAGCTTTACAGATGATTTTTCAGCTGATAAATTGGAATAACAAGGGAATAAAAATAAATGGTGAATATTTAAATCATTTGCGGTTTGCTGATGACATTGTTATTTTTTCAACGAACCCATCAGAACTCCAAGACATGGTACAGGAGCTCTCAACTAGAAGTAAAGAAGTTGGACTCAAGATGAACCTACAAAAAACTAAGATCATGTTCAATAATTTTGTAGAGGAAACAAAAATACAAGTTGACAACATTGAGCTAGAAATTGCTGATTCATATATTTACCTTGGCCAGCTGATTTCAATGGATGGCAACATTATGAAAGAACTCAACAGACGTATTAAACTTGGCTGGAGTGCATTTGGAAGAAACAGTTTTATCCTGAAGGGGAAATTGCCTTTGTGTCTAAAAAGAAAGGTCTTCAACCAGTGTGTATTGCCAGTCCTCTCTTATGGATCAGAGACATGGAGTCTAACAGTTGGAGCAATACGAAAGTTACAGACAACGCAAAGGAGCATGGAGAGGTGCATGCTTGGAATAACTAGGAGAGATCGAAAAAGAAACACTTGGGTGAGAGAGCAAACTAGAGTAGAGGACATCATTGCAAGAAGAACTGATCAACGATGGACAACAGAAATTCTGAACTGGATTCCAAGAGACCACCGAAGACCTAGAAAACGTCCTCAAACTAGATGGGTGGATGAAATAAGAAAACAGGTTGGGGTGACGTGGAAACGAATGGCCCAGGATAGACTTGTGTGGAAAGCATTTGGAGAGACCTTCATCCAGCAGTGGATAGATAATGGTTGAATATGATGATGATGATATATATATATATTCTTTGTTTTCACAAGTGCGATGCACTTGAAGATACAGTACGTGAATGCTTCATTTCATCTCTTTTGTTATTTTGTTCCATCATTATTTTATTCTTTCACGTCCAGTACTCATTGGATGTACTTTCAGTGCTTGGATCTGTGAACTGGATTTCGCGACTATTCCTCTAATTTCAAGTACTAATTTAAAATACAGTAAAACAAAAGAGAAAATGCTGTCGTTTTCATAACATTATGCATATTCCTAACTTATGCGTTTCACACTGTAGGCACAATCAGTTGATGATGCTACCTGATGATTTTTTCACCAATATGCCTGCACTAACTGACGTCTATCTGAACCACAATCGGTTTATCACTTTAGAAGAAAACACGTTTAAAGGCATTTTCAATTCGCTTCAAAGTCTAACAATGAACGGTAAGGAAACTATTAAATATAATTTGCATGAATAGTAAAGAATACTTTATTAATTAAGATTAGTAAGGTGACATAACACTACGCAGAAAAATGAATTGAAAAAGAACAACGTTTTAGGCGTAGTTTAAAATTTTTTAATAACAAAAATCGATATACGTTTAGGACGGGCACTGGCCATCCCTCGTCAGGAATTCAATTGGTCACAAAGCTAAACTGCACCAAAGTGTTGCCACGTTTATAGTTCTATTTACGCGATGCTAGCTCCATCTGTTGGTGAATAAAGGACTTTTTGTCACCAACAGATGGAGCCGGCTTCGCGTAAATAGAACTGCAAACATGGAAACACTGCAGTGCGGTTTAGTTTTGTGACCACTTACGTTCCTGACGAGGGATGGCGAATGCCCGTCCGCAACGTACGTCGATTTTTACTATTAAAATATTTTATACTAGGCCTAAAAGTGGTTCTTTTTCGATTTAATTTATTATATACCTTTATAATAGTTTAATAATACTTAAAATTGCCTAATGTTTATAATATATATATTGTAATGTATTTATATTTCCGTAGGGAACCCTATCGTTTGCGACTGTCGGATGTTTTGGATGATGAGGAACCGGCTTCCAACTTCGCTATCACTCGTGTGCGACGCACCAAAAAAGCACGAAGGAAAAACCGTGCCAGAGTTAAAAGTTGAGAGATGTCCTATTGGGTAGAAAAATTACTATCGTTTGAGAAAATAATAATGAACGTGTCAATTGTGTGAAGTTAACATATTGTGTCAAGGAAATTAAATTTGACACACAAGTTTTTAGCTCAAACGAACTCTCCTTGGTCCATATTTTTCAAAATTTGATATCATTTCTCTTC